>CM051663.1:85995506-86595506 GCA_028020825.1 Podargus strigoides | reverse complement strand
AAGGATCCAACTTCATGTTTGTTTGCAACCCTTCTGAGAGGCAGTGATTGATCACAGCTCCTGCAGCTTGGGAGGAAAAATCATCAACACATTGACAATATTTGGTCAGCAGCAGAAGCTCTTCTCACAGTGACCATCAAGGCATCACACATCCCAAGCATTTGGGAGCTTATGTCCACTTTGAAAGCCTTCCCACACGTGAGAGGTAGCTACTCTGAGTCTGGGAATTTTGCACTACAATGGGAAACAAATATGCATTTACGGAGGGGGACAGCAAAGAAGGAAAGAGGGAAATGACTAATTAACTGAGGTTAGAGTCTCTCCTAAACGTATGTAGGACAGTTCAAATTTAGGCAGGAGTAAGAAAGCAAATATGAATTCCGCTCTGTAAATTTTCAAAGCAGGACTTAAGAGGGCTGGGTTTACAATTCTTCAGTTTTCCTGGTGTGTCTGCAGATCTGAGCTTTCGCTCTGTGCTCGTTTTCTGTATTAAAACAAATTGCAGTGCACGAGAGGAAAAAACCCACACACCTTAGCAAAGTATTCAATATACATGAACTCAAGGCAGCAGGTAAGTACTGCCATGTAATTGAAAACACCTTTTTAAAGCAGCTTTTATGCTATCAAATCAGCAACAAAACATGTCTGGGTTCAATTGACCTCTGGGCTTGAGTCTGAATATCCAACGTGTATGTCACTTCTTTTGGAGCTTTGATGTCATGTTAGAAAGAAAAATATGACTATTATCGTGTTGTTCAATTCAATTGACAGAGGATCTGATATTTATGGAATGTTTTTGAGATGCCTAAGTTGAGACTAGAAGGATGCTGCCTTCCTAATTAAAAGGAATGAGAGGTGTAGTTTTATCAGCATGATGCTCCAGCTGAAAATAAAGCACCTGAAGACAATGAAGCTAATAGCTAATGAAAGAAGTGCTTGCACATAAGATGAAGACCGAGTGACTGGCCACGTCTCTTCCTGACAGAAACAATTTAATTGCATTTCTTCACAGTAGCATCGCCACTTACAGGACAGTGGGGGTCTGTCAGTTGACGATATAAATCATGATTTTTGAGGCTGAAAAGGTTGGCCCATCCCAAAACACCACAGGCACAGACATGACAGATCATATGAAGTGCCAGCCAAGAGATACATGTATTGTTTTTTAACAGGTGAAAAATACTTCAATCCTTTGAAACATGACTAAACTTCAAACAAAATGTAGCATTGTCACTCTTCAGTGCTCAAAAGAAATGCTGTGCTATACTCTCCCTTCCCCAATTCAAGATGTTGAGTCATAACAGTATTTTTATATATGCACATAATTATGCACACAGACTTATAATCATACACACGTACACATATATATACATACATATATATGTACATGTATAGGTGTGCATATATATATATACACACACATTAAAGGATCTTCTCATTTCTCCTCTTGATTTGTAAGCTATTATTAGGTGCCTTCTTCTCAAGTGAAGGACTTTTTTTTTCAGTCACTAGTCCATGTAAATTAATTTTTTTAAATTTGTTTTTCAGTCTTCTTTTATTTTTTGGTTTGTTTGCTTGTTGTCAGGTTTTTTTGTGGCTTTTTTTTTAACACAATCTGAAATTTTAGAACTTTGAAAAATTGTTCCAGACATCACATCACATTCGTAAGGAGCTGAGTGCTGAAAATGGAAGTTCAATGCAAAGTAGGCTTAGTAGATCATTGGGTTTGGTTAAAAAAAGAAATAAGCACTTTGGTTCAGAGGAATGGAAAATAATCTCACTATCTTTCACAATTATTTCCAATTCCGTGTGCTAAAGCACACTTAAAAGACAATGGCTGAAATCAAAATACTTCATTCTGAAAATTCCAGCAAGGGAAGTTTCAACAAGATAAAAAAATAATTTTCCAGTTTTATTCTAAAGTAGCTGTCCAGTGAAGACCTCCATTGCCCAGAAGATCTCTGTGTGACTAGGTACATCATGTACAGCTCTTACAGGGTGGGTACAGTTGTTGCTTCAGACACTGAAGTCAAAGGCTGGATGAAGATTGCCATTGGGAAGCGGCAACTATATGTCTGGCCACAGTCTCACCCTGTCCACAAGTCACACACATCTGGTACGAATACTGCATCTTACCTACAGATATATAAATAAATCTTACTGTTAATGTGAGATTTTGTAAGGGCTGTGTAAATTAAAGACATTTTGATTCTTCCAGGTAGTTGACAGATGTCCACATCAGAATAAATTTACTGCCAGGAACAATCTTGCTGTGGCTGCTGGAGTTTGGTGCAAGCTTTCTTTGATGGTGCTACTGGTGCACCTCAAGGTAAATGCTACCCCAAGTTAAAAGTCATCCCCTGGATCTCCTGCGCTGGTCCTTGGTGTTACATGGCAGAATTTCTGAAGGGCAAGTATGTTAATGCTCTTGGAGCAACCACAAATTTGGCTAGTTTATCTGTTGAGTGTATTTCTGTTGGTAGCAAATCTAAACGTGGAACTTGCTGGCAACCCACACTCATGTGCTAGCATCTGTTTTAACCTCGGTTTTAATGTTTGATGTAATAATGTAAAATGCTGCAATATGAAATAAAATGAGATAGTGCTTCTTTAAATGTTACTTTTAAAAGATTAGGATGTTTAATTTTTTTCACTTAGAACTGGTGGGGAAATATTGGTTGAAAAGAAGTTTCAACAAAACCAAAGAAAAATATTAAAGCTTTGAGTGAATATTTTCTCCTGGCTTCAGACAAGCTCTACTTTCATCGCACAGGACCGACTAAGAGAACCTGAGTTTCTTTTTCCCTCAAAGAAATAGTTATCCTTATATATGCTCTGAAATTATCATCTTTTAATTCAACAACAAAAAAAGGCATATTCATCTTTTAAGCAATGATAGAGAGAACATTAAAACATAAATTTCAGCAAGCATCTGGAGCTTTCATTTGTTCTAACCTGCATGACATAGTTTCCCTCATTTCGTAACACCATATTCACTTTGAATGGGGCTTTAGTTGCTGTATGTGTTGCAAAAGGTTATAAACTAAACCAGCTCAAAGCTGCCTGCAAGGATCATGTGCAAATAAATACCACAGTGGTACACCTCCCCTATGAAGACAGGCTGAGAGAGTTGGGGCTGTTCAGCCTGAAGAAGAGAGGAACTTATAGTGACATTCCAATAACTGAAGGGGCCTACAAGAAAGCTGGAGAGGGACTTTTTACAAGGGCATGGAGCAATAGGACGAGGGGAAATGGTTTTAAGCTGGAAGAGGATAGATTTAGACTAGATATTATGAAGAAATTCTTGACTGTGTGGGTGGTGAGACACTGGAACAGGTTGCCCAGGGAAGTTGTGGATGACCCCTCCCTGGAAGTGTTCAAGGCCAGGTTGGATGGGGCTTTGAGCAACCTGGTCTAGTGAGAGGTGTCCCTGCCCATAGCAGGGGAGTTGGAATGAGATGATCTTTGAGGTCCATTCCAATCCAAACCATTGTATGATTCTATGGTTCTAGGAATCCTGCTTTAGAATTTGGCTGCTTATTTCTCCATTTCCAGTTATATTTATGCCATGATAGGCATAGAGACAAATTATTTATTGAGATTATGGTTGCAGTTGCCTGGTGTAGGGAAAGCAAAACAAGGAGCACATCTTAACTTTTTCAACAAGAAAAATACATAATTTTTTTCTATGCCTCTGACTTAGCTTGGCTTTGGGGTTTTTTTCCCCACTTCATTTACATCTTCATGCTACAATTCTGGTGTGAGTGGTGGTAGTCACAAGTAACATACTGCTAGGCTTCTAAGAACTGAAGACCCATTATACAATCCATAAAGAATCACATAGGGTAAAAAGAAAATAACCGTCATCTGAGTCAACAAAGACTGAAACAGACAGACTAAATCTTCTGATCCACTGCAGATCACCCATTTTAAGATTTATTGACATCTTCCCACTAGATGGTACCAAGAAATAAATTGCTGATAGTGAGACCTTATTCAGAAGCAGTGGAAAACCGCGGCCTCTTTAGCAGTGCTGGTACAATGCCGTGCAGATATGAAGTTTACCATTTCTAAAGAAATGTCCTTTTCATGGGGCGCTCACTTAAGAACCATTGCCAACGGGAATAAAAATGAATACGCCTAAAAAGTGCCCCTAAGACTTTATGCCTATCTGTCTGCTTTGTATCTGACCCTAAATTAGGCCTGAGAAGGTGTAGTATTTAATACAGATACCGGGTACATTGTACCTTCTCACAATTAATAGAAAGTTCTGTTTTGTAATTAAAGGGTGAAGTGGGGCATGACGAACATATGGAAAAAGAGACCCTTAATAAGTGATGGATCCTTCAAAAGAAATTGCTAATTAGTATGCATTTGATGTGTACTATACCAATTTTAAAACTTTGCCTGGAATAAATTGCTATGTTGGTTGTTCGAAGGAGTGGTGAGATTAGCATTTACAAAGGGGGCAATTTTCTGTCTTCTTGACTCTGTTAAATGGAGAAAATAACTTCCAAGACTGAAGCAGCAGTTAGCCCATCAATCATCCTCACAGCTGGAAACTGGGGATCCCAAATGCTGAGATGAGTTAATCTGTCAGTTAATAAGTTCATAGTGGCACCATATGGCGCTGGGCCACTCCACACTGGAGCAAGGACAGCACTGTTTACAGAGGCATGCTGCTTTCTCAGGTACCTCCCCGCTGGCAGATCCCTTTGTTCTGGAGGCTCAATTTACTTAGCACAGTAAATTGACTGAGTTGATCAGTTCAGAGCACGTAATTGCTGGCTAATCCGGGAGAATCATATCCTGCCCATATGGGAGAGACAAAGGGTGCAGGCAGTGGGTGAGTTTCTTGCTCCCTCTTGAAGCCTGTTTTCTCCAGACATGATGGACATTGATTAAAGGTGCTGGTAGGTGGATATGCAGCCTGTATTGACTTTGACACAGGTGATGGGAGGACTGGCTTCCTTCAGGGAGGCTGCTTCAGGTGTCTCAGCCCAGCTGCTGTCACTAACTGTCCCGAGGGAGGAAAGCACTCGAAGGTCAGCACTATGGGTTTGAACACTAACTGGCACTACTTTAAAACCCGAACACTGGATCGTAGGCTAGCAAACAAACAAAAAATAAAATCAACATGTTTAAAGTCACACGAGAAGGTCAATTTAGTACGAGGCACAAATAGACCACATCTCTAAATCAGAAAAAGGCCCACCAAGATGTGCCTCGGTGCTGGAGAATATATAACTTCCTAGCTTTAACCTTGAAATTCCTCTATTTTTCAAATATGTTTGAAGACGTCGTTTCAAGTACAGTTTCTCAGAAGTGGGATTG
Source organism: Podargus strigoides (assembly GCA_028020825.1). Taxonomy (NCBI): domain Eukaryota; kingdom Metazoa; phylum Chordata; class Aves; order Caprimulgiformes; family Podargidae; genus Podargus; species Podargus strigoides. The sequence continues at coordinate 86,590,172 of CM051663.1, read as the reverse complement.
TAGCACCAACCAAATACAAACCTGCATTTGTTAAAGGGTTTCCCTGCCTTGTCTCCACTGCAACTTTTTAGTGTAGGTTGTGGGAACTTTTCTTAATATATAACTTGTCTATTTCAGTCCCTTTGAAATCTGTGGGTTGAACTTGGTTGACAAATATGACCTAGTATACATAAGAAACCACTCTCTCTGAGGTATACTTCAAATCCTAACTGAAAGAGCTAACTCATAGACAATTGGCTTATGAATTTAATTGTTTTGGAGCTATTAAGTTCATTTTATGGTATGTTGTTGCTGGATAGTCATCTCAGTATTCAGAACTCATTGTTCTGACAGCCAGACTGTAAAAGGTAAACATCTCTTCCCTTCCCCTTACCATTATCCTTACACTTACCCTCCCTTTCCCTTTCTCCTTCCCCAAAACCTCTTCATTCATTTTAATGAAGAGATACTGGAAGGAGACTCAGGGTCTGAGGAGTTCTTGTCTGAATTCTTCCAAACTTCAGGGAAAGTTTTTCTTGTCTCTTTTCAGCAGTAAGAACTAGAGCTTAGATAACTACTGTTCAGGAACCTTCTAGGATGAATTAGAAAGCATCAGTGGTAAATAACTTCAAAACCAAAGGAGGAAGTAGTAAAGCAGTGTATCCAACCTCCACAACATTACAGTTTTTTAAGATGTAGAGCAGACGAAGGTGCAGTGGATGAGCTCAGTTCATCCAGCAAAAGGGCGTCTCTTTACCTGCACTTTACTTTCACAGAAAGTAGAGTTTTGTGTGAAAAAATACAGATAAAGTGCAAAAAACTGAATATAGGTCCCTTTTCTGCCCCTGCTGCCTTTAAAGAAAAGAACCTCGAAAGAACATTTTTAAGACTGACTTAATTTTATGCATAAAAGTGGAAAAGATTTCCTATGTATCAGTGATTGTGCTTTAAAATCCCATAGTAGATTAGGTCACCCGTAGTGTAACATTAACTACAATAGAATACTGTAATTGCAGGGTCTGACTTAATATTTGAATGAATGATAGAACTTTTGAAGAGAAAGACAAAAGAGAGGGCTTTGTAGATATTATTATTGGGAATGAGTATTTTTTCAAAATAACAAGTGAAAATATATATTAATGAAGCTTTTTCTGTTAGCTGATTTCATATTTAAGGAAAATAATATTGACATACAAACCCCTCAAAACTTCTAAAGTAGTAACCACTCACCTCCTGATCAACAAAATAAAAATCTAATATTCCAAAAATAAAACTTCCCAGTAGCACATTTATAACATGTATGGTATTGTATAGATTAAGTACGTAATACATAAAAAGATGGGTTGCTTTAAATCAAGTTTCATGTCAAAGAAAATATTTTGTAGCTGAGCTCTGCAAACTTCTCAAGAGCTGGCTTTCTCATGCAAATACAGACATATCTTTGTATGGAAAGCATTTAAAATCTATAGTAAAAGAAGACGCATTTTAGGATTATCCTTTTTTTTCTGGAGGTTGTTGTGGTTTGAAAATGTATGACATCATCACTGGGGAAGGACAGTGACTGGTACTTGGGCATCTTGCTTTTCCTTGACCTAGGTTCAGCAGGGAAGACTGTGTAAGGGAGGGGGGGAAGCTGCTTCACATGATTACTCTCAGCCCCTCAGCACTCACTGCAATGCTACTGGTAACAAACAGTCCAAACAAAAGTGTTCAAGGCAGCTCTCCACACCATTCCTGCTTGCTAGGCTGCATAGCACATATGATATGCAATAGACTAAACTCCAGGGGTACTTCTGAACACATTTCAAGCCACAGCATTATTGCATCAGGGTAGAAGTGGTCATGGTCATCGCTGCCTTCAGTTCAAATAAAAAGATGATACTAATTCTAAATGTTTCAATCAAGGGGATTCCACATTCTGTGTTGTCCGTGCTGACTTTTTTTTCTTTTCCCTTTTTCAGTGACTTCAAATACTCCCAAGCAGGGCAAAATGGAAAGATATTTGGAAATGCCCTCATCACTATTTGTGAATTCCCTCTAGACTGGTCCTCTGTCTGGATGACTCATAGAGAAGATGCCTGAGGTCATGAGTGCTACCCAGCACTGTGGGGATAGATGTTCTTTTAGGGATCCTTGGCAGAAAGATGGTGACACTAAATTGTAGTTGCAGTTAAAGATTTATTTTCTTAACAGAATATTATGACTAGTATAGCACAGAATTTATTATTAGCTCTTCCCTCCCTTCCAGAGGAGTAGGAAAACACAGCAATTCCTCACCATCAAATCTCATCTCCTCATCATCCCTACAGCATCTGTCACATGGGGAAAAACATTGGGAAGGAACTCCAGACCAGAGTTTGGAATTGCCCCTCTGAACTTGGGCAGACAGCTTACCTAAATCAGAAAGACTAAGCAACCTGATGCTGAGAGATTTCAGCTTCAAAAAAGCAATTACATAATTGTCTTAAGGCAGAGTGAACTCTCAAATTGCCCTTTCTGAAAGTTCCAATAATTTCTTGCTTCATTACAGTCCTTTCATGGAAATGATCTTGCAGAAAGTGCCTGACCTTATGCTTCACCACCTTGCAAGGTCCACAATAACAAGAGTATGAAGAAATAAAGGGAACAGCAAACATTGTTTGATTTACTGTCTGTCTTTAGAAGGTATCTGAATGCCAGTTTCCTGTTCTGCCTGAATACGTTCTTTGAACATATTATGAAGACAAAAGGTGAGCCTCTTTTGGCTTGTGCAATTATTAGGACTACAGGAGAATCTCAGATAGCTCTTCTGATATCTAAAAGACATAATTAGTACAAAGAACCAAAAAATATGAACATTTCTGCTTCTTTGTTAGCTGAATGTAGTGCAGGTCTGGACAACTATAACCATGGTGCTAATTGAGGATATTTTGCTGCTATGTGTAATTCTGCCTTTCTCCCACAAACACCCACGAACAAACAGATGATTCCAGGTAAGAAAGTTGCTTCTGTAGTGGGGTCAGACCCAATTCCCCTTGCGGAGGCATGAAAAATAAAATATATCACACCATTCTGCTAGGCTGCATTGTCCAGTTTACACAGTATATAGCAACAAATGACCTGTTAAATGATGACAAATCCTTTAGCTCCTGGCTTTAGACCTCTGACCTCTTGACTCCCTGCCTGTATCCAGGGAGCAATCTGGGGAGAAGAATGCAATAAATGGCTTGTAATCTAGTGGTCTCAAAAGAAATTACATCAAAACCAGCTGTTACACCACTAGTCGTTAAAGGCTGATGACATGTTAACTAAAATAGGGCCTTTATATTGTGTGGGCTTTTGCAATTGCTGAAAGTGCAGTGCTGCTTCTCTTCCCTCCCTTTATGGAAACAGCAGTAAATGTCATTCTGAGTAAATATGTCCTATCATCCTTTAAGCTATGAGTAAGATGCATTTGATTGCAGTCTTTCTCATTTTAATTAACTTCGTTGGGCTGTGTTTCTGAACTCTGGGCTTTGCAATGTGTTCCCGCATTCAGAGCTCAGGGATGACTCAGCACATAATTTCCACATTTTCAGTTGCCTCTGACTGATATTTATGTTTTGTTTTGATTATAATTTAGAATTTCTCTATATATTTTTTTTCTTTTGAAAACACCACATACAGGTACACAAGATTTATGATGAAATAAAGTCTGTGTTTGCTTTGCTGATTTCAGTGCTGGCACCTGAAATGATTTGAGGTATCAGTTAAAACAGTCTGTGCCTGACAATGGATATCAAAATTTTACCATGGGATGCTTGAAATATAGACTACGTCTTTCTGTTCATCCATGCATGTGTCCAAAATACAACAAGCTAGCAAACATCACTGAGGAGAAAACCAAAAAATGAAGGAGCATAGTGGTGTTGGAGGAGCTCACAGAGGAACACATGCTGCTAAGCCCCTCTTAGAGTCCTTCAAACCCAAAACAGTTGTCTGCCATGTATTTGAACAACAGTATAGATGGAAAACAGAATGCCTGAGAAAGAGGATCAAACCTTTCTCGCCACCTGACCCATCTCAATCTTTTTCATCGTATATCTACTTGTGGACATTCTCTCTATACAAACCCTATGCTACAACCCAAAGGAAAAACTTGATATTGGAAGTTCAGCCAGTAACTTCAGTGAAGCCAGAAATTTACCTCTTCTGCCTGTAAGATGCAGCAATTAAAAAAAAAAAAAAAAAAAAAAAAGATGTATTTTAGGCCACAGAGAATAATTATTTCCAGAAAAAATATTATCTAAAAGGGTCAGTTATTTGGGGTCAGCAGCTGCTCCTGATGTTTGGCGGAAAGTGGTTAAAGGCTGAAGAAAGCTGGCAAGATAAGGCAGGTATGGTGAGTTAATGTGAAGTCAAATTATGTTCCCAAAACCCAGAAGATACTATATCTTTACTATTAGTGGAGAAGAGATGGAGAGTAACATCCAGCCTGGAGAAAATGTATCTGTTAATAGACCTAGAGCCCTCCTAAACTAAGCCCATACTGTACCTGCAGTGCCTAGGATCTGCCTATTTCTCTGTCAGCAATGCAGTCTGCCTAGTTTTCCAAGGCTGTCCAAGCTTAGGATAGAGCAAGATACTCAGAAGAGCTGGGTCTGGAAAAACAGACCCATACCTCTTTATATTATTTATAATATAAAATTAAACAGATAACTGTTTAATCTGACTAGTAAGTACTCCACTAGAGTTGCCATTGAATCCTTCACCCAGAGAGTGCAGGTCTGGTTTTGGGAGGATCTCAGTCTGCATCCAAAGGGAGATCCCTAATCACCAGGTATGCTGGGTGGAACACCTTTTCCTCCAAACCAGGCTATTAAATTTCTAGATATGAACAAGTGAGCAGAGAAGAAACAGCCTGATAGCTATATGGACCTGTTGGAGGGGGGGCCACTTCTTTGGAAGAGGAAAGCCCTGGGATCTTGCTCCTTGTTTTCTTGATCCTGTGTCCTATGCAGCCTAACTCAGTGGCCTGGGGCCAGAGCCCTACTACATCTCACCTGACAGTCACCCATCTTCTTGTCCCCTTTCTTATCAGCCCCCAGGATCTTACTTTTCCAGTCCTCTGCTGGGGGCTTCCCTTAGGATGAGGAGATGGGAGGACTGATTCCAAAAAAAAAATGTTTAAACCACCACTTTCTGTTATTGCTTCTCCCAGATCCCAGGTCATTGGTACTTCCACTTGCTTCTCTCAGTCATCTAACTAGTGGCTGACACTCAACTGAAGGCAAACCTGTTCCACACACTGCCTTGGGAACTTGGCATTTGGATCACTTCTGAGCCTGTGTGCTATGTGCCTGGTGCCCAATGGATCTCATGACAAATAGAAAAAAAGCTGGACAAGAGAACAGAATTACATTTTAGAGTTTCAAAAGAGCATATTCTTTAGAGTAGTTTGACAGATCTGATTAGAAACAAAGTGGTTTATGTACCCAAAATGTATTTCTTTACACTTTAAACTCCATCAGATGTAACATCTAACTGAGCTGTCTTCAAGAAGTACTCTTATTTTTGTTCTACTCTATTTTTAAGGTGACACCTCACATGGTATGTGCATATATAGACTAAAATTCTCTGCTTTTGAATGTTTGCTTGGATGGTCTGCAAGAAGAGAATGAAAGCTCATTCTTCACCTGATGAAGCAGAACACCTACCGAAAAATATCTTGGGAAAAGAATCTGATCAAAGTTTCTTTGATTTTGAAATTATTTTCTGTTTCCATTGATCTTGACCTTAAGTAAATTTACTTTGTGAGAAAATGGAGGAGAATATTTTTAGCTTCTTTAAATATAAAGGGAAGAGGTTCATCTGCACTTGCTAGAAGGAACATGTAGCTGCCATGGTTTGGAAAGTGAGACCTTATGTAGTGGAGCAATAGTGAAGGGAAGTTGGTTTATAAGTAGAGGAGCAAAAAGCAAGAAATGGCAACTTCTGTTCATTTCAAAGAAACACTAAAAGCAGAAAGATGATTGTCCTGAACCTTCCCTTTCTCTAGCTTTGTTTGCCTGATTCTCACACCTCCCCCCCCCTTTTTTTTCATATAGAAAAAAAAAGAATGGGAAATATGCTTGTAGGAGTATATGTGCATGTTTGCCAGCGTATTAGGTAGCAGTAACATTTCATTTATCTATTTGTTTTCAATGATTATAAAAATGTGTCCATCCCTGCAATGTGAAGGATTGCAAAGTTAATTCCTTGATATTGCCCAGGAAGACCAAGCAGAGCTGTTTTCTTTTAGATCCTTTGTTTCAGACTGGTTGTTAACTACAGGGAGATTTGGGACTCTCTAGGTCTCGCATCCTGACGTAATCTTGTCTTAGTCCCTTTAGTGTTATGCCAATGCCCTTTTGTTGGTTAAACTAAACCCCCCAGTTTCATTTGGAGACAGACTGTATAAGTTGTCTGAGATTCATTAAGCAGCATGATTCTCTGAAAGCTCTATGAATCCCTAGGAGACAGACCTGAACATCTGCGCAGATTTTCACAAGGCACAGAAAGGAGTTTGGGGAACAGCACTACTGGGAAAGCTCACATACTGAATCATGTTTCTGTTTATACCTGTTGTCTTGACCTGGTTCGGGCCAAGGGAGATTTGTTTTGATCCCAGAGGTGAAATTAAGTCACAAACAAGGTCAAATGTCACAGACTCTCTATTTTTTATTATAAAGCTCTGTGCACTTGAAAATTAAAGAGCGATAGGAAAAAAGGGGATATAAGAATAAACAGTATTATGAGAGCAGAAAGAGAGAGAGGGGTTACCACCACAGATCCAGCGTCATCTCTCAAGTCCGGTTGTTGATTGGTGGGGAAGATCTTCAAATTAGTTGTCAGCTGTTGTTGCTAGATATAGTCTCTTTCTCCACCCACCGACTCTGGGTGGGCATTTCTGCCACGTGCTGCTTTGCATATGTCCAGCCTACCAGTGCAGGCACCAGGTATCACTCCAAAGGTCGTTCGAGGGTCGTTAGGAGTGATCTCCATCCCTCCTTCATTTTCCTCTTGAAGACCTCCTTGTTGCTGGAGCATGCACACTGATGCATCCTGTTTGTAGTATCCGTATGAATTGTCCTGCTTATCTCCCTTTAGATGCAGGAATGGGGAATGGTCCTGCTTATCTCCCTTCAGATGCAGGAAGGGGGATGCTCAACCTGGCAGTTTTCCACAATAGCCCCTCTCCAACTGCAGGAAGGGGGATGCTGAGCCTGGCGGTTTCCCACAACTGTCCATCTCCAGCTGCAGGAAGCGGGGTGCCAGGCACAGACAATGTTGAGACATATCACTGAGTGTTGAGACATCCTGGCAATGCTGAGATATCCTTTTCAATCTTTCTCCCAGACCATCAGTTTCTCACACCTGTGCACAGCAGAAGGCTACTGATATGAAGTGGGGACTTTCCACAGAGTGAAAAAATTCCCTTTTCTTCTGGAGGCTGGTGCAGATCTTAGTGCGGAGTTGTGAAACATCCTCTCTGAGAAATGGTGTGTACCGGTGGAAGTGCATCCCATCCGAGCCCAACTTGCACCAGAATGCCTGTCTCTGGATGCCCTAGCTGCAGAAACCTGATGAGAAGCAGTGTTAGAGTCAAGGACCTTTGGTCTGCAGCAGCTGAAGAAGCTTATTAATACTACAATATTGCCGAAGCAATCATTTCTTCAGCTGTTTTTGGTCACAAACCTGTTCACTATAAGAATACACTGAAAACTGTGAAAGTAAAATTTTCCAGGGGCCTACTTGAGGAAGCACTGGGTAGAGAAATACTCATCCAGAATTTCTTAATGTGTCAGAGGCCTTTGCTTTTCAAAGCAACATTGGCAATTCTTTTTTCTCTTTTCTTCATTATACCACCTCTGTGACTAAGTAATTCCTCATGCTTTAAACAAAATAACCCCAGCACTACTTCTCTGTAGGAATCGACGGAGGGAGACTGCACTCTCATATGAGGTCGGCAGAACTCATTTTATTGCGCAGATACATTTACTTATATATCATTCTTCTGTCAAATCATCACGACTAAGCATATCTTATTATCTTTTTCTTAGGTTTTCATTAGACCACTTCTACATCAATCATTAACTTTTAACCTATGCTTCAGCCTCTAATTATCATATTCTCCGCCTTGCCTGTTAGTTCCCTATCTTATGTAACTTAGTTTCTTGTACTACTCTGCAAGGACAGTATGTCCTTGAGGCCTAATCTTGGCTGCTAGCGCCTGCACAGTAGCCTGTTCGTGCACCTGCTCTAACACTCCATGTCCATTACTCACAAGCCAAACTCCCACAATTCCCCCTTTTTTCTTTTGCACGAACAGAACTTTATGCATTAGACTAGTGACTAGTTTTGTTATTACCTTCCATACTATTCCTAGCCCAATTAACAACAAGACAATTATGATTACCCAGCGAATACCTTCTTTGATCAAACCAAGTAACCATGGGGACAGACTGCCAAATATTTTTTGTAACCATGAATCAAACCAGCTTGTCTCCTTTTGAATCTTTAAGTGTGTTCTTTAAGCCACTGCAGTTGTTGAATTGATTCCCCACGATTGCTTAGATTGAAGCAGCACATCCCTTCAAAATCTTCACATCCATGGCCCTGTGCTAAAAGCAAAAAATCAACAGCAGCTCTATTTTGCAACACAGCATGCCCAACGCTATCTAAATCTTCTATTAATTCTGTCTGTCCCTTTTTACAAATTTTTCTTTCCCTACACGCGGTCACGCATTATTTAATTGGTTAAAAGTCTCTAGTACAAGGCAAACATGCAGCTCAGTTCAGTTCCCGTTGGTTCTTAAGTTCTTCTCACACAATGTCCAATTGGTCACTCCCATCTGTTCACTCCTGCATTCCCTAGTGAAGCAGTCATTGCTCTTTCTTATTTTTTCTTCCTTTGAAGCAGCTTCCAGAATGTGGCTACATGCCTAGGCCAACATCCCGCATGGCTGGCTCACTATATGGCCATTCTCTTTTAAATGCATTTCTACACTTCTCCTCTTTCTGAGTAATTTAGTTTTCTGAGGGGGATTAACAAGTCACCAGTCCATGACTGTCTAGTATGTTCAGCTAAAAATTAGCATATATAATTGCTGAGAAAATACTTAAATAGCAGAAAATATAACTCTTGGAAAAATGGTCCTGCTCCCTCACATATTTTATGCAAGTTTTCTGTGCTCTGACCTGGATCAATGTCTTTAAAACTAGGAAAAGCATTTTGTGCAAGGAAAACCATTATTTTATAAATGCAGAATAGGATAAATCAAAGTTTATGCCCTTCTCTGTAGCTACCTTTGTATATTTAATACAATGCATTTGCAAACTGATTTTCGTTTTATAAATCAATACAGCTATGAGCCACTCAAATTCTTCTGGAAAAGTACAGAGACAACTGCTCATTTATATTAAGACTTCCTTAAACCACTCATCAGGCCTGTAAATCCTCTAAAGGAACTTTAAAATGTGTGGAAATGTCATTTAGTCCCAGATTAAGGACCTCTGCCCTCCATAAAGTGTAAAGAAGCATTAGTGCCAATGCCTGTTAAGTTCACTCTCTTTAACTGAAAAATTATATCCTTTGTGTTTCTGCAGTGAGCTGAATTTTCATTTTAGATCATTATCTTAGCAATAGGAATAATCTTTGCATTTTTGTAAGTGTCTCAGTTGTATAGTGTGGGCCCTGGGCAGGTTTTTCAGCCATTATTTGTGAAAGCCAAGCTTGACCCTCTGTTGTTCTCTAAAGAATTATTTTGTAGATTGAAATGTAAGTTTTAGAGACTACTGATGTAGAAAATGACAGCCTTCAGGCTGCAGGCATCTTTGGCTGAGTCACTTGTAAACTACTGCAACTAAATGACAGTTTACCAGCATGCAAAGCCATTAGAAATGCACAGCTGAGTGACTGTGAGTGCACTGGAATGACATTTGATCTCATTTGCTGTTTATTTTATATGTTTAAATTTATCAATCAAAGCCTACAAGCCAAGGACAAAACATAGAGAGAGCTGTTTGAAATCCAGCATCAGGCATCAATCCTCCGTTCAATACAGCACATAAGGTATAGAAGCTATTCAAAATAATATAGGTTGTGAAGCTCTACCTCAGCTTATTAAGACGTGTGTGGCTTTGTCCAGCAGTTAGCAAAATGCCTCAGAAAGCAAGGGAAGACAGCTATACCATCACATATGTACACAAATGTGTACAATTTCTATGCATCTGCCATGAACACAAATGTCTGTCATTTAAATACTGCTTATCAACCATATGTAATAGATGCACCACATACAAACAAATAAAAACATGTGCATACAGCTATACATTTAAATATGAGCGATATGTAAATTCATGTATACATGATCTATAAATCTATAGATATTTTACAAATGTTTATATTTTACAGATCAATCATATGTATTTATGATGCTCTATTTGTGTACTTTGCGCAGGGAAAACAATACAAACATATGTAAATATGTGCCTGATATCCAAGACTGAAGTTTATAAACAAAATAAGCAAACGGAAATGTGATACATCGCTTTCATACAGCGGATATAATTCTTTCCTCCCACATGTTAGCCTTGAACTGCTGTCATTTCATTGAAAAGAAATGTATTGCTACAGATTTACTCCAGCATAGAAAGCTTCAGACTCCAGATCTGCAAATTTAGTACCTAATAGGCTTCATTCTTCAGATAACATGTTTGGAAAACCAAGTCATATCTTCTGTCTTTCTTCCTTTATTTGATATTTAATATTGCCTCACAATGACCTGTGGAACATACTCACAAATTAATCTCTGTAAACTGGTAGCTAAGTGATGGAATATCTGTGATCTTATTAGAAGTCACAGCTGGACTAAAATTTCTTCCTTTTTATTTTTTGGATTAAGCTAAAATCTCACTAGAGGACACCTGTAGAAGTACAGAAGATGACAGACTTGATCTGAAGAGCAATTTCTATGTAATTTTAAAGAAAAGTAGGACACCAGACTAATAAAAACTGTTTTGTTCATATTCTGTGTGACTTCAGTTCACATTTGTAATAAATCACTCCAGTTATCATACACTCTCTTTTCAGACTTCTTCTAGAGCCTGTATTTAATAAACTACACAGTAAGGAAGCTACTTTTTACTTGCTGAATTTAATCTAATCTTCATATGAATTTTCCAAGGAAAATTTAAATTCTTTTAAGACCTTGTTTCGTGTAACCTTCATTTTATTCAGCATGAAAACAATTTCTATTTACTTACCTTGAACAATTTTTCTCAGCTGTGGGAGGACTAGAAGTGGAAAGAAAATCTGTTGTTTAGTTTTATTGATGGAAAAATAAAGGAGAATCTTTTGCAAATGTTTTTGCCAGAAATGTGAGTACACTTCCTTAACATTTCCCTTCTGTTTTGACAGGTCATTGAAAACTCTCACAACTTTTAATGTATGGTAATATTACCCATTAATTAATAGCTTTTCTCTGCTCACAGTTTTGATGAATTTACAAGAGCTGTTAACACAACAGTTAAAATCACAATTGTTCATGTTTTGTCTACATGTGCACTGGTCCTGGATATTAAATTTTGTCTAAAGTAGAAATTAATGTAGAATGCTGAGAGGAAAATTAACACATTTTAAATTTTATCTTCAAAAGAAACACTCCTGATATACATTTCATTATTTCACAAGTTTGTTGGCAAACCATGGTGAAATATTGTTTTGTGTGAGACAGTGGAGAATTTGGCTGGTTTTACATCTGTAAGTCTCAAGAAAGCTATATACTTAGAAAGACTAGATAGTTCTAACACGATAGCGGTTATAGCACCAATACTATCCCATTGCCCAGAGGGGTTGTGGAGTCTCCTTCTCTGGGGATTTTGAAGACTCGCCTGGATGCAGTCCTGAGTGATGTGCTCTAGAGGATCCTGCTTGGATTTAGAGCAGCTGGACTAGATGATCTATAGAGGTCCCTTCCAACTCTGAAAATTCTGTGATTCCGTGATTAGTTTCCCCTCCAGGTCAACATCTAACTCATGGCTATTTTTTTATACTCAAAGAATTTATAATTTAGGACAGGGATGGCATTTTGTTTTACTTGAAGGAGTGAAACTTTTTATTAGTTCATCACCCACACTGAGGGAAATACTGTTAATTAATCTCTAACGTATTTTTGCTGAGTTATTTGTGGAGAGGATGATCCCCCTTTATTTCTTAACAGCATTTCTTCAGGAGTTGGGAACAATTTGTGGACAAACTGGAGATGAAAAATGGAAGTGAAATTTTAACAGCAGTAGATTCAGTAGACAGGTATTGATTTTAATGAAGTCTGTCTAAAATACTCAGTTATGACATGACTTTCATAAATGAGTCAAAAATGTCATCAAATTATGTCAATAGAAAAACTCAATAATTTCAGTGTACTGCAGCAGAACTGTGTGGTTTTTTGCTTCATGACTATAGAACACTCCCTGAACTTTTTATCTGCAAGTCAGCAAATTACATAAATTGTAGAACTGGTACAGTGATGATCCATGAATCCAGGACATGGCCACATCTGGGAAAGGTCAAGTGTCATAACTTTGTCATTCTTTCTCCAAACAAGGTGCATGCTGGGGGAAGTTGCCCAATGAAATCGACAAAATGCTTAGAGAAGTAGAAAACTTTCAAAATATAATATGTTAACGTAAATAGCATCCATAGCTGAAAACTGAATACGCAGATCATCTTATTGCAGACTCAGAAATGTTCTCCTGAACATAGTTGCTGAACAGTAGGTATGCTTCTCTTTTTCTGAATGGAAAAAGTGTATGTAGAACAAAATGAAACGTATATTTGAAAATTTTTTCATAAATTATGAGTAGCCTTTTGACTCTTTGAAAAATAATCTTAGTCATTCTCTTTGACTAATTCAAAGGGAAAGATAGAGCTCTTGAAATAGAGATAGATTCTTTTTAAAAAATTAATCTATTCATTGCTGAGGAGATATTTCATGTGACTATGAGAAAGTCCCTAGATTTTGCCTGCATAGTTGAATGTGTGTGGTACATCTAGGGCAGAATATTTCGACTGCTTGGGAATAAACACCTTGAATAATAGATTCAATAAAATTACCATACTCTGGAATAATTATTGTGTTTTTTGAATGAAACCATTACCTCAAAGCAAAACTTAATCCTAAATAGATAGTTGCCCTGTAATGACTACTAAATTGTTGTTTTGCAAAAGAGATGATGCTCAATTATTTTCATGTAGACAGCATCTTAAAATGCAATGTTTCATTTGTTAGGCTGTGCAAGAGGGACAACAGCACCGCCCTACATCATAACAGTAGTCTAAGGATAAGTCTAGAGCTTTCTTCTGATAGCTAATGATTCTGTACCAGTCAACTACTTTGTTTTAAGGTAATAGATGAGGTACCATACAATTTAAACTCATTTTAATCCTAATATTGAGGATCTGGAAAGTTTTTTTACATTCACTGGGTGATCCATTTTTTCGGCAAAAATTAAACTGCTACTTGATTTGCAATCATATTTGCAGTCTGATCTGATACTTGCCATTCCCATTGGGAAACTGTAGGTGTTGCTGAAGCTGCATAATTGCATAAGACAGGCAGGTGACCTAATCGCACCTTGGAATTATTGGTTAGTACTTTTAACACCCTCTCAAGCAATCTGTTTTCCCGTTTCTGTGTGATACTTGAAAATGCATTTGCATTTGATGCATTCCTCACCACTTGGGATTTTTGCTTTGGGTGTGGGGTGGTTTTTGGCATCCTTAAAGTAATTTTCTCGGAACACCAGCCTGTATGGATTTTAGCTTTTTAGTGAATCACCCCTACAAGAAGCTCCATAATGTAGGGAGCAGTCTGTAAGAGTTACAGATTTCATTTTAATTTAAAGGAAAAAACAAAAAAAAATCAGAATCTGTTAAGAGCTAATTGTATTCTAGTGACTTCAGAGTACATGGAAGTGAGTGTCTTTATTATGCTTCAAAAGAAAGCTCGTTAACAATACACTCTAGACAATACTAGGAGTTTAGTCTTCCAGTTTAGCATTCTTGTTATCCCAGGGACCAATTCTCCAAGCACAATCTGTTTCCAGTTATTTAGTCATCAGAGTGGAAAGATCGGTGGCCTTCGACATGACATGAGCTGCTGAGTGAATCAAGAGGGACTGCACCTCCAGGATGAAGGACAAAGATTGGAGCTGGGCTGAAAACAACTTTGGAGGCTCTCAAACACTAGAAGTCGCCTGGAGATCCCAGGGAGCTCAGTTTTTGCTTGGCACTTGGTTTTCCTGGATGCAAACACCTTTCAGAACTTCGTGCTGAAGTGTTCACACTTGCACTCCTCGTTGTGATACCACTGTGTCACTCACTCAAAGCATCTTCAGAATGGCCTAAAAATGGGCCTGTCAGTCACAGCAGTAAAAAAATAGAAAATTTCCAACAATCTGGCTCAGCTGAATAAAAAGATTTATTTTTCCTACCAAAGGAGAAAACACAGAATGAAGTCAGATAAAAGTATAATGTTATCTACAGAGATCAAATGAAAAATGACTATAATTATCTCTGTAGTTATGCTGCCCAGCTCGTCAAAACAGCCACAAATCACTCCTTTTCAAAGCATGGTTTTCTATAGAATAACTTACTTGTAACTTAGACAAGAATTATGTTGCAATGTAAAGCAAAAAGGGATGTGTTTTCAGTTGTCTTTCTCCTTTTTGCATGAGAAGTCAAATACTACCATATCTGTTAGATACTTGAAATACAATTTGTATATAATTTACAGAGTGATAATGACCTGACCATAAAGGACAATAACCATAGTTAAAAGGATAATTATGCAACTACATGTTGTTCAAAAGCATAAGTAAAATTACAAACATGTGTCTGATCCACACATCATCTGAACAAATAACAAAAGATCTGGAAATGTCTCATGGAGAAATAGCAAATCTGCAGAGCAGCATAATGCCTTTCCTAGAAATTTTGGCATGAAAGATGCTCTTTCCAGTTCTTACAGAATGTATTTACATCATTATTTTGACAAAGTGATCTCCTTTAATATGTACATTTAGACTTTAAAAATATTGTTAAATACTACCATTCAACTCAGAACTCTCCTTCTTATTTTCTGGTCTTAATGGCTAGCACATTGTAGTTTATTTCATCCCATTAATCCTGAATGACCTATATAACTAAGGAGTGAGCTAGGTTTTTGCCCTTAACTCAGTTTGAATTTCTTGCATTTATCTGCTCTTATGCTGGGGTATGCACCCTCTGTGGTCAGATCCTGAGCTCTTGCTTGTTTTACTGTTTCAGGAGGCTACCGGTTGCAAAACAATGGTGTGGGCATAGTCCTCCTTCCCCGTTCCCCAGTGTGAATTTATTTTGATTTTTTCAAAACAAGAGTTAAGGATCTCCAAACTGGATGCGTGTTTCATCCCATAATCCATCCAGATGATTACCTAGTGAGGTTAAATAAAAATCAAGTCACTTAAATTATATCCATAGTTCCTTCTAAATTTTCTAAAATAATATGTTACTTGAGAGTTACAACACCAGAGGAGGAAGAGACAGAAAAAAATAGACCTCTAGCAGTCTTTACTTATTTAAAAAAAGTAATTTTGCGTAGTGATGCTGTGTGCAGTGCTTTGCTCGGTATTGATCAGAGGTTGAATTCCATTCATTATAGAATATTAGAGATGGTATAATTGTAAATAAAAGAGTAAAAAAGGGAGAAACATGGCAGTGAAATTTCTTTCTATACCTAGAACAGAGCCAAGAAAAAGAAACATAATAGAAACCTTGTAACTGGTTAATAAAAAAAAAAAAAAAAAGAGAGAGAAACGTGAAAGTCAACAGTGGCTAAAGCTATGTGTTTTCAATAAACAAGACTGCATAACTAAAAGTCTAGAATCCTAACTGAACTAAGCAAGGATCTCTCTGGATAGTAAAACACTGTTTTTAATGAATGCTAATAAACTGGCAGAGGATTTTCAAAGGAGGTCTACAACACAGGGAGCAACACTTGAATTGAACTAAAAAGTTATAGATCAGTTAGAGCAACTTTAACTAAAGTTACACAAAAGGTGCACTGAAGAAAACAGTAATTTGGGTAGCAACTAGAAAATTAGTGTTTAGAATTAGAGACAATACAATCATAAGAAGGCTTGCATGAAAGCAGGAAGTTATAAAATTCTCAATTTATTTTTTACATGATCAAATATCTGGTGAATAAAATAGTTTTGATATAATATATGCAATAATATGCAAGTATTTATCCAGTGTTTTGTGTTGCATGATGTTTTGGGGTTTTGTAAACAGGCACTACCTGAAACAGAGAGAGCTCACCCTGTTTAGATTAAAATCTGACTCATCTTCCACATTTTGAGATCAATCAGTAAGGAGACATCAAAGATAGACCTTCCTAATGAGATCCCCTATGGACTAGTTCTTGTTCCAAAATTATTCTATATTTTTGTTAACACTAGGCTCCGTAGATTGTTGGTGCTGCACAGACTCACAGAGCAGTACACAGCTATGGCTACAAATTATGGAATACTTGTGCCTTGGATAATGATGTAATGAGGTCACAATTAAGATAATGTTTTTATATAACATCAAGCACAACCAAGAAAAATTCCCACAAAACCCTTCTGAGGACAGGGGGACAAATTTTGAGGTTCTCATAGGTAGCACAGTCTATGTGAATCTGGGGGTAAATATAGTGGCAGAAGAACTACCACGATCCTTGATATACAATAAAAGTTAAATTCCAGACTGGCCTTGCTCTGTGCATGCATTGCTAAGACTGGCATTGCAATACTCTGCCCCGTCCCCACTTGTTCATGGGGATGAGAAAACCTGAAAAGAGGCCAGCAGAGGCACAAAAGGTGACCAATGAGGCTGAGGAAAGGGCACAGAGTGAGTGCCTGAGCCATGCTTTTGCAGAGAGACGGGAGCTTGCTGTGATCACATCTCGAGCAGATCAACACAGCCAGCTCAGAAACAGGAAGGCATCTCACAACAGGTACTGATGCAGATTTTGGCAGGGAGAAAGGCACTCACGGGACAGTGGTTGGGCAACTCAGCAGTGCAGCCTCCCACCCTATGCCATCACCACACTGGGAGCCAGGCAGCTGCTCCAGCTCCCTGGTGTCTTTGAACAGATAAGCTCAGCTCAAGAGCAGCATGCTGTGCTCATGGGCTCAGGGTTATGCGAGGTCAAGAAGGAGCCTTGTTCCAGCTCAGACTAGCAAAACCCACCGAGGCATTTCACCTTCTGCAGACTGAAGTGATGGCCATTGCACTGGAGCAACCCAGCGTCACTTGGGGAAGTCATTGCATAGTCAAATCTTGCTGGTTTATCACAAGGCTTATCCAATTTGATATTAACTGTTGCATTTACAGAAACTAAGGAAACTTACCTGCTAACAGGAAATAAAGAATTCAATGTTTAGCTGTTAGAGATGGGGAGGAAAGTTAGCACCTGTGATGTCTCTTCTCAAACAGCCTGAAACTGCACAACGGGAAGCAATAGTCAAGATGCAGAGATATTTAAAAACCGACGCAGGGTAGAATGAAGGTGGCCCTGCCTTGCATCAGAGTTGGAATAGGTAATGTCCAGAGGTCCTTTGCAGTTTTTGTGGCTATGTGACTCTAGATGAATCAGTCCTAGTCACTTCCTAACTTCTACCATCTTAAAATCTGATATCCAATTTGTGCTGATCATTCAAACTCACCCTCACAAGGGAGGACAACTATAGGTAAATGTTTTTTAGATACCTGACTGGAGATGAGATGGACCACAGTCTGTAGACATCTCTCCCACACCAGTGAGGACTCTTCACTTGCAGAAGATATTTAACTCAGAGCATCCCAATGGGTATGAAATCAAGTAAGGGAGCTAGGAGACCAGCATGGTTAAACAAGGAACTGCTGGGCAAACTTAGGTGGAAAAAAAGAATTTATGGATCATGGAAAGAGGGGCTAGTCACTTGGGAGGAATATAGGACAGTTGTCAGAGGATGTAGAGAGGCAATTAGGAAAGCTAAGGCCTCCTTAGAACTTAACCTTGCAAACCAGGTCAAGGACAATAGAAAGGGCTTTTTCAAATACATAGCTAATAAAACAAACACTAGAGGCAATATAGGCCCACTGATGAATGAGGTGGGTGCCCTAGAGACAGAGGATATCAAGAAGGCAGAGGTGCTGAATGCCTTCTTTGCGTCTGTCTTTACTCCTGCAGGCTTTCCCCAGGAGCCCCTGATCCCTGTAGCCCCAGAAGAAGTCAGGATAAAGGAGGAGTTTGCCTTGGTAGATGAGGATTGGGTTAGGGATCAGTTGAGCAATCTGGATATCCATAAATCAATGGGACCAGATGGAATGCACCCAAGGGTGCTGAGGGAGCTGGCAGAGGTCATTGCTAGGCCACTCTCCATCATCTTCGGTAAGTCATGGAGAACAGGAGAGGTGCCTGAGGACTGGAGGATAGCAAATGTCACTCCAATCTATAAGAAGGGCAAGAAGGAGGACCCGGGTAACTATAGACCGGTCAGCCTCACCTCCATCCCTGGAAAGGTGATGGAACAGCTTGTTCTTGGCACGATCTCTAGGCATATCAAGGATGAGGGGGTCATTAAGAGCAGTCAACATGGTTTTACCAAGGGTAAGTCATGTTTGACCAACCTTATTGCCTTCTATGAGGAAATAACTAGGTGGATAGATGATGGTAGAGCAGTAGATGTGTTTTATCTTGATTTCAGTAAAGCATTTGACACTGTCTCCCACAGCATCCTTGTAGATAAGCTGATAAAGTATGGGTTTGGTGATCAGGTAGTGAGGTGGATTGTGAACTGGCTGAAGGAAAGAAGCCAGAGAGTTGTGGTCAATGGGACAGGGTCTAGTTGAAGGCCTGTATCTAATGGAGTCCCTCAGGGGTCGGTACTGGGACCAGTACTATTCAGTATATTCATCAATGATTTGGATGAGGGTAAAGAATGTATCCTCAGCAAGTTTGCTGATGACACCAAACTAGGAGTGGCTGACACACCAGAGGGTTGTGCTGCCATTCAGAGAGACCTTGATAGGCTGGAGAGTTGGGCGGGGAGAAACTTAATGAAATTCAACAAGGGCAAGTGTAGAGTTTTGCACCTGGGGAAGAACAACCCCATGTACCAGGTCAGGTTGGGGGCTGACCTGCTGGAGAGCAGCGTAGGGGAAAGGGACCTGGGGGTCCTGGTGGACAGCAGGATGACCATGAGCCAGCAATGTGCCCTTGTGGCCAAGAAGGCCAATGGCATCCTGGGGTGTATTAGAAAGGGGGTGGTTAGTAGGTCAAGAGAGGTTCTCCTTCCCCTCTATTCTGCCTTGGTGAGGCCACATCTGGAGTACTGTGTCCACTTCTGGGCCCCCCAGTTCAAGAAGGACAGGGAACTACTTGAGAGAGTCCAGCGCAGAGCCATAAGGATGATGAAGGGAGTGGAACATCTCCCTTATGAGGAAAGGCTGAGGGAGCTGGGTCTCTTTAGCTTGGAGAAGAGGAGACTGAGGGGTGACCTCATCCATGTTTATAAATATGTCAAGGGTGAGTGTCATGAGGATGGAGCCAGGCTCTTCTCAGTGACATCCAATGATAGGACAAGGGGAAAGGGGTGCAAGCTGGAACATAGGAGGTTCCGCATAAATGTGAGGAAGAACTTCTTCACAGTGAGGGTAACAGAACACTGGAACAGGCTGCCCAGAGAGGTTGTGGAGTCTCCTTCTCTGGAGACATTCAAAACCCGCCTGGACATGTTCCTGTGTGACCTGACCTAGGTGTTCCTGCTCTGGCAGGGGGATTGGACTAGATGATCTTTTGAGGTCTCTTCCAGTCCCTAACATTCTGTGATTCTGTGATTCTGTGAACTTACAGGTCAGATGCAGAGATCTGAGTCCTGGCCAAAGCCTAAATAACATGCTTTTAATTTCAAGATGTTAACGCCCACCTACCTGATTAACAACTGTAACATGGAGCTGGCCATGCCCTTCATGTATTATTTGGGCTTGCTTTATTTGTGTAACTATTTCTATATGATCAGTCTCATGATTACACAAATTAATTAAATTTTTGAAACTTGTAGATTATTTTTTCCCACAAAATAGCATTTTTGCTTTCATATTTCTAAAGATGCCTGAGTATTTGCAAATTGGGGAAGAACACCTGTAAAAGTAGGCTATGTTCCTTAAATCTGGGGATGGATGTGACATTAGCTAGGGGCTCAGTACAATTATTATATTTATTTTAAAGAAAGCCTCTAGACAGCTCTGACTTAGTGCTGCTAATGATGTCTGACAGGAAGGTTACATAGTAATATGGAAAATGACAGTGTGGAATACATTTATATTCACAGTTCATTCGTGATGTTTCAGGGCATCATAACTGCTTTGGGCTTTATTGCCTGAGAGTTAGGGACCCCACACTCAACAGGAAGCAGTTAGCGAATGCCGTCTCTCGGGGCTCTCCCTCCTCTCCACTGCACACAGAGCCTCAATGCTGAATTAAGACTAAATAACTCAGAAATGGAATGAGTGCATTGAAATATGAGACGCAAAGCTAAACACACTCAGACACAACCCTGCATGCAGATGCTTACAGACAAATGCCAGAAGCCTCCTCAGTTTACACAAGAAACGTTCTGGGAAACACCCGTTTTGTACTTACAAAGTGATATTGCAGGGGCAAGTGGCAATGAGAGACATGTCAGGAGCAGGCACACAAATACACTACAAGGCTTTCAAAAGGGCCCCATGCTCCACAGTAACAAAAAGCTGCAATAAAGATCAAGAAGAATTAAAAGTGGTGATGTGTCTGAAGTAATCCACCTTGCAGCATAAGGTCGTTACATCCACCTTGTCTACTGAAGTCATCTCAGCTCCGAGGCCTGAACTAAAGCTCCCTGGCCTGAAAATGCTTTTAATCAGTGTATTAGCATGAAGATGAATTAGGCCTGCATTTACCCCCACATAACCATTTCCAGGGCACTTGCAGACAGGCTGCAGGTTCAGAAGTTCCTTGTTGCAAGTGCTCTGTCTGACAGGTTTAAGTGAATTCTTGCTCAAAAAACTTGCTTAGCAAAGAAAGGGCCCAGTTCTGAGCTCAGACTAATTTAATGGAATGATGTTTGCATAAAGTCAGTGAAAGGCTAGAATTAGATATAACTGCTGACAAACAATATATAGTACATGCAAGCACACAGACCCCTGAATTACACTAGTTTAAGCAAAACCAGCTAATACTAAAGAACTGAAAACAGCCAATGGGTTTAAATATTCTAAATTATAAGCAAATATTCTACCATTCTTAAAATTCATAATAGCCCCGTAAAAATGACAAAGTTAGCCTGTGAAAACTCACTTCACAGAGCCTCATTTGCAACTACTGTCAATTTATGCATGACTCCTGCATACACGTAAGTCCTGATATGTCTATTAGGCTCTACAGTTAATAACATGAAGCCAGCGTGCTATTTGGGAGGCAGATACTGGAAGACTGAATTTATGTACAAATAATGCGCAGGAAACCTTCCACATATTCTGTCTTACACAGCCTGAGCCCTAATAAACTGCAAAGGAAATTAATTTCTTCACTACATGTCTGTGAACTGATGGAAAGCCCCTCCTGCTTATTGCACTGGCACAGGCTCCCTCAGTCTCACAAAATGGAAACATCCGTGTACACTTCCTGCTTTGCTCTGTTCTTAAGGCAGCATCTTCATTAACTTTCTGTCTTCCTCTTGCTTGATTTTGCTGAATGGGATCTCATGCTAGAATACTGTACGTTACATTCCTTGCTGTGCCAAGTAAAGAAATGCTGCTATTTTACAGCATCAATTTTGTGTGCCAGAGTACAGCGCAGAGAAAGCTCGTATATTAGTAATCAGTGTGTACCAAGTTTTGTGTTGCTGTGGTTGGTGATCCTTTGTTATCAAGCTGGATAAACTCTCCATAATTAGAGGGAGCTGATTTAACAGAGTGTACACACACACCAAAAAAATATTAAAAAATCAACATTTTGAAAAGCTCTGCCTTAACAGTAAAGGCAATTCCAAAGTTCCTTTTCACAAATTCCACTGGGCAATGTTTCTAAATAGGTATTTTCCCTAATCTTGGAGACTTTAGTCCCTCAACCAGATACCTGCAAGGGCATATTGGATCCACAGCTCTATGGCAACACTATCTGCAGATTGACTTGGTGCCTGAGGACTACAGCACTGCCAGCTCTAGTCAGTCCCCTAAGATATCTTACAACAGTTTTCCTGAATCAGTGTCACAAACCAGAGACAAGTGGTAACAGAGCCCTCGACCATAACGAAGAACTTTAGGTCCTCCATAAAAAAAGTTGTGTGTCTCACAAAACCTCTGCCTTAATAAGACTCAAGGATCAAAAATGACAATATAACGAAGAGCTGTAGACACTGATAAAGTCCAGCATTTCTTAACTCTACACCAGGGTTGCCCCAGAAAACTAAATCCGGGCTGTTTTGTGGGAGAAGAGTTGCATGAGGGTCAAAAATTTCAACAAAACAGGTGCATTTGCAGACCTTTATCTCTGAAAATCAACATTTTCCAACAGAACATTTTTGTGTAAGTAGTCCAGGCAGACTTTACTGATGACTAAAATCGCCCAGATAATCTGTCTGATGGGTACAGGAATACTCAAAACTAGGAAATCAAAACACAGCTGATCAACATGAAAAACAGTGAAGGAATTGTTCAAGTTTTGATTTTCTTGCAGACCTAAAATAACTTAATTTTCAAATTTCCATGCACATTTCTTCTTTGGACCTGCTTCTTTTTAAAATGTTTTTTAAATTTTAGGTTTCACAATAAGGCCATGGAAATGAAAGAAATGTCAGGTCAGCTCACCGAGACAGGATATTTTGTGGTCATTGGGTTACATTGTTCCCTGCATCATCACTCTTCCCTATTTATTCCTTAAAGTGGGTTGTTTACATGAGCCCTGAATTTGTCTGAGCCCTCATATCTGCTAAAGAAGTATAACTTGTGTCATATCTACTTAAAGAAGTATCTATCAGGGACTAAAATGACACAACACACTTCCCAGACTCTTCCCCAACACAATTTCGTTGACATCAATGGGTTTGTATTGCTGAAAAATGAAGCAAGCCTGTGCAGAACCAGATCCAAGTTATCAAGATTCATTACTCCCCTTGTACTTTGAGCTTCCAGTGTTACTTCTAATTTTGAGCATTTGCAAATTTCCATCAGTACAGTACTTTGTCTGCCAAGTTGCCAAGGTAACTAATGATGAAGTCACTGCTGATGAAGACTGGACTGAATACTAGTACCATAAGTAAGTTGACTCTTATTGCACTCCTGCCATGTACTTCTCTCTGCACAAACACTGGCCACCTTTTCTCCATGTTCGTGTCACACTTTTTCAACTAGTCCCTATTCTGCCAGTATAACTAAGAATTTCCATTATAATGGCATATCACATGCTTTACTGGTCAGACAGGGTTTGTCTTTCCATCTCTCTCTCTCTCTCTCTCTTTCTCTCTCTCTCTCTCTCTCTCTCTCCATCTCTATATCTGTCATCTATCTATAGATTAGCTTTCTCCAAAGTGTAAATTTAACTAAACCTTCTCAAGATATTCAGTTAGTTTAACAACACACTACTTTTAGGGAAACCATATTGCCATTTCAGTTCACCTTCCATTTACTAATACCTCCTAATAAGTTTTCATTTATTCTTTATTTCAAAATCTCTTCTAATGCTTTAATGCCTGCTGTTTGGTTTACTTTGGAGCTCCAGTCATGGCTCTCTAATTTTCCCCTTTCTATCACAGAAAAATTTTCTACATGAAAAAATGTGCCACATGAGTTTCAGTGTATGATAAAAAAAAAAAAAAAAAAGAAAAATAAAAGATTCTCAGGATACATACGGAAGGCACAAGAAGTGATTATGCCTAAGGATGTTAGTTGAGGAGCTAAAATTAGAGGGCCCTTCTATCTGAGAATGAAAAGTGGGAAAAATTTGACTTACTGATAATTTTCTGAGGAATATTAAATGAATTACAGAAGAATAATGAAAACAGCAGCAAGGCTTATAGTTGATATGTTGAGTTTATTTAATAGCTACACCTTCTAGAAAGTATTCAGTGGGCAATACACGATCAGTCCAGTAAAACAGAGACATGAAGAACTCATGAGTTCTCAAATTCACTAATAAGAGGAGTGGGCAAGTCCCAGTTTCAGACTAGAGTAGACAGAAAATAAAGAAAGATGTCTTTGAGATCTCTATGCATTTACTAGGACAAAAAAAGCTCCATAGGATACATTCTTCAAACTGCACAAGCAAGTTGTCCCATCGACATCTCTGAAATCAAGATAATAAATTTGTATTTAAGACATAAAGCCAGAGAAGCAATATCTTCATGGAAAGCAGCCTAGAGATTCAAAACATCCATTTATCTCTGTGTAATCTGATTCAATAAACAAGATGTACTCATTATTCTCACACAGTCCTTGGCTGCCATGCTGGCAAGTATTTAGTGATAGTTTTGTGGCAACTTGAGCCACAAGGTACGCTTGAAATCACAATGCTTTCTATGCTGCAGAACCATAGGATACAGTTCCAAGCACCATTTCTCAGAAGTTGACTGAAAGTAAAGCAAAGGTCTCCATTTACATTGAAACAGAGGAAATAGTGAATTCTCTTAGTTGAAATAAATCCATCTTACAACTAATCACACTGAGGTAACAGCAGAATAACATAACATATCATAACATAGCATAACACAGCATAACATAACATAACATAGCATAACATAACATAATGTAACATAGCATAACATAGCATAACGTAACATAACGTAACGTAACGTAACATCATAGAACGGAATGGAACGGAACAGAGCAAAACAGAATAGAATAGAATAGAATAGAATAGAATAGAATAGAATAGAATAGAATAGAATAGAATAGAATAGAATAGAATAGAATAGAATAGAATAGAATAGAATAGAATTAACCTAACAAACACGACATGGCATAACATAACATAACATAATATACACCAAAAAAAAAGCACTGGAAAATAAAGTTGCACTCTAAAAAACAGTTCAAAAAGCAGAGGTCTGAATCCCTTGATGCTGGAGAAATTACAGCTCATACCAAGAGAAATTTTTGCTTTTCCTCCCTTCCCTTTATCTCAAAATTGTTCTTTAAACAGTTGACATTTCTCCTCAAAAGTATTAACCACATCTTTAGGCAGATGATGTAATTATAACTGCTAATAATATTATTAATTAAGACTGCTGGTTCCTTTCTCTAAAGAATTCTAATTGATAAAAATTTATTAGTTCGACCATCTAATGGAGTCTTCTTCCTTGGAAATGTGCCTGCTCCTTTGACCTATGTCTGCTCCTCAGGAATATTTCCAAGCACAGTAGTAACAAAATGCATTTCTTACTTTCCAAACAAAATATTAATCCCATAGCCAACACCTAAAATATGCTGGTTTAGTGTTATGTGCAATTGTACTTTATCCATGAACTGGCATAACAGTTTTAAAAGCAGAACTCAAAAAGATGACACTAGCAGTCCATAACTTACATATACAGAAAAATTCTATGAAGCAGGGATTCCCCGCTGATTTTTTTCCGGTGTATGAATTCTTGCAAAGAAATACAACACAAGAAACACTATTTTACAAATCACTTTGTTTTATCAAGCTGTACAATTCTGTGAGAGTAAGTAAAGATATTTGAATAAGCTAGTCTGGAAAAAAATGAATGTTAAAATATATATATGGGGTTTGGGTTTTTTTAATTAATAATATAGTAGATTTATGACTAGAAATAAGTACAATAATGATTACAACAAGTAATAACTTGCCAAGCCACTCTCCATCATCTATCAGCAGTCCTGGTTATCGGGGGAGGTCCCGGGTGACTGGAGACTTGTCAATGTGACGCCCATCTACAAGAAGAGCAGGAAGGAAGATCCGGGGAACTACAGGCCTGTCAGCCTGACCTCAATACCAGGGAAGGTTATGGAATGGTTCATGTTGGGGGAGATCACGTGGCAAGTGCAGGACAACAGGGGGATCAGATCAGGTCCACCCAGCATGGGTTCCTGAAGGGCAAGTCCTGTTTAACCACCCTGATCTCCTTCTGTGATCAGGTGACCCACCTAGTGGATGAGGGAAAAGCGGTGGATGTTGTCTACCTGGACTTCAGTAAGGCATTTGACACTGTTTCCCACAGCATTCTGCTGCAGAAGCTGGCAGCTCATGGTCTAGACAGGTGGACTCTTTACTGGGTTAAAAACTGGCTGGATGGCCGAGCCCAGAGAGTTGTGGTGAATGGAGTTAAATCCAGATGGAGACCGGTCACAAGCGGTGTCCCTCAGGGCTCGGTCTTGGGGCCAGTCTTGTTTAATGTCTTTATCAATGACCTGGATGAGGGGATCGAATGCACCCTGAGTAAATTTGCAGATGACATGAAATTGAGTGGGAGTGTCGATCTGCCTGAGGGTAGGAAGGCTCTGCAGCGGGATTTGGACAGGCTGGAGTGATGGGCTGAGGCCAATTACATGAGGTTTAACAAGGGCAAGTGCTGGGTCATGCACTTCAGCCACAACAACCCCATGCAACGCTCCAGGCTTGGCAAGAAGCATTTGTCATTGTGGAGAATCTGTGAACTGTAGTTGAAAATACACTTTTAGTTTAAAATTTGCAATTCTAAGCCTGTTGTGTTATCAGCTACTATATTGTTGACATTCCTATGATATGTGACTGTAGCAGTACGAGAGGCCAATATCAGAAATTATATATCTGGTTTTATTTTACTCAACCTCTTCATTGCTTTTCTCCGTGCTTCCTTGGCCACAGCAGCCTGCATTACTGACACTGCAGTCATGCACGGAGATGTCAGGTGTAAACCCAGCACTAAGATTATTGCAGAAGTGCAGAAATCCCCTTTCCTGCCTGTTTCTTTCATAGCCACTGGGAAATCGAGGAAGGCTTCTGCCAAGATCTCCGGTGCAATCTCTTTCATGCTAATTATTGGAGCACCAAAGGGCAAAGTGACTGAAGAAAGTCTGTCCCACCAGGGTAAGTTCACATGAATCAAAACATAGACAGAAATCTAACACGTGGACCAGCACTACAAATCATGTGTAGTCTGATGCATGGTGTTGCATGGTAGAAATAGGAGTTCCCTGACTTCAGCAGGTCCTCAGGGAAACAAGAAATAGTCCACACCAGGTGGCCACAAACAATGCAATGCAATTGTAAGAGGTTAATATTGTTTCCAGAACATCTAAGTTAAATTTAAATAAATGTTTAAACATTCATATCCTTCCTTTAGCTGACAGACCCACCTTGGATCACACTAGTAGCATATTTCTAGCCTCTCTGAGACCATGGTCTAGAACTGCTGCACGAGGATGATACTTTTCACTTCAATGATATATTTCATTTTGCAATCTCAAAGCACTTTGCAAGTATGCAATAATTAGTTAAGCCTCACAACACACCTCTGTGTAGAAACTGTGCTATTATGTCCATTTAATGGGTGCTAACAAATTAGGTATGGTGATGCTAACTCCTAATATCAAACAGAACAGGTATGGTTGCAGTGTGCTATAGACACAAACACAACAACAGGGACACATTATCATGTTATGGCCTCAATTTGTGCCAGAGGAGGTTTAGATTAGATATTCAGAAAATATTTTTCACTGAAAGGGTTGTCAAGCACTGGCACAGGCTGCCCAGGGCAGTGGTGGAGTCCCCATCCCTGGAGGTGTTCAAGAGATGTGTAGATGAGGTGCTGAGGGACATGGTATAGTGGTGAGTTGGCAGTGCTGGGTTAATGGCTGGACTTGATTTTAGAGATCTCTTCCAGCCAAGGCTCTTCTACGACTCTATGATTCTATGATTCTATGATCTCCAGCTTGACATGAAACCAGAGTAATTTGTAGAATTTCACCTTAAGCCTGCTGATGCGTTGGTGTGGATAGAAAGTTTCTGTGTAACAAAGCCAGCAATGTAAGGTCCTGCTCCTGCAGTAGGTCAGTAAAGGCTCTATTTTGAACAGTTCGTGGCACGGGGAGCCCAGCTTGTGGGAGGCCACTTACCTTCGTGAACAGCATGGCATGCAGCAGGAGTGACTATTTTGCCAGCAGTATTTTCTTCTCAGGTTGTCTACTTTATCCCGTTCCTAGCTTGTTTCAGAAGTTTCCTGTGAACACTCTGGCCTAAGAAAAACTTCTAGACACTGCTAATGGCATCCAGCAAGGAGGAAGCCTTGTCATTTCTGCAGCTCATGGCTCAGATATGCTGCGGGTGGGCAGGCACCTTGTGAAGGCAATGGTGTTCTGCTGGACAGGCATAGCAGAAAACATCAGGGATCTCAGAATGTCCCATCATGAGAAAGGTCCAGAAGCAATGATAGCAAGCTTATGGCATGTACATGAAAATTCAAAAAACACCTAGTAGTCCAGGATACTATAAAACTAATTGAATTGTCCATTTCCCTGAACAAGATCAGGGAAGAAAACATAGCTACACTGGCCTGAAAGATGAGAACACATACTGGAATATGCCAGAAATGTTGCTGAGATCTCAATAACATCTGCTGGGATTGTAAGGCAGGAAGTTTGAGGATGAACAGATGGTAGAGGAGAAATTATTGACTTCGTTCATCAAAAATAACAAGAATTATGAGTATCAAGGCTTGCTGCAATTAGTACCCTTTCAGTCTAAATGAATTGTTCATTGCAGTAATAAATTCAGGAACTGCTGCTTTCAGTCTGCTGTTTTCAAAGGCAAGAGACACAGAGATGGCACAAGCCCAAGGCGAAACCTGAAATACGACCTTCGTTAGTGTGTCACAGCATAACAAGACTGGATTCTCTAATAATTCCCTCCTTTCCTTTTCCCTGTTCCAGATATTGGCAGAATACCCTCCTTGGTACACCATATCCTTCATTAGCTCCAGAAAATGTGCCTTCTTGGTGAGAAAGGGTCCTGAGAGGATTATGAAATGGAACCATGGAGTTTCCCAGGCAGTTAAGCACATATGATCTCTTTTCCCACCAATCCTCTCCAGATTTTCCTGACACCCTGAATTTATTGGTTTTTAATTTCTGTAAAGGTGTTTAATAAAGGTGTAATAAAATTTCTGTAAAGGTGTAATAAAACCTTATTAAAAATACAAGGAAGGAGAAACTACAACAGGACGTTCAGAAAAAGAAATGTTAATACAGACTAAATCTTCACCTGAACTGTTTTCACCAGTGTAGGCATGCTGCATTGTTACCTTTCCACCAATTACATTATCGGTGATTCTGTTTGGTGGTGCAGACTCTGAAAGAGCATTGTTTGACTCTTTTTTTAAATCAGTATCACTAGAGGAAAAAAAAAACCTATTCCAGAAGCTATATAGCAGTCTTTTTCTCCTCTTTTTAAATTATTTAATTTCTGAAAGTAAAAGACCCATGTAGCAATCAGACAGGAACTCAGCAATCCATTAAATACCATTAGGCTTTTATCTTCTAAGTCAGTCTTGAATCACAGCATCTGAGAGATTAAAGACAGAAACAACCAGGTCTTCTCACTGCCTAGCACAGGATTATTCCCTAGACAGCATCTTGTAGTGGGTTTTTTTCAGTCTAACATTGATAGTATAGTGTAAAGGGGTTTTTCCCACCTCTTTGAGACAATTACTCTATTATTAGAAAAACATCTCTTCTTGATCTACATCCTAAATAAGTTTCAGTAATTTCATTACATCATATCTGATTTTGTTTTCTCATATAATCCTCCCCAATAGCCATCATTGTTTCTCATCGCAGCTCTTTATTTGATAAAAGGTTGATTAAAGAATTGACTACTACAATGATACTTCCTGGTTTACATATTTCAAAGTGAATGACAGTGAACTAATTCTCAAAGTCTAGTAATGAAAAATTGGAGGAAAACACTGAAATGAGAAAGGGAAACATTAATACACAAGCAAAACATGCAAAAAAATTTCTATTAGTCATTTACATACTGGCATCTGAGTATGTTAGACTTTGTTTTCACTAATCAGATATGAAAATTCTTTGAAATGATTGCAAGGTTGTAACTTATTAGGGGAATCAAATGCTAAAGTTCTATGATATTAATGTAACATAATAAAAAATGGCTAATACCATAGACAGTTGCTAATATGTTATGATGGGTTGTGTAAATAAAGTCTATATTGTTTTCACATACTTTCTGAACTTTTTTTACTCTTTTTTGCAAAGGGAATGAAAGATGACAAAGGGACAGGAATGTAGAAGATGTTGATTGCCTTCTATGCCCTTGAATGCTCTGTCTTGTGAATTTTATGAATGTCAATGGTATTCCTTGGTCAAAATCCCACCAAATTCAGTGGGAGCTCTTCTGTGGTTGATTTATTCTCTTCAGTTTAGGATACTGAATCAGTCCCTTGATCATCTGCATTTTTATTAGGAAAAGATGGCTGTCAAAAATAAAGACATGACTTACTTTTTCTTTCCACACACCCCCCCCCCCTAACATTTTAGGCAATAGTCCATCTAATTCCTGCCAGAGAATAGGGACAAGAGTTGCCAAAAATTTCAGATAAACAGTAGCTGTCCATGCTTGAGGCAAGTAATGAAAGTTACTTGTTGTTTTGCCAATTACTAGGCCTAGCACAAAGGATGCAGCCAGCAGCAGAACAAACCAGTAAGTAGTTTCTATTGTATACAAAAAAGTCAGTATATGGGTGATCGCTGGGGGTGCAAACAGGTCAAACAGATCACACAGACATCAACCCCAGCGACCCCAGGAATGACACAGAACGATCAATAATAGGTGGAATAAACAAAGAAACAAAATCTCCCATAGAAGAAATGGGAGACAGCCAAGTCAATAGGCTGATCATGTAGGGTAGAAGTAGCCACATATTGTTCCCCCACGAAGCCCGTGTTTGCAAATGCCAAACTTGACTGGGGCCCAGTTGCAGAGAGAGTCAGGAGGTCCTTCCCCAACAGGAAACTCTGCAAAGTGCATCCACCTCACAGACAGACACTGCACCCTTCCTGCAAGTGGTCCCAGCTTTTATCCCGAAACAAGACACCTGGCACTCATTTACCCAATGTGGGGCACCTGGGGCTTGTTTACCCAAGGGCTTTTTCTTCAAGGTCATCTGCACCTTGGACGAAAGCCAAAAGGCAAACTCATCCCCTCTTTTTGAAGGACCATGGGAACCACCCATGTGTCAATCTTAATTCAGGGTTTGGGGTTCAGACCCCAGCACTTTACTTGTCTATGCTTATACTTCATGATCAGAAGTTTCTTGGCAGTCTACAGTTAAGTTCTTTTGCATGAGCTTTGAGGTGACAATCTGTGCCCCTAATCAGAAGGTTTAAGTCTTTCCTTATCTTCTCCTCTAAAATCTTACCCATAACATTTCAGATAATGTAAGCTCTGTAATTTAGAGAAGATTTTACTTGGTCTACATCTCTGAAGGACCGTGTCTCTACCAGTCCAGTGCCCCAGCAGCTGTGACATCCCACAGCTAGCAGGGACATCTTCAGCTGTTTCCTGAAGGAAAAAGCTCCGGATCCAACTGATGAAAATAGCCTCTCCAAAGGCAAATGCATCCTGAGAAAGAGAAAGGGATTTTGATCCTCAGCACAGGTTGAATCCTTGCAGTGTTCCCAGGCTTTATTCTTCATCCTGCAAGAGGAAACACTCCTGAAGAAGAAAAGGACATATATGAAAATTTCCACTAGTGTTTTCCATAACATTTTGGCTGCTGAAGACCAGAGGATGGGAGCTGAGTCCTTACAAATAAAGTGACAGTTTGATGGTGTAGGATGAAGCTATACCTTCCCTCATCACCTGAGCTTCTGTTGGCTCTAGAGACAGCACAAGACCACGGGCTCAGCCTGAGCAGATTCACTCCAGTTCTTTGGAACTGTAAGATCATTATCCTAAACAAGGAAAGGATGAATGTCCCAAAGGATTTACAGTAGTATTGAACTAAGTGACAAAAATTATCCTTTACTGCTGGGAGATGTTTTGACTCCCTGGCAAGTGATGGATTTTTTTATCAGTTTTAAGGGCTGAACATTAGATTGCACAAGGTGAAACAGTGTATAAAAAAAGTTCATTAAGTGCCTTAATGTCCCTAAAGGTTAATGTAACTTAGGCATTTATCTGTCATTGCACTTTAAAATTTCTTTGTTTTTGCATTCAAAAACACTTTTACCATGCAAAGCTCAGTAAGAAAATGGTGCACTGAATAATGCAACTTGCATATTTGATAATGCAGTTTTAAATAACTACATAAAGCAGGGCCCATTTCTATTAATTTATTCCTGTTTCACTCCTTCCAAACCCCACTTCCCCTAAGTACATTGGCAAAGAACATACATGCGTACAAACATAAAACTTGAAAAATTAAGGACAAAAAATCACATTTCAGAGTGCTTGTATTAATTGATTTTTTTTAAAGTGCTATTTATTCCTTGTAGTCTCTCACTCAGTCTCTCTCCTTCGCTCTCTCTTTTTTACACTTATTTTAAAACCTTGGAAGATTTTTTGAAAATACTAGGTTCAAACTGGCAATACAAAATTTTAATGTTTGTCTTAATGTAACATTTCATACCCTGAAAAAATCTTCTTACTCCAAGACGACATTATCTATGGTTTACAAAATGATTTTGATGATTGCTTGTAGGGCTTGGCTTAGCAAATCTAACCTTGACACATTACTTTTATGGAAAAATACATTTATCTCAATTGGCTCTTAACATCACCTGAAGAAGGGAACTATTTTAAATTAGCTGCCAGTCACAGAAATAATCTTAGTTGGAATAGAATATGTTTCATGAAGACATGAAGTGGCTAACTTGGCTTTTGGATAGCACAAATATTTTAACATATCTTATTACTACCTGTAACATATTTCAGATGGGCTTTAGAGAGAGCCTATGAATTCTTTTCACGCATTCAGTACTGTGACGTAATATTCTCCAAATGTTTGCAGAAACAAAATATATATTGTGCCATTGACTTTTGTGGAGATCTTTGGAGAGCTTTATAGTATTAACAACAAATTAATTAAAATAACGACTGTGCTAATTACAGGTAAGTTTAAGAACCTGAGACTTGTCTTTAGGTTTTCAAAATGCCAGTGGACTCAGCTAGTTACCACATACTGTCACAGTGAAAGTAGCCAGGTCATGTTATCAAGACCTTTGTTGTCCAAATAACAGGAGGAAAATGCTCAGCACTTGAAATAAAGGCTGTGGACAGCGGATGCCAAGTCCAGCTCCTTCCCCTCCTGAATGCCAGCCTGGTATCAGAAACAGGAGAGTGTATTCAGATCTGACAATTAAGCCCGAGACATTTGGAGATTCTGTCTCTCTCTCTGGTTTAATTTTTAAGCAGCTTTTAAAGTGGGTCCCTCTTGGAATGAAGGATTTTGCAATTGTTTGCATGAGATGTTTTTAATCTTATTCAGTTTGCCCTATTCAAATTAAGGTATTTGAACATCTCTTTCTAGTGAGAGTGGGAACCCAGAAATGATGACATGGCCACCTACTGTTTGGAGGCACTCTGTCCTTTTCCATCTCCATCAGCCTGATCTTCCTCTCACTTGTGATGGGGTAAAGCTGGGCAAAAGAAGTGAAGTCAATGGAGCTATCCCAATGTAGGAGCTCGTTCAGATCAGAACTCAGTTCTAGTGAACTTACGGAAGTCAAGGATGTCCATGAGAAACAACTGAGAATAGCATTTAGGCTACAAAAAAAAGACAAAAACATCATCAACATCAGGGGGCAACAATGTAACTTGAACATGTTTTTATCATAGAATCATAGAATCATAGAATCATAGATTCATAGAATCATAGAATCATAGAATCATAGAATAATAGAATGGTTTGGGTTGGAAGGGACCTCAAAGATCATTTCGTTCCAACCCCACTGCCATGGGCAGAGACACCTCCCATCGGACCAGGTTGCTCAAAGCCCCATCTAACCTGGTCTTAAACACTTCCAGGGTGTCCTGAGGATATTTTTTTCTGAATGCTCAAAATTTTCTTAGTATTTCCTGAGCATTGCCTGGCTTTTCAGTTTCCTAAGAGGAGAATGAAATTTGTCATCAGTGTGATCCATTTACATGAAATTCTATGCCCAGGAAAGACAAACAGACATGCTCCACCTTGATTTTGACACATCAGCCATGGCATGCACAAATCATGAGCTTTAAATTTCCACAATCACATGCTCCTTTATTAGCCACACAGATAGTAGAGCAAGTTCAAAATAAAACTGCTTCATTCCACTCAGGAGCTCAGTAATATCCCTTATAAATCAGGATTGGTTGTATGGTTCCTTGCACACAACGCATAGATTTGCCCTGCAAAAGACATTGACCATCTCTACAACTCTGTTGCCTTTTTGTATCTGGAGAGTTATACTGTTCTGGAGGGTGGAGTGGTGGGGAGAAAAGGAAAAATTTATGTGTTATGAATATTGACAGAGGAGATATTCTTTTTTTATTGAAGTCTTGTTTACATAAAAGCTCTTCATGGGCTACCCCCTAAGTCTAGAGGTCCTTAACCAGTGTCAGTGAGCTGTCTGGGTATTTTTTCCCACGTATTGCACTGCTATTCTGTGGACAATAGAGACTCATTAACGTTTGGCCCTTCAAGTTAGTGCAGCCCAAGCCTCAGCGGCAGGACGTCTGCCCAATATGTAAAATAATGGAATGAATGAATTCCTTGGAAACAATGATAACAAGACCTGGCTGAGCTAACTGTGACAGCATGTGGTAATTTTCCGGCCCACTGACCCTGTAAAGAGAGCTGGAGCACAAAGCTTAGACTGTGGGACAGGTTGGTCTGAATGGCTGCAAACAAGTGCAGAATATCTGATGATGTCATACACACAATTTGACAGATGAGGTGGGGCTTTTGTTTGTTTTGGTTTGTTTTGCTTTGTTTTAAACTTGAAGTTAACTGTTTATTTTCCAACATATTTATGCATCATAGGTATAATGTAGGAAGCCACAGTTGCTTTAAAAGCAAGTCTCATAAGTGTGGTCGTGTGTCAGGTTTAAGAAACAATCTTATTTCCTGGTGAAAAATGGTACTGCTTGTGCAGTGAATGCTCTGGGAATGGCGGGAGAAAGTTGCTATAGAATGATGTATTAGCTCTGTATTCAGCCCTGGGACTGTGTTTTGAATCTAGCTCACCCCTGAATTCTAATGCACAATTTGAATAGCATAAAGAAGTATTGTTATTGCCTTGGTCGAGTCGTTACACCAGAGAAACAGAAAACTAGAGATATCTAAATGGCTCACTAATTTAGGTTTGGTGTCTAGGAATAAAATGGGTTAAAATAAGTTCATTTGAGTATTACAGAATTGGTGTGTGTTTCCAAGACTATGCAACTCCAAACATGCTTTAGACACTGTAAATGTGCTTAAGTACAAATATATGCTAACACAGTTGCATGCCCCCAGGAGCATCTTTAAAAGTTTACATAAATGTGGGCTGGGAAGAGATGGTACAGAATAATTAGTTGTGAATCACCATCAATACAGCTCCTTACCACTTTGTAGCTGAATAATCATTAAAAAACTATTCCAATTCTGTGTTTGTAGTTGAAATGATAATACAAGTATAGAACACACTTCTGAAATTTTTACCACCCTTAGACTTTTTATTTAGACTTTTTATATAGTCCCTTAGACTTTTTAGACTTTTTATATGCCCCAAGGGAAAGATGCTCCACAGAATTTTTGAATGTATTCCAATTGCATCTTTCTCCCTTCCTTTATCCTTTTGGCTGTGAGCTCTCTAAGGCAGCACCCAAAGCATTTTGAAATAATGACAATAGGACAAAAGCAGAGGTACATAAGTAAAAAAGAGACACACATTGATTACAGTGGAATTTTTTCTAAGCTTGACATGGTTAACCAAAGTTAAGATAAACATAGGCAATATTTTAAATGGCTAAGCACAGCCTGAGTAAACAAACTAGAAGGCCAAATTTTGAGGTCCGTGTTTTCTTACTTACTTTCAGTATTGTTTTTCAAGCAGAGAAACTGTTGGGAGGGATAATTTTCACCACAGCTTGAAATCATAATTATCAGTGTTGTGTATTGTGTTACTGCCTTTTCAGCAGCAAAGGATTCAGTCTCTAGTATATTAAACACTGTACAAACACTCAGTAGCAGGCAGTCTCTGACCCAATGACTTTTCTGTGTAATAGGCAAATTCAACACAGAAACAAGCAATTATACACCCATTAAATGCCTCACATCACAGAATGATAGGAAGTGTCATGATTTTTTAGAATGGGGAAAAAGGGTTTGACCATCTCCTATGTAACTTGAACTGCAGGTTGATCTTCTTGCTAAGAAATTACTCTCTGACTCTTATTTTATTGGATTCTATATAGAAATATGAAGAAGGAAGTCTGCGACATTGAAACTTCAGTGACTGGAGAGGAGACCAGAGTGAAATATATAGTAATATATGCATGAATTATATATATATAATATAAAACACTCACTTTTAGGCTGTAAAAAGTATTTCCAAATCTCTGCAAGCTTTGTCTTTTTATTACGCTTTGCTTTAGAGTAAGAAAGTTTCCACGTTATGGGAAGTTTACTACGTTTTGTTTAATGCCTAAAATCAAGACTTTTCAACCTAGGAGGGATCTCTGATAAACAGAGAACTAGCAAAATTCAGACACAGAAAATTTTTTCTTCAGATTTTTAAATTTAATATTTGTGACCCATGAGTACCTTGGAGGAGAGCAGCCTGAGTCAGAGGTTCAGCAGCCTCAGCTGTTTAGATGCAGGTGTCAAGATCCATTAATGCATGCATGCTGGAGACTCCCAGGAAGCACTAAAAAAAAAAAAAAGGGAGCTTGATTCATTGATGAGAATTCATCTTTTTCAGGTGAAGAGCTCCTGCAACTATTTACAAAAAAAAAAAAAAAAAAAACAAAACCAAACTATGGGAATTGATCATTTAGATTTACAACTGGGTTACCATGCTGGGAGCATAACACAGATTTCAGCCTGCACATCATTCTGATGAGGAGAAAATAGTGCATCTTGCCTTACTGGACATGATGTTTCATCATGAAAGCATTTGCAGTGGGACAAAACATGACTCATCAAATCACAGCTGATAACTTTTTTAAAAAAAAATTTAATGTCTTTTTGAGCAAGTAAATATATCAGGTGCTTATTTTTTAATTTGGTTAATAATTTTTCTGCATCATTATTATGAATTATGAAATAGTAAGTAATTTTTAACATTAATAATCAAGTAAAATATGAGTATAATTAAATACTGTAAATTATATCTATTTTATTATGACCAAAAAAAATATTGATGTTAGATGAACATTGAAGAATAAAGATGAATTTCAACAGTTTAAGCATGTTATGGGTGCATCTTACGTTTAAAGGGGACACACTGAACCTCCACTAGATATAGGAAACTTTAGTCTCATCTTGTCTAAACTGATTTAATATAACGGGTCAATCATTTTTCTCCAGAAGACAAGTGCTGGTTCCTGCAGACTCTATTCCTCCTTCATGTGTATGTTACTATAGAGCAAGTCTGCAGCAGTGTTCCATTTTTTTACACACACCTATGTTACTTCTGTTTCATACGTACATTCACAAGTGTTTGTGTGTGTATAGGTATTCTGTTTACATCTCAAAAATTGCCCTTAATTTCTGTACTTTGTGGCAGTGGTGGGGTCCTCGCCAGTCTGTCACTTTGACATTAGCATTTTTACTCCTCAATTTTCAGCAGAGAAAGCAACTTCTAGGACTTATTTAAGGAATTCTGTGGATTCCTCCTCTCCACCTGCAACTTCTCCAAAACGCTGGTTTGAAGGACCATAAGTACAAACCATAGTCCATACCTTGTTCCCTTGCCAAAACTCCCACCAGCAGAAAGTCAGTGCAGAGTGAGACGCAGAGATGGAGATAGTGGGAGTGTTGAAGACGTACACAGGCTCTCTCCTTCAGAAATGCCTGAACACTTCTTGGCATTCTAAGATCCCATAAATATTGGTGGAAATTAGAGAAAAATGTCGATGTAGGCAGCAATGCTATCAGCTTCAGCAGAGAATGTTCTCCCAACCCTGCTCGAATCTACAGACGCCAAATCTGCCACATTACAGAGTGTTGGAGATACCTGTCCAGCTCACACCTTATGGCCCATGACAGTGTGGATATTTGAAGAAATGGGCTTGACTATTAAAAAATGTAGACTATAAAGGACTTAGAGGGAGGATATAGAGGAACCTACCCAGGCAAAGATCTGAGACTGAACACTCATTTTAGGACAATGCCACTGGAGAATTTTAATCAGAAAGAAATGTACCATCGTTTTACATTTGCTCCACTATAGCAATATGAAATTTAAAATAACATTCTTCATTTCTGTATATCATAAGAATCTTCAGGGGTTTTCTCATACTAGGTTAATGATTGGACTTGGTATCTTAGGGGTCTTTTCCAAGCAAGGCTATTCTGTGAATCTATGATTCTATGATTATTTTTTTTTATGATAAGCAACATGAAGTAATAACGACAGTGAACAACTGCTATGCCCATTTGACAGAAGGAGTTCTTGAGGAAGGAAGATGAAGCGACATGGAAGAAGGACAGGAGAAGAGGCACAGAGAGATGCTGTCTTCTTATGGTGCTGGAGTAACCCAATCTGCCCATGACTGGGCTTTGTGTTAACAATTTTCCTGAGTGTTTTTCTGGAGCTTGTATGATATTGCCTACATAGATCAAAACATGCAAGTGTGGGCTAAGGAAACAATTTCACCCTCCTGTAACCACAATGTCATGACTCTGATCCTGCCAGGTAAGGTGGCTTGATTCAAACTCATTGCATGTGGGATTTGATTATAAAGAAAATTTTCAATTAGATATCTCTTTTTGGAAGGATTTACAGTGTATTAATTATGAGGAAATTCATGCTTACAGAGCAATACAGCTGTGATTTTAGTGTAGAGTTATCAAAATCTAAGTTGAAATGATTAGCTGATTTTCAGTCTGTAAAAGAGAAGAAAAAGGATATATGGCCTTGTTTATGCACAAAATTGGTTTTAAATCGATTAAACTGGTGAAAACCCCTATGTGAACACATTTTAATTGGTTTACATATGGCTTATATTAATTTAACTTCATTCAGTTTTCACCAAATCAATGCAAATGTGTAATTAACTTAATGGCTCTTGCTCTTCCAGAACAATAGTCTTTCATTCTGGAAAACAGGGTGCTGTTTTCATTTCCCACAGATTCCAAAGGAGGCATCGAGCTTTTATACAATTGCTTTTACTATTTCACCATTCTTTCCTTTGACTATGTAAGGGATGGTTCTGTGCATTAAGTAGCTGAAAGTGGCAGGCTGTGAGGGCAGGTGCAAGGTAACCCAGAGAAAGAAGCATTTCTACGTTTTTATGGGCTCATATAAAAGAATGCTCAAAGACCAATACAGAGCAGGTCACTCACACCAGCTTTTGCATAGTTTTGGGTGTTAATTTCTCCTTCTAATCTCCAACATTTGTCACTTGTCAAACAATCCCATGTTGCCCTTTCCCAGGCATTCATTCCCTTCGTTAATTGGTGCTCATCTTAGCTTTTTTCTTTTTTTCTGCCAATTAAAGTAAGCATTTCTTGCTTCAGAATAAAGTCATGACTGGTTGTTTTGTCTAGGCTGATAACCACTTCTCCTGTGAGATCATTTCACAGAGCAATGAGGTGTTCGCTTTACTGTCTTGTATTCGTTCCCCTAAACTATGGGCATTTAGGCATATGTTTATGCTAGGACAAGTCCTGAAAAGTGCTGTAGACTTGATGGAAATTTCCAAGTGCCACCAGTGCCCGCTAAAGACAACAGACGTGATTGTGGTCAGCAGCATCACCACGCATTCTGCACTTCACTGTACCTAGCCTTGGGTTTTACCAGAGATTTTTAGAAAGAAAAAACTTCTTTCACGTAAAAGCAACAAATTACACATAACTCTCTGCTCTTGCATGTTTCTTTTCTGTAACATGCTGTTCCTTAGAGGGAGACAGGAACAACACAGGAAATATGTTTTAGGACATTTTTTGTGTAAAAGATCTGATGCATTGAGCAGAGGGACTGAGGCTGGCGAGTTCATCCCCCAGCCTTGGGAATATCATAAACTTACAAAACCACTGAAGCAGTTTTCAGCTTTACCAAATGCAGTCATTATGTGAAATCCTTTTCCATAAATCATCCTAAAGTTATTTTCAATGGCAATTCAATATAAACCTACTTTTCCAAGCAGGCATATCCATGGTATGAAACACCAAAGAAAACCATGAAAGCTTCTTTTGTTAATTCACTCTGGAAATATAAATAACTGGGCTAGTAGTCAGTTGCCTTTGACATGGGGAAAACTGCTGGAGAAATTAAGATGTCAAAGGATAGTCTGAAATATTCAGTAAATTACATACTGCAAGCGCTGATGGAAACCACTCATCCATTGCTTGAAATGACTG
The DNA here is from genome assembly GCA_028020825.1 of Podargus strigoides. Lineage (NCBI taxonomy): Eukaryota > Metazoa > Chordata > Aves > Caprimulgiformes > Podargidae > Podargus > Podargus strigoides. The sequence goes on along the minus strand of CM051663.1, from coordinate 86,549,588 downwards.
GCAAATGAATTAGTATTTTGTGGCCAATACTGGCCTTGACCATCTTATCTGTAAGTTTCTCCAAATGAATGCATTTTTCTGAACTACCTATATTGCTATAACCCAGAAAGTTCAAGAACAAAATCCTATTTCCACACTGGAAAATGCAATTTAGCTTCAGTTGGAAGTAGATGCTGCATCAGGAAAACATTGAGCACTTCTCTTAAGTGATTTGATTATCTAACCTTCTTTAAATATGCTTTTTCCTCTTACAGTTCCTCTATGTAATACCCTCTGTCTTGGAGACTTAACGTGCCATAGCATACCTAAAAAAAGGAAAAGAATAAACGAAGAGAACTTTAGGCAACTGATAATAAGATTAATTCAGAATTCCTTTGAATTCAAAGACTTGCATATGTATGTTTATTCATCTAATGTGAAACAAACATTTAATTGTATATATATTGAAAAATATGTTTGTATGGATATACATAAAGAAATAATTGCAGGTATGAATGTATTCCACTCTTAATCAAAATGGAAAGTTCTGTTACAAACTGTTGTCTTGAGACCGTGGCTGGTTATGTTTAATCTTTCTTTTCAGGAACAGAACATGCCAGGTGGCACAGTTGTTTGATGCTAGCATATCATGCTGCTGCATGCCAGGCAATTTCTAAATCCCATTTCTTGCCCCAGAGGTGCACAGTTGTTGTCCCTCCCATAAAGCTAATACATAGGATATACAACAAATAAATTATTAACTCACGTACCAAATTTGTATATAAAACATAGCACATAACAATGTGCTACCTGATCAGTCCCTGAAGATTTTTTGTGCATATCGTTGAAGTACATTCATTCACTAGTTGTATTTCTGGTTAAATTTCTGTTACAGGGAGTTAAACATACATGTATACAATCACTTATCATGCTATCAAGGAAAGGAACAAAAAAGACAACAATTGTATTCTCTAAAACTACCTATCTTTTTGCATTTTATTTCTCAATTTTTTCATTAAAGATGTCAGCTTTCAGGATGGCGTATACAAATCAACACAGATCTGTTAAAATTAACAAAAAAAGAAAGCTTTGATCCAGACAGGAGGCTGCTCTTGCACTCATAATAAGGTTTTCCTAGAACATATTTTGTCAGTCTCAAAAATTAGCCCACATTTGCCACTCTACGTTGAAGATCCAGGAGACAAATATGATATGAACAGTATGTGATTGCTTGACAACATTTCTGTATGTTCAGTGTAAGCTCAGCATTGGTTTGCCTTTGTCAGAATTGTATGATTATTTTCTGATATGTCTTACAACACTGATGTTAGCAGAGGAAACTTTATCCAAGCCAGATTAAAAGCTACAGTAATTCAAACATTCTTTCTCCATTTTTATGATCAAATTTAAACTGGGTAACACTTATATCTTCTTGCAAGTTGAAAAAAAAAAGTGACATGTCCTTCAAAAGGAAAAAATGGCAAAAGTACATAGGAAAAAACACTCATTTTGTAGGTATGAAAACCATTTTACTGGATCCTTGAATCTTTAGAGAAGGTATAATTGTCACAAATGGCCCATTTAAGGCTGTTAATGCATAAAGTCTTGTCTGCCGTGCAGTACAAGGCTAAAATTTTCACCTTGGAACTCCTATGACTAAACAGCTCAACTCAGCTCTTTCAGTTTTTGACCTCAGAGAAGTTCTCAGTGAGATTATAACCTTGGGAATACCCTGCAGGTGCTTTTATCTCTACTTACAATCTCAAACTATTTATATATCGCTGCAGAGCAAGTTAACTAAGCAATAAAACACTGTAATATTTGTTTAGTACATGAGAACTGTTTCTTTGTGTTACACAGTTCATGTTAATTCCGATAGTTTAAAAGTATGTGGTGTTACATTTTGTGTATGTTTTTTCCAGCCAACTGAGCTCTTTCAATAGAATAAAATTCATGGCCCCAGTGACTGAGCACACTGAATCATAGAATGTTAGGGATTGGAAGGGACCTCAAAAGATCATCTAGTCCAATCCCCCTACCAGAGCAGGAATACCTAAATCAGGTCACACAGGAATGCATCCAGGAGGGCTTTGAATGTCTCCAGAGGAGACTCCACAACCTCTCTGGGCAGCCTGTGCCAGTGCTCTGTTACCCTCACTGTGAAGAAGTTCTTCCTCACATTTATGCGGAACCTCCTATGTTCCATCTTATACCCATTGCCCCTTGTTTTATCATTGGATGTGCCTGAGAAGAGCCTGGCTCCATCCTCATGACACTCACCCTTTACATATTTATAAACATGAATAAGGTCACCCCTCAGTCTCCTCTTCTCCAAGCTAAAGAGACCCAGCTACTTCAGCCTTTCCTCAGAAGGGAGATGTTCCACTCCCTTAATCATCTTTGTGGCTCTACGCTGGACTCTCTCAAGCAGTTCCCTGTCCTTCTTGAACTGGGGGGCCCAGAACTGGACACAATACTCCAGATGTGGCCTCACCAAGGCAGAATAGAGGGGGAGGAGAACCTCTCTTGACCTACTAACCACCCCCTTTCTAATACACCCCAGGATGCCATTGGCCTTCTTGGCCACAAGGGCACATTGCTGGCTCATGGTCAGCCTGCTGTCCACCAGGACCCCCAGGTCCCTTTCCCCTACACTGCTCTCCAATACTGATTTGGATGGACTACCTCTGCACTGAGCCAACCCTTCATTAGTTTTCTGTTGTATTATGGCTACTACAAGGTAAGAAGTGTGCCATACTAAACCAGGTCTTCCCCAACTGTACCCATGTTTCTTGCCTGGCAGATGCATGCTTTACCTCTCATGTAGGACTTTCAGCAGGCCTTTTTCTAATGTACACCTCCTCCATCACCCTGATGCTCTCACTGTGCTCACTGAATGGAGATGCTGAGGTGCTTTTCAGCCAAGATGATAATATCAACTGAAGACCTTCATGGCTGCCCAGCTATAGTCAGCTTCCATGCCTGTTTAATTTCTGGCCCTGTCTTGATCATAGAATCCTAGAATCATTTAGGTTGGAAAAGACCCTTAATATCATCAAGCCCAACCATCATCCTCCCCTTGCTTCCCAGTTGTGCCTGCCCGAGGCATGCCGTTGTCCTGGTCCTACCTCCTTCCTCTCTGCCACACGACCCTGATCCCAGCTCAGACAGAGTCTGAAGAGGAATTACAAATCATGAGGCAAACTACAATTTCTGTCTACAAAAATTGCAGTTCTGTCTTTTGTGGTTTTGAATCACTTAGGAACTAATCTAGACTTTCATAAATCCGAGAATTATACAGAGTTTCATAAACCTCAGATATTTTCATGAGTACTGTGACATCGTACATGCAGAATTTGTTGGGGATTTTGATCATCAAGCATAGCATTACCCAGAAGGTGACTTGCAGAGAAGACGTGTGCTGGGAGGTGTTTAGGTATGATTACAATTTTTCTGCTTTGAAGATCCTCATCATCCAGCTGAGGAGTGCTAGCTTCCTCATATAATCAAAGCAACTGGTCATATAATCAGATGAATAAATGTCAAGTAGTCAGAAAAAACAAGTTGCAGATCACCCACATAATGCTGCAAGAACCTATTCCAGTACAATCTAAAAAACTGTAACTGCTCAGTATAAAAAAGTAAACTATGTTGATTTTTTTTAAAATTACCTAAATAGTTTTGTTTCTACTTTTGCTGCTCTGCTTCATGTTTCCATGACCTACAAGAAGCAGAGAATTGAAAACAGAAAAGCCTGTTTTCACGGTTATTTAACTGCAGTGAAGTCTCCCAAGAAAACTCAACATCTAGGTGAGAAAGATTTAAAGAAACTTGCATATTTTCTTCCACAATAATGTTTTTTTTTTCTTTATTAGTTTTCTTTTATATCATCAGGTTTGCATATATCATGATTTTGTAACGCTAGTGAATACACCAAATGGTCTTGTTAGTGTTTCTATTGTCATTCATAAATCATGATTTTCAAAGTTAATATTTCAACCATTCTACATGTTATCTTGCTGAAATGAAGCAGTCTGGACTTAAATCTATTCTTTTCCTTTTAAAATTGGATTTAACCCATTAAATAATTTTGTTGTGTTTTAAACTATAAGAGATGTATCAGTAGGCCACCTCTTCAGGAAGCACTTGTCTGGAATCATCTCAATAACTTCACTAGCCAAGAGAGGAAAGAGATGGAAAATTATTATTAAAACATTAAAACCGTCTTGACGGTGATAGAAAAATTTGGGCTCATGAACAGAAGCAGAAAAAACATAAACCCTGCTCATGACAGGCCATCCTCTTCTGCAATAGATGTCTGTATTCTAGAATCCATGCTGAAGGTCCTCTCCTCTGCCTCATCTAGGCTCAAGTCCCATGTCACTCATGCCATCAGGCTGCCCATATCCTCCACTGACGTCCCGCCTCTACCCTCCTTCTCTCCCTCCCCACTCAGCCAATGCTGACTGGTCTCTGAAGTCTGAACACCAATGGTTTTGGAACCCACAACTTCCAAAAAAATCACTAAAATCCCAAATTATGTCCTTTTACCATTGGGGCTATCAGCCTGATTCCAGTACTAGTGAGGAGGACATGTTCTGCTGCTTTTTTACAACTCCTTCCTTCCTTCCTTCCTTCCTTCCTTCCTTCCTTCCTTCCTTCCTTCCTCCCTTCCTTCCTCCCTTCCTTCCTTCCTTCCTTCCTTCCTTCCTTCCTTCCTTCCTTCCTTCCTTCCTTCCTTCCTTCCTTCCTTCCTTTATTTGTTTATTTGTTTATTTATTTATTTATTGTCTGTCTGTCTGTCTGTCTGTCTTAAACAAACTCTTAAACTATCTTCTGCCAGAATCCTAATCCTGCTGTGTTCCTTCCAGCCTCCTGCAGACATGTTTTCTGCAGTGCAAGAGGCAGACATGTTTTGCATGGCCTCCTGACTGGGATGGAGAGACAGTGACTCTAAAAATTAAGGATTTGCCATTTTAGCACTCATTCAAGACTTCTTATGTCATGATTTTTCATCACAAAGGCTTTGAATTATTTTCTTTAATCATTCTGATCCTCTTTCTCTTTGCTGTATCAAAGTGTGGAGCAGGGATCCCAAACTGCTCTCATCGATGCACCTCAAGAACCATTTTATGACCCTCATATAACACTTTACATGACTGTTTAATTTCCTATTTAAAACAAATTAACTGTTGCATGCTCTAATCAGGACACAAAGGATCCCAGATCTTGTCTGGAAGTATGTGGAGGTTACTGAGAGGTTGTCTAGATTAATGGTTGTGCTGAGTCTATGACCTTAGGATGAACTTTGACTAAACTTTACTCTTTGTGCACTTGGCAGTCTGTATTTGGAAAGTATCAGTTGTCTACATTCAACATATTAAATGTAAGGCATATGCTTTCCACAGACTTGGACCTTCTTTGTTTTTACAGAAGCCAAAAGCTTCATCAACTTTATTTATATCAGTTATTTCAATTATTCCAGAACTATTTAAATCTACTGTAGTATGTGTTTATTTCATTAAAAGAATATGTCAATCAGCTCATGCTTTCTCATCATTTCCTTTTCTGGATTGTGTATCATCATCATCGTGATAAGGATGACAAGCAATAATTGTGCCTTGCATGGTAAATTTCCATAGCAGTTCTGCAAAACTACTTTATACTTGAACTCCATTTAAATCCCAACTGTCTCAGGAACCAAGAATTTCATTAGTGTATTTGCATGAGAATTTTGTACATGTATTGTGGATATATGTAAGTGTGTGTACATACATACACATCACAGAGAGAGAACAGGAGAAAGAAAAGAAGGAAAGATTTTCAGATCATAAGGGTCACGCTTTCACAAAAAGCACTCAGACACAAAACAGATGAAATCACAAGACAGCAGAGAATTATTGCCATGGAGAGACAATACACAGATCAGGGTGAACACTTGCTATGATCAGGACAATTGCATTTACTAAAAAGCACCTTAAAAATAAAATCGTATTTTTATGTATTAAAGATTGTGATATCACAATGACTAATTAATATCAACTTGTCTGAAAAATACTCATCAGCAATTTTCTGTCAAGGTATGTTTTCAAGAAGACCTGGCCTCCCAGTCAAACCAGAAACATACTTCTGTTGTCAATGTGCCAATTGTGCACCAAGGCAGCTTTTACTGAAAATGAAACAGGGTTACCTGCAGAAGTCTTTCTTGTTCTTGAAAATAGAAAGACTTCTCTGTGGTGTTTTAGCTTCTGCTATTGATTTTGTAACAGCACACAACTTTTTAGAAATTATTTATTTAAAAATTTGCTGTGAAAATACTTAACCATTTTTTCCCATCGTATTCCTAAATCAAGCAAATAGTTCCTGCTTTGCCTATATATGTCAGATTATTGTTAGTCTACTTAAGAGCCTAGTGTGAAGAAAAAGTCAAAGACTATTCTAATCCTCAGGACTAACTAACATTATGTATGTACCTTGCATAGATATTTACAGCACAAATACCTATAGCTGTACATGCACACAGGAGTCAAAAATCAGTTAACATTCATTCTGTTTCCAAGACTAGACAGTGCTGCAGCTGCTGCCAAGTTTTAGATAAGGATGAAGCAGATGAACTAGATCTCTTAAGAAGCATTTACTTGACCAATATGCAGAATAATAAATCAGAGAAATAAGTAACTGAATGCATATAAGCTCTAAATAGCAAGGCTTGTAAATCAAATGTCTACCATAGTTTTCAAGGCATCAGTTTTTTTAAGGGCCTTTTTAGACGACGCCAAGAGAGCATAATCCACCAACATCATCAGGACACAGGACTGGATGATGACCGACAGTGAAGGCTGTACAAGCGGTAAGAGGGGCCAGAGCCCATCTGAGCAACCTCAAAATTCAGACCCATCAGGAGCCACTGCAGTCCAAAGCCAAGTCAGACTGACAAGCGGGTTTATGTCCTGGACACAGCAGGAACCCAACAGTGGGGACCAAAAGCCGTGCTGGGTGGGACAGAATTAGACTTTTCTTTGACTGGGACCACAACCTTAGACAGCATGTGAATGTATGACTAAAAATTCATAAATTGAAAGTTTTTTAAAAAGCTGGTTATGAGCCTGTTTGCTATACATATGGCGCAAAAGAAAATTTTCTGGGTTAAAACAAGTCACCAATAAACAAGTGCAAAAAATAAAAGGGGAAAAACTTCCTAGACTTTTTTTATCGAAGGTTTGAATGCGTCAGTAAAACTTGCTTTGTTTTGAGGAATTAAGCTAACTAAAACTATTCTGAAAAATGAGCCAAATTGGAAGCAAGGAAATGTTTAAAACATTTCTGCAGTGATAATAATAGTTTTATGGTCTTAAAATGAATCTTTACAAAATATATTTTGGCTGAAAAAGATTCCATCAATTATTCAGCAATATCGTGGGTATAGTGGTACTAATAGAGTTATAAATATTTGTAGAGAAAAGGGCGGTATGAGCATGAACAGCTTAAGCACTGTCAGCCTTTTTTTCACTCACAGAGTTCTTAAGCTTACCTAAAATCTAAGTTATTGCAATTAAGATACCCCACAACATCCTTCTTTCTAAGTTGGAGAGATATGGATTTGATGGATGGACTGTTCAGTGGATAAAGAATTGGCTGGATGGTCACATCCAGAGGGTAGTAGTCAATGGCTCAATGTCCAGATGGAAGATGGTGACAAGTGGTGTCCCTCAGGGGTCTGTACTGGGACCAGTGCTGTTTAATATCTTCATTAATGATATTGACAGTGGGATTGAGTGTACCCTCGGCAAGTTCACTGATGATACCAAGCTGGGTGGTGCAGTCAACATGCCAGAGGGATGGGATGCCATCCAGAGGGACCTGGACAAGCTGGAGAAATGGGCCCGGGTGAACCTCGTGAGGTTCAATAAGAGCAAGTGCAGGGTCCTGTACCTGGGTCAGGGCAATCCTTGTTATCAGTGCAGGCTAGGAGATGATGTGCTGGAAAGCATCCCTGAGGAAAAGGACTTGGGGGTAGTAGTGAATGAAAGGCTGGACATGAGCCACCAACGCGCAGCTGCAGCCCAGAAGGCCGATTGCATCCTGGGCTGCATCAAAAGAAGTGTGGCCAGCAGATGGAGAGAGGTGATTCTGCCCCTCTACTCTGCCTTGGTAAGACCTCACCTGGAGTACTGCATTCAGCTTTGGAGCCCTCAAGAAGGATGTGGACCTGTTGGAGCGCATCCAGAGGAGGCCACAAAAATGATCAAAGGGCTGGAGAGCCTCTCCTATGAAGACAGGCTGAGAGAGTTGGGGTTGTTCAGCCTGGAGAAGAGAAAGCTCTGGGGAGACCTTATAGTGACCTTCCAATATCTGAAAGCTGCCTATAAGAAAGCAGGGGAGGGGTTGTTCAGAAGGGCATGTAGCAATAAGAAAAGGGGTAATGGCTTTAAACTAGAAAAGGGTAGATTTAAGTCAGGTGTAAGGAAAAAGTTTTTCAATATGAGGGTGGTGGATCACTGGAACAGGTTGCCCAGGGAGGCAGTGGAGGTCCCATCCCTGGAGACATTCAAGGTCAGGCTTGATGGGGCTCTGAGCAACCTGATCTAGTAAAGATGACCCTGCTCACTGCAGGGGGCTTGGTTTAGATGACCCTTGAGGTTCCCTTCTAAACCAATTCATTCTATGATTCTATGATCTCTGATATTAGACCATGACTCGAGACCAGATTTCTGAACACTTCCATGTGGTAAGTGAACATAAACCAAAGAAAACCTCAGCTCCCAGATGGAGGACCTTTCCATCAGATTCTCTTCTTGGCCACAGAAGCTGTATTTACCCTCACAAACTTTTACAAAACCCCATTATTTTACCCATCCAGTCTTAAGCATGATCTAAATACCCAATTTCATTTCCTGGGGTTCTGAAAGCTCAGCTTATCTTTTTTTTTCTGTCTGGTTTGAATATTTTTAGATTTACATCTCTAATGAGTTATTTTCTCTTCATCTCCCTATATGAAGTAAAATTTAAATCTTAGCTTCATCTAAAATTGTCTCTGCACAAGTGGGGCCATGACCAAGTTGTCATCTCTTTTCATTGCACTCACATGTAAATCTGCTAGAGGTGACCACAAAATTTGACGTAGTTGCGTGTTGTAGTCCCCGAGCCACCAGCTGGGATGCCTGGGGGACCAAGGAGCCCAGCAGCTCAGTGGTGGGTGAATTCAGAGATCTGACTCCCCCCACAAGCCAGGAACCTCCTCACCTGGTCTTGTGACCTGTGTGAGGAGGGTCCCTCTGGTTGGCCAGCAGCCAGACAGTCACTCTAACCTTGGGTCACACTACATTGGCCCTCAGCTGTGGTCCCTCCCCTGTCTGTGTCCCTTGATATAGAACCCGGCAGGTGGGGCCTGCCCTCTTGCTACCTGGGCTGGCATGGGAGCTGGTCAGAAATAAACATCGGATACCTAGCAGGGCCTCCTCTGGACTCTTTACTTCTGATATCGCCAGAGCTAGCAAGCTCTGTGTGGGCTTGGCCACGTGCTTCCATCGCACGGGTGAGAGAAAGCTGTACGCGAGTTGCTGAGCACCACCAGGAGTTCCTGAGCCTGGAATTCTTAGGGAAAAGCAACAGCTTTACCACCAGCCAAGCAGCACAGCGACAGTTGCGCTCATTGACTTCCCGAAATGCCTTCTGGAAGTACAACGTTCTATCTCATACCTGCACATTGCCACCCATTTCTACAAACATGAGGGAAAAATATCTAAAACATGTGCTGGGTTAATGGTTGGACTTTATGATCCTAGAGGTCTCTTCCAACCAAGGCTATTCTGTGATTCTATGTAAGAAGGAATCATATGTAAAAAGTAGTTAAACATCCTTCTGATCTAATTGCTCAAGAAAACTTGAGGTGCTCAAGAAAGGTGATAGAATATTACATCCATGAAGAAGTTTTTGCCTCAGCTTTTAGTAAAGATAAAATTCGGGATTTGTATAGCCTGGTACGTGTCAGCTAGGTAAAAAAAAGCACTCGCAACTGGAAGATGCAGTGAGGAAATGCACTGAGCTAGCTTGAAAGAAAGAGAGAAAAGATTAAGGTCTGTGTGGCACAACACAGAGTGATTAGCCGAAGCCTGAGTTCTGCTCATCCTGGGTTAGCTGGAATCTCCATCCTTTCTGGGTGGGGAGTGAAACACTGTCACAAAGGATGAGGATAAGGCTGAGGTACTAAATGCCTTCTTTGCCTCAGTCTTTAATAGTCATACCAGTTATCCTCAGCGTACTCAGCCCCAGGAGCTGGTAGACAAGGGTGGGGACCAGAGTAAACCCCCTACAATCCAGTATGAAGCAATTACAGACTTGCTGTTAACTAGACCGTCACAGGTCTACGGGGTCAGATGGGATCCACCCAAGAGTGCTGAGGGAGCTGGCAGCAGAGCTTGGCAAGCCACTCTCCATCATTTACCAGCAGTCCTAGTCAATGAGGGAGGTCCCAGATGACTGGAGGCTTGCCAATGTGATGCTGATCTACAAGATGGGCCGGAAGGAGGATCCAGGGAACTACAGGCCTGTCAGCCTGACCTCAGTACCAGGGTAGATTATGGAGCAGATCATCTTGAATGCCATCACATAGGATGTCCAGGACAACTGGGGGATCAGGCCCAGCCAGCATGGGTTCATGAAGGGCAGGTCCTTCTTGACTAACCTGATCTCCTTCTATGATAGGATGACCTGTCTGGTGGATGAGGGGAAGGCTGTGGATGTTGTTTACCTGGACTTTAGTAAAACCATCAACTCTGTTTCCCACACCATTCTAGAGAAACTGGCGGCTCGTGACTTAGACAGGTGGAGTCTTGACTGGGTTAAAAACTGGCTGGCTAGCCAGGCCCAGGGAGTTGTGGTGAATGGAGTTAAATCCAGTTGGAGGACAGTCACAAGTGGTGTTCCCCAGAGCTCAGTGCTGAGACCCATCTTGTTTAATGTCTTTATCAACGTTTTGGATGAGAGGACTGGGTGCACTTTCAGTAAGTTTGAGGATGACACCAAGTTGGGTGGGAGTGTTGATCTGCCTGAGGGTAGGAAGGCTCTGCAGAGGGATCTGGGTGGCAGCACAGCCTTCTGGAGTGTCAGCCACTTCTCCCAGTTTGATATCACCATCAAACTTGCTGAGGGTACACTCTATCCATCCAAGCCATTGATGAATATATTGAACAGAACAGGACCCCGTACAGACCCCTGAGGATAGCCGCTAGCTGCAGACCTCCAACTAGACTCTGTGCCACTAATCACAATCCTTTGAGCTCTACCTTTCAGACAGTTTTCAATCCATCTCACTGTATATTCATCTAACCTATGCTTCCTAAGCTTGCTAATGAGGATGCTGTGGGAAATCCCTCAACATTGTACAAGTTTTGGTGTTTTGATAGCCACAGGATTTCTTCTGAACAATAACTGCTTACTCAGTTCTGATGCAAAGAGTTCATTCTGCTCTGAAGACTTTTGCACACTTTCCTGTCCCCAAAAAAGGGAAGCATTCCCTCAAAAAGCCAGAATCAAACTTCTAGCACTTCTAAGATATGGACTAACAAAGAGTTACAACTTACTAAAGCTCATCTTCAGAGAAATTCCCTATCGTAAACAAAAGAGGAAATAAAAGATTTTGTATTCCCACGACATGTGACATTAGCTTTTCAATCAGTTGCTCCTCCATTGATTAGTTAAACAGACCAGTGAATGTCAAGCAACCATCAACATTTGTGAATATTTTTTCAAAGTAAATGACATACATGTGTGATTGCTTTGCTTTAGCTACACAGTCTTTGAGGAATTTAATTTATCTCCTCTGAAAGCATGGATACCTCTTAGTCAAAGAGTGTCTCATGCTCTTTACCAACACAAGCATATTCTTCAAGAAGCACCACTTAAATTTATACCTGAGTTATGGAGTTATTTCAGTTCAGTATTGCACACTCACCTCCGAACTGTGATTCTTTTCCTTCTCACAGTACACTTCCCTTAAAAATCCCTCTACATCCCTCTTTATGGCTGCTTTTAAAAACCTTTCTATACTAAAACTTTAAACTACCATTAGAAACATTTATTTCCATCTCACTGCTTCTAGCCAGGGAAGTATTCCAATGACATCCAATTCAATATATAATGTTCTCTGAGATTTTTGTCATTAATAAAACCTGAGTTTTGCTTATCCTTCTTTTTGATTTCTTTTGGTGGAGCAGCAAGTTTCTCTCTGCATAGATCTACAAAGTTCACTATCACAGTCTGCTTTAAAAAGGAGCATTCTCATGAGAACTTTGAGTCTATGAGACTCCTGCTTGAATTTCTCTGTAGAAATTCACCACACCTTCCTAATGAGCAAGTCCCTATTTAAGTTCTCTACCACCTCTCATATCAAAGGTAAGTACACTTGCAGGTTAACACAATTGTAACTTTTCAAATGCTGTAAGTCTACTAGTTTGTGCAAGCTGGAGAGGGGATTCTCCACTGAAGATACTCAAACCTTCCTGGTTTTTGAATGAAAATAAGCAATATTACAAAGGCATGCAGTTTTCATCCCTGGCCACATAAGTGCTTGGGGTCTGTAAGACTTAACTCTTTTATTTCCAGCTTCTTTTTAAAATGTCGTTTCCCTCTAGTGGCTCTACAACCACTAGATAAGCATTTCAGGCTGGGGCAGACTGCATTGCTGACTGTGATGAAACATGATTTAATTTCAAAAATTATTTGGTAGAGTAGCAATAATGTTATGTAAAAGCTTCAAATGAATGTTTGCTTTAAATACCACAGGATACTTTTTATATGCTAATGAAAGAGCAAATGTCTCTGAAAGAGAAGAACATGTTTGAGGTTTGAAAAATAAATGAGAAAAATCCTCAGCCTGGGTAATAGAAAGATTCAATTCAGTGTAAGTGTATTCACTGTTCATTTCCTAGCAAACCTGTGGCAGAGGGGGAGAGGGAGGGCTGATTTCCCAGGCTACTCAAATGTGCTGTAGCTAGGGCAGAGTCTTGCTCACACTCTATCTGTAAAGTCCTTTCTTACCACCCCAGTAAAAGAACAATCTCAGTTATTAAACCACAGTCCTGAGGGCAACCTGCTATTTATTTTAACACTAGGACTTTGACTCACTGGCACTTGAGATCTGGAGTTTAGGAGTGATTGCTCAGAGCTATTAGAGAGTTGTAATGTTTGTACTTTCCTGCTCTGAGAGAGATGATGCACAGTGCTGTAACTCTTTGAATTAGCGCCACTGACAGTCTCTTACCTACTGAGAAGTGCTTGAGCATAAGAATCACTCGTGGACCTTCCCACAGTACATTACTGAGTCTGAAAAGTTTTGAAACATACTCCCTAATTAGAGTCTGATTCAAACCTACTGGTGTGAGACAATATGTTCTCACACAGGTTTCAAAAGACCCCCCCCAGATCAGGGTGCAAGTTTGTAGGTACTGCATTCTCCCAGAGAATTTAAAAATAGTATTGGTCTGCCTGCCTGCCTCCCCATTTAAGCTTTAAATTGCCCTTATAGAAATTTCTCACTTGACCAAGGCAATGGCTTAGGTAATCTACTACATTAATACCTAAATACTACATTAATACCTAAATACTACTTTAATACCTAAAAGCACACAGCATGGGGAATAAACAGGAGGAGTTAGAAATCTGTGTTCGGTCAGGGGGTTATGATCCAGTGGCAATTACAGAGACCTGGTGGGACAGCTTGCACGACTGGAATGTGGTCATGGATGGCTATGTCCTTTTCAGGAAAGACAGGCCAGCGAGGCGACGTGGTGGAGTTGCTCTTTATGTGAGTGAGCAACTAGGGTGTGTTGAGTTCTGTCCAGAGGGGGATCAGGAGTGAGTTGAGAGCTTGTGGGTGTGAATTAAGGGGAAGGCTGGCATGGGTGATGTTGTTGTGGGGGTCTATTACAGGCCACCGGATGAGGACGAGGAGGTTGATGCGGCCTTCTACAGGCAGCTGATAGCGGTCTCGCAAATGCAGGCCCTGGTTGTCATGGGGGACTGTAACTCCCCTGATATTTGCTGGAAGGCCTACTCAGCCATCCATCCACAGTCCAGGAGGTTCCTTCAGTGCATTGATGGTAACTTCCTGATGCAAGTGGTGGATGAGCCAACTAGGAGAGGAGTGCTGCTGGATCTTATTCTCACGAACAAGGAGGGTCTGGTTGAAGCACTGAAGGTTGAGGGCAGCCTTGGTTGCAGTGACCATGAGATGGTGGAGTTCAGGATCTCACACGGCAGGAACAGAATACCTAGCAAAACTACAACCCTGGACTTCAGTAGGGCCAACTTTGGCCTTTTCAAGCAATTGCTAGGGGAAATCCCAAGGGACAGGGTACTTGAAGGTAAAGGGAACCAAGATAGTTGGTCAGCATTCAAGGACCTCTTCTTCCAAGCTCAAGATCAGTGCATCCCAATAGGTAGGAAGTCAAGAAAGGGTGCCAGGAGGCCTGCATGGTTAAACAGGGAACTGCTGGGCAAACTCAAGGGGAAGAAGAGAATGTACAGACCATGGAAGGAGGGGCTGGCCACTTGGGAGGAATATAAGTCTGTTGTCAGAGGATGCAGGGAGGTGACTAGGAAGGTCAAGGCCTCCCTGGAATTAAACCTTGCAAGGAAGGTCAAGGACAACAGAAAGGGCTTCTTCAAATACATTGCAGATAAAACTAACACTAGAGACAATGTAGGCCCATGGGTGAATGAGGTGGGTGCCCTGGTGACAGAGGATAAAAAGAAGGCAGAGTTACTGAATGCCTTCTTTGCCTCTGTCTATACTGCTGGAGGCTGTCCTGAGGAGCCCAGGACCCCTGAGGCTCCAAAAAAAATCAGGATAGAGGAGGAGTTTGTCCTGATTGATGAGGACTGGGTTAGGGATCAGTTAAGCAACCTGAACATCCATAAATCCATGGGTCCTGATGGGATGCACCCGTGGGTGCTGAGGGAGCTGGCGGATGTCATTGCTAGGCCACTCTCCATCATCTTTGTTGAGTCGTGGGGAATGGGAGAGGTGCCTGAGGACTGGAGGAAAGCAAATGTCACTCCAGTATTCAAAAAGGGAAGAAGGAAGACCTGGGTAACTAAAGAGCGGTCAGACTCACCTCCATCCCTGGAAAAGTGATGGAAGAACTTTTCCTGGGTGCTGTCTCTAGGCATGTCAAGGATAAGAGGGTCATTAGGGGCAGTCAACATGGCTTCACTAAGGGGAAGTCATGCCTGACCAACCTGATAGCCTTTTATGAGGACATAACCTGGTGGATAGATGATGGTAAAGCAGTGGATGTGGTCTGTCTTGATTTCAGTAAAGCATTTGACACAGTCTCCCACAGCATCCTCGCAGCTAAACTGAGGAAGTGTGGTCTGGATGATCAGATAGTGAGGTGAATTGTGAACTGGCTGAAGGAAAGAAGCCAGAGAGTTTTGATCAATGGGACAGGGTCTAGTTGAAGGCCTGTATCTAATGGAGTCCCTCAGGGGTCGGTACTGGGACCAGTACTATTCAATATATTCATCAATGATTTGGATGAGGGAATAGAGTGCTCTGTCAGCAAGTTTGCTGATGACACAAAACTGGGAGGAGTGGCTGAGACACCAGAAGGCTGTGCTGCCATTCAGAGAGACCTAGACAGGCTGTAGAGTTGGGCAGGGAGAAATTTAATGAAATTCAACAAGGGTAAGTGTGGAGTCTTGCATCTGGGTAAGAACAACCCCATTTGCCAGTGTAAGTTGGGGACTGACCTGTTGGAGAGCAGCGTAGGTGAAAGGGACCTGGGGGTCCTGGTGGACAGCAGGATGACCATGAGCCAGCAATGTGCCCTTGTGGCCAAGAAGGCCAATGGCATCCTGGGGTGTATTAGAAGGGGTGTGGTTAGTAGGTCGAGAGAGGTTCTCCTCCCCCTCTACTCTGCCTTGGTGAGGCCACATCTGGAATATTGTGTCCAGTTCTGGGCCCCCCAGTTCAAGAAGGACAGGGAACTGCTTGAGAGAGTCCAGCGCAGAGCCATAAAGATGATGAAGGGAGTGGAACATCTCCCTTATGAGGAAAGGCTGAGGGAGCTGGGTCTCTTTAGCTTGGAGAAGAGGAGACTGAGGGGTGACCTCATTAATGTCTATAAATATGTAAAGGGTGAGTGTCATGAGGATGGAGCCAGGCTCTTCTCAGTGACATCCAATGATAGGACAAGGGGCAATGGGTGTAAGCTGGAACATAGGAGGTTCCGCATAAATGTGAGGAAGAACTTCTTCATAGTGAGGGTAACAGAGCACTGGAACAGGCTGCCCAGAGAGGTTGTGGAGTCTCCTTCTTTGGAGACATTCAAAACCCGCCTGGACATGTTCCTGTGTGACCTGACCTAGGTGTTCCTGCTCTGGCAGGGGGATTGGACTAGATGATCTTTTGAGGTCCCTTCCAATCCCTAACATTCTGTGATTCTGTGAAATGCTGTGCAGATTGGCCTCCTTGATGCACATATCCCAGCAGCTGGACCTTGGAGGTAAGTCGTTATGTAATCTCAAAGTGACAGCTCAGACGATAAACTAGAAATTCACAACTGATAGGATAGCATAGCAGCTGCTTCTGGAAAGTAGATATCTCACCTCTTGAATGGAGAGGTCAGCTATCATCTACGTTTTAGATACATATGACAATTCCATCACACAGCCTTCACAGGGATGAGTTTCCTTTTAACTAAATGGTGTCCATGATTTTGGCAGGACATTTTTTAAATGCCAGAGGGGGAAGGAGGAAAAAATAATCATTTATCTACAGTATAGTTACAAATCTAAGAAAGGCAGGATAGAGTGTTCCCATCTGAGAATGGGGTTACGGTCACTACATCAGGATAATTCCCATTCTTAAAAAATCATTATATTAGACTATCATGATGGAATAGACACAGAGGTTTTATATAAATGATGATTAATTTGTCTATATATGGGTGGAGTGTAAGAAGAAATGATGGCTTTACTTACCAGGACTCATGAATTGATCCATACTAACTGTTAGAATGGTGACTGCTGTCTTTCCTCATAATATAAATCAAAGAATATAATTGTATGTTTTCTACATCCAAACCAGAAATTTACAGCTGAAATGAAAGTGGACTGTTGGAGAGAATTCCTATTTTCATATTTTGGAGACCTAAAGAAAACTACTTCTCCTAAGGCATCCCACTTGCTGTTTTCTTTTTAGCATCATTCCTACGGTTTCCTTTCTTACTATACTGAAGTTCTAAAAAGAGCCCTGCAACCAGCTTTAGTGTTAAGGCTTGAGAACATGTAAATACAAAATACGGAATCTGTCTTTTATTTGAGCCAGAATATTGCATCGCTGTGCTTTGAAATCATGAATGTATTACAAAACTGTCAGTTTTAATAGAAAAATTGCTTTTGAAAGCTGCCTTTGAAAGCGCACTGAATAGTTCTCCAAGTCGTGACTGTTTCACTACCTGAATATTCAGGGTAACAGCAAGAAACACCGTTTTACCTTATTCTCCACACTGTTCTTATTTCTTTGGTGTGACATTCAGTGGTGATAAAACGTACCTTGGTTTACAGTAAAATCTGTAAAGCACTTGGTGTTTTTCAAACTACCTTCCATCTGAAATGACCATTCCAAAATACCTCATTATTTTGGTTCTGAAGAGGGTACTTGTACCTCTAAAGGGTCCTTGGACCTATACATTATTTCCTTCTAAATGATCTATACAGAAGACCCTGAAGGACATTTGATATAAAGTGTTGCTTCTTTTCCCTCCTTGTTCCTATCTCTCATCCTCAGCTTAAATAAAAATGTGGGGAAGTCCAGATGTTGATTCTCTGGTTTCCCCTGAAGGCTCACTGGAGGCTTCAAAGGTGCAGTCGGTGAGCATGTCAACACATAATTCAAAGGGCAAAGAGTGATTAATTTTAACAAGGACCATCTTTACACCTAAGTGTTTCTAAGGCACTGACATCAAATAAGCATCAACAAAAATAATTTTTAAAAAATTTTAAATGAAGTAGTAAAGATAATTCTTTCTCTCAGTTAATCAAGCTCCACTTGCAGTCCTGATATGACAATGCTATGAATTTTCCAGTCAGCAGAGGAGTCTTCTAACATACGGATAGATAAGACATGGATTTTGAAATTATAGCCCAAATAAAACTGCAAACGAAACACTTGTTTTTAAAACTCTTCCCATAGACACTTCTTATATACCATAAAAAAAAAAAAAAAAAAAAAAAAAGAGATCAAGTATATTTCTTTCTCATTACAAGTCATCATTACGAGAGATTTCTCTACAGCAGAAATTTACTAATAATCCAGGTTTATACAGACACACATTTTATGCTCTACAGAAAAGTGTAGTCGTGTTTCTCCAGCTCCTAGGAAAGATTTAATTGTGGATGCCACAGCATATTACTAGATCAATAATTTTTACTGTATTTTCTAGAGTCTTTTTCTGATCTTACTACACACAGAAAGAAAATTAATGTAAAATTCACCTAGAAAAAGTACATTTTGTGCTTTTTTTTCTTTTCAATTGTATCAGTTCATTTGAATAAGGGCAGTGGCCAAAAGGAGATAGCATCATAGACTGTGATTTTGCATTGTATTATATTCAATAACATACAGATGGGGTAGCCAGGTAAAATTTGATGAAAACTCAAGATGGTCTGATCAACTCAGCCAAAGGCTTTTAACTTCAGGGTTATACAGAACTGCAGTAAAATACGTACCAGTCACATATAAACAGGAACATATTCCCACACTCTTCATTCGGACATTCATTTTATTTTTCAACATCAATTTAACAATTTATTCTGTCAGAGGTTTGTATTTCTTTTAATGTGGTTTTCTGGTACATGCTTTGTAACTACTAATTCAAAGTAAAGTAATAAAATCTCATTATTGTCTGCATCAAATATACTTGAGCGTGATGGATTATTCTGCTCAGTATGACTACTTAAACAATACAGCACTGCTTCCCCCAGAATATCACAATATGTGCAATAATAACTCATTGCAATCCTTTATTTTGAGATTATTTTTATGAAAAAGCCTTTAAGAAACTTTGAAATGTGGATTTCTCAACAGTTGAAAGATTGCTGATTTAATATTTGTTTATACGACACAGGAAAAAGGGACCTTGCCTGTTTCCCTATAGGCAGAAATGACATCAGCAAACTACTAATCTACAGCACATCTCTCCAAATCATGTATTGTGTACAGTGTTGAAACTGAATGAAAAGGATTTCTTTGACCAAGTGACCAAATCCTGTTTTTCATGAGTCCAGCCCTGAATTGCCCCATAAGCAAGCAGTAGACTTCTGCAATAGATTTTGGATGGGTTGGTACCACCATGGTACATGTAGTGTCTTAACTGAGATTGAAAATTGGCTCTGATGGGAAAGTTTTGCCCTTATAGGACAAGCCCTGTCATTTCTTCTGGGAAGGGCTGGCTTCTTGTTACACATATCAAGGCTAGAAGGGGAAAGGCTGTCCCAACAAAGCTAGCCTGGATGTTTGGATGCAGTGAAGTACACAGCATTTAAGATATCATCTTTGGAATTTCATTTGATTTCTTGATGGTAAGTCTTTGTCAGTATTGAAATATCTAGGTTTTCTGCATCTTCTGAATCCAGCATCTGGGAGAAACTATGCCTTCTTGAGAGGTCGAAACCCATTAGCACCACAAACTCATTTTAGCTTGCAGCCTAGACTCAGCCCATGTAATTTTAAGCACTTCACGAGGGCCCCATGTCAGGAGCCCTGAACCATTTTCACAGAAGGTGATAAGCACTTCTAGAGAGCAACTCAGCACACCTAAGAGTTGTTTTCCACTAGGAGGTAGATTGTTAACTTAGCTGATTTAGGGGGCTAAACCTGGTTGTTATCACAGAATCACAGAATCATCTAGACTGGAAAAGACCTTGAAGATCATCAAGTCCAACCATCACCCTAACACTGGCGGTACTTGACTACACCATATCCCTGAGCACTATGTCAACACGACTCTTAAACACCTCCAGGGATGGGGACTCCACTTTACACCTTATAATAAATGAATTAATAAAATTGGTTTTCACATAAAAAATCATTCTGTTAATCTGACTAATCCAGTACATTTTCTCAAATTACAGACAGCAGGAAGCGGAAAGAAAATCTGTCTTTGGGTGGATGTCTTCCTTATTGGTAGTCTTGGTGAGCAAGTTAAGGTAGACTGGTGAAGAAGCTAAGATTTTATGTCAAGAAATGAGGGGCTCTCTGCATTCCACTTCATATTAATGAAGACTCTTCAATGAGTATCTCAGAGTTACACTGCTAAGTAATATCTAATTCATTTTGTTATTGAGGTATTTTGAAGATACAGATTTATCTGGTAATTCTGAATGGACTGGAATTGTATATAGAGAATAGTATTTCCAATGTAGCTCATTGAATTATACCTTTTTAGTAAAAGTAACAATTTTAACAATGTTTACTATCTCTCTGTTCAATATATTGAACCACCTGAATAATTACGGTTTTAAGGAAATGGATTGACAAAGGCATGGTAGAGCCAGTTTTCACATCACTCTACTGAGGAATGGGCAAAGATTTGTCAAGTCATCAGAGACTCAAAATTCAGTTCATTCCAGTAAAAAGTCTCTAATTCAAAGCTGTTCCTATCCATGAGTCTAACTCATGCGAAGACTTACAGAGCACTCAGCCTTGGAGGGCTCATGACCTTACAGAAATCCCATGAAATGCTCACAAGTTAAGTTCTCCTCTCAAGAGACCCATTGCAGGTAACCGCTAATCCTCTTTTATATTAAACCATGGCAAATCATCATGTCGTACATGAAGGATTTACTAAAACACTTCAATATGTGGCTGGGTTGCATTTTTGTAGGTAGACCAGTGCAGAACTCAACATTTAGGTCATCCTTTCAGCAGCACTGACAGAGCCAGCAAGCATGGTAGGAATAATCATGAAGATGTAACCTCATGCTTAGAACTGCAGGATGACCTCATGTCTTACACTGTTGGAAGCAACCACAAACAAAAAATGACTAATATTCCTGCTCCTCTACTGCATGCATTCTGATATCCTACTCCTTACCTATTCCTCTGAGGATTAGTCCTCAGAAAGCCAAACCAGTTAATCACATAACCCACAGTTTTTCTACAAAGCTTTCTATGTCCCAGTAATATTTATTCATAACATGGAGTGAAGGAGGTTTTTTCTGAGCAAAGTGGCAAAGTGGTAGATTTAGCCTCAGCACATCATCTCTCTTCAGGAAAAGTGGTTCTTACAAACAACAGGTGGATGGCACAATGGCTGAAGGCCTGGAACTCAGGTTGCATTATTATCTAAAAGATGGTGGGTTTTTTTTAATTTAATAGCACTATGACAGTTTAATCAAATCAGGAGAGAAAATCCCGTGGTGGAGAAAATACAGTATGTTATTCAATCTGGTAGTCATTGTAAACAGCAGCTCTGGGGGCAGTAAGGTGTATTAATATGGAAAGAAGCAGGGGTAATGCGCTGGGGATTATTCAGCTACTGCCCACATAAGTCACATTTTGCAAGAGTCAGATACAGAGATAAATGTACCACGTGAGCTTCTGAACCAAGCTATTGAATGAAAGGGTCAGGGAAAGTCAGAAACCATTTGAACATATGTGTAGACTCCAAACTAGTGGGAACTCATGGGAAGGTGGAGAAAAGGTTGAGGTTCGTATATTTCTTAAGAAACATTGGCCTGGTATTTGTCTGCCTGCAGTGAATATCCTATCACAACACTGTTGTGAACCTGAAAAGAGAGACTTGTGGGAATGGCAGTGGCAACAAATGCCACCAGAGAGGAAAATGATTTCTTTTCTTTTAGAATATTAACATCTAGGAAGACATATAACTAATGAAATACTCTAGTCTTCAACCACATCGACTATCTTTTTTACTACAAATAAACATAGTGTAGCTATTCAAAGGATTGTTTCCAGCTTCAAAATTGCTGGAGGAATTCACTGAAACTTCTGATGTTTCACCAAGGACCTGGGATTTTTTTTTCCTGTCATTCATTTTTCTCTCTTTTTCTGGGGGAGGAGGGGAAAAAAGGAATATAAAACAAACTTGGAAAAAATATTTAATTTTACTTTCTAATTAATGAAATGAGGCCAAACGCAGTTACAAAAAAAATACTCAATGCCACTGAATTTAAAGAAAACAAAAGTAAGGAAGAGCCACATGTATGGTTTGCTAAATACAAAAACATAATAAAATTTTTCAGCCATCCCTTCTGACTGGATCGGTTTACCATGCTTCATAAATTTGTCTTAGCTAATACCCCTGTATAAGACTCCGTGGATAATGCGGGGCTACCAGATCTTTCGCAATACTCTGGGCTCAAGCCAGGTTAACATTGCCAGTAGCATTCACAGCACCACAATACCCTGGTTTGTCAGCTATTTTAATTTAAAGCATCTGTAAGGCTTCTTTCAGCCCTGGTTGTATAGCTGTAGGGTTAGAGAAACGTCACAGTATCTTGTGTCACTAGAAGAGCCCTGGGATATGCATGTGCTCCTTGCCCCCTTCCCAGAGATTTATGCACACATCCACCCTGAGCACAACCCCAGTGATCCATACACCAGCTCCCCCAGTGTTGAAGGCCCTAAAATGTCCCCCTTATGGTATCGAGCAAGGCAGAGGATTTTTGGGACATCTCACACCCCCTGAGAAGGACTGAAGGATAAAAATAGAAAATGAAAGGACAGTCTGATTCATAATGAGTCATGAAAGGCAAGTGGTAGAGCTGGTTCCTGGTGGAGTTTCACATCTCATCTCAGCCACCTTCCTCCCCAGCTCTCACTAGGGTTACTCCTGCCCTCCCTGAGCTGCTGACAGTCCCCCCTGAGCTAGGCTTGCACCGCTGTGATTCTACCACCCAACCTTTGAGAGCAATACCTGTACTAAAGGCTTTTTCCAAAAGACTGTTTCCACAGGTACATGTTGAACTTGCAAAATTTGCATGACGTTAAAATGTGCTTCTGAATGTGCTTCTCATGTTCCCAGTGATTATCAGTTTCCAGGGTTCTGTGGGCTACAAATCCCATGCAAATAGCTCCAGCTATTCAGCTCCAGCGAACACTGAGAGCCCTCGGACAATCAAGGCTGTTCAAATGAAAGAGAATAAAACCATTAGTGGCCACATTTCTTCTTTCCCCCCCCCACATGGATATGTTGAGGATGGGGATACAGCAAAGGTGTTGGGAGGCAGGGAGCTTTTTCATTGCTGAAATTAAAGGGAGATGAGAACCATGAGTTTAGCTAAATCATCTGAAAGTGAAATGCTGCAGTGCTTGCTTGTTAGGATGAATGTGCAGAAGGATGGCACGCCGCTGTATGCTGCACATCACTGGGAGTTGCTAGGTTACCCCCAGACCCAGGAATTCGGGAAACAATGTACTTACATCTTTTTCAATTTTGAAAAATAAAATAGGTATTGACATAAAATACAGTGTGGCACTGAAGGAATTCCATAGTGGAGAGATCAGAGGAAAGGAGCCTTTCATCTCAGTGACAGCATTTTACTTCTGGTGGTGACTTACAGAGGGCAGTGGAGGGATGGCTCAAGGGGGCACCCATCTGCAGCAGGATGCTTGCAGATCCTGCGCTCCAGCAACTCCTGCCCCAGCCCCACATCCCAAAGCCACCGGGCAGCTGCTTCTCTCAGCCACATCAGCTGGTCCTACAGAAACTCCTGACAGTCCCAGTGATGTATGGGCCTCAGACTGGTGGGGGAGGAAATAAGCCACCCTTTCATGATGGAAATAAATCTGACAGATCTAGTGGAGGTTCTCAGCTTACTGGTGTTGTGTCGTGAGCTTTATTATCATTGTCGTTACTATCGTCATTCTCCTCTTCATAGGTAGTGTCATAATTTACAGTCAAGCATTGTGCATACTGGATGATTGATGTCTCTTTGGCATGAATAACCCTTTCTACAGGATTAATAACGGATCTTCAGTGAGAAACAGAGGTGGGGAGGAGGAAGAGTGGGGGAACTCCCTCATAAAGAAAGCTTTTCCTTGGATGCTCTGTCAAGATGATAAGATGAACTTCCTCGAGCCTATGCACTGTACTCCTGTTGTCCTAAAACAATCACTTGGTGTGGGTAAAAATATGTCTGCACAGTGGGAAGACAGAAGTTCCTGCTAGCCTTCCCCCACACGGACAGTGAAAAGGTGCTTAGCAGGTTATGGAGGAGAGCTGTCTTACACCAAGAGGTCAGATAGTGGCATGGGCTCCACCATCTTGCAAAATGGACTGTGTTTGTAATGTTACAGATGCACCACTTCTCAGAAAACACATAAGGCCACTGAGTACTCACTTGGCTGCAATCCTTTAAGAATCAGAGAGGGGAGGACACAATGGACCCCTTCCCCAGTCTTACTTAAAAATGCCACAACCATGTTTCTATACTAGAAGCACGTGTGTTTCAGTCAACTGCAATGTCTGCCAAAACAGAGACACTACCATAGAAAGCACATGCTCTTTTCACCTTTCTGTCTAAAGCTGCATGCATGTCCTTCAGCAACCCCATCAGCAATTTTGTGTTGGGAAACTTTGGAGGAAGAAGTAGTCCACTTGCAGTAACTCTATGCTACAGTTAACCACAGCCTCAGCATCTCATTACCAATTTAGCAGGGCAGCTCAGACCATGATGGCTCACCTACAAGAAGGTCTTATTTTATTGTTGATGCTTTTCACATCCATCCTTTCAAATTGTCAGAGGATTTTCTGTTCTGTAAAAATGAATATGAATAAAGGTTTAATTTTTGTGGATGGATTCTGATGACACCATAAATTACAAGGGCAAGCTCTGAAAGACTTGCAAAATGCCGTCACAACCCAAGGGTAAAATTACATTTATAATTAGTAGATGATGAAGTTCAAAGTGATCAGGACTTTAGCTTCATTTACTGTATTGGTATATCTTCAGTTTCTGTGAAACTACACGTATATTATCTGAATTGTCAAAAACTTGTTGGATTCCTAAAACAGATCTGAATTTACTTACAGATGGATTCTTCATAGGTATAAGTTTTAAAATTAGTCCCGTAAGGATACCCTCTGATTCACAAAGCTGTATAAAGGCAGAGGTGACTCATCTATATCTTTTCTTGCTGGCTCTTAGAAACGACTCACGGTTGGTATTTCAGCACTTCCCTAGACAAAACTCAGATTCTAGTGCTTAACTAGAACCATTAGGTTTTCCTGATGTTGAACCTCAGTTCTGTTTTTTGTAATGTGAACTCATAATTCCCTTCTAATTTATAACAGATAATAAAGGGAGTTTATTCCTCTCTTTTTACCAAGTTTTTTGGCACATTTAAAGATTATCAACTTCCTCTTAGTAACCACTTCATCAAATAAAACTAATCCTTGCTTCCTTCTGCCTTTCCTCCTAGCTCATGTTTTGCAGAGGAGATCAGACTCACTACCATCCTCTGCATTTACATCCCCTCCAATCACCTTTCTTACTTCCATGCAACTTTTTGCAAGTTACAGTTTCTAGACAACCTTTAGATATTATTGGGACATCCTCAACTAAAGAATGTCAATGTTGCTACACAAATAAAATGAAGCTGACTTGAGCCAACAGTAACAACTCTTCACTATTATCATCTGTAAAGTGGGTACAAAGTTTTATACATGCTTGACAAGTCCTTTGAATTAGATGGATAAGAAAGCACTGCAAAAGCAGGTATTACTAATTTTTTCCTATGGCTGCTAATCATCACCATCATACTCTGCCTCTAGAACTGTGAACCCAAATAAGCATCATTAGGCAATAATGAAAATAAATTGAAAAAACAAAACCAAAAATAAATACTCATACACATGTTTCATTTGGGTTAAGTTTACTTTGCATTTTATTTCTCAGCTCACATGATGCTGTGTTTTGCAATGTTGGCCGTACCCATTCATATTAGACGATGCCTTATTGTCTCTTTTCTCTTGTGTGTGTCAGATGCCCATCAACTTTAGCACTGAGTGAGAAAAGCATGCTTAGACAATTAGGCCCAGGCACCAAGACTTGAAGAATCAGCTCTGAATCTCACCTTGAAGTGGTAGTGATATTGATGCAGGATGCATGGGAAGAGCTACATGATGCACTCAGACCCTTAAACCACTGCTTGCTCACTGGGGCCAGAGGGCAGCCAGGTACAGGACTGTGACTTCTCCATAGTGGAGGGGCTTCTCCTCTTATTAGTTACTCCACAAAAATACTTGTTTTTTAAAATTAAAAATGAATTACAGTAGCATTCCTTTTCCACATCTTTCCTTGGGATAGCATTGCTTCAGTCCAGTACCTGAAGGGGGCCTAAAAAAAAGCTAGGGAGGGACATTTTACAAGAGCATGTAGTGATAGGATGAGGGTTAATGGCTTTAAACTGGAAGAGGGTAGATTTAGATTAGATATTAGAAAGAAATTCTTGACTGTGAGGGTGGTGAGACACTGGAACAGGTTGCCCAGATAAGTTGTAGCTGCCCCCTCCCTGGAAGTGTTCAAGGCCAGGTGGGATGGGGCTTTGAGCAACCTGGTCTAGTGGGAGGTGTCCCTGCCCATGGCAGGGGGGTTGGAACGAGATGATCCTTGAGGTCCCTTCCAACCCAAACTATTCTATGTTTCTTTACATCAAGGAAGGATGCAAGTATTGGCAGTTCAGACAATTTATGCCACATAATTCTGGGACATCACCCAAAACCAGACAGCAAATGAAAACATCTATTTTTAATCCTTTGATGTATTACTGTATTTTTTCCAGCACTGGCTTAATTTTTCTATTCATGTGATAAAAAGTAATTTGAAAATATTTTCTAGAATATGGAGCAACAAATTATAGCCTGGAGTGCAGAAAATCAAATTATTTTTTAATTTTAAAATACTTTTATTAAGAACTCAAATTATCTTGCAACATTAAATTTTTAATACTATAATAGAATTACAACTCCAAATTTTAACAGAAAGTGGGATTTGTGTTGCTTGATTTCTGGGACCTTTTTGTTTTTATGGCTTAAAAGTGCCTTTCTGTTCTGAAAAGAGCACTTGTAAAAATGGTACCATGGGACGCACATTTTTCAACTCTCTATGACTTCCAGATCCAAATCTGATAACTTTAAAAGTAAAAAGATTTCTTTTAAACTCCTGGTTTACTCATCAGTTATGCTCTTCCTATGCAAAGTACTTGACTTGTTCTTTGCAAGAAAGATGTTAGTTGAGGCAGCTGAGGGAGAAAGATTTGGTTTTCTTGCACTGTGCTGACTACTCATTTTTCTACCTTTTATTTCTTTAAATGCCCATGGTCTGTGAAGCAACCATATGAGTCAGTTTATTTTTTGGCATCTGAGAAGTTTTTATCATGTCTGTAGCTAAGCTGCACTACTTCATGTTCTTCAAAGAAGTCTTAGGTGTAAGGTGAAGCATTTGTACCATCTGGAGACTAATTAAAGCCTGAGTGGTGCTTGGGGAAAAGTTTCTGAGGTGCACTCCACAGAACAGATCCTCACTGCTTTTGTTTTGCTGTTGTCAGAGGCAGTGGATGACAATTTTCTTCTGGTACCACAAAGAACAGAATGCTTATGCTAACTTCACCAGGAAGTCATCATCTTCATGCTATACTCTTAACTCACCTGCCCTCTCATCCTCCTTTACATAGCAAATAAACAAGCTGGTGGCATTTTACCACTAGTATTTTATGGGGGAAGCGTTGCTCTCCTGCGATGCAGGAACATGCAGCAGTGAGCCGACAGCCTGGCCACATGCCTCTCCTCACCCATGCCCATCACCTACACTCATTTTCCTCCCACAAGAGTCCAAACAAGGACATGCCTGAATGTGGTGTTTACGTAAAGGGGTACAAAATGAATTCCAGCTAACCTGCCACCATTGCCAATGACTCATTAACTCCATCATCTCAAAGCCAGTTAACACTAAGCAAAAATTAGGACATGTCACAGTATGGATGTGCAGCAAGAGGATTATAAGAAAACTTTTTCTTCTCCTGCCTTAACATGCAAGTGATCCTATCATAACTCTGAAGGTGACATTAACACCGCTAGCCCCAGAGCCAATTATAACAAGCTAAAAATGCTAAGTTTTCCTTTCCAGATCTTTCCAGACAACTCTCCACCACACTTTTAGGAAAGTTACACAAGACATGTTCCCTGCCTGGTGTGCTGTGTGAACACACGTGTTGCAGACAAAATGGACCTATGGCAACAGCACTGCTGAAAGAGCCTTTGTGCACCACTGGAGAGCAGAGATCAGAGGGAACAGATGGATTTGTATATCAAGAGATACTCCATCCTCCCCTCCTACCTTACCCAGTCACACAGCACCCACCACCAGACTGCATGTGATAGCAGAGGTCCCCTTCCAGACATCGCAGAGCCAAACCTGCCCTCCTGCCAGAAGCTACCAATAACCATGAGACCAGAAAAGCCTTTTCAACACAGAAATCTACAATATTGGCCAGCAGTGCATGTACAAGAACGTGCTTTGCTTTATGGCTTCAGGTCCACAAAGAGTAAACAAACACAGCATCTCACCCAGACCACAAGTCAGTTTAAAATGGAGATTTCCAGTTTAGAAATGTGACTGAGTTTGCGTTGTGGTTCTGCACTCTCAGCTTGCTCCCTGCAGAAGTCAACTATGAGCTTACCTAGCAATGATATACAAGCTGTGCCTGCTCATAAACCACCAGAATGCAACCTTTCTGGAGCAAACAATTACAGCATTTTGATTATTGGAATGTGTCACACCCACCGAGTGTGAACGCCCTACAGAGAAGAGCCTAAATACTCATCCACATCCTTCTGACTGCACAAGATGTGCATGCAGAATTTGCTCTTTCATTTCAGCTGGAAAGATGGTTTCATAACATTATTCATCAGTTCCTGAAGATTTCCAGTCCCTTTGTTGTCAAGATTGCACATTGTTCCTCCTTTCAAGAGGCGTATGTTAACATCACAACTACACCAGCATTGCAGGAACATCAGATCTCGTGGAACAGGCTTAAAAATTAAAATAGAAAATGAATGGGAAAAATATACTTAAAGGTACACAGTGAGGCTCTCCTGTAAGGAGTTTTATAAGTTTTTCAAAAACAACAAAAGATATTAGATAACAGAGGGCCCAACGGTGACTAGAAAGCAGTAATCTATATGAAGGGCTCTGTTCATGTCATGAGCAGTAAAAGCACAGCTCCATCAGGTTAAACTGAGAATTAATGCAGCTGCATGGGTCAAAACCAAGGATTAGGTTCCTATTCTAATTGTACCCAGTGATATCTCCTCCTCCCATCTCACCGTAGGAAAAAATAAACGAGAAAAAAAATAAACGCAACATCACGACACAAAAAGGCACAAGCAGGAAAAAGGCTGTTCTGCCTTCCTCTCTAGTTTTATTATTTGCAAATCTTAGCTCTGGACCTCTTCTCAGTTAGTGTAGGTGAAGGAAAACCTCTTCAGGACATGCAAGATGATGGAAAGCCTGGGTCACTTGACTGTCCTCGTGGTGTTCCTCAGCTTCAGAGCCAGATCTGCCATAGGTATAGCACTTAGCATATAGTAATGGTAGTGGGCAGAAGGGGCTCCAGATGGACTGATCTACCCAAATCCTCTGGTGGGTCTCTGCTTATAGTGCTGAAGCTCAACAAGTAACAGCACCCAAAGCAGCTGATGAAAATCTAAATCTTCACACCCCTAAGCACTCTCTTTTCTGCTAGGCTTGATATAAGACAGTATGATCTACTAATAGTGAATGATGCATTTTAAAAGGGTTGGAAAGGAATCTGCTGTACCACCGCCCCATCACAAAAAAAATGGAGAAAGGACTGGTGAAGAATACCCTCAGGCTGCCTGAGGACTTGTTGGAGGAGCAGCTTAGAGCTCTTCAGGGATATACTACATCCCAGGCAGTATTCATGGCAATCTGAATTTCTCTAGGACAACAATGGCCCCATTTTTCTTCATGGGCTGTGTCATGGGTCCATGAGTAATGGGCTGTGCCCTAAAAAGTATGCATCTTTCTGAGACCCAAGGTTCATGCACATAGGTAAGGGATACAACCATGCTCTCCTTAGAAAGGAACATGATTCACATGACACACCCCTCAGTTTTCATAAATATTAAATGTGAAAACTGAAATAAAACAGACAACAATTTCCCAAAAGTCCACAATTTTAGTGTAACAGGTTGGTTTGGGCTTTGAACTTAAGGAATCACTTTTTCTGAGCTAGTGACCTACTCTGAGGTGCAAGAGTGACCAATGCAGGATTATAAACCAGCATTCCTGTTTGGCGTCTGAACTCTCCCTGCCCCACATCTGCAGCAGAAAATCTCAGCACTCAGAGGTTCAGAGTTTCAAAAGTACTTTGGACAAATTTTGTTCAAATCAGAAGAAAACATGTACCAGACACAAAGACTGTGTTGGAAACCTCAGCCTAGTGCCACACCTTCATGCACACTTGAACACAATTGGAAGTTTGTTGTGTGATACTGGTGAAGATGTAAGTAGGCTTGTAGGAAAAACTAAATTATCTTGTTTGACCAACAAATACTGTGGGAAAAGATAGAGAGATGTTGGGCCCAGAATCCTTTCCTTACACACAACAAAAAACAGAAATATCCATTCTTACAGAACTTTCTGCAGCCAAGTGCAAGGCATAAAATATGACAGAAAGTATTTAAAAATATAGTGGTGGAAATCTCCTGAAAAGTTACATTAACAAAGACAGGGTTAATGGTCAGCAATACTATATACACTGGCCAAGTCAGTACCATCTTTCCACATTTCACATTTTGCTTCAAACCTATAAAACTAAACAAAATGAAGCCCCTTCTTCAAAAGGTGGGAAACAAACAAACAGAAAAAGAACATGGAACAGTTTTGTTAAGGAAGAAATATTTAAAATTCAGAGAAAATATGTAAAACCAGAAGGTAGTAAAGAAGTGGTCAGGAAAGAAGGAAGAATTTAGGGTGTCAAGACTAAGCAATGGGATGAAGGATGCTGGAGGGGGGGTGAGTGAATGGGGGAGGAATGAGCTCTGTTCATCGATTAGGAGACATGGGACAGCAGCCTGCCTGAATAAATGCCAAGGGAAGAGCAGAGAGGGATCAACAGGGACCCCAGAGGAGATATCAGTGTGATATGGAAGAAGTTTTAAGAGGAAACAGTGGAAGGAGAAACACAACAGAAGTGGGTGGGCCAAGTGGATGAATCCAGGAACCTGAACTAGTGCAGACTTTGGAAGCGTCCAAGTACAGCAGGGGCTGAAATGAGAAAGAGAAAGGGCATTAAAACAGAGGGAGATGAGAGACAGAGAGCTCCTTTCAGATGGTGCCAATTGTTCACGCAGGGACTTAATAAAACCCCAAGCAAATTGAGACATTGGGGCTGATATGAGATTTTAAGCAGGAAGTTCAGAGGTGGGAAAGAGCTTTTACAGATTAGAAATCTGTGATCAGAGAGGAGAAATAGAAGGGCCTGTCCAGGGAGAAGTCAGGGCTGGAAGGAGGAAAAGTCAGCCTCGCAGGAGAGAGAGAGCAGTTTCAGAAGGCAAGACATCTCCCTGATGCCCTTTGCACAGCAAGAACAAGGGCCAGGAATACTCAAAGCTGAGAAAAAAATCACAGCTGTTGACACCACAGTAGCACTGGTCACTGCTCCTCTTCCCCACCACTTTGGTATTCCTCGGCGCCTCATGAGGGTTTGTCTTAATCCATTTCTCTTTCTGACACTAATCCCTTCTCCTCTCAGTCTGGTGGTGGCAGCAGTGACAAAGGCATACTGAGTATTGTTCCCTGCCAGCTGTGCAGTCTGTGTCTGGAAAGGAGAAAGAACCAATGGAGCTCACACAAGGAGGGCAAAAGATTTTTGACTGTAAGGATTTATCTCTGCCTCTTCTGAGTCACCCAGGGACAGCAAACATCACTGCCCACTAATCTGAACCAACTGGTATCAACCACAATACAGGGACAGAGGCCTTGGCAGCATCCATCATGGGAGAGAGCACATGAAGAAGAAGAAAGTGAACAATAATGGGGACATGGAGCCAGGGCTGCTACAGGAGAGGGGGAGTTTTGGACAGACTCCTGTTGAGGCGAGGCATGAGGTTCTGCTTCTGAAGGTGGGGATGACGAGCAAACTGCAGCTATTTCCCATAGGCACTGACTTCAGTTGTAACAGAATAAGGACAGCTGCAGGAAGTAGCCACACACACGCAAAAACCACTCTGTGAACATCACCATTGCTTGTTCTGTACTTGGAGAAATGTTCTGGTTTGGTATCAGAACTGGAACAGCCTGCAGAATAACGGGCCCTGAATATCACTTCCACATTTATCCTATTGGATCAGGATGCAATAAAGAGGCTGCACATTTAGGAGATAACATACCATGACGTATTTTTAATAACTGCTGAAATAGTTTTAATGCTAGAAAGATGAAACTATAGGCACTGATATCCACATTCTTGAGTTGATATGAAAGCAAATAGAGGAATTTGATTGTTTTTAAACATTATTCACTTGGGATGCCTGTTCACATATAACAAAGCAAACTGAAGGTGTACTTAAACAGATGAGTAAAACATTAAAATTAAAAACAGCCTACTTTTTCTCCAAGTCAGAGAAAAATGACACAGAGAACTGTACACAAGCTAACGGTGCCTCTACATTTAATTCCTGAAGGTAATAATATTTTCTCAGCTCATCCAGCAGTCTGGTCAGGTACTGCTGAGTCAACCTAGTTCTGGGACCTTCCTTGCTTGTTAAGGCTGCGCGCAGGCCTTGAGATGTCATTACTTTACTGCTGCGGCATTACAAAAACAATCATCTTGCTGGTTTACCGAGGCTTAGAAGTAAAGGCTTAAAATTCCTTAGCATCATGTTTTCTGTCTTTAAATCCAAACCTGGATGGCCAATTCATTTGCAGAAGTGGCTTCTCTTTCATGCTGTGATATTATTTTTCTCTGGTTCAGGTACCCTCGCAGTATCTAAGGACCCTAAGACACTGAATTTCATAAAACATTGAAATCTCATTCTGTTTTCTGCAGAGCTAACATGGAGTGTCAAGCCTGTCACAGGGAGGCTTACACCACCACCAAATTTAAAAACTGCAGCTTCCAGATCTGCTATGCATGTACTATACAGAAACAACTTAGGTGCTTCATCATTTCTGATGGTTTATTTCACATACCTCACATTCTGCTTCCACGGGAGACGAGTGTATTAAGGTCCCAAAGGAGTGTCTTCAAAGGAATGTTTTGGCCTACCAAAACTATAAGAGAATACGATTACCCTCTGGAAAAACACGGGCAAGGTGAAGAAGAAGGACTGAAGAAAGCCATATGAGCAAAAGGAAACGTTTTGCACAGAAAACAGTGAATACAAGCCGAGCATGAATAAAGTAAGACCAGAAATGTGAAGATATAATCACAGAAATCGTCTTCTGGATGGGCTATCTTATAGCAATCATAGAGGAAACAGAAAAAAAAAAAAGCCCAACTGACCCAAGGCTTGATAGACACATTCGTGTTACTATATCAACTTAAACATGGTTCTATGACAGGGTGATGGCATTAATAATTCCCATCTCATAAAAGGATCAGCTCCCGTACTTTTCTGTTTCCCTGAGGATAATTGTGCACTACTGAAAATGTAAAAATATGTCTACTGTCAAATATTGCCAAATGCCTGTCTAGAAAAATGCCAGAAAGAGTGGAATGACTGTGATGAGCATATACTAAAAATATATTCCCATCAACCCAAATAAGCAACTTCATTCATGAAACTACTTCCATGTGAGATAAACACAGTGTATCCCTGAACATCATCCAAGTCATAAAAAATACATTGAGAAGGGGTATTTTGAGACATGTAGTCTATCCCAGTGGGTTTCTGTAGGGACAAGTCTTGATAGGCGTTGATCTCATTTGTTTTCTAAAAAAGCCAATGACAGCAAGTCCACAACTTGAACAGTAGCTGTGCATTATGTCAATACTGTATTAGAGTTAAAAAGTCCCACTCTCTCTCCTAACACACAGCATGGCCATTTAAAAGTAGCAATTCATTGTGGAGAGGGAATACAGTTTCCTTCCTCACCCAGATTTTTTTTATTTTTGCTTTTTATTACTCTTAGTTTTGCATCTAACCTTGAGTAACAGTTTATGGCTCTCAGAAGAATGTGCTGGAAAAGTCTCAGAATAAGCATACTCCTCAAAAACACTATCTCAAGTCTCACTTTCTTCATCCAGGAGCCCAAGACAAATTTTCAAACAAAGCTCAAAAAAATTTCAGTAAATGTGAGAGTCTCTGTATACTCACGTGGCCCCTGAAAATGGATCCTAACTCAAACAAGCATTTTTTGACAGTTTGTCTTACTACTTCAAAGCAAGCTTGAATTTTCTCACCTGTAAAATCATCTTCATGAAAATGAATGACTAAGTTGGATGAAACCATGGTGGAGGCGTCCTGTCACCATTCTCTGAACACTTAGGAATAAAACTTGTCAGTTTAAAACTATCACACAAAGCAAATTCTCATTCAACTCCAGCAAGAGAAAGCAGAATCTACTTGGGTGTGATCTGCCACATCACTGAAACTTGGGCTCATTTTTTAAGCATTTCAGAGATTCGGGGTAAATTCTAGTGAAAAGCCCCATTCTGCTCTTCCCCTTTGATAGCAAGATACGGCTTGTGAACACTTCAGTGCGTGAATCACACAGCTGATGAGGACATGTGGCTCCCTCAGTATGACCATACCTCACTAAATCTGATCCTTCCGAAGCATGGATGGCCACCACCAGAGATAGGACACTAGATCTGAAGGTCTGACACAGTGCAGCATCCTGACCACGCTTCCCTCTCAGGAGAGACGTTAAGCCAGAGGAAAGGAGAACACACAAATCTGTGCATCTGTCTGTGGCCGCCTGTCGAGGATTCTTTTGTTGACATTGGGTAAGAAAAGGCTGGCTGTCTCCCAGAAGAGTCACAAAGTGAGTGGGTGAATGGAAAGCCAGGATGGGGACACCAAACTGGGAGGAGAAAAAGCTGAAAAGACAAGTTATCAGATGTATTTAGGAGTTTAGTCCATGTGTGTTGCCTGCTCCTAGAGCCCTTTAACCTGCACTGCAGCTCCCATACTCAAAAAAAGAATAATTAAAATGGCTTTCTGGCATCTTTACCATTCTGCTCAAATATTTGAACCCTGAAATCACTAAACACAGTTATTGTAAAATATTGTTACTATTTATTATCACTAAATCTTTCAACCATATGGGGGAAAATATTTTCAAGTCAGTTTTATACTTAATATTGAAAAAAGAATCCAACTCCCAGGAGACATTAAAATGATGACATCTCCTTTCTCTTAATTTTTTTTCTAAACACTCATTATTCATGCTTCGTATCAAACTTGTTTTCTTCCATTATTTCATCAGCTGGGTCTACAGATAAAATTCAAAGAAGTAGTAAAACATTAGTTACGTATGCCATTAAAATATGTTAATGAGAGTGTTATTTAATTACAAAAATAACCTTGGCATGGAAATGAATACTTTTATTGAAGAGACCATTATAAATAATTTTTATTTTAAAAAATAATTTAAAGAAGGTCTCTGTTCTATTGCATGTGTATCGGAGTACAATCTGCTTTTACAGCCCGAAGTAACATGCATTCTATAGAAAAGCATTTGTACCGTAGAAGAATGATTCTCAGGCTCTGGTCATTATTATGAAGAATAAGTCAGCGATCATCAAGATGATGCCTGAAAAACCCAGGAGATGACAAACAACCAAGTAATTATTGCCAGATTGGTCCTGCAACTCTTCCCGGACAAAAAGCGCAAAACACACCCAACTTCCGCCAGGCACAAGGGAAAAAGCCAAGGGTTTAAACGATTTCTTTTAGCTAACCCTTGCCTCACACCGCTCCCGAAGCATGTCCGCACGCTAGAAAAATGAAACTTCCAAGGCTGCAAAAGGATGGGAGCTGCGCGCCTTGCAGCCCATGCGCGCAACTTGAGCCGTCCGAGGGGGAGGAAGGGGCGCGGGAGGGAACGGGCACAACCTTACACCCCCACCAGAGCTCCATTGGTCCCCAAAGGGCACAAAAATTCTGCGGATGGGACAGACAGGAGGGATCTGCTGCCGAATGCTGTCTTACAAAACAAAATAAAAATTTAACAAAAATCACCTCCCCAAAAAAAGAAAAAAAACCCCACAACTAAAGAAACAAACAAAACCAACCAGCCAACCAACCAAAACCACGATGGAAAGCAGGAGGCGAGGAGGAGGTCGGGGGAGTGTGCCTCGAAGGCACGGACTCGTTTTCCTACAGCATCCCAGAGGCTCAGGACCAGCCTTCCCTGCCCGGGGAGGGTCAGGTCGGGAGGGCCGTGTCAGTATTGACCTGACAGAGAAAGCACAGAAACGCTATTTATTAATTTATTTTTTAAAAAAATTTAAAGCAGGTGATGTCACTCATCTGACTTCAAATCACTTGAAGCCAAAGGAGCTCCAAATGGAAAGTTATTTTAACGTGAGGTATCACATTAATGGTTTGTAAATGTAATAAAAATTGTTTCAGAAGGCTTTTTACACCAGCTGATTAAAAAAGTTTGGAGTATAAAAAGCCATGCTACACTGCCTGAATAATTTATTAGTTAATAGCTATGACCTCCACCCTGTGTGGAGTCCTGCTTTGTGGAAAGTATTGCATATCCATACTAAATCACGTTTGAGTTACATATTTGTTTTTCTTAATTCTTTCTGTTTAGTAATGCAGGATGGTTCATAGACTGCAATTATTCCAGTATTTGCTCTGTTGTTGTTCAAAAGGGGACTCGCTACTAAATGGATGTCTTACAAAAATAAGGTACTTCAATGAGAAAAATCGTGACATAACCCCCTGTATTTTTCTCCCTCAACTGTGAATTCTGTATTGAATTCAATACGAAATACAGATATAAAAGGTACTTTAACCTTTTTACATTTTTTTTCCTAAAGAATAAGCTCTTACATCAACTGATTCCTTTCTTTCCACAATCCCCTTCAATTATGGGAGCTGAATATAATTAAATCATAGTTTTCACAGACTTCCAATTTGCTGTCACTTTAAAACTAATTGCAACATTTTGCAGTATTTTGAAACTGAGAGCTCCAAAGCTCTTTTGCGAAGATGCCAGGAAGATGTGTAACTCTTTTCAACACAGAATAAGCACCTTTTTTTTTTGGCAATTTGCACTGTGTTACTATAACATATAGTTTACTATGTGTTTAGATTCATAGCAGAAGTGTAGACTTTATTAAATCAATCTCCTAATAATAAATAGCATAGATTCTAGGATTACAAAAGTATCTGCAAAAGTCAGAGTGCTGCTTTAAAAAATCACCAGCTTTGTTGTTTTAGTCACAAAATACCAATAACCTTACTACAGTTTTCAGAAAACTGCCACAATGGTTACCAATTAAATTAAATTAAAAAGCAGGGAGAGTGTATAACTTCGGGTTTTTTTCACAAAAGGTGTGTTTGCAAAATAGGCTAGAGTAGTGGGTTATTATAACCCAGAGTACTGAGTCATTTGTATTTTATGAAAGTTTGAATTGTTAATCCAAAATCCACTGAATTTAAATGAGTACATTTCTGCAGGGACTTTTAACAGTTGCTTTATTCTAGTGCATCAATCCAAGCACCTGGGGCTTCCAAACCAGCCTTCGTCTGCTGTGTTTGTTGAGACAGATACAACAAGCTTGCCTGGGAAAAAAAAAAAAAAAAAAAAAGGGGTATTTTTGCAAGTATGGCAACTCCTTTCCACAGAGAAGAGAGAGTTCATGGAAAGTTGCTTTGCAGAGCACCAAATGCTGTGTGAACTAAAAGGAGCTGTGCTGGCATCTCCAGGCCATTGGAGACTTTTTGTTTTGGGAAAAGTACAGCTCGGGGAAGTTCATGGGAAAGGTCTGTCATGTCAGAATCGCCCGCGCCTGGCAACAGCTTGAAAGTATTCAGTTGGGGAATACGTGGCTGCTGGAATCGAGTACGTTAACGTAATTCATTACTTTACCATTTTCTCTTGAGAATGAAGGTTTCGTTTCATCAATTAGGCAATCGAGGACTGGGTGAGATGTGTCCTTGTGGGTGCCAGCATTCTGCACAACTGTTAGAAACTTCCCTTCCTTCAGCTGGAGCAAAACTTTTAGGAAGCAATTGTTTAAAAAAAAAAAAAAGGTTAATTGCAGACTGATTGTGCTAGAATACACAGCAGTTTCTGTTAGTTGCTGAAACTATAATCCTCTAAAGTTTGAGGGGAAAAGTTTGCAGTGAGAGAGCCCTTTTCCTAAAAATAAAAAATTCAAATAAATTCCGACAAGATTTTAATCTTTTTTCAGCTCTGAACAAATCACACATAGTCTTACAAAATGTGTATTCAAACATTTTAATTAAAATAAAAAATAAAAAATACCCAAGAATATTAACACAAAGGAGGACTCCTTCTTCAGCAACATTCTGAAACTCTGTTGTGGGTTAGTAGGATCTTGTTTGACCTAAAATAGAGTGGGCAGTGAGGGTAGCCACAACATAGATAAATCACAAAAACTATTGTTGAAACTCCTACAGAGATTTTGTAAAATTTCAGGAAAAATCCCCAGCAAGAGCTGGTTCATTCAGCCTATGACCTGCCTTCCCCATCCGCCCTTAGACCCCAGGGTACCGTGGCTCACACGATGTCCTCTGCAGCCCTTGGGATGGATCCACTTCAGTGGCAGGGAAGCGGTGATCCCTCT
Source organism: Podargus strigoides (assembly GCA_028020825.1). Classification (NCBI taxonomy): domain Eukaryota; kingdom Metazoa; phylum Chordata; class Aves; order Caprimulgiformes; family Podargidae; genus Podargus; species Podargus strigoides. The sequence continues at coordinate 86,510,776 of CM051663.1, read as the reverse complement.
CTTCCTCTCACAAAATAATTTGCTAAGAAAATGATTTTATTAAAACAAAATGCTTCATAGAAATATTGAAGACCAGATCCTTTTTATTTTCTTTCCAGATGCTTTTTCCTCCTTATAAATAACCTAACAGCTGGAAAATTTATCTGCAGAAATTTTCCTAAGTTGGGAAAACCTCTGTATGGTGATGGTCCAGAGAGGCTGCTGTGTGGATGCTCCCTCTGTGTACTCTTCCTCCAGCAATTAAACAACTTCACATCTGCCTCTGGGAAACAGGAATATGGTCTGTGGACCAAAATGAGCAAAGCCTGGCAGGGTTTGGGCTGAGGGGCTTTGCCACAGCGCTGGGCACACAAATCCTACCTTCTCACAACTTGTGTTTTCCTTCTGATGTTATTGTGTGGGAAGGAATGGGGACCTGTCACCTTGCTCACACACGTGGTACAGACCTGCTTAGTTTAGCAGGAGAAGTTTTTGGATAAAGCAATGCACTGCCAGTACATGCAGAATGGCAGAAAAGTGAGGAAAAAAGACCAGGCTAATAGAACAAATATAAACAGGCCAATCACTTCACACACTTCATTGCTTCGCTGAAGCTTTCTGCAAAAGAGCAAAGCACTGTTAAAAAACCCCACTTTTCTGTCTTTCTAGTGTGTTTTATCCACAACGGAAGAAAACTCTCGTTTTATCCAATGATCTGGATGCTGAAGCATGTCGGGTTCCTTGCAGCGGGCACTGGCAGAGAGGCGACCGTCCCTGCAGGGCAGAATCAGGCCATACCCCTTCATCCTGCATGGGCTGGCGAGGAAGTGGGGTGCTGGGGCAGGAGACCTCAGTAGAGGTCACCCAGGGCTCGCCCTGCAGCCAAGGGTTTCCCACACCACTAATCACCCACACACACCCCCTCCTGCAAATGACGCCCAAGCATCAAATGACAAAAAGACTCCATACGATATCTTTTAGTTCTGGAGTAATTGCTGACACCTTACCTTCACCCCTGACTTTGCCACTTGGACTGGAATGCTTTGTAGATGCACTGGAGACTGTGGGAACATTTCTAGCAGGTACACTTAGTTCAGACGGGCTTGCTACTTTCCACACAATGAGCTGCTATTATTATTATAATTATTATTATTGCTGCTGCTGCTAAACGGAAACAAATCTTGTTGATTCTCAAATCCACACCTTCCTAAAAAGCTAATAGGTTTTGCCCTCTCACAGGCCAAATGGGACAAAAAAAGAACTTTTTTAGGATCTCTTTCTTAAAATATTGAGTGTTTATTACTATCCTTTTTTTTTCCCAAAGGGCTCTTCCCATATTTGAAGGACCATTTATTAAACATAAATGCACACACAAAAAAAAAGATCCTTTTACATTTTTAAGTTAAAAGCCGTTCCCGCCAGAGAAGGTACAGGGCTGATGATGAGGGGCACTGAAATCCTTTATCTGCAGACCAGAGGCCATGCAAGCTCTCAGCTACTTATGCATGTCTGCAGCACAAACAGTAATTGCAACCCCCGTCAGCGACTCCCAGCAGTCCCACTGCCCACGGTGCCTCCAAATCCCATACGCACTCAGTTCCTCAGCCCTGTGCTTGGGCTGATAGGTCTGCCCACCACCAGGCAGGGTGCTTACTGAGTTATAGGCACGTCTCTGGTAGAAAGCAGACTGCGAGGATGAGAGCAATGTATTTCACAGCAACGGCTGAATGTATAGCCTCGAGCCCTACCCACCATGTCCTCCGCTGAGCTGAGGTGAGCACTGCGCTTTAAAATGTTTTCTAGCAGTTGGCAAAACCAAGCTTTCACTTCAACATTTTAAGAGTCACCCATGCTACAAGCAAGAGCCTAAGCCAGAAAGAAAAAGGAATAGGGGAATCCTCTGTATCTCTGCTTCAGTTAATGGCTACAGCCCCTTGGCAGCCCCATGTGATGTGTCATGATCGTGACATCACCTAAAAGAAAGAACCAAAGCCACTTATTTATTAATAATGTCAAGCATTCAAGCCAGGTAAGGAATACCTCAACACGTTGCTGGGGTTAGCCCTGCAGGCAGCAGCAAAGTACACCTACAGCCACAGGAAACAGAAGGCTCACTTCCTCCTCTTCTTTTTTTATTTATTTTTCTAACAGTTATTAGTTCACTCATTGCAGAACTCAGAGTCTATCAGAATTATTTCTTAAATTGGTAAATCTATAAGTGTGCAATGTACTGAAATTATGCAATTCAAAACATCAAAAAAAACTTTTTGCTTTAGTAAGTCAGACCTTGTTTGAAATTATTTGGTTAAAGAGCTTAATAAAGGTACAGAAATGTAAGGTTCTTAATTACTTGATTCTCCCAAAACACCTTTGATTAGCCTGATTAGTCTCATTTTCAGTTTATAAATTATGCTTACTTAATTATGCTTAATTAAACATTTCAATTAAGCACACTTACACACTTACTTAATTATGCTCAACGTAAAACATATGAGTAATCCTGTTGCCTTCATCAATGAATATATTTAAGTCACTTGCAGGGAAAGTGGGAGATGTTGCTGTTGCACTTCCCAGCCAGTTCCAAGAGAAACCAGCAGCACAAACATTCTGCCTTCCGTCTCTTGGTATATACTTAGTCTTGTGGCCAAAGGACCTATTTCTCTCAAAAGAAAAACTTAACGTGTAGCAGTTGGTAGTGTAAAGCATATATAATGTAGTGGCTTAAAAAGATCTCAGCAACCTTAACTAGCTGAGAATTTGATGCCAGGCACCAGTATTTTTCCTTCTTCCTTGGAGTAACATAACAATAATTAAAATAGTAATAATAATAATAGTAATAATAATAATCAGAGTCAACCAATTATTCTACATTTCGGATAACAACAAAAGCCCCCTGCTTTGGACTACATAAGTTGGCCATGTTGATCTGCTCTGTCACCCAGAGGTCTCATGGCTAGTTCATACGTCATTGTGTAATAGTATATAAAATCAGCCTGTCAGTAGAGGTTATTCCTGCTTACACATCTGAGATGCTTTTTCCTAAAAAGGATGTCATCTATGCTACAAGTGTCTTGCCAAAGCTTTTCCCTGAGCAGCACATCCCAAAACCCACTCATAAGAAGCTGGATGTTAAGATTGATGTAATTTTATGTTCTAGATGCAGCACAAGGTTTCCAGAAGACTTTCTTGTTAGCACTGACACATAGCAACAAATATGCCAAAAGCCACATTTCTCACCTTATTTCTCTCTTAACTGTTTGGGTTTTTTTGTTCTTTATTAACAAAACTTTGAGGCCCATGGCAACAGAGCCAAACCAGAGCTCAAGCTACAAAGATGACATAAAATGAGGTAGCTGCCTGCTACATCCACATCCCTGGCTGTGTGCATTCAGGACCTCTCAAAAACAGGTACAGGGATTTGAATTATCTCATCTCAGAAGCTGATGGCTCAGTCGTCATACAGGGAGACACACATATATCATCTGGGCGTCACCACCACCAAGCGCATAAGCATCGCTGAGTAACTCGCACTGGGGGAACAAACTATCTATCAATCAACTCCTGCTGCTGAGGCCACAGCTCAGCAACTTCCAGAAGAGATTTCTTTTGTGGAGAGGAATCTGGCAACAAACTCACTTGGACGAGATTGCAGGGAGGATATATGAAGTGGCAGAAGGGCTTTGCCCTCAAAGGGGTGGAAAAGGCGGGTGGTTTTGATGGGAAGAAAGAGCACTATACTGACGAGGCGAGTCATTTTTCTGACTGTGCTTTCCTCCCTGCCATTCTCTCTTCTTTATACACACAACCCTACACACACACACATACATATATATGAAGGGATCAAGATCCAAGAGCATGTGCAATAATAAGTGACAACCTGCAGAGGAATAACTTGCTGTAGTGCCAGAAGACGCTAGCAATTGCAGCAAAGGGAGGAACAAGGTTTGGCGAAACATCACTGCAGCAGGCAGATGTGTCCCAAATGATAATGATGCTGCTAAATTCTGAAAAAGGACCATATGATGAAAAGTTACAGCTACGAAAGGCTAAGGGATACCCCTTGTTATGTGGCGTGACACAGACAACCTAGAGAAGATGAATATTGGAAAATCATTTTGACAGAAGAGAGAAAAAGTGGTGGAAGAAAGTCCCATGGGGTTGTAATTTGTACAAGCTGTAAAATCATGCTGTTGGAGGCTCTGAAGTGGCCCTAAAGAAGAGGAATGGCTCTGGCTTGTTGGAGGAAGGACAAAGCTCTGAGACAGAGCCTGATGGCCGAAGCAGGACTTTGCAATGCACCTGCCCACCATCCTCCGCAGAGAGATGGCATGGACTTGGGGGAAAAAACCTACCTGCAGCATGGCTGAGAATGCAGTATTTTTGCTCTGCCACCACTTCTGATACAGCTCTATTTCCCTGTCCGTGTTGCCATACCACATGAATTCTCACATGGCCTCACATCACTTCTTCCTTTTCTCACCAGGACTTGTACCCTCGTTATGTTGTGAGCTTCACTTGTGGGAATGCAAATCCTCAGTGCTAAGGATGCAGCCAGAGTGCAGGGTGGGCACCTGCTGACTGAATAGCTGGTATACTCTGCAAACTAAAATAAAGGAAACCAAACCTTTGTTCCCTTCCAGGTGCCAAATCTCTCATTCCTTCACCTGGGGGTCTGAGTGCACTTTGAGTGGGGCTTTTAGCAGATGCTCACCACCAGCTCAGCTCTGCTTTTACTGAGCTGATAGTTAATCAGCTGTAATGTCTCAAATCTCTTGGGATTTGTAACTTCATGACTTTTTTTCTTTTTTTAATGTGTGTAAGACTGTGAGTAACTGCGTTTGGCTTACTGCCACTTTTGTCTTTGAACACTGATCTCCTAGTTAGCCCTAAAAAGGTCAGACGTCTCAGAGACTACAAATAAAAACCAGACTGCTGGTGCCTTACTGCCAGTATTTCAAAATTATAACTGTAGAGCATGGCATATCTGTGATCGTGTGTTAACTAACAAATATGTTCTTAATAAAAGTGCTCCAAAGAGGAAACTCTTTAGACTCATTATTATGGGTACAGCTGGGTGAATACCGATACAAATTTTATGTGAACACTGGTGATTTATGTTTTTTTGCCCTTAGCTGAAAGCTCCCATCAACTTAGAGGGAATCAAACTGCTGACACTTGCTTCCAGCCAATCCCCAAGAAAACAAGTACGCATCCCCAAACAGAAAAATGTAAAACTTGCTCATCATGAGGATGCAGACCAGGAGGCTCGTGGTCTTCGGAGTATACTCATTCAGAAGACAAAATGCAATTTGTATAACAGCTAAGAAGATGTTGGATTTCAAAAGTCAAAAGCAACCCACGAAAGGGACAACACAGGTCATTCTAAATGTGGAATGCTGAAAAAAAAACAAAACAGTTTTTGTAGAAAACAGTGTAGATCCGTCAGAAAATTTTACCCTGCTCTGTGAAATATTGAGTAGGAAAGGCACTCTTGATAGGATGTGGGAACGTACCTCATTATTTTAAGGCAGAACATTTGTATTAGGAAGCCACAACTTTCAGGCATGACTAACATGGGCAACTGAGAGACTGCGAAGCAAATTGGACTATTCTCATGCTGCTTTGCAAAATGAGGAGCAAAATTGAGGGAAAGCATGCACAAAAGCAGTGATTTATACTCAAAATAACTGAATCATGTCATCCCAAAAGGAGACAGTTTCTCTACAATATCTATGATCACTTTGAATAAGTAATTCCATACCCGTAAGAGTTAGCAAGAAAGTGTCAACTTAGTACTTTTTTCTTCTTTTTTAAGTGTGCTAGGATATTTTTTATTTTTTTTTTAAATAGCAAGCCTTTTCTGATCTCTGTTTCACAAACTATTCAGTCTTTAAACAAGTGAGAGTGAAATGCAGCCTCTTTTTCCAAAGCAAGGGGGTGACGTGCCTTTAACGTGACTAATGTCACCACCAGCATTGGGATATTTTATTGCAGTAGCATTGCAACAATCCCCCTCCCTTTCTCCTGGGGCAGGCTGAGGTGGTGTGCAGGATGCTGCTGCTGAACAGAAATGTTAGTGTCAGCTGAGGGAGCCTTAAGAGCAACAGCACCAATACACAGAGGGGGGGGGGGTGCGGAAAAAGCTAGGGAAGATTACAAGGACATTTATAGGTTGTGCATACAACCACACTAAAAGCCCTACAAAACTCACTACAATGAGCTTGAGTCGCTAACAAATTGAAGCACTTTACAAAATTCGTAGCTCTTCAATAATTTTGAATGGCTCTAAAATGCTCATGCTCCAAACCATAAAGTCATTCTTAACCACTGCAGACGTATAAAAGGCACATCATCAAAATGATGGCAATCAACTCCTTCAATCTCAGGTGTGAAATTGTTCTGTATTTTTTCCCTTGTCATTTTTGTTATTCACACAGCACAAAAAAAAAAAAAAAAAAAAAAAAAAAAAAAAAAAAAAAAATCCCTTTTCTGGATTCCTATGTAATCAAATTCAAAAAACTTCATGGATTAAAAAAATAAAAAAATCATAGTTACCTTCTGTAACATTGGCTAAGCTATCACAAACTCCTTTTTTTAAAAACATCCACTCCATGAATGAAAAAAAATAAACCATGAAGAAAATAAACCATGAAGGGGCTGAACAACCTCCAGAGATTTTCCTTGAGCAGTGAAAGTGTTTTATGGTCAGGAGAGGATGCACACTTGAAGTGTGTTGTACTGAAAACATGTTAACAAATATGTTAACAAATGTTAAGCTTAACATTTTTTTTCCAGTAACTCACACCACACAGCAGAGAGCAGTGTTGAATTGTCTAGGTCAGACATCCATAACTAGGAAGTTGTGTGAATAATGGATATCTCAGTTTAGCCACTAAACCTAAACAGTGGTGTGTGGGAAGGGAAATTTCAGAATAACTCAGAAGAACGTGAATATACATTTAACCTCAACCAAAAAAATCAATTACAAGAATCCAAAACTCTTATTTAAAGTGGGATGGGAACAAGATAGTTCAGTTTCTGCTCTGGAAAAAACCCAAAAAACCAAAAAACCACATTTTTTCCCATAGTTATTCATTAAATTCACAAATATTTTAATCCCTTAAATGGAATGGCCTTTTGACTTTTGTTATTTATTAGAACACCACTTCCTCTCATGCTGCTCACTGCTGAAGTATAAACCTGTGTTGCCCAGTATATGCATTTCTGCATACGCTGCAGTTGCAGAAATCCTCCTGTCTCAAGCATGAGAGACAAGCATGAAGACAGACATCCTGTTGAAGCTTATTATAATGCATCCACACAGTGTGGTGTATAAGCGATCACATGCTTAACAGATGTGAAACAACAGAGATGGCTGCAATGGAGAAAACAGAGTGCCTTGCCAGAACTGGAAGCCACAATTTCATTGTTTTTCTCCTCTTTTTTTTTTCCCCCCTCCCTCTCTCCTTCTGTGCCATGGCCAACTAAAGTAATCAGATAAACTAGGCCAGCACAAATGAACAAGGTGAGCCAGCTGCAAACTAAACGGGCAAAAGAGCAATGACTAACCTAGCTGGGAGGGCATACGCATGAGAGTTCAAATCTCTAGGGAAAACCTTCATACACCAATTTTTAAATGTACTTACTCTTGGTTTTTACAAGTGTGCTTAAAAACAGTATTTCACACTATTTTTGAAACTATATTCTGCATCATATGACACAATAAACTAGTCACTAAATTCCAAAATTTTCAATTAAAGTTTCTTCCATTTTTCAAATTAATCAAATTCCATCCCTTATGATTCAGCAGAGACTAAGTAGGCATCAGTGCTCAATTTCTCTTACAAACCTTCCATGTACATAGTGTGTAAAACATGTACATACAGTTGACAGTGAAACACAGGTTAAAAGGAAACTGCTGTCAGAACATGTTAGTTCACTCAAAGTACAAGAAAAAGCCCAGTAAGACGCAGGACCAGAACAAGAATCCCATAGATTACATTAAAAACGAAAATACAGGCAAAAATAAGCAAATAGCATTCCTCAAGTATCTCAGGGGTTTAAAACCAGCCCTGTGAAAGGGAACCACAAGTGCTGCTGGAATTAGAACTGAAATAACTCTCACGCAAATGTGGTGTATCTTGTACCATGACCCCATCTCTGCCCGGGATGTAGGAGGGGAACCTGCTGCATCCTGGATTGCTCCTTATCCTCGGGCAATGAGCAGCTCTCATGTAAGGGATGACTTTTCATGGGGAAAAAAAAGGGAAAATACAATGGTAACTTGCACTGGGCCCAATACTGCTACATCTCAATCCAGTATCAATTTGCTTCAGCTTAGCCAGTTAGACACATACCCAAGTTTAAAAGTCACCAGCACAGCTAACCACCAGGGCCTCCATACAGATTTAAGAGCTCACCTTGAGGTAAACAGGCTTGAACACTTCACCCTGCAAAACTCCTTCTTCATGTTTCTCATCACACACTGCTCTAATACTTACCCACTAAACAAACTATTTACATTGCTAATTCAGACTCATTGCAATTTTGTTTGTTCAGCGGCGGAAACTTAATTTTAAAACCCTTTTAATTGAATTAGCTGCTAGAAGCATATTAAAGTGACTTCATTATTTTAAAATTTCCTAAAGGAAAGGTCATTTGCATAATGATCATTTTTCACATGCACCAGCAGTAGCCATTTTTCAGCATTCAGCTTCTACCCCTCCCTTCCATTTAATTTTACACTGAGTAGCGGACAGGCTAAAGAGATACTGCAACCATGAAATCTAGTCAAGTAATTTTAAAATAGAGTTTAAAACAGAGTTTAAAAGTTAATGCTAGATAATTCCACAGCTTTGCCTTACTTTTTTTTCTTGCCTTACCTGCATGAAACCACATAAGGTCCTCAAAACTGAGTATGGCACGGAAACTTGGGGGTAACTTTTGGGAAGAAAGTCTATGAAAAGCCTCATGGAGGACAGGGAGGCAAGTCTCACATGGTAGGAAGTGTATTGGTCCAAGTCACGTGTCTGGGCAAAACTTGCTCATGTCCTAAGGACTTTTCTCGTGCCAACACCTTTGCAGAAAAAACAGGACACTAAGGTTATGGTTGCAGATACTTCAGCAGGTGAGTTTAAGCCCACCTTCCTCATCCTCTTCATTTCACCAGTAACTTACCCTCAATGCACTAATATTCTTCAGTCTGTAATTTTCTTATAACCAAAACATGTTTCCTCAGTGCTGCTTCTAAAATATGGTATTTTCACACTGATGATGCCACCTGGCATTTTTATTTGAGTACGGAACAACGAAACCATCAGTAAATAAATACATTCAGTCTCTAACATTTGCATTTTCATCTACAACAGAGTATGCTTTGAAACACAAAAGCACTGACAGACAGAATTTCTTTCAATGTTTTGACAATTTCATTTTTTATTAAGTGTGTGAAAATTTTGTATGAGAAAGGCTTAGCATAGTCATTTTCTCAGATATAACTCTCCCAGCAAAGAGCTTGTGAAGAACAAACTTTTATACAGTTGAGACAAAAAAAACAGAAGATGGAAGTCAAAATAGGATTGTAGGACTACATAAAATTTGAAGAAAGATATTTTATATAAGCAGCACATGCCCTGACCACTTCAAAACTTACTCTCAGTATTTCAGAGTGATGTTAACATAACCTAATTTGTTTGTTAAAAAGCAGAAATACTACTAAATCCACTTAAGCAAAAAAGCCAACTTTCAGAGTGCCTCTTTCTGCCCTGCTGAAGAGCTATTCTACTTAACATAGGTCTGCATCAGAGACATCAACAGCTGACTTTGGGCATATTTATTTCTATTTAATGCCTTCCACAGACATCTACTTCCTTCTTTGCTGCAGCTCTGCAATGGACAGAAAATACCTAAGAGTTTTTTATGTTGATTGGGAAGTTAAAAGAACACAGATGGAAAGCATCGTATTAATCAAAATGTGGCTAAAATTAAGATCATCCCACTAAAAGCAACTATTAATTCTGTAATAAGGATCCTTTTTCCATGAGTTTAGAATCACTTTGTTTCGTACAGATGCAAAAATCAGGAACTTGTGGAGCCAACAGAGATTGGAGGTTTTTACAAAAGGCAATAAAGCTGTTCATATGCTTTCCCAAAAGGATAAATTTATGCTGCAGGGTGACTTAAGTACATTTCAACTCTTGCAACAGCTTGTTCTCTAAAATGCATAAGAGAAGTGACTTCCCTAGTGGGAATAAAGAGAGATGATAAGTAACAGCACCATGGAAGGAGAAAAGGAACCAGAGCAAGAAGAAAGATGGATCTCTTTCATAACCAAACTCAGAACAAAACCAGCCAAAAAATAGCACACAAATAAGAGGAAGCATTAAAAAATGTACAACAAGCAGACAGGGACAAAAACAAGAAAGCTAAGAATATCTAAGGGACAGTGGAAATAAGATGGAAAATTAATAGCTGTCTATTGCCTAATAGGAAAATTAAACAAATAACCTGCTGGAATGCCCCTTACCTCTTTTGTTTATTTTTCACAATGACAGGCCAGGATACAGAAATACAAGACTATCAAATAGCAATAAAAGTTAGATGCATTTACTCAGGAGTGATTGAGGAAGGTCACTGGACTGGCACTTATGCACTGGCCAAAAGTGTCATCACATAATTATTGACCAGCCCCAAAATGACCATGGCAGACAAAAAGGTTCATGGGGCTGAAGATGGGGAAATATGACATCCCCCTATAGAAAGTGTGAGATAACAAGGGCTATTAAACCACCTAGTCTAACTTCAACACCCAGATAAAAAACCCAAGCAGATTTCTAATCAATTTGTAAACTCTCAGAGGGTGAAGCGATAATGAAAGCCAACGCAGACCTGCCAAGGACAGACCATGTCAAACCAATCTAATTTCCTTCTTTCACGTAACTGGCCTGATGGGGAAGGGGAAAGAGATGCTATGTCTTGCCTTTATTAAGGTCTTCGAGGCAATCCAGCAGGAAATTTTCAAAAGCAGACTAGAATATATGGATTAAGAGTATGAAGCATGTACATGTTAAGAGTATGAAGCATGTACATGACAGTCAGGACACGTTGCAGAAAAACTACTGTGCACATTTCATCGTTAGACAGGGAGTATATAATGAAGGTGGTGTTTATATATAAAAACACATACATGTAAACATTATATACAGTGGATGTGTGTGTGCACTCCTATGAGAACAATACTCTTCAATGTTTTCCTTAGCAATTTGGGGTTGGACTAGATGACCTTTAAAGTCCTTTCCAACCCAAACTATTCTATGATTGTATGATCTTAGTATGTTTGTGTAGAAAACACACAATAAATCTAATGGCCCAAGCTACAATTACTTTGAATTTAAAGTAACTTTGATACTTTGACTGGACAAATGGTCTAAAATCAATATTTTTTAAAAAGACATGCAATAAAGTGCCAAGTACTACACTTAATAAAAAATAAAAAAAGTATATATACAAACCCAGGAAGTAACTGTTTTGCAACAGTATTGCATAAAAGGATCTGGGGATTATCAAATATCCAGATGAGAACCAGTTGCAAAGTTGTTACAAAACAAGAGGCAAAGTTAATTATGAGATACATTAATAGAGCTGTCTTATTAACACTTGGCAGGTGATTGTCTGGGGGGGCTGAACGAACTGGGCTTGCTAACAAGGGTGGGAGGAAAAAAGACCAGGAACACAGTATAGTCTGTATGAATATATAAAGGGCGAGTAATAATTGGCTAAATCTGCAACCACACATACGTGGGGCAGTGCATGTGTCTGGTGTCCCTCTTGTGGGTGAGGAGGAAACAGAAGTACAGGGTGCAGAGATGCTAAGGATTGCCTGGGCTGGCTGAAGGTGGAACACCCACCTGGGGACACAGTGGGCGCCTGCGAAGCTGCCCTGCTCAAAACAACACCTCAGCTAAAAATGGCAGTCTAGAGAGTAGACTCCACAGTGAAAACTAAGATGGGAAAGAGAAAGCAACTCATATGAATAAAAAAATTTAACATAATATAGATGCTACTAAATCATAGAATCATAGAATAATTATGGTTGGAAGGGACCTCCAGGGTCATCAAGTCCAACCTTTATCCCATCATATTCCTAACCATTAGACCACTAGGCCATGGCCTCAAGTGCCTCATCAACCCGTTTTCTGAACACCCCCAGGGACGGTGACTCCACCACCTCCCTGGGCAGCCTGTGCCAGTGTCTAACCAAGGAGAAAGTCTCCAACCCATCTTATGAAGACTTTGACAACAAACAAGAAACCACTGAATTCCTACTGAAACATCCTAAAGCAACTGCAACACCTTGCTTGAACTACCATCATGAGACATCTGTTTCTCAAGCAAGGTTTTGATGAAAAGATGGCGTTGTGGGGAGAGACCTGGGGCGGGGGGAAGAGAGGGAGGATATGTCCCCGAAGTAGTTTCTTGACAGTAGCACAAAAGTGTCAATAATATAGCCCCAAAATCTAATAATAATGATAATAATGCATAGAGGAAAAGAACAAGGAGGTTCTTACCTCCTGACATTTAAGAGAACTGGAAACTTAAATTGCTGGCTCTGACTTGAAGCCAGTGGGTACAACAGCAAGTCTCCTACTGCTAACAACTTCTGCTGCTTGGAAAGCCAGAACTACAATCTAAGTGCCAGCTCTTTATCTCTCATCTAGCTGCTTACCTAAAGAACTCCTCTGGTCTATTTTTAGCTGAGAAGTAAGAATCATAAAATTGTAGCAACAGAACAAAAAGTTCAAGTGCTGAGGACTTACATTCTAACTTTGTAAGAATAATGTTCTGACTTGACATGGAGCTCATCTTTTAGAAAAAGAATTTCTAGATAAAGATTTTTTTCCTAAAATATCATTATGCCCCTGGACAGACAGAATGTAACATTTATATTTTCTTACTTCATACTTCTTTATTTTCAAATTTACATTACTTTATTTCCTAGATATCAGCAAAAATGTGTTTTAAAATCTTTCACCACTCACAACCTTTCAAAGGCATTAAAACCTATGCAATATAAAAAATGGCTACACGTAGTCTGGATTAAAGAAATTAAGCTTGTGCATTTCCTCCTAGTCATGTGGCAATCCAGCCACAGCAGTGTCAATCCAAAGAGTTCTAAAATTCCAACTTTAGAATAAAATATAAAGGCTTGCTTCCATTCCAGGAGCATGCTGCCAAGGCTTTAACAGTGGCTTCTTGCTGCAAAACAGATGAACATGAAGAGCTGGAAAAGCAGAGCACTTTCAAATCCTCACCCAAAAAATCAAAATTGGCTCTTCTTCGGGACTGTGTGACACTTTTCCTCTCTCTAGCAAGACTCTCTTTTATAATTGAAGGGGTTTTTTGACACAGCTTTGCTTGAAGGTTAAAGGAGACTGTTTTCTCAAGGATTTTTTTACTGCTGCAAAACTACGTGATCAGTTCAGGCATCATTGCTCTTTACACGCTGCAGTGTGTGCACACATGGAAAGAAAACCCATACATAACCAAGTAACTATTTTTTAAGTGGTTTCCTATCAGGAAGGGTGATAGTCAACAAGAAAGGTGATAAATCCTGTGAGTCTACTGGGAAACTCAGAATTTCCTCCACTCACTGTGGTATACCGCTGAACTTCTTCCCAGGAAGTTAAATTGTTCCCAAATTTTAATTCCAAAACACTCAGAACTGAAAAATATGTATATCAAATCTGCAAGTGGTTCTTTGTGGGTAAACTGCTATTCATGTAAGACGTTATCTGTCTTTATACTAGTGTACTGGGTCTAGCTGAGCCAGAATTGATTTTCCTCTGTAGCAGCCCTCGTGGTGCTGTGTTTTATGCTGGGAGCTAGAAGGGAGTTGATAACACACTGGTGGTGTGGTTACTGCTGAGTAGTGCTTACACAGCACCAAGGCTCTTTCCAACATTTCCCCCCAGTGGGATGGGGTGGGCAAGATCTTGGGAGGGGACACAACCAGGACAGCTGACCCGAACTGACCAAAGGGATATTCCATACCATGTGATGTCTGCTCAAGTATAAAGCTGGGAAAAAGGAGGAAGGGGGGTGGGGTCACCCTTGGTCCTCCAAGGCAACTGCCATGCATATCACAGCCCTGCGTCCTGAGAAGGCCCCACATCGCCTGCTGATGGGAGGTAGAGAATAAATCTGGTTTGGTTTTTCTGCTTCCACACACGGACCTTGCTTTGCTTTGCTTACATTAAACCTGCTTTTGTTTTACCTACAAGGGTTGTTTTTTCCTATCTTATTTTCTTTCCCCTTTTTGCCCTGCTGAGAAAGATGGCGGGGGGGAAGTGATAGAGCAGCTTGGTGGGTGCCTGGTGTTTAGCCAAGGTCAAACCACCACAACTAGAAATCTGTTTATCCTGATGCACCCCAAATAAGGAGGGGATAAAAGGTCTACTCTATTTCTATAAAAGAAAAACAATTTGAAAATGGAGAAAAAGTCTGGTTACCACAAGTTCCTTGGAAAATTTGGAGATTTTGCACAAGTTGATAACAAATGGTATTTATCCCACAAAATAGGAAAAAAAAAAAATAAATATCACACTGAGACAATAAACATTTATTGATCTTTGGCTCTAGAAATTGCCCTATTTTGGATATGGGAAGTACTGTAGAAAATAATGGAAGGTTTTTTTAAACCTAGAATAAATACTGTAAAATAGTCTATGCTTTTACAGTGCAAAAATGCAAGGCATGCAGACTACATGTAGGGATACTAAAATCCTATATGAGCATCACTGCAGTAGACATTAAATGTCTAACATCGATCAACGCTTTACAAAGGCAAGCAAGTTGATGGGGCAGTTGATATACAGCAGATATCACAGTTTCTCTTAGATTTGCTCTGGTATTACCATTAGCAACTAATAGATATAAATTTAATTTTAATAATGTGAGCATTATAAAAACAAAGTTAAATTAAAACATTTCAACAGAATGAATGGGGAATAAGAAAGTACAATCTTCCTTCACTTTGCAAAATTTACTCATGTTAAAGGAAGTTAAGCCTTCAGATGACAAACCAATTCTTACTATTTTCTTATTAATAAAATGCTACCTGATACATGGTAACATTAAGCAAGACAAAACCAGCTTAAGTGTGCCACAGTAAAAAAACCAATGTAACCTCTTACACACAGTGTAAGGAAATGTTTAGTAAGCTTACTGGAGCAAGTTTTCCCAACAGTGTACTATAAACAGTACGGATCGCTACAGCCACTTTTTAGGAGCTAAAAGCTCAAAATGCTTTTATAAGCCTTCCTCGCAGGAAGGTCTCCTTTAGTAGATTTGAATCAGCAACAAGGTCTCGACTTACAAGCACTCCACCTCTGGAACGCATAATTAACTGAGGAGTAGGCACCTGCTGTTTCCTCGCTTTTTTTAATTGCCCTGCCGAACCAGACCAAGCAGGTTTCACCTTCAGCTCTTGCCACTCTCTAAGGCAGGGAAGTAGCTGAAAGGTACGGGTGGTTTCACTATTCAATACCCTAACAGCATTCTACAAAACTGGTACAAGGTGTAACTTGTGCTGTGTCTTTCAGAGCCGCCTTGCCAGCCATGTTACAATCCAGCTGTTTGTGCCCCAATTCCGTACTCAGGGCAGCCTTTCTGAGCTCAAGCCAAACTACTTACCTGGCTGAAGTCACCTGTGCAGCTGGGCCATAAATAACACCCAGGGTGTCACCGCAACGTTTTGTTAGAAGTCAACCCTTTCAGAATTGTGTAAAAGAAAACTCAATGCATAGGTGGTAGTGGGCTTTATATTACCAGTCAGGTAGTGGACAAATCTGTTAGATTATCACTAAAGTAACAGAAATGGAAAAGGTTCCTTCAAACTCTTATTTGCCTCCAATGTGTAATAACCCATAAACACACATGGACATTCTACATGCCAAAAGCTGTAAGGAAACAATAATGTTATAGCAAACTCCATTTTAAGGGCTAGCAATCCTTGCATTTTCTTTCCAAAAGTTAACTTTCTACTACGTACCAAAATAACTACAAAGAACTGCAAGAAATTTAAAGCACGTCTTCTAGAGACCACCCACATTTAGGCACTTTAGTCTACAGTGTACAAGAAGAATGCAATGTTACTGCAGGTTGTTTATTATTTGTAGTAATTGTACCTAAGTATTATCCACAGTCACTAAAAAAACCCCAAAAGAAACATAAACAACAAAAGCCCCACAAAACCCCAACCTGAAATAGAGCAACTCTCCAGCTTTTCCAACATGTGCTACACTCTCCTGTTCACAGATCCCAATGAAACTCTAAAAAATAAAGCAAACGATACAACTTGTTTTGAAACAGCAGATAATGCAACAACAGTCAGGACAGGTCAATTTAATGCAACAATTATTTGACACTATCTTCACTGTAAGCATGACGGCCTTAGTATTTGTAAAGCTTTAACTACAAAAATCGTATTTTAACTAATTTAGCAATAAGAGGAAGCTAGAATTTACACAGATAACATCAGAGTCTTTCCCATTTGGCAAATACTGAAATGAAGGGAGGGGAGTCTTTTGTTCTTAAGTTTGTCCTAGAGTAGGAAGCATTATGTGCTTCTCACTTAAAAAGCAAAAAAAATACTATTAACAGAACACCACCACTGAATTTTTATCCATGTTCCCAACAACGAAGAGACACATTTAAAATAAAATATTTACAACTTGGAGGATGTTCCCTGTACAATTTGTAACAAGTCTACCTTACAAGAAATTTTAGGCTTAAATTATTTAATAGCATCTTTACATTAATATTTGTTCACATAAATGGGAAGACTGAAACATTAGACAAAGTTTCCTGTGATTGCCATTACAGAGTATATCCCCACATGTATTCTTCCTAGGAAACCTCACATACTGAAAACATGCAAGATTGTTAACAATGGGACAAAGGAATGATTGAAGACAGGAAAAATAAAAACTGTTTGTTGGCATGTCACGACATAGGTATGAACTGTACTTATGAAGTAAAATTTTTGGTGTGTTCTTCTTTGTCCTAGGTTTTTTATCAAAAATACTACAAATAGGCATTCTTGCAGCTTAGAACATATATGGGAAGCAGAATTACAATGAACAGAAGAGAAAAAGGTTGGCTTTAATAGCAAGATATTTTAAGCCAGGTTTTAAAAAATACTTAGCAGCATCATAAAATAAATAGAAAATGCCTACTACTAAGGAGTAAAAAGCTACTCTCAAAACTCTACTGAGGTGTTTGTTTTATAAATAGCAGAGTCATCCGGATAGCATGTTGTTGAGAGAAATGCTGCAAATCCAAATAAGGATTCTTGACTGATGTGTGATCGAAGTTTGGTATTTACAGGTGAATTTCACACTTCAGTATAAAACTGCATACTTGTCAATACTTCTGTCTGGACATCAAGGTTGTTTTTTTTTTTAAAAAAAAAGGGTAGAAGTATATAACCTCTAGTTGCAGGCACTGATATTAATTTAAAAATGAAAAGATGATCCATGATATCAGGATTTAAAATAATTTCCATTAAAAACACCATTGAAATCAAAGTTATAAAAATACATATACACTGTCATGCAAAACAATGTCCAGTGCAGCATTACTCTCCTGGCAGTCCACAGTGAGAGACCTGAAAAAGTTAAGTGCAGCATATACAGCTGTCAGTAAAGCAGCCTTGAAATAACATCTTGGCCTCATGATCCCTCCCCCAGAGGAGGAAGACCCTTCAGTCTAGTATTAGGAGCGGAGATTAGATATGCCATCCATTTCAGTGCACGCACTGCCAAAGCCACAAAGCACAGCAGACCTTCCTAAAGAAAAACTTGCACAAAAATCGCTCCGAAGCACTGACTACTCTGCATCAGCTTCCTTAACTAGATCAGACATTTGGCTTCAATATTTGTTGCCTAGATGCTCTTTAGATTAAATGTCAGTGAGGTCAAAATATTGCTCTTAATTTACTTTTTGGGATCTAGGACTTAGGCTGCAGATGCTGAAAATAACAGTCTTATTTACTCATAATGGTAAACATTCACATTTAATATTTAATTTAGGATACAAGTGACTCGCTGTTGCCTTTCTGTATTAAGATTTTGCTGAACCATAACAGAAAGGTTTCTCCAAGAGAACACACAATTTTCTTTGGCCTTACTTTCATTCAAAGTTTCCATTTTCACCATGCACTTAATTCTTCAGTTTTAACTAAAACATTCTAGTAACTCTGTAGGGACAAAAGGAACTGCGGTGTTAAGTCTACAATTTTTGTGGCTAACAAAGAAATGCACAACTTGTATCATATGACAAAACACGAAGCATAGCATTTAAAACCTGTTCAAAACGTTCTCTGGAGAAACAAGCTAATCTTCAAAAGGAAAAGAGTACCCTCTGAAAATAAAGAAGCATAAGGCCTTTTAGCTTGTACTGCCTTCCAACAGCTTTAAGATTAGATACTCTAAATCTATGTGGTAAATCCAAGACCTCTGTTACCATTTAGCTGTAATTACAGTGACAAAATACAAAAGTTTTAATTGTTCCTTTGAGGTTAGCTGAAATTTCTGTATTCACTAAGCACTTCATACACTGAAGATACGCTACCTAATTATTGTGTTCATGTATCTCAGTGGAATTTTTGTTTGTAGGCAAGTTTCACTTTACAACCTGGGTAAGCAAGCAAGCATCTCTTCACACATCCTCCAGTACTTGTGACCCAAAGAACGTGAATAACAAACAACTGCTATAGAAATTAATTTTCTAAAGCATGTTCTTTTGGACAAAGGAGTTCTTTTACTGATACTACGTGGTTTTCCTCCTGTTACTCTACCTGTTGATTCTTATGCAAGAGAAGCCTAGAAGAGAAAAAACTGTGCAGCTAAAAATACCTCAAAACCTGGGAAATCCTATAGCTTGAGAAGGTATCAGAAGAAGACAAGTGCTGTCTAAGAACACTGCCTGCAAAGTGGAAGAATAAGCTTGTTATAATCCATTCTCCCTTTTCCTAATCAACATCTTCGAGCTCAGAAACAGCTCAAGTGTTATGTTTGGATTTCCCTGAACTTGCTGGAAGACTTGGATTTATCACTATCTCGATACTTTGTCTAAACAGACTTCCATAATAAAAATGCAGTGTTTAAGCAATCATTATCAAGTTTGTATTTCAGCTGGAATTCAAAGTCATTTAAACTATTTAAAGGAACTAATCCTTAAAAAATAGATTCATTTAAATCAAAACAATAAAAATCAAAACACAATCCTGGACTAATTTAGCCTAGTCAGTCCTATGTAGGGAATGTAGGGAAAAAACTGTGGATAGGAAAAAGGAGTCAAGCTAACAAGCCACATTATTGGAGTGAGGAAGGGATATCTCAATTGATGAAGGAAGAAAGAAAGTATGAAACACTGAATCTTTCTCAAAGGCACCTTTCACAGAATCATGAATGTTAGGGATTGGAAGGGACCTCAAAAGATCATCTAGTCCAGTCCCCCTGCCAGAGCAGGATTACCTAGATCGGGCCACACAGGAACACGTCCAGGTGGGTTTTGAATGTCTCCAGAGAAGGAGACAAAGAAGGAAGTTTTCCTTCTAAAATATCTGAGGAATTAAGTAGGCAGTGGACAAAAAGCAAGATAAAATGTTTAAGAATCCTGAATAAAAACTACTAACCTGTCAGTCATGTTTTACCTGCTTTTCCATTTCTGTAAGATGCTTCCCCCTGCACCCAGGTGCTGATAAAGGTCTCCACGGGGAGGAGGGGGGAAATCACTTCCCAGCTGCTGTTTTAAAGGAACTTACTAAAGAAGTGAACAGACAGTCCTTTGAAGCTCAAATAATACATATGGAAGTCACGACTATCAGGGTTGCTATTTTACCTTAAAAGTCACTTTTGAGCACATCAGGTAGTTGCAGGAAGCATTGCTCACAACCATAGCAATACACTCCCTCTAGTTTCATTGTCACCTCTCCTTTTAAAGGCATTTACTGCTATATTTCAGTTTTTAATAACTCTCCTAGACTCATGTAAGGATTAAATGGATTCGATTCACAGAAAGATCACCTCCCACCTCAGATCAGACTGCTGATCAGGTCAACCATCCAGTTCTGCGGAAGAATGAAACAGCAATGACCAGAAGAACTGATCTTAACATTAGCAACATCCAGGTGCCTATTTTTCACTGTCATCAGTGAGACGTCTGAAGAGCAAGTAAGACAGGGTGAGCTATTCCCGTACGCTCTGCAAAGCTCAGCTACACACACAATCAATTACCTTTGCTGACTGCAGTATTATATTAACTACAGTTCACTTTCACTTTCAGAATAAATACCTATGCAAACAGAAACTCTGCTACTTAACATTATTTTGAAGTCTTCTCCAGTATCCAATGTTTACTGCTATCGTTCAGATTGCAACAATAGGTTTTATCTCCTACATGATGCGCTTCTTCGGCCAAGTTCACCATCAGAATCAAACTGGGCTATATTGTTTCACTTTCCTGAATAAAAAAAATAACACTGGATACCTAACTATAACTTAAAAGCTCGCCCTATTAATTCTATTAGTAATGATACACCTTGAACTAATAGAAACTGGGTCCAGTGTTGCTGGACCTGTCATATTTTGTCATCCTATTCATCTGAAAGACATTTCCTCTGAAAGCTTCAGTATCTACAAAGTCAAATATTTTCCTTTAGGCCAACTAACATAGTTAAGCCTTTGTCCCCATTAGTTATGAAAAGTTGGTGTGAAAAAACAAAGCTTTCAGCACCAGCAGCACAAATACTATACTGCAATGAAACCAGCAGAATCATGCACGGTGTTCTCAAACATCCCAAATGCATGCAGTAGGTACTAGCTGGTGTACATAAATCTTTCCCCCTAGTATCACTAAATGCAATTTAATAAACTAATAAATAACTTAAAAGGCATTCAACATAGTAAGACAGTTTATCACCAGGTTAAATTCTTGATTTTCTGCATTCATTGACAGTTCATTTTCCCATATGGTAGGTTTGCTATATATTAAATATTTAGTTAAGCTTTTCCATTTATAAATGCTTATTATATGCCAAAGCTGTACACAAATTCAAGAGAAAAAGAACAGTAATGTAAAGCCAGCTAGTACTAGTTAAAAAAACCACTGATCTCTGCAAAGTGTAATACTACATTTTTAAAAATGCTACTGTATATAAGTCCCCATTCTTGTTTTGCAACTACACAAAACACCTGAAAAATTGTCATTGTACTTTGTTTTGTCATGGTTTTTTACTTGGAATCTATTCCTCCAGTTAAGCAAAACTTGTAAAGTTAATGCTTTGCTCATCCTTACTACAGCTGTTTTATTATACAGAAAATCTATTTCTGAAGCCAAGAGATAAAAGTTGTTACTATATGGCCACGTTAACACAGATTAGAGTGGCAAAAGACGATGATTTGACAGAGGAAAATTTCAAGATTAACAGCTTAAGTAGATCTTTTCTTCCAAAAGAGCTTAAATTCTTCAGTATAACTAAGTGCCTTTGAAGAGGCACCAAAAACAAATAGCCCTTTCAACTGAACTTTCAAAAAAAAAAATTTAATTTTCATTGCAAAAGGTATCTTGAAATTACTAGATACACATACATCCCTCTCCCACGGCCCTGTAAGATACATTCAGTAATTTAAAATAAAGTTTCCATAATTAATAACTTCATATATATTATATATTTAATATATAATATATATTTATATGTACATTACACAGATACATACACTCTCAGTCAGCAGGATTAAACTGTTTTGTTTTGAAATGTTTGATTGGTGTCACTACTCTATTACTTTGTGAATTCAATGGAATTTATCTATTACCTGAAAAGAAGAAATTTAAAAGATCCAAATGGAATCTGTGGATCTATTTTAGCACCAATACGATGACCATTACTTCAAAATGTCTGCAGGGACTGAAATAATATATTTTTTTATAACTCTCCTCTTACTGCATAAGCATTCCTGCAAAATAGTTAGGCAGCAATACCTGCCAGGTCCATTCATCTGTTCTTGTTAAATTTAAATTTTATACAGCTTTCCTTACTGTAATATACAGTATCTCTTTTGTCCTGTTGGATTATTTCATTTTTCATGGAGAAAAGTGATCGATATCTATCCAACAGATATTTTTTTTTAAAATCCCCTCTCTCCTTTCATTATATGGCTCAGTTTCAAGATTTAATCGATAGGCAGCCACAATCACTATAACCAGTACCCTTCTAGCACAGTTCAGTCACTGACTCTTGATGCTTAAAACACAAAGTTTTGAGGTTGGCTTGCTGTTTATGGAAACCAAGATACTCGGAGGTTGTATCTTTTCAGCACGCTCACCACCACCTGCCACACAAAAACGCCAGTCAGTCCTGATACTATAATTCAATTAGTTACCTACCATTTGGGTAACAAAAATAACAAACCCAGTTGCAATTTTAAACACTGTAAGAATATTCACCCTGAGAACACAGAGGATGTGTTTAAAAAAAATCTGATATGTTTTCTCTTCATATATAATTTTCTTCTTTTCTCTTCATCTCCTTTTGGGTACCTGGGTTTGTATACAGGATTTGACCTCACACTTGCTTTGTCAGTTGACCTGTTCATGCCACAGTCAGGTACTGGTGGTAGAAAAGCCCAAAAAGGCTGGTAGAAAAGAGGCAAGCAGCAATCCACCAGGTGAGGAAAGACAGGAGACCCCGGAACAGCAGAGGAGTGAAAATATTCTTTAGGCTTCCCAAAGCCATTGTTATTTGTACTACAGTTACT
Organism: Podargus strigoides; assembly: GCA_028020825.1. Taxonomy (NCBI): domain Eukaryota; kingdom Metazoa; phylum Chordata; class Aves; order Caprimulgiformes; family Podargidae; genus Podargus; species Podargus strigoides. Next base: position 86,487,980 of record CM051663.1, on the reverse strand, counting down.
TTCATCTTTCCATCAACAGGTGGAGACTCGGAATAAACTGAACTGGGAAGCAGACTGTTTTCTGCTGGAGTGTCAGAATTCAGTTCCGGGTAGATGCCCCAAGAATAATTACCTGTTAAAAAGAAAGGAGTAACAGATTTTTATAGCATTAAATTCAAGTTCTGTTATTTCTATCACTCTTAGATCATCTTAGACATATTTTTCACAAACACAAAAAAACACTGAAGTTTCTATAACTTCATAAATACAACCTGTATTCTTGCAAACATGAGCATGGCTTTTTGATCATACTAGTAAGCTATTAGGGTAGGATTCAACTTACCTTTCGACATCCTAACATCTACATGTGATATAGTTGCCTTGGGACCCCTGTCAGTGCTGGGCATGATTCATCTCACCAGATGTAGTTGTCTGCTCCAGAACGTGATGAATCACAGCCTGATAAAGCCTATCTCTTCCCATTTACATTTGGGAGAAAAAAAAAAAACCAAACCCAAAAAAACAAAACAAAACTGCCAATGACTGCATGGCAGGGTGTGAAAGACATCCCTCACAAGACAAAAAAAAAACCCCAAACCCAAAACGCTGTGACATCAGACCTCCCAATAATGAAATGAATCGCATATCTCACACTTCTGTTCAAAAAAAGCCCACTTAAGATTGAAAAGCTGAAATAAATCCTTTAACAGATGCTCATAAGGATAAAACAACAATGCTTTATACAGCTCAGTTTTAAAATACTTTTAAAAAGACAAATATTTCAACAGAAGTAAACACAGCTTTGTTGTATTACACAATTCCTCAGAAATAAATCAAACAAATTAGCATATAATTGAAAGATGTCAAAAGCAGCGACAGAAGAGGACAGCTTAAAAGCCACACATCAGTATGTTTTTAATTGCAGGAAACTACAATGTATTTCTGTATTATGAGTACTTGTACATTTTAATCCTCTTTAGTAAGCTGAAAATATGAAAGCCTTGTGTAGAACAGAACACATTTCGGTGGATCCAATTTTGCCTACCTAGTGTTTTCAAGAGCAGAGTTGTGTGAAGGAGCATTACCAATGGTGCGACATACTGCAGTGCAATTACACAAAGGTAATAGAATACTCGAGCCACCTGTGAAAACAGAAGACAGAAATTCATGAGTTCCAGCTGATCAAAGCAAAGCTTTATGAGCATGTCTAGGAAAAACAAGCTATTTATTAAAAAAAACAATGCTTATGCATTAAAGCTGTTTTAAAAGTTTTCTAGCATGCCTTGGCATGTGACATACTGTCTTCAAAAGATCTAATGAAGAAATCCCTATAATGAACTCTAGTTTCAGGACATTTACAAACCTGAGAAAGTACTGAAAGGAAATAATTAAAAGCATCAGTTCTGTTAAAACAAACAGAAACAATTTTGCTTCTGCAAACTGCATGCCATCATTCAAAGATTCCTATTTCAGTACACCAGAATCAAAGCTAAATAGATGTTTACTTTTTAAAGTCCCCAGTGATTTACAAACTAAAACTCATTTCAAAAACGAAGTAGTAGTCACAGTCCAAAGTGTCATAAAAAGTAAACAAAAGCTTGTATAATATTGCAGTCCCTTTTCAAAAGTGAAATATTTTTAAGATTTCCAACTGTGGAACACCAGTATTTTAAAAACAATGACAGGATGACTTTTCTCTAGTAACTGATCAATAATAGCATTTAAATGGTCTTTATTTCAGGTATACATTGTGGTTCATTGAAATCCACTCAGATTTATCCCTCCTCATGCTCCCAATCTGTTACATCTTTCTCAAGATTGTCACATTACATATTTTATATAAGTTATTGATCTAAAAGACTAGATCAAATAAAGAAGGAAAAAAGTCATAAAATCGATACCAAGCAAGCAATGAAATAAAGCTAACCGGATTTTAGAAAAGATCAGAATACAGGCTGGCAAAAAAGGCAGACAAGACATTTTTGAAAACACCTCTAAAACCTCAAAGAGCCTCATCATGAGCAAGTACCAAAACACTAACATGAGAAGAAAAAGTAGTAAGACACTGACAGAAGAAAAAGCATAGGACTAAAAATGTTGTGAGATAATTGATGGAATATCAAAAAAAGAATGAATTAAAAAGTCACGATCACTGCAGGATGACAGATATGAACGACTTTACAGGTAGAAGCTCCAGAAGAAGATAGAGCATACATGGCTAGTAAAACAAGACAGAACTTCACTTTAGCAGCCACTGCCTTCTTAAAGAGATGATATAGAGTGTCCTGGTTCAGCTAGGATGGGGTTAATTTTCCCCAGCAGTTGGGAGGGAGCCACAGCCGGGCTATTCCATCCCATGCTGACCTCATGTCCGGGTGCCCGGGCGGGGGCAGCGCAGGAGCAGCTTTTGTCCGGGTCTGTGCCTCATGCTGTGTCCGTGCGGTACAGCTCTTGTTCTGTACATTGTTATCCCTGTTGTTGTTCGGTTTGTTGTTGTTACATCGCTGTATTAAATCTTCTTGCGAGATATGCGGAAGGATTTCAGACACCTTCCAGGCGAGCAGATTATCACCTGGATGCTCCAATGCTGGGATAGTGGAGCTGGTGTTTTGGAATTAGAGGGGAAAGAGGCCAGGCAGCTGGGATCCTTGTCCAGGGAAGCTGGCATTGACAAGGTAATAGGGAGACAGGTCCGACCCCTCAGCCTTTGGAGGCGACTCCTGTTCAGTGTAAGGGAAAGGTACCCCTACAAGGTTGATATTCTATGTCAGTTAAACAAGTGGACCAACATGGAGAGAGGTGTTCAATATCTCAGGGAATTAGCCGTGTTTGATATGATTTACAGTGATCTGAATGATGGGTGATCACCCATGGACCCAGATGAGGCCCACTGCACACCCTCCATGTGGCAGAAGTTCCTGTGAAGCGCACCACAATCACATCCCAATGCACCGGCAGTGGTGTCTTGGAGACACAGCCAGGTTCAAACGGTGGATGAAGTGGCTGGCCAGCTCCGACAATATGAAGGAAGTCTCCCTTCCTCTCCACAGGCCTGGGTTTCAGCTGTGAGGGAACTGTCTCAGAGGCTCCAGAGCACTCCTGCGCTCCACCTGCATGGACCCACTTCCACCCTAGCTGCACGAGTACAGAAGCCACAAGGGAAGACGACCATAAAAGGGAGTCGTCCAAGAAAAACGTCGCTCCAGTTTCCAGTCAGAAATCCCTCAGACAGAATAGAATGTCCAACTTTATGCCTGACCCACTTGAGGGGGCCTCTGAGCCATTCCTGCAACAGGAGTCATTCTTAGAACGAGTGACGCTGAGCAGGATTAGAGGGGCCCTGCCTCCAGCCAGGTGGAGGAAAGGGATAATCGCATTTACTGGACGGTGTGGATCAAATGGCACACCAGACCCACAAGAATATACAGCCTTGGTAGATACTGGTGCACAGTGCACCCTGATGCCATCAAGCTATAGTGGGGTTGAGCCCATCTGTATCTCTCGAATGACAGGGGGATCCCAACAGCTGACCCTATTGGAAGCTGAAGTGAGCCTAACCGGGAAGAACTGGCATAAACACCCCATTGTGACTGGTCCAGACGCCCCGTGCATCCTGGGCATAGACTGTCTCAGGAGAGGGTACTTTAAAGACCCAGAAGGGTACCAGTGGGCGTTGGGTATAGCTGCCCTGGAGGAAACTGAACAATTGTCCACCTTACCCAGCCTTTCAGAGGACCCTTCAGTGGTGGCGTTGCTGAAGACTGAAGAGCAGCAAGTGCCAACTGCTGCAAATTGCTAGCCACTTTTGTATATAAGTAACTACTGCATAGTCCACTTACAACCTTCAGATACTTAGTGAAGCCAAGGATAAGATCATATGTAATGGTGACAATGCTAAGAGGAATCTTTGTCTTATGGTATGGTTCAACATTCTTCCTGCAACACACCCCAACTCAGCAGGACCATCAGCCAGCACTTACCATGCGTCACTAGAAATGTAAGTGTATTTTGCAGGCAGCACAAAACACCATTCTGCAACAAGCTTACAAATTTTTACCTCCTCACCTTGTTGATAGTATGTTTTATTACTTTTCTCCAAAAATAAGTCCAAGAAATGTTCGCCACAATAACACGATGGGCAGACAGTTTTATAACTAGGCTAGTGCACTTGAGAGTGGTCCGACCGAAACAAGACTCATTTTATCCCAAAATATAACCACCTTATCTTTACTTTTACCTCAACTGAAAAATCATAGTTGGGATTAGGTAACAGTTTTTTACCCTTCAACCTAAATTCAGCTTCTTTTTTTCTCCATGTTGTAGCTACAGATGACCACTCACCCTGTACAGTCCCCACGTTCATGCTGAAGAGAAACACATCTTATTTCTACATGTTTGTAAAGAACAATTAACGAAAGGGATCTTTTATAACAATTTACAAATAACTTAAGACAAGCCATGTGCATAATACGGATGACACATATCTGCATATTTTGGTTTGCAGAATTTCTCTGTAATGGTGCTATTTATATAGGAAATAGAGATTAGGAAGCTTCATTCAGATTACAGCTCTGGTGCCATAGAAGACATAATAAACTGGAAAAAAACCAAAACATTCGTACAGACAGAGCACTCCAAATAAGTCAGCTCAGTGCCACCATACTTACCATTTTCTGTAAATCAACCATACTTATTCTGCCAGCTTCCTTTTTCATCTGATCCACACTTTTCTGGGCTAAATTCAGATAGGCTTGTAAATGATGACGCATCATAGCCAACCGTAAAGCACACAACAGGATTATAATCCACAATCTCATAGTGTCAAATGTATCTTCTGACATTCTGTGGATTAAAAAATAAAAAAAAGGTAATGCTTTTTCAGAGGTGACCTACTGCTACACAGTTATTTATTTACAACATCTGTAAAGAAATTTTAAGCATGTTGTCAAAAATACTTAATGCCCAATCTACAGTTATGAAGTTCATGTGCCAGTAACATTCACTTTTGCCCTCCGCTTCTCTCTCTACTGCTACTTCTTAGTAGCCCTGTTACAGCTTTACATCCAAATTCGTAGCCATTTGTCTATAAACAAGAACAGTTCTTACACGCTTAAATTGAGTAATGAAGACAGGATACTAAAAACCAAGCTCACTCAAATAATTATAGGTTTTGAGACACACGGTTCTAGACAGCAAATGTGTTCTTCAGTTGCCTTAGATACCCTGTTATAGTATAACCCTCAATTTAGAACAAAACGAGGAACAAAATGGCAGCATCAAATATGTATATTTGCAATGGTTTATGTATTAGTTTGATGCTCACAGAATCACCTTAGAAGCACACCTTACACCCAGAAAGCAATAAAAGTGTCAGACAATCATATCTGTTTCAAGTCTATTTGAATACTATTTTGAATGATCAAGACTAAAAATAACAATGACAATCACATATACTACTTACACAACACTTATTTCAGGTACCACTCTTCCTGAAAACCCTTTCTCTTTTTATGTTTTAAATATTTCAGCTATCAATTCCATATGCACTTCATCTACACATAGATCTGAAGATGAATCACTCCCCTCCTACACCCAGAAGGTGGCAGTGAGGAGGTGTTCCACCCCTAAGAAGAACAAACCACTACTGCCAAAGGGATGCCAGAAAACAGCAGCTTTTTGGGACCAGCACCTTACCATTCAACACTCTACGATTAATTCTCTTTTTTCCAAAATAACAGACCCCCTTTAGAGCTCAGCTGCAACTTTCACAATACCTTTGACAGCAGGTGGTACTAAATTTTAAGTCTTTCACATTTCTATGACTTTCACAGGGCACTACCTTAGGCTTAGAATTTTTAAAGGAAATCTTACAAAGGGATGCTCTCCTTTCCCAAAGGTGGGTTCATAATGTAGTCCTTAGTGATTGGTTTTACCCACAGTAGAACCATAAATAAAGGTGCCAAGAAGTTTATATGCAGCAATGTTCTGGGAAAAAAAAAAAAAAAAAAAAAAAGAGGGGAAGTTAGTAAATACAATTACCATACTGTTGAAATTAGAGGTACAGATTCAAAAGGAGAAATTAAAATCTTAAAATGGTTGGGAAAATGGTAAGTACAAAAATTACTTCCCTATTTTATTTTTTTGCAAGTTCTAGAAGATGTCATTACACATATTTAAATCATTGGTTCCAGATGAAGACAGCAGCACTGCTAATTATTCTGTGTTGTTAGGAAACATGACAGCATCAAATAACAGTCCAAAGCATTTCAGTAACTTGTGAAAGTTTTACCTGAGCTTCTGCTTATTTAAGACATCCTACTGAGTTAATGGACTGGAATGTGCCAAAGGGTAGCAAGAAAGCCTTTCTGTTTATTTGAGCCACACTCTGTTTATTAGAGCCGCAAAGATGATGGAGTGGAACATCTCCCTTCTGAGGAAAGGCTGAGGGAGCTGGGTCTCTTTAGCTTGGAGAAGAGGAGACTGAGGGGTGACCTTATTCATGTCTATAAATATGTAAAGGGTGAGTGTCATGAGGATGGAGCCAGGCTCTTCTCAGTGACATCCAATGATAGGACAAGGGGCAATGGGTGCAGGCTGGAACATAGGAGGTTCCACATAAATGCGAGGAAGAACTTCTTCACAGTGAGGGTAACAGAACACTGGCACAGGCTGCCCAGGGAGGTTGTGGAGTCTCCTTCTCTGGAGACATTCAAAACCCACCTGGACATGTTCCTGTGTGACCTGACCTAGGTGTTCCTGCTCTGGCAGGGGGATTGGACTAGATGATCTTTCGAGGTCCCTTCCAATCCCTAATATTCTGTGATTCTGTGAGTACAAGGAGAAAGGCTGAAAGACTCTTGAAGCAGGCTCTGGAAAATGAGGGAATGTGTATGAAAATGGCACAAAATCACAGATTAATCACAATGATTAAGAAGACTCCAAAATATAGGCAGGGATGGATATTGCTGCTAAAGACAAAAAAGAATCAAACCAGCTACCAAAACCAAAAGGGACACCAGATTATTTTTATTCTGTGTAACCAAAAAAAACCCCTTACTTCCTTTATACATAAAAGAAAACCACATTAACCATTTTGAACTTACTACTGAAGTGGTAGTTAATCATTAACCTTTACTTTTTTTTTTTTGTCAGTGTTCCCTCTAAGTTAAGTCTCCCATTCTATAATGGAATAGGAAAGGAAGCTTGTCCCCTCTTTTTTGTTTGGTTGGTTTTTTTGGTTGGTTGATTGGTTTTTTGTTCTGTTTTAGTTTGGGTTTTTTTGTTTTTCGAGGGAGGTTGGGGGCTAGTGGGGTTTTTCTGGCATCTTTGGGGATTTCAGAGGTTTTGTTTTGGTTCTGTTTTGTCTGTGTTCTTTTCCAAAAGCACACCATGTATTCGACTGCAGAGAAAGGCATTGTTTTCCTGCACTGAAGTTAGAGAGCTTCATATCAGTGACAAGACATCCTCATTTACTCATCCCCTTTAGTCACTGTCAAACAACAGCAAACAGTCAATAATGATCTACTCAGTGATAAAAACACACCACTAAGGGCAAATATGGATCTCTTCAGGCCAACTGGAACCTATCACTTGACAGTAATTCTTTGTTTATAATTGCATTACCTAATTACATTGATACCTGACCAAGTTTTAATCCATTTAACATTCTTTTTACGCTGTTCCAGTTGAATCGTCAAAGTATTCATAGATTTTTGAAAATAATTTGCTTGGTGTTGCACAAAGTTATCTTAGACAACCAGTTCCAATACCCTCTAAACATTAAGTTAGAGAAGATTTATTTTTCATCACCTCATTCTAATGAATTTTAATTACCCTTTTAGTTCTTGATTAATGAACTTCGGTTTCAGAGGTTTTACATTTCTGCATAGGACCTCATGTTCACAGATCAAGGAACATGTTGGAAAATTAGAGGAAAAGGCATGAGAAATCTTTAAATACTGAAAACCATAAAAATTAAAAACTAAGCAGTTTGCTTTATTTAGCTCAAAAGAACAGATAAGAAGTGCCTCAGTCACAGTCTACATATAGAAACTTCACACCAGCTACAACAAGCCAACAGCTTGCAGCTGTACCTGGATGCTTTCAACTACAATAAGTGCAAGTATAACATAGAGCGCTTGATTATAAATTTACCAAGAGCAAAGGATCCACTGTAAACACAGATTACTTTTTAAGACGGGCATTTTGGAGGGAAAATAAAAACAAAACAAAACACATTTTGAAGCAGAAAATATAATGGATCTCTTAGGAAAGTAACTAAATGATCACAATGGCCTATGCTGCAGAATCTGTCATTCACATGTAGTAAACATCAAAGGTCAAGTTCTATAAAATATATTTGGAGTTTCTCCTTCAACCAGAGATTGCTGAAGAGAAATAGCTAAATTGGAGAAAACATTTTACTACCAAACTCAAGGACAGCTGAAAACTAAAACAGTTCTTTAAACCAGTATTAACATCTGAGCCTTATTAAATACTCTGGGTCATCTTTCCTCTGTATCTTACCCTAAGTTTATTAAAGGCATGATGTCCGCCTGGAGGTGGCGGGTGGAAAAAAAACCCAAGTCAATTGTTGCACCTCTACTTCCTGAAAGTTATCTTAACTTCCAAAAAGATGACTGGGGAAGCAGTAAGCAGAAACATTCATGGTGGAGCTCTTGCAGAAGGAAAGGAAAGTTCCTTTAATTGGGACTCTAATGACAAGGCAAAGAATGTAACAGACTGGCAGAGCACAGGTTGAGCAGAAAGAGGCAGGTGGCAAATCTGCTCGAGATACGAAAAGCAGGCAGCTTAGTCACTACCTTCTTGTTGGAATAGTTTGCTTTGTTTATTTTCAGACATTAAAGACTTAAAACTGAGTAGCATATACCTATGTGCATATGTTTTCTCTTACTGTGTTATTTTTTCTGTTGCTAAATTCAGAGCATCCAGATGCATTTGAGCCAGTCGCAAGCCAGGGAATGTCAAAAAAGCACCAATAAGTGAACACAGAACAGCCAGGAACAATTTGAAGGTTAGTTTAGACACAGGACCCCTAAAAGAAAAGAAAGGAAATAAGCATTTTCTTGGGGAGGAAGTTGGGGGGGTGGGGAATCAGAGACTACTTGCAACTCAACAGTATCTAATATTTAATTTAAAAAGCAAACAGGATTCTATAGTTTTACTCTGGAATACCAGCATTATTACAAACCAATCAGGAGTTAAAATAAAAAACAAACAAGTTACCTATTTATTTCTTAGAAAAACAGAAAATCTAAGCTACTGCCTATAAGATATTAAGTTTATTAGTAGAGAATAATTTTTAAAAGAATAATTTTACATTGTAATTAACAACAAATTATTTAACAGAAATGAGAATTGATTTAATGATTAGGTTTTTAAGAGAGGAACAGGTGCATCATAAGTTTAACTGGTCAAAGACAAAATGGATATTTAAGTTATATTACTTACATTCTATCTTTATCCATTAAAAGGTTCTATCAAATTGTTATTACTGCACTTTTTCACGAATGCATCTAAAACATACACGTACTCAACTAACATGTCTCTTCCAAGTGATTAATATAGTCTGTTTCAATGAACTATGGAGTACATAAAAAAAATTACAGAAAAAAATACCCAGGACCAACAGAATTACGGATTAAACAAACACTGGATTACACAAAAAAACAAGTGACATGCCATCAACACAGATTAAAGAGGAACAAAGCCAGATCTAGTGGATCCACATGAGTTTCAGATTTTCTTAATCTACGTCACATAAACTACCAAGAGTCACCATCATCAACTCAATTGCTGCTGTAAACAGTCAAAGCACTGCAAAAGTTCAAAAATAAACAAACGCTTAATACAAATTAACTCGTAAGTTAGTAAACTTGCAATATCTTAGGAAAAGCAAAATGAAGAAATGCTAAGAAACACATGGGATTCAGTTAAGGGTTTCCCATGAGTTTATCCATAAATGACACGCTAATCTAATTTGAGGAAACTTCTGTCCCTCAAAAACAAAGAGAATCCATAGCTCCTGCATGATACTTGAGAACTTCTGAACAAGAAATTCAAAGTTGTGCTCCCACAGTGATGATATACCCCATAAATGCATTTTAGAGGATGCGTATAGGGAAGAATTGTAAGAAAAATCCATTTTACAATATATAAAGGCTGTCTACCACAGTGATTGTATATTTATGTAACATCGCAAGCTATGGCATGTTCCTTTGACAGTCTATACAAAACTTGGGTGTCCTGTAGCAAGCACGTTTTGCACAATAGGAAAACACTACTACAACCTGAAAACTGGACTGACAGCCAAAATTTACTCCTAATGCCAGCTTTATCAAAAGCTCCATCTATAGCTTTTGCACACTCATCCTCTCGCATACCACAGGAATGGCAAAAAACCCCTATCACTCATTTTAAGCAATCCTTGCAAAGCTGAAGGAAATTACCATGAAAAAATGTTTACAGTTTTTAACTATATTTTATGATCTACAAATAAAATATCACGGTAGAAACTATCTCCAAATTAAAAAGAGAAAACACAATCGCAATTTCAGTTACTTGTAAGTACTGATGAATTATTCTTGTTAACCCACCTCTTCACATTATTATAGATATTGTAAGCATGTACAAGAGCAAAACATGCAAGACAAATGCTTGCTAAGAAAATCCAAGTGGTTTGGTTATAAATGCACACATAAAACAGGTAAATGTACTTCCAGAAACTTACTGGGATTCCAAACCCTGCTTTTCAAGAAACTGCATAGCACTCTCTGAGAAATTCGAGAATCCTGCAGAGACACACATATTATATGTATTTTATTACAGCACAAATGCAGAATCCCTTTTTTGAACTAAAATGCTAGGTAATAGGTCATCTTTTAAATAAATTTTCATAGCTCTTTCATGTGCTAATTGGTATGCCATAATGCAATAAAACTTGATTATTAACATCTCTGATATTTGTACACTTCAGGAACACGAATAAACATTATTAATTTTTACGAACATTAGTTTTGTGGGGGGTTTTTTAGTAAAAAAGCTTCACTTTACTATGAAAGGCAGCATAGGTTAAACGTAAAACTGGAAGGCAAATATAATTAACAAAACAAACAACCTAGGCAAAGATTACACTATTTAAAAGGAAGTAGGGAAAACATACAGAATGTCCTCCAGAATCTGCATTCCAAAGCAAAATTTCTTAGAAGTGTATGACATACAGGGCCCATTTCAACACAGACATTCTCAAAAACACCTAGAAGACTGGAAACCAATTTTTCAGGTCATGCAATCACTAGAGCTGTTGCAAACACTAAAGAAAGGAGTTACCTGATTCCAGTCCAAACTCTAGATAGTTCTCTGTCACAATGAGAATTGCCATTGCTTTCACAAAGAAGAAAAACCCAAAGGTGACACAGACTGATCTTTCACCTCCATCCTCTACTTTGAAATAATGGGTAGTCAACGAAAACAGTACCTTACTACGCAAGAAAAAGGTCAAGGAAAATTAAGTTTGTAAAATAACTATATTTAAGAATCATAAAGCTGTATTTTGGTCATCTACACTAGGGTTGTTGTATGATGAACAGTTTTTTTAAAAAAGTAATATGTGTTCATCCAATTTCGGGTTAAAATTACAGACTACTGTAAAGCATAATAATCACATAATGGGTAGCCAGGAATACACTGCTCTGGAGTACGGTTTTGATTTAGGCTTACTTACACTCAATTGCAGCAATATTCACTATCAACCTAGGAAAATTAAACCACAGTTTAAATGTAAATAATTACATAATTATAAATTTCTGTCAAACAAAAAATACGACAATCATATCTTCAACGCAAAATATCAAACTAAATACTAATACTCCATCAAACTACATAACTCAAGATAATGCATCATAATTTCGAAATCCAAAATATTACTTTAGACTGCAACAACTGTGATGGCAGGGAAGTGATTAAACACATTTTTAACCAAAGAGGAGCTATACGTGTTCTTCCTGGATGCAAGCTCTAAGGAATACATACAAACAGCAGGAACAGGATGCTCCAACAGACACTTCTATCAATAGTGCAGTAGAATTTCTCAACTATGACAATTTTCACTCACAGGGATTTTAGACATGGGACTGTTGCTTCAATTAAGTGACTGTTTACTAAACAGAAAACACACGAAAAGATGAAACTTACGTTATTCTACTTTCACATGTACATGTTTCGAGATTTCTCAGCTTCAAAGACAGTAAAACAACAGCACATTTATTACTATCTAGGAAAGAAAAATCTATCCCATGCTCATCTTGGGAAAAAAAAAACCAACAATCAAGCCACAACTTTAAAAAAAAAGTATATAGTCTGGCATGATATATTAAGTCCTTTCACGTAACTCCAGTGCCACAAATATTAACATCTAAGACACCACTTGCTCTGTTATCAAGCTGGTTTTGAACTGTTATTCCCCCTTTTAGCATACTTCTAAACATAATTAGCTCCAAAGTTAAACAATAAATTAGGGTAAATTTTTCGTGATATATTGTCAACTCCTGTTACTGTGAACTGCAGCCCATTATAATTTTTTTTATTTTTTTTTTTTCCAAATGGCAGGCAACATCCAAACCTATTTAAACTACTTAGAAATCACTCCAGACATTACCTGCTTTGAAAAAAGAGAAATAAAGGAAAAAGACAGCTAAGTGTAAATTCCACCCTTTTTTCCACTCTGCAATAACATATTCATTCATACTTGTAATTTTTTTTTAGCACTGAAGGTATTTTAAGATGTAGATTACATGAAAATATATTTTAGAGTATCTATTCAGTAAAACATTTGAAGTTGTTGATTAATTTCTCAAGAAACTATACAATTATGCAATATCATACTTCATTAGTCAGCACATATTTAACATACACTTTGCTGTATTTCATATATATGCAGAGAGTTACTCATATGCACACAATAAAGTGGCCTAAGCACTGCATCTAATAACTCTAAGTTCAGAGTAATCAACTTCAACTTCCTTCATACCTCACAGAAAGAACTGATATATCTAAAGGAAGACTGACCTAATCCTAAAAAGATGTATATAATAGTTCACATAGACTGTGTTCTGCAAAGCTCTGTTTCCTTAACACACATTCTTAAACCAAATGTTTTTTTACAGCTAGGGACATTGATCATAAATTGAAAACACATTAATTTCAAATTTTGAAGTTATACAAAGGACTTTATAACAGTTTGTCAATAGTCCTAACCTATAAATATATTTACAACCCCCTAGATACTTCATGTTTTCAACTACGGATTGTACCTAATGGATGCAGAAAACACAACCAGGAAAAAGAAAGCATACCGACAGTAAATTCCAATTATAGTGCAGATTTATAACCCAATAAATAAATAAATTAATGATTATGTAAACTATATGTGACTGAAACCCTCTGTTAGTTGAATGATCACCACTGCTACCTATTTTAGGGATGGAGAAAATCGAACCATTATGGCTCTCTTTGTCACTTCTTTTCACTGCTTGACTTATGTTTCAGGACCTACTGAAGAAATAATTCAGGAGTATACAGTGATAAATTAATACATTCCCTACACCACCACTCCCTGCCTTTAATTCCATTTTTTTTGATCATGAAAGGTGATATGCCTGTAGAACTTATGGTTTATACTTTTACAAAAATGTAATCTTTTAAATTTCTGCAAATCTGGCATTTTTAAATTATATAATCCACTGGTACTTATGCACATGACTGAAGATAAAAAGATCCATCTCCTCTATTAAAATAGACAAACTTTTGTATTCACAACTGAAAACCAAACAAACTCCTATGTTATTTCTCATTGTGTGTATGTAGAAAAAAGTTATAGTTTAAGGCTTAGAGGTTATTTTAAGGTATTTGATGACTGACTTACCCTAGACCAACCCTCAGTCAAGTTAAGAAAAGACTGTCACTTGCCTTTGCTATGCCATTGATATTTTCCAAAAGTAGCCAGTCAAATTTACTAACCTAGCAATGAAATCAGGTTACTTAAGGTTTTTCAGCTCCCCAGCTGAGAAATACCTTACTTCTCTGTACATTAATTTTCCTAAATACCCTGCCTTTGCAACAGAAGAAATTGTATACAACACTGTTTAAAGGTTTATAGACAAAAAGTTAAGTAGCTGACTTAGTTGTTCCAAGTAATGAATTTTAAATAGCCATATAAGTATAGCAATTTAGGCACACACTACTATTAAGATGGATCACCTCTCAGTGTTGTCCATCTTATTTTATCCTCATGCATGTTCTTCTTTCCACCAATAAAGCATTTTGTAATTTTATAAACCCAGTCCTTTGCAAGTAAGCTGGCTGCAACTGCTACATTTAAAATCATGATCAACAGTTCCATTTGCTAATTTTGAGTATTTGTTCTGACAGGAGCCAACTTTCCAAATTTCAAAATAATAGAAATCAACAATCTGTGCATAGTTTCTATCTGCAACAAGCTGTAAATAAAGCATAATTTTTAAAAAAAAAGTAATTAAAAACATTGTGGCCTACACCACAATGAGTTTTCACAAACATTACATTGCAAAAGCAATGTTAATGCCAAAATTCACAGTCAGTTGGTCACGACCAATAATCTGTCTTAAAAAAAAAACACTTCAAAAACTTTAATTTGCAAGGTCTTTTGTTACTCCTCTTTAGGTACTGGAAACTGTTCAATGAGTGCAGGCTACCAGCATGAAAAGTGACCAAACACCACAGTATCCTTCAGCATTTCAAAAATACTAAACACTGAGCAGGTGGTGCAGCAGGTCTTCAAAATGCTGCCTCCAAGAAACATCTTTGAGTCTTCCTGAAGCTATCTAACCATTAGAAGATTTATTTTTATTTTCTGTGGTGCTAAACATAAGTGACTTCCCTATCCTGGAACTATTAATCCACACTACCAAATGTGATGTTAGTATAGTTCACACTGCAGTCCAATGGAACAAGAGAGACAGACATTCCTGCCCTATCCTTGCAGCAGGTAAGCTGAGCATTAGCTGTCACTTGAGCATCTATCCAGCCTAGCAGGGGAAATGGCATCTTTCACTGCAGCTACGCAAACATTTAAGCACACGAAACTTGTTTAAAGCTAGCTTAGTTGTGTCTGGAACAACTACCATCAGTATAATGCCAACATACTCTAGCACTGGAACTCAAATATTGAATTTATGTACTACTCCTAAATTTCTGGTAAAACACAGACGTATAAATTAGATTAGTTTCTGGAATTTTTCTGAATATCTACATTATGAGCATTAAAAAATGCTAATAGTGGGTTAGTGCTCTGAATCAAAACATCCATTTCTGGAAGATACAGCTGAAAAAAATTCCAATTATCACTTCCAAATTCTCTAAGCTTTTTTTGTCATTCTGTCAGCCAAATCCTTAGTACAACCTATCACCTCTACACACACAGCCACGAAACAGAAGAAACATCTGTCATCAAAACTCAAAATTGTTCTAGAATTAATTCTTGACATAAGTTGACTGCTTTCAATTGAAAATATGTAGGCAATGAAATTTTTCTAACACTTGAAATTATGATGAAACATTTCTAGTCTTGATATACTGAATCAGTAAATAGTTGTGCAAGTTTTAGAGTATTCTCAGCATCCCAGAGGCCTGACGTCACAATACATGAATGAACCACTTTTCTTCTGAAATCTCTTTTCAGAAACCTGCCTAGGTTACAGGGATCACAAGGACTGTCATTAATACCTCTGCATATCACTCCTTGCACCATCCTCTTTCACCCAAAAAGCTGTAACATAACTTATTCCAGGCATTAATGTATTTATGGAGATGTTAACTCTAACACAAAGTTTGACTGTGCTTCCTGGTACTGCATCCTTCTGCATAGCCACTAACCCTCAGACTGCACAGGATCACACTACTTCATCCCGTAAGTTCAGAAACCATACCGGTAATTAAACAAAGCCCTATTCAATATTAGGAAGCAGTGACTTCACAAGGATTTCTACAAAATTGCCTACCTTGTGCAGAAGCCGCCATAAAAACAAGGTCTATTCAATGTCATAGGAAAAAAAGGAGTAAATAAAAGTTGGACAAAGTGCAGGAAACTAGTTCTGACTATTTCTTTCCTTTGTGGAATTAATAAATGACTGTTCAACTACCTAGTACTGGATAAGTAATTATACAAGGTTACAATTGCATACAGGTTTCTCATTTCCCAGAAGTTACTTATTTCTGAAGGCTTGGTCCTACATATTAGGACATTCTTCTCTAGGCTCTCCCATATTTGCATATGTTTTTAGAAGTGCCATATGAAACTAACTCTTCTAACCTTTCTCTTACCCGAACAAACTGACAGAAGTCCTTAAGAATTTTCTCTCTAAAGTATACTGCCTGTTACCAAAAACTCAAAACAATATTGGTCCCTTAGACAATACACTCCCGGGTACAAAAATGTTAAAGCATGCAATTAACCGTTCACAGCTTCTTAAATAAATTTTAGCTTTCAGTACAAGACCTTTTGCTTTTAAAACTATTCTGTCTGACCTTACTTCCCTTTCAGTCATATAGGAAAGCTAGTGAGAAAATACAGCTAATGTGCTTCTAATGTGCAGGGAATGTTTCAGTCTCCTCCAAGTCCAAATGTTCAATTAGACCTCAAGTGCTTCAGCCAGATTAGGATAAAACTGGAAATGTTGGTTTAGGCTCAATTCATATAAAAATGGCAGGTGAGAAAGAAACAATCAAAAAAAGGCCCCAATAGCTACTTGCATGTTTACACCACTGAGACACAACTGCCAAGCAATTTAATCTTTTTAAATTTCTCTATTTGGTTTTGCCCTGAATAGATGACCAAACAAAAGCAGTGATTAGGACTCTATGCAATTACCACTGTAAGGAAGAATTATTGCAGTGGATTTTCCTACAGTATATAATTCACAACTCTGTTGCACTCAGAGCTGCAATCACTGTAGTATTATTTAAGCTGGCTACACCTGACATTTGAAAGATGAAGCAAATGGGGCATTGCCACCAATAAATTTAAGAACGCATTGTGGCTTTCGTAGTTGAAGCTTGTTTTTCCACTAGTTCTACTCATCTCCCCCTCATCCTCAAAATGGGAGTCAAAGATGTTGGCTTTCATTTCTGATTTCTTATTCAGTAGCTGCCTCTCACTCCTTCCGTCTGCAAGATTAAACTAGAATTCCTGACTTCACCCAAATAAATAAAACAAAGGCTGGGCAATAACACCTACATATTAGCTATAATATAGCTAATTTAAGTTACATTATAAGTTACACAAACCTGAGACACCAACTTTCCTGTCATTACCCAGTAGACTACAAAAACAACCTTTTGCACTGTGGATCTGTCCATTGACAAGTCAAAGGAGAAATACCTGGTCTGGAAGCAAGCTACTGAGAGTCTTTTTTTTTTTTTTTTTCATAACATGAGCCAACTCCCTCTTCTAGCAATTTCTTACTCATTACAAGGAAAATTCAGGATATCATTTTATACTCAGGCTACTTAGAAAAAGAATTCCTGTCCTCATCATAAAGGCAGCACGCGTGTTAATAATTATCAAGTATAGACAAGAATTAAGCATATCCAGAACTGTTAGCCAAATAAATATAACCAAATGTTAAGAGTTCAAAGGTTTACATAATGTCACCCCCAGCTATTACTTACAACAAAAAAAACCCACCAAAAATCCCACAACACAGTAAGAATGCCTATTAAAGAACAGGCATTTATACAGAGGAATCAATTTTGAATATTCAAGTGCTATATCGACCGTAACTTAGCACTTTCTCTGGTTGTCAGCTGTTGAGGGAGCAGAGGAGTTACAGAAATTAATTTTCTTACTCACCTTTCCATAACCTGCACCTTTGCAGGTTCTTATTCCATTCCTCTGCTTTATCACATCTTTAAAAGGCAACTTTTCCTCACTAAAGTGTATGTCTGGATTAGTGTGTGGAAAGCAGTTAATTACCATGCAAGCATCCATGTCTGATCCTGGCTTCTCCACTAAAAAGAAACGTAACAGCTGCTTCTTTATGGCTTAATTTTGCCTGTTTCCTAAATACCTTCAGTTTCAGAGGGGAGTTCAGCTTTTCACAGAGTTTTAAAAACACATCACCTCAGCTCCTACAACTGTCTGCACATTTTGTTTTCTGTAAACTTCAAAAGAGTGTCTTGAATGCATTTTAAAATTATGAATTCATGTATGCATCTATGCAATAAATTAGTAAACACATTACTGTTCAGGAAGCATCAGATTAAACATACTGAAAAACAAAAAGGGTGCAGTAAATAATATGCTTCTCCAAAATCTGTGAATACTTTCTGTACAGAAATCTATTTCTGACTGCCAAACTCGGCAAAAGCAGATTAGTTTAAAATTACTACATACTACAGATTAGCACTAACAGTATGTTCACACACATATTTGTTCCATAAATAGTTTGGTATTAATGCTACCAAGGTACTGATATCAGTACAGCATATGTTACTCAACAATGACACTAGCTTACACAGTCCTTTTTCCAAATGCTAAATATTTATGTACCCTGCCAATCAACAACAAAGAGCTTTATATGAATTGCCGAATGATGCAAACTATTTGGAATAGAGTGACTTAAGAAAACAGAAAAGGATACACTGCAAAAGCCAAGACAAGCAGACACCACACTATGCTGATATTCATTTCTTGTGAGGGCTTCACCATACTGTAATAGGCTTCTGTCACTACATACACAACTGTAGCTGCAACAGTGAAATCCACCAACCACTGATATTCCGGAAAATAATGTAATGCTGAAAAACACAAGTTTGCAAATGTTAAAGGTGTGATATTTCAAAGCAGTTATTGACATATATAGAATGGAGTAACAACTAAAAATTGTTTTCAATTAACTGAGGTCTAGGTAGACCCAGACAATCCAATTAAAAAGCAACAATAGCAAAAAAGTAACTTGTTTTTCCACTCAGTAACCTGAACATCACTCTTCACTTCTGTTATTAAATATTTAATTTCTACTCAAATTTACAAGGCTACAAGATTTTCTATTTTAATATCTTGACTTTTACACATTAACATCCTCAATTCAAAAAGCATACTTAATTTTAGATCTCAACATCACAACAGAAAATAGCCCTCCAGCTGAGTCCAGTTGCAATTCCAAGTAAGAGGTTTTTTTACTCCGAAAGATTAAAAGCTCATTGGCAACCACTTAAAATAACAAATATAATCACTTTCTCTTTTTCTTTAAAAAAAAACCCCAACATCTAAGATACTGATGGTTTGCTCTTCCAGATTTTGCTAATATCTCCTGTACAGCAATAAATCATTGTGTAAATTCCACTGTAAAAATTCTGGGGATCATACTGTGTTTCATGCAGGCTGGGCAACTTATCAAGACAGAGCTTCCCAGTGCTGGGAACTGCAAAGAACAATTTGTGACAATAAAGTGTAGCTTGCCCCTCCCAAACAACTTCCCCACATCTACATGGTTAAAAATTCACAAAACATTACTAAGCATCTGTCTGTTGACTACAAGCTACCTGATGTCAACCACGTGAAACTGGCCAAACTCAGGTATTACCAAGTCCTATACTTATTTTTGAAATAAGCATCTGGTTAGATTCAACAAAAGTTTGTATACATAACTTCTTAAAGACAGTTAAACTCTACACAGTATCAGTATCTATATATACTCAGGAAGACAGTTGAATGCTGTAATTTCCAAGCAAATAACACTAACTGAAACTTGAGAATGCTTTGTTTATTTATGTGTCAGCTTCAAAAACTCTGCATTTCTGTTAAAGGTGTTTTCTGCAGGCTCCAATAACTTAAGATGAGAAATCTCCTACACAGAACTGTGCTTCCCTTCTTTCTATATTTATGCATAGAACACACGCATATAAAAATGTTGATATTAAGAAAAAATGTATCACACATACGTACATATCCATATGAGTTTTCTGTAACAGAATGACTGGTTATGAATAAGGAATCAAAAATTACCGTTTAAAAAAATAGCAACTTCCAAAACACTAAATGATGCTTACTTCTGTACTGTCACTTTCGGTTTCTAAGCATTTTACCTCAGTGTTTCAGGTTTGCGGTTGAAAGGTCTAGGTTTCAAAGCTACAGCACATTTCCTATTTTAGATGAACAGAAAGTACATGTTTCGACATCTGCCAATTGTCATTTTCTTGTACAAAGCTATGATCTCTATTTCAAGCAGACTATGATCATTTCAGAGTTGTCTCATATTGCTATGGACGCCTGACACAACAATAGATATGCTTTGTGTTGGATTTCACCTACTCATCCTTTTCCATAATGCTGCTATTAAGACATCACCCATGGAACAACAAAGGAGACATAGCCCTAATTCCTGCCTTCTCATTTAACTTTATGAATGAAGTAAAACTGATAATAATCTATGTAAAAAGATATTCTGGAATTCATCACAAATAAACATTTGATAGAAAGAACCAGGATATATTTGAACTAATATAATCTGCATCAACTTATTCTTACCAATAGTGTCCCTTTCAGTCACAGATTTTGTTTCCAGGTGAAGGTCAATGTCTTTTGGAATGGTTAGAGGTTTGTTTTCAATATGACCATTATATTTTCTGTAAAAATAAACAAATAAATAGATAACACACAGATATGACAAAATAAACTTTCAATACATAATGGCATTTTCAGTTTAAAAAAAGCGCAGACCACTTTTTTGCCAAATGAAAACATTTTTATCTACCTAACTAAACGTATTAATTCAAGTTCAAATCTTGGGAAACAGCCAGGTATGTCAACAATCGCTAGCTTTATCTTGCAGGGCTCTGACATACTACTGTGGTATGGGTTTAAACAGCTTCTATATGCTGTGTCCTGAGCATATACTAGGACAAGATCCAGTGGCCAGTATTTACTTCAGCCCACTGATTTTCTCTGTTCAAGGAGCTCAAGGATATTATAGTAAGTTCCCTGTCTCAAAAGGTTAGTGATACCAATACAGCTACAGAGCAGAATATATCCACCCTGCCATACAGATACTCTGAAGAAAAATAAAGCTAAAATAAGACTTTTTGAATTGAGGTCTAGAACTGGATGCTGAAAGACAGGAGTGCTAGAAGTCTATAGATTGAAAGTAAAAAAGACAGACAGACTTGGCAGTGTTAATTTAATTTAATAACAACGAGCAGTAATCTATCTCAGAAGACACACGACAGGAAAAAAAAAAAAAAAACCACACCACAAATGTCCCAAAAAAGCATTAGGCCTTTTTGTCACAACAGGGTGCTTAGCAAGTATGTCACACGAGCTGGATTAATCTAGATCCTTGAAAGATCTATCCCACCAGCAATCAAGTAAAGACAATTTTAAGATAGTTTTCCAATCTAAAAGGCTACATGTAAAAATGCTATAAACTGGTTTCAATTCATACCCAGCTTATGAAAAAAAGAAAAAAAAAAAGTTTATTGCAGTATTACTAGCAGTCCTAGAGATACAGTACATGTTGAAAAGAAACAATCCATCATGCTCTCTTTGGGTAGACAGGCAAGGCTAAGTACACCATGATACAACATCAGAGTTCAAAGCTGTGTTCTAGGTTTTAGTCATCGCTGCAGAGCATAGCAGCAATACACAGGGGCTTCAGAAAGAGTAACACAGAGACTCATTTTCTCCTGTCATACAGGTGGCTACTTGCTTACACAAACAGAAGGAATAACACAACCAAAGGTTGATCCTCACACTGCTAAACCCTTCCTGGCTTCCAGACTTAAGCAACTTCAGGATAATCTGAGCCAGGGACTGCGTGTTCTGAAACCATCATTTTTCAAAATTTACAAGAATTTCCCTAATGCCTTTCTGAACCAGTCTGAAATTTGTTAAACTGCATAGCGCCTTGTGGCACCAAGTTCCACAATGTGTGTCCCAAATTGAGAAGTCCTTAAAACTACTAACATTATTTGGTGCCTCCTTGAATAATACAGTAGCAAAATTTACTACTCCTTATCCACCTTCTGTGCACACTGGATACGTACTTGCTGCAAAACCCTCCCTTAGCCAGTTCCAAGACTAGTAAACCTGACACTTCTCCTCCTTGTGTGGAAGCCTTTCCTCTAGTCACCATCACTTCCCTTTCCCAGTTCTACTAAATCATCTTTGAAATATGGTATAAACAAAAGTATGTCTTACAGGTATAATCTGAATTTAGACTATATTCTCCAAATTGTTGGTTAGAACTAACATATCTTTAATCATTTTTCACAGCAGAGACACATGTAACAACCATAACAGATGACATACTTAGACTAAAACACGCATTTTCATCTGGAGCTCTGAAACTATATCAACATCATGACCTTCACTTTCCACACCACTAGATTTTAAATTGAAGAAAACAGTTTAAAAGAAACTGAACGATGTCAAGTTACATGAAATTGGGCTGAGATATTACCATTACTAACTAGAGTAAAACTTACCTCATTACTATTAAAAAAAAAAAAAAAGTCACTAAAGCAGACTAGAAAATGTTTCATTAGTGTTTGTTTGGTTTTTTTTAAATTAAAAAAAAAAAAAAAAAAAAAATCAAACCCAAAACTTAAAACCCCTGAATGGCTAGAAGAAAACAGTAAACTCTGCCAGATTTTAGAATAGGACCTCTGAAATTAGGAAACGAAGGGTGGATTTTCCAAAGAAATACAAGTTATTGGGACATGAGTATTAAAAAGAAATTCAAACAATCACAAATTTATTTATAGGGTATGATGCTGTCTCTGCTAATAGCAGATGAGAATACAAGCAAAAAGCATTGATAATATCACCTTAAAAAAATTAATTTAATTCTTGGTATCATCTGAAGCACAAGAATTTTAACGGACAAACTGGAAGCTCAGGATAGGAATCTAAAGCATTACTCAAAAAATTCAGGTGCTCAGGCCTAAACAAGAAGCCACAAAGACTGCCCAAGCCACTTGGCTACCTGAAAGCTTCTGTGTGCACCCCTGCCCTGAGCTGTTCTCTTGAATTTTCTTCCCTACTGCATGCACCCAAGAGTACTATCATCATGAGTGAGACCAGCATTTTGATAACTAAAGCCACTTCAGCTCAACAATATTTCATGTTCCTACACTTTAATTATCCCAGGGGACCCATAACCCGTGAGACACAGTCAGAATATACCCAGGATTATTGACAGCTTTAATTCAAAGTAATTCATAGTAGCTATGGACCTTTTCATTAGCCTAACAATTTAATATAACACAAATGATTCTGAAATAGAAAGTCTGCCTAATATTCATGTGCCATTATAACCTACAGTATGATATACTGGTGTAATATGCATTGAACAAAATGGGATACAAATTCACACTACAGCTGTTTTTAAGGCTCATTTTCAAGCAAGTTCCTCAGATGTCCTTTTGTCATTTCTATTTTAATTAGTTCAAATTGGAAAAGTATTTAAGTAAGGAGCAGATACATTTTGCAGGACTACTGGCTTGGCAGCAAATTCTTTACCCTGAAAAGACATAGGGAAAATCTAATAGATGCGTCCTTATTTCTCCTACACCATCTGGTTCACATCTCCTTGGGTCAAAGAAGCACTGCATTACATTTTGTGCTACCTAAAACAGTACATCCAAACCAACTCAACAGGAACAATTCCTACTTTACGGTTCTCCTCCAACAACAGCCGCTTCTTTAGAGGACACAGAGGTGTACTTACTTACAAAAAGTGTATTATTCATTACAACATCAAAGCAAAGAAAGCACCATTCAAGCCTCCACATTACCATCCCGGTTTCCTTGAAATTTCGTATCCTCCTGTGATTAACATTTACCCTAGTACAAACAACTGCCTACAGGTATTACAATTGTATTCTCTTGGTTATATGTTAATATAATAATTATACGAATCTCATAACCAAATCACACCAACAAAATTTCACTGCACAGACATGAAAACATAGCATCGCATTTGAAACACTACATGCAGAAGTTCAGTAACTGAAAAAGGATTAGTGAACATATATGTGACTTGTGATATAGGTTCCTACTAAATTTCACAGTAAATTTTCCAAAAATTAGAAAATTTAAGCTTGTATGTCAGTGAACATAAACATGCCATGCTTCCATGCAGCTGAGAGCATGTAAGTGCTTCGATGAAAGTGAGAACACACATTTTCAATGCAAAAGACTGGCAAGACTGAGGAAAGGCAGTAAGAGCAATGTACAATTATTATTTGGCAATGCGATTGGGTTTTTCTGTTTAAGGCTCCTAGCAGTGGACTTATAGTTACATAATTAATTTTATATATGAATAAATATTACTGGTTAAATGGACAGTTATATGTTGTAATGCTATTCACAATTGTTTTGCCTCAATTTGTTACAGAAAACTGCTAGATAAGTTTCTGAATTTGAAAGAATATTGCAACAAACATGAAAAATTAAAGCTACTTAATCTTAAAGGAACAGCTTAATTCTTTACCCCAAAGCACGGCAAATAAGATTGCTAACAATGTATCTTAAGAACTATGAAACAGAAAAAGAAAAAAAAACACATTACAATGAACAGATTATACATGCAGTTTCTGGATTATAAAAGAGTTGATACTGGAATAAAAGAGAAAGGCCTAAAGGAAAGCTCCTGTGTCACCAAAAAGAATGTCAGAAGGGTGGGTTTGCTTGGGTTTTATGTAGCCAACTCAGAAATCCTACATCAACAGAGCAGCCTCACCACTTCAAGATATCTTGATTCTTGCCACAGTGTACTTCTGGAAGTCTGTTCCAGAACTTCATGCCTGAATGTCAGAAACATGTTTCCACCTTAAACTGGCAGACAGCTATATCCCTCTCAGTCACCTTTTTGCTAGGTTAAACAAGCCAAGCTATTTTAGTCTTGTCTTGTAAGACAGACTTTCTGTTTCCTGGATGATCCTAGCAGCCCTCTGTTCACCTGTTCATGTACAAATTCATTTTACTTGTGCATGAGTGATCAGAACTGTACACGTAATCCAGATACAAGTTCTACACTGGTGCCTTGTCCAAGAGGATTAATATTTCTCTATCTCTTCTACTAGAAATACCTCACCTTATACATCCTAGAAGCACATTTACCTTTTTCACAGCTGTGTTGGAGAGGTGGCTCACAGTAATCCTATATAGAACTAAAATACACAAATCTTTTGTTTGGTTCAAGATTAAGAGCTTCAATCCTATAGAAGATTTGCTTTCCCCAGTTTGCACCCAAAGAATACATCACAGACCAGTTTTGTGGACTGGAAATAATCCTGTCCTGCACAATTTGGGCATATTCAGCTCTCTGTTAAACTGAAAAAACAGAGTTTGGTACAGAGCCGTGACAATTAATGCAAGGATGGCAGCCATATGCAACTAGCAGTTTTTAGTTCACACAAAAACATAAGCTGGCTGGCCAAGTTATTATATGGATCATGCTTGGGAAAAAAAAAAAAAATTAAAACAAGTATTTACCTATCTTTTTTGCTCTTCCCTCTTTGTTTCCCTGCAAGAATCCGTAGTTCTTCTTCAGTAGGATGCTGATACCACCGTAAACTAAAGAAAAAAGAAAATATCAAGTAAAACAGTATCAGTATTAGCAATACAGTGTTTTTTCTTTAAAACAAAACATCAACACAGATCTATATGCATATTAAAACATTGGTCCTTGGCAACATCTAAGCAAAGGAATTGTTCACACTCTGGAAGGGAGAGCCATCTTGCAGGAAGACCTGAATAGGCTGAAAGAGCAAAGTAACAAGAACTTCATGAAGTTCAACAAGCATAACATCTTGCACCTGGAAAAACATAACCCAGGAGTGCAGCACAGGCTGCGATCTACCTGGCTGGAGAGCAGCTCTGCAGAAAGAGAACTGGGGGTCCTGGCGGACAACAAGCTGAAATATGAGTGAACAGCGTGCATCAGTGTCAAAGCAAGCCAACAGGATGCTGGGCTGCCTCAACAAGGGCATCACCAGCAAAGATAAAGAACTCATCCCACTCTATTCAGCGCTCGTCAGGCCACACCATGTTCAGTTTTGGTCCCCACTATGCAAAAAAGATGTGGACAGGCTGGAGAGGGTCCAGAGAAGGGCCACGGAGATGACCAAAGGACTGGGCAGCCCAACAGATGAGGAAAGGCTGACAGAACTGGGTTTGTTCAGCCCTGAGAAAAGAAGGCTTAGGGGAGACCTCATCACTGTGTTCCAGTGCTTAAAGGGTGGCTACAAAGAAGATGAATACTTTCTTTTTACAAGGAGTCACATGGATAGGACAAGGGTACAAGTTACTCCTGAGGAAATTCCAAATGGACACAAAGGTAAAATTTATCATAAGAACAATCAGGCATTTGAATAATCTCCCCAGGAAAGCGGTGGATTCCCTAACACTGGACACTTTTAAGATTTGGCTGAACAGGGTGCTGAGCTGTCCTGTCTAGACCGTGCTCTTGCCAAGAACGGTTGGACAGTATGATCCTTAAGTCCCTTCCAATCTGGCTAACTATGGTTCAATGAAAACACCCTAGTGTGCAAGTACCAACCCTGCCTGAGCTGAACAGCCACAGCTAAACCTCAGTACTCTTCAGTATACAAGATGTTTATTCATAATGAGACAGCTTTGCCACTTTGTCATTCAAGTGAACATTCTTCACTTTGCAGAACACCAAACTTTCAAGTTATCCTCAAATACAGCAAATAAGGTTATACCAATATTGGAAGAAAATTCACTAGAATAATTGTACCAGTTATACCAATATTGGAAGAAAGTTCACTAGAATAATTGTACCATTACAATTACCCATCAGAACCATATTCTAAACACTTTTATAAAGTAACTTTCCATGATCCAGAATAGCTATTATCAAATAACGACTACCAGTCTTTTTTCTTAAGCAGAGCAGATCGTGATATCAACATTCCTTTCCTAAACATCTCATCAGTGATATCTCCAACTCCTACTAGAAAAAGTGCTATTAAAAAAAAAAATAAATTAAAAAAATCAGCATTTACATGTAGCTGTGCTGCAAGTTTTTCCACTTTTACAAGGCAATGCACCACCCATTGCTCATTTATTTGCAAGGCAAGAAGTGACAAGGAAATTCTAAAGAGGAAAACCAGAGATGGTTACATCTCTAAGACAGCACATTTTACCTTAATCTTTAAGAATGTCAAGAACCTTAGTAGCTGAAACAAGGGCTTTTCCACATTCAACAAGGGAGGGTTGCTGTTCAGATGCAGGAAGGATGTCACTCTGAACTCCATCCTGAAATGCTGAGGCAAAGAAGCCCAAGTATTAATGGGAACAGACTTGGGAAATTTATCTGTGTTTACGTGGAAGTATTCGTGTGGAGTAGCAGGACATAAATGGTGACATGAGTTAACACAGGGTAATAGTTAGAGATGATAATGGAGTCCAGAACCATCAGTACTTCTCACATTAAAAAAACCTAATTCAAGTAGGACCATTCAAATCTATGTTGGCGAATGACAGATTATGTTACATCCAATTTCAAAAAGTCAGCAGGGCAAATTTTGAAAATAAAACATCAAATCCAAATAACCTCAAGCCCCTTGATAAGACTTGATTCCCAGCTCTGTTTTGGAAAGGCTTTTTGTCCCACGTGGAAGTCTGGTCCACCCATCTTTATGTTTGCAGAATATGTCCTTTCATGTAAATATAAAAATTTTTGTCATTCTTCTTGGAACACTGTCTACACAACAAATGTTGAGGGAAGACCACTGCTACAAGACTCATGCTGAAAGCAGAAACAGTCCTAAATGCAAGCAGACACAACAAACAATATTATACTCCTTATACTTTCCTTACTATGGCACGGACACACGTGTGTGTACACATGCTGCCTGAGACACTGGATAAAGACTAGGAGAAAGAACAGGTTCACTTTTCATGAAACGTATGTATCACTGAGCATTTGCCTGCCTGGCGGATCTTAAACAGGAGACACAGGTCCTCTGTCCTGACATTGTCCTCAACACTGCAGTAAATCTGGCTGAGGACAGGGAAGTGGGAATGATGAAAAGTGGCATGATGAAAATACAACATGTTTCAGGAAGAGCTGCCGGTTTCAGCTGTTTAATTGCTGGCATAAAGAAGCTTTAAACAGGCAGTTGAACAGAGATCATCACCTTAAAATAACTTTAAAATTGGCATAATGGATAAGTAAGAGTTCAAGTCAGCGATATTACAAAGAATACAATACAGTTAATAGGGGATTCCACAAGCCTGTGTCGGCAGGTACTGCTGGACTATAAGAATCAGATGATGTTGGGATTTCTTCAGGAGAAAAGAACTTTAGCACCAACCAACAATACATCACAGAGATCCAAACCACTGCATGCTGCAAATTTCCCTTGAAGGAATTCACTGCCGGTTCAAAAACTGAAAATGGCAACTACTACAGACTTAGCATGAACACGGTGTTTTAGGGGGGAAGAAGCAGGGATAAATTTTGTTTGTGGGTTTTTTTGAGGCATCAGTAAGAGTGAAAGTTATTTCATTAATTTATTTTTATGTGGTCCCAGCTGAAAAATTTGCTGTTTGCAAACTTTGCTGCAAAAGAGACTTTGTTAAGACTGAGAGTCCCGCAGAAACCAGGGTATCTACCTTTTCATCCAAGAAGACAAACTACATTGGAGATACTAACTTCTTCCCGTCTTTCACATAACCTATAGAAAGTGGGAGAAAGCACAGAAACAGTCTTCTGCTTTGTCATTCACCACCTCGTAGATCTGAACTTGACATGCTGAGAGTACCACAAGTAGTTTTGCAATAATGAAAAGCACCTGTGTTGGAAGCTAATATTTCAGAGTCTTTCCTGCACAGACAGAGAAACAGTACCTACTACAGCAGAACAGACAAAATTCTTGCTCTGTGTAACGTACTAGTATAAGTCAAACACTTGAACCACAGTTTGCTCTTACTTGCACTACAGAATTGTGTTGCAAGTGATTCATAATTACAACTAATAGGATACAAGAGTTTGGGGATTTTTTAGTTAATAAACCTTCACATCATGCATTTAAAATCTCAAATTTTAAAATTCAAAATCTCAAAACCAAGAGATCTGAACAAACATTTTCATAAAAGGAGAGCTAAAAACAGGTAGTTTGTATCTGCTTTAGCTTATCCCACAACTGATTATTCTGTAGCTTTGACATACAGAAGTTTGACTGAATAGCAATACCAGCATAGATATGCTCCAGTTAATTTGAATAAAGGTCATTAATGAATGCACAACAAAGCATCCATTTTCCCCTGTCTTCCTGAAGTGGGCTGAAAACAGAACACAGCTTAGCAACTTAAAAGTAACACTTGGTAGACAATGTTTCATTAGTTAAAAATGCAAAGGTCTGTGCAAATACTTAGGCTGCCATTCATTGACTTCAATAAATACGAATATTCAAATTCTCTTCAAGCTCTGAAAATAGCATTGATTGAAAGTTTGCATTTCTTTACAAATTTAAGTAAATAGCTTTCAACAGTCAGTGATAGTGGTTCACTCTGTAAACAAATAATTATCTTATGTCTGTCCATTCTAACAATTCTCTCAAATTTGGAAGTGTCTACATTTCTTTTTAATGGACTTTGAATGTACACATGCAGGCATCTTGAAGAGTTTCTTGCTTGTCTGCTTATCTGTTTATCCTTCCTCCCATTTGGCAAGGACCATCTGTAGACTTTTCAGACTATCTTGCTCAGAAAAGCCCTGCAACCCTTTGAAAGAAAGACACTTAAGCCCAGTAACTTAAAAACCAGTTTTTGGAACCAAAGATTAGTTGAAGTATTTTGACAAAGGAAAGGAGCAGCAGGTGGTAACTTTTCCTGGGAAATCTGGACTGCTTAACAGTGTGTCTGCCTGCGCCTGTGCGCTTACACGTGTATAAAACCCCCCACTCCAACAACACAGGTATGTCAAACAAAACACTGTTGGCAAAAAGACAGCACTAAGGAAAATGGGTAAACATAAAAGATAGTTTGCCAGCTAAACTAAGAAGAGAACTGCTTTTCCTTCTGCCATTAAAATTCAGATTGTTGTCACAGAGAAGCTTCTGACATTTTTATTTCCAGAACAGAGAACTATTTCTGGCTCTTTACATAATTCTTGTATTCAGGAGGTTATCCACAATAACTGAAATTACAATGAACTAAAATAGTTAACAGATAAATAGAAGAACACTGACAAGCAACAATGACATTTTAAAGGCTACTAACATGAAAGGCAATAATAAGACTCCCGTTGACTTCAGTGGGAGCACAATTCCATAAGCATAAGAGCAGAAATCCTGCTTTATGTATTTATCAATATGCAGGTGTGCAAAGATAGAAGAAGAAAACGGTTATGAAAAACATTTGAACAGCAAACCTCTCCCTATCATTGGCACAAGGCATGCCCTAGAACGAGGATACAAAAAGAGAAAATGTCACAAGAATGAAGAACACAGGCACGATATTAAGTAATTCCTGAAAAAAATAAATCAAATATTTAAATTTTGAAATAAAAATTTACACAAATCGTTTAAATAGGACATAAAAAGCAGAAAATTTCATTTTAATAATTGCTGATAAAAAACACTATAGTACTAAAACACCTTTAAAATAAATGGTATGCAATTTCATATTCATTAATGTAACATTCTTTTTAAAGTGAAAAATAGGTGATCGATACTTTGCAGATGTAGTCAACAATACACAAATACAACTTCACACAAAAATTAAGAGTATGATTCCTGTTCATTTAATTCATAATTACTGTTTTCCATTATACCTAACCAGCGACACCTAGCACACACCTAAACAACATTTACAGTCATTTTTCATTAGCAACTCTTTGAGTGATGAAACGGGGAAAACAAAAAAGAAACAAGCTGGTAATTCTGAGATGCAGAGGAAAAAAGGCAATGGAAAATTATACAAGACTGGTTAAGACTTCTACAGAGCATGTTGTTATTCAAGGATGCCCCAGAAATCGGGGAGTAGAGATTTGGTATTCTCAAAATTTTAACAATTACAAAAGACAGCACACTACTTTCTAATCAGGCAAAGTGTTTTTATTCCCAAACAAAAAACCAGTGTCTATAATTCTTTTAACATTTAAGGTACTGATTTATATTCAAAACAGCTGCTGATTTTCATTACTGTTGTGGATACAGACACACAGGGAATGCTCCCCTTGCAACTCATTATGTCTGTTTGATCTATTGTTATGAGGAAGTAGTGTATCAAAATGTATACTAATCCTGTCCTATGAAGTATTAAAAAACCAATAAATATCTAAGCACACCCTATACGCAAGGCTAATCAGCAGGTGGATTATGAAGAACTGAGGCAGTGCAGAGAAAAAAAAAACTTTCCATTCTTCAGGGTCTTATATTCAGTTTTTAAATGATGTAGCTTGTGCCTTTGGTAATATAAGAGCTGGACAACAGCTGACTTTATCATTGATAATAGCAACAAACAAGTCTGTTCTTTTACAGCAACACTGTCTTAATACCTTGAGTCTGTAAGTCAGGTGTCACAATGCTATTGTAATAAGTTTAAGAACAGCAGATTAATTATTTTTCAAGAAAAAAATACTAAATTAGTATGTTTTACTGTTATTACTCTAACAAATAATTGCATTACCATACTCACACACAGTATAGCAACTGTTAGTTTGTCTTACCTGCCACTACAGAGAAGCCAACGAGCAAGAGAATAGTGAGGTATGATCTTCTGTATGACACTAGCCATTACCATGGTAACCACCAACTGCACACCTATCACACCCTGTAGAGGAATAAGTTAATAACAAGTCAATGCGCGTTGCAGAAAAGTGTCGAAGTAACTTTAAAAAAATTAAAATTAAAAACACCTTGTACGGTAGGGATAACATTTTTTGGTTCTTTTTAAACTTGAGGGGAAAAAAAAACCACGTACCATATCAGTTTGCAATAAATCCCCTGGAACTTGCTGTAATTAGTTGCACACTTCAAAGCGGAAAGGCATTGCAAGGCCACGAGGCCAGCAACACATGTCCCTATTTCACAGACTGTAGGGCCAAATGTGGAAGTGGCATTTCACAAGACATCATGCCTTAAAACTACATCACTGATTGCAGTCTTGATTTTTTTTGGCCTCTCCAGTTACGACACGATTTAACAGCTGACACCACACAAACCCACTGGAATTAACAATCATTTACAATATCTGCATGGTGAAGTTTCAGCCTCTGATTAGCACAGAGCATTTTGCTCCTGACTGAACTTCAGGCACAGGTGGTGAAAGGGAGGGGAGAGCACACAGGAATCGGCACAGCTTCCTTTGAATGACCAACTCCTGATAAGGTTTGGCTCTTCAGCAAAGCCAGCAGCAAGCTCATTCCCAGTCACTCATCAAGCTTTAATTTTGACTGTTGGTGGTTGTTGTTGGTTTTGTATGGATTTTTTTTAATAAAGCAACTTTACACTTCTAAAGCTAAATAACAATGAGTGAAACGTTGCATCATAATACTTTCAACGTGCACATGAAATTCTATCAACTAATACTACCATGTTAAAAACCATCAGGAAGTGTGTACACCGTATTTCCTCTATTTACATGTAATATTTCCATGCTTAAAACATCATAAGCATTAGTAAAAAGTATCAAACAGATGCAAGGGAAATTTAAAAAAAAACCACAAACAAGTGAAAAAACATTAAGAATCAATCAAACAAGCTATTTCCACTCCGTTAAACTGTTTTTCAGAATATTTTTTAATGGAAAGGAACACAGGCACTTTTTCAATCAGCACACAAAATGCCACATTTAAGTGGCAACATATAAAAGTTCACATTCACTTTCATTCTTAGATAACTTTTGGATATGACTAGTTACTAACAATATTTTGAAGATAAATATTTTCT
The DNA here is from genome assembly GCA_028020825.1 of Podargus strigoides. Lineage (NCBI taxonomy): Eukaryota > Metazoa > Chordata > Aves > Caprimulgiformes > Podargidae > Podargus > Podargus strigoides. The sequence continues at coordinate 86,455,019 of CM051663.1, read as the reverse complement.
CTGTAGCTGTAGAAGTTGGGAATTATACCACTAGCTTTGTACTGATGCAGTGTGCTATAGAAGGTCAGGAGGCAAAAGTATTTCTACACATGGAAGCAGCACATAATTAACCATTAGCAAATTAAACACCTGTTAGCTCTTACACTTCCGAAACATTTTCTCCAATATTCCCCAAAGGAAGAAGAAAGATTCATCCCTCCAGAACACCTCACTAGCAGCACAGCATGCAGTACAGCCATTGTTCAAACACATCCTCTCCCACCTAGCATACCTGTTCTCTTGGAGGAAATAATTTAACCACATGTTATTTTTACCAAAAGTTTCTCCAAACGTAAAGATAATCTGGGGAATGAAAGGGCAATTCTTACAGAATGGTGAAACAGCTGAGGTTGGAAGGGATGTCTGGAGATCCAACACCCTCTGCTAAGAACAGGCTGAACTAGAGCAAGTTGCCCAGAGCCATATTTGCAGTTGTGTATTGAATGTCTCCAAGGACAGACACTCCACTACCTCTCTGGGCAATCTGTGCTAGCGTTTGACCATCCTCACACCTTAAACAGTTTTTAATTTCTTATGTTTAAATTGAATATTCTGAATCATACCCATTGCTTCTTGTTTCTTCAATGGGCACTACTGAGAAGAGTCTTCCTTCACCTTCTTTATTGCCAAATCACATAAAGGTAGGAGTTGGAAGGGACCTCTGGAGATCATCTAATCCAACCCCCCTGCCAGGGCAGGTTCACCTAGAGCAGGTCGCATAGGCTGGCATGCAGACTATGCATTTCAAAATCAAATGTTTACTCTGACCACCTCACGATAAGCCTCACCACCCAATGTGAGAGGGAAATCATTGTCCCTCCATGTAGCCTGCCTACTATACCATGACCCTCAGAATTCATTATCTCAGCATAACGTTACATTAATATTTCTCTAGAATAATGCTTTTGTTAGGAGGACTGCCTAATCAGGTGCTAATGTGTCTCTTCAGTTACTCCTAGGGCTTCCTATTTGTAAGTGAAAGAAAATGTCTTTTCAACTCAAGATAACAGGAGGCAAAATGATGCAAATCAAGGCAGTTATTTTTTATATAGGGTAGCAGGTCCATTAGGTGAGCTAAAATACCTACAATTCAAGAGACTATTTAAAAGTGCACCTATAGACTCTCATTTCCTTACTCAAGCAAAGGCTGTAAATTTTAACTAAACCCATTAGCATCATTTCATCTTAAGCCGCTGAATGTCCCTCCAGCATGGTATGGAATAGCCCGGCTGTGGCTCCCTCCCAACTGCTGGGGAAAATTAACCCTAGCCTAGCCGAACCAGGACATTCTCAAAAATAGAAATATCTACAAAAGTATTTCAGCTTCCAACTGAAAACAACCTAGCAAATTTTAAGCTAATTTAAGAAAATAAATAAATAAAGCCAACAATTATATCCCTAATCTTAATTTTGTATCTGACTTTGTGGTGGAAATACCCTTCTGGTACTTTTCTACATGCAACTAAAAAAAACGGATATACCCACTTGATCAGGGCATTTTTCTATGGATTTCTGAAGGTTAGTAATCAACCACGAGCAATATGTTAGCAGACTAAAGCTGTCACATGAAATTAAAAAATCCACTGCATTAATCTTCTTGTAATCAGCCAAGAACACATGGCACAGGGATACAGTAGGTGATATGTCCACTCAAAATAACATGCCACGTGCAAAGCACATTTTGCCAGATCTGCTCTTTTGCCTGTATGTAGTTACACACTACTTATATGTTTATTAGTATACTCTGGAAAAATCTACAACATCCCAAACCATCTCATATAATAAAATTAGAACGCATGTTTTTTTGGCTCCCTGCCCCCAAACACTTGATTCATTCCAATTCAGCCTCTGTCTGGATAAAGTCTCCCACATATTTTTAAGTCTTCCCATTACTACTAATATCAGTTTAAATTCAAAATTCAGTATCAGTTTAAATTCAATTACTTGTTTCAGGACTATGAAGATGAGGTGCTGGTTCCCACAAATCTCTCCTATCCTCTACTTGCCATACTCTAAGTTAAAGGACACAGAGTTTAGAATTTAGCCAGAAATCCACAACTTAAACAAAAAATCTAGCCCTGCTTAATATAGCATGATACATGTTAGAGGGAGAAGATGCTCAAGGGCAAAGTCCACAATCATGTGGGGCTTTTTAGGGCCTCTGGTGAATAAAACCTGGAACCCATAAACCCATGTGATCCATGGTAAAGTAATAGAGCACAAAATCATCAACAGGCTTGACTCAAAAGTAATAGAAGCATTATTCACCTCTTAGAGATGAGGAACTGCTGCACAAATTAAATAAAGTGCAGTTACAGAACAGTTTGTGGAAAACAACATTATTTGAATCAATTTCATAAGACCTTCGGCACTCTCTGATGCCACATACACCCATGTCCCTGTCATACTTTACAACTTGGAATTTGAAATCCAAATTCAAGACACCAGAGAGAGAAGTCAGTATCTTGCTGGTCAGTGATGTTTCTGTAAATCTGTAAAACGCTGAAAGGCACTCGGCCCAAAGAAAAGACAACCTAAGACAGTTAAGTCAGTTTCTCTACAAAACAGAAGCTGGCAAGCAACCTGGTGGTCAAAGACGACACTGAAATAGCACAACCAGTAGGCACTAAACTGTAATAAACCGCAGTCTGACTTTGTTTCTGTGACAGAGGAAGGTCTTCAGTTAGAGGTGTCTTAAAAGTCTTGAGCATTGTGGTCGCTACCAGGACCTTCAGTAAGCACAGCATTCTTAATTCTGCTTGTCCAACACAGCAAATGTTTGTCAAGAAAGCTTTTAATAAAGCACAGCAGAGAATGCATAAGTGGCCTACAAGAGAAGTGTTAGCAGTTATATTAAAGCAAAGATTGCCAGATTTCTTAAAATCATGAAAAAGAGACAAGTCCAAAAGGCAACAGTATAAGGTTGAATAAAGTACAACTTAGACTTTGGTTTTCACAGTCCATACCATTTATACTACATACCTGGAGACACTATTGCTGATAATTCAGAGAACAAAAAGTAAAAATAAATAATTAAGATAAAGCTACAATACTCTTATCTACAAGTTCAGTGCACTTATAATACACCGACAGCTATCAGCATAGTAACCCTCCCCAAAAAACAAACAAATTTTTAAAAGTACTTCAGCCTAAAGGATATTTTTCTTTTGATCATGAATTGACTTACAGAACATGCAGAGCAGAGATAACCAAAGTTAATAGCTTCATGCCAAGACATGACTCCAGTCTCCTCATTTTGACCTTGCCCAAGGTTATTCTTCCACATCTCTACGAACAGGTCAGGTTTTTCCCTTACCACATACCTATATATTACAAACAATTCAAACATCTAGCTTTACACAAGACTTCGGAATTACTTGCTCTCTAACAATAACCATCTCCTCCATTGCAAGACGAGGGCCTTGCAACTGCTGTATGCACCAGGACTGCAGTACCAATACAACTGCATGCCTGAAAAAGCAGCTAATAGAATCCAATTTACAACTTCACCTTCAGAATTGCGATGCCAGCTACTGACTTTCTGAAGTGGCAAGTCTTGTAAAAACAAAATTATTTTTTTTTTTTTACACAAGTGCACTGGAAAATTCTAGACATGTTAGTATCAATTTCTTTCAACGATAGTACACAAGTATCAATCTCTTTCAATGGTAGTACACAAACATACTAACAAGATTGTGAGTTTTCAAGTAAGAAATGGAAAAGATTTTATACTAGTAGCAACCACCGAGATCTCTAGGAGAATATAACAGATATTCCTATCTTCTGCAGTTCCAGAACTACAAACGTATTTGTGAAGCCTGGAAGCTAAATTGATATAACCTATTTGAAATGCCATTTAATCAATGACATATCATTGCTCTTCCTGTTTGATGAAACTTTTCCATATGTAACATTTTCTCCCTATGTATACATCCATGCTCAAACTGCAGCTTTCAAAAGCAAGACAGTGCTCTCCTAAAACGGTCGGCAACCTGAGGCAGTTCAAATCTTACAATTTGTAAAAAATAGACATTCATAAAGTTAATTTTGGGAAAGAAACCTATGCCAAGAGACCTCTTGAAAATTCGCAATTTTTTTTCCTTCTTTTTTTTTTTTAAGGCCAAGTTTCCCTGAATTTGTATTTTCCTATGCTTACCACCGTTTACAACACAGCAGAGATGAACAAAAGATGCACAAAGTGGCATGAAGAACATACAAAAAAATACAGGACTACCACCGAACTGCTCACCTTCACAGGTCTTTCCCACCCAAAGGCTGCTTCTTCCTTGACCAGCATCTTTCCACATATTCAAAGGAGAGCCATAAACTACTAGATGGAGGAAGTCAACAGCAGTATTACTCCCTTTGAAACAATGTGTTTTGCTTAAAACCACAACTACATTACAGTCAGCCAACTGTATTTTACCTGACAACCTTACTTCTTTTCCACTGAGGCTCTCTAAGCACAAAGATTACAGAACTAGTGATTATTAGACAAATCATGTTATTGCTATAAAAAAATCTCATGACCAGAGCAAGGGCACTTATCAAGTCATGGAATTACCATTATTACTGAAAAAGCCAATACAGAATGTCTGTTGTGCAAAACACCAATATATACACAACATATTATTAAACCGCAAGTAAAACCAGTTCAGAAAACTGATATACTACAAAAGAAAAAACAAGGTTATATTCCACTATTGCTATTCAATGATTTTTAAAATCTAGTTTACCTGTACTACCGCAATTAACACAACTAGGAACTACGAAATCTCTCATTCTTCCTTACATCTGCTTTTTAAATAGAAGGTTTTACCGTTACAGGAATCATTCCAAGTATAAAAAGCAAAAAGCCTCTAATGCCTCTGCTGAACAGTCTAAAACACCATGGCCTTCCATAGTATTAAGATCCTTGTGGAGAGTTTAAAGCCGTCAGCATAACTGGCACTGCAACTACACAGACGAGTCCTGGCAGACCCAACTTGGCAGAGCACTGTCAGTTAATTGTTTCAATTACTTGATTTATAAGCCTTTTGATGCAAAATAAACTTATGAACATTTCATTTTCCTGTTGCTTTGAAACTAGAGAATACAGCTTCCAAACAGCTTAAAAGTAGACAATCATCTTTTCACTTTGCTTATGTCATGGAATGACACACAAAGGTTATTTGTCCACACTGCCAGCAACTAGCAAAGAAAATTGGACTTGATTTTTCAACCCCATCAGGCAACAGAAGCAAGCACTCAGTTTATTGAAATACAGACCTATGCTGAGAGGAAAAGCTGTATTTGCTTGCAACTTTCCAAAAGCAGCCTCACACACAGAGCTAGACAGCACCCATGCACTCCAACAAGTGACACGAGTCTCTCAAGACCTTTTGATTAAATGTTCTAACTTTTACAGAAAAAAAAAAAAAAAAAAAAAAAAAGGAGAAAAAGACATAATAAGGAAAAAAAACTACAGAGTTCTTTTCAGATTTCAAAACATACGCTATTAAAATGCACCATAGTAGAATTGGGTGAATAAATCTTTAAGTATTAGAACAGTTAGAAGTCAGATTTTACTTACAGTATAACTCAAAGTGTATTGCCTAAACAAGATTCTATCATCTGAACAAACACTACGTCGCTAAAGTAAAATGACACAATGACATTTGTATCCATACATTAGAGAAACATGTATTAATGGCACATACAAAATACATTCTTATACCTGCACTCATGTATCCCTACCAAGCTCCATATATCTCCTGTTTGCAAAATAAGTATGTTAAAGGCAGAAACAATCAACTCCTGTGTTTTAAATGGTAACCAACGCCTAAACGCAACACTCAGTATACCTCTATAGCGAAGGAGGTTCATTCATGAAATACTTAGCCTCCACTATTTAAACAACATATATGTAACAAGGTTATGTCACTAGCAGTATTTACACCAGTCAAACTTTGCTATTCTGGTACCGTCTATATCACAAGTTCATTTTACTGTGCATTATGCTGAGTGTCACAAGTGGTGCTTGTGCTAAAACACCTGTTGAGACAAGCAATGTGAGATGGGATTTTCCATAAAACCAACGTATTTGCATGCTGCCACAGCACATAGTACGACTGCAATGTAACCCAGAGCACTGAAAACAAACTAATGAAAAGTGACTGGCAAAGATTCCTAGATACATTCAAGACCACAGCTAATTAAATGATCTATTTACAGGGGGGCTGCTGGAGATGTGAATAGACAGTTCTATACATTTCTACAAACACATCCTAAACCTGATGGAGACCATACAGTGTAATGCCTCACTCTACTGCTCAGTGGAAAAGCCGTACAGGGAATAACCCCTAGGAAGTAAAAACGCGTCGGTGTAAAGTCGCCGTGAGAAAGCAAGCAGCACGGTATGTTCTTAATGAGTACTAATTACAGAGACTAACGGCCTCGCCCCCACCCCCCTGCTCCAGGCGCCCACAAACCCACGAGCTGTTCCCGCAGCCAGAGCAGGCCAGGGGGGTCAGGACCTCAGCCCCGGGCTAGGGGACACCAGCGGAGCGCAGGCAGCGCCAGCCCCACGGGCGGCCTCACCCCACAGCCCCGCGGCGGCCCTCAGGCGCCCCAAATGCTTCCCTCCGCCCGCACTCCCCGCGCTGCTCCGCTCACCATGGTGCTCGAGCCGGCCCCGCCCGCCGCCGCTCCAGCCGCCCAGCCCGGCCCCGCTCGCAGCACATAAACCCGCCGCGCCGCTCCCGCCGCCCCGCCAGGCCCCGCCGCGCCGGCTCCCGCCCGGCGCACGCCTCGCCGCGGAGGTCACGTCAGGACCCCGCCAGCCCGAGGCCCGCCTGAGCTGTCCAACCAACTGCCTGAGCGGACGCGGAAGCGGCGAGCCCAAACCGTGCCATCACGGCCAGCCCTGCGCCTGGCGTTCTGCCCCCGAGGGCCATAAGAAGGCAGCGGGGGAGGCAACCGCCGGGGCAGCCACCCGCCGCTGCTTTCGCGCGAGTCCCATCAGGCGCTGCTTAGGCAGCCGGCGTCAGGCACGGCACAAGCGCGACCCCGGCCACGTGACGAGGGAGGTCTCCCCGAGCGTTGACTTTCCTACTCGACCCCGCAGGGCAGCGGAGTCGGTGTCCGCCAGCAAAGACATGGTGACGCGGCGGGGAGGAACGGGGGTGTGTGGAGGAAGATTCAGCGACAACGGAAAGGACGGGGGGCGGGGAGCGGAGGGTGTACGGCGGCGCATCCGCGCATGCGCTGTGATCTTTCCCCTCTCTCCGACCGGTGGCGCTGAGACGCATGCGCAGAGCGGGAGAACGGGGCCGGAAGTGTTGGCGGGGGTGGGGCGTCCCCGGTCTCCCCGGTGGTGGCGGTTGTGCCGCGGGAGAGAGGAGCGATTAACGGTGATTCCTGAGGGGTACGAGGGCTTAGCGAGGCCTTCCGAAAAGCCCTTGCCACCTGGAGGGACCTGCAGGCGGCTGTGAGGGGAGCGGGGCGCATTGCCGCCTCCCGGGCCCGGCGATGTCTTGCGGGGGCGGGAAAAGGCCCGGAGCTTTTTGAGCTGAGGAGACTACTGAGTGTCTGCCTTCCCGCAGCTCTTCCAAAGCAGAACAGTGGTCACCCTTCGATCTCTGGTCCACTTACTGCCTATTTCTTGTCATCAGAGGACTCCCCTCTATAGGCAGCCCCGCCAAAAGCAATGGCAGACTGGTCTGTGCCCAAGTGAAATAATCTTGTTGCCTTAAATCTACAGCTTGTCATGCCTGACCTGGAAACTGAAGCTCAAGCACTTTGCTGGAATGGATAAATAGTACTTTTATAGAACATATTTATCTGCATATATTGTTATTTTGACAAACTTTACCTGCCTTTCATAGAATCCCAAGAGGGGGACTTGCAGTGAATCTAAATCGTGCTCCACACACAAGTACCTAGGAAAAGATAATTTAGTAACATCTTGACAACTGTCACAGAGACTTACCGAGCCCAGCATTCTGACGTTTTGAATTGTGCCTTTGAAATACACAGCAGGTAAAGGAAAACCCCAACAAAACCCACTCGGCATCACACTAATAAAACAGTAGAGCAAACAGACTTCAAAGGAAATCCTCTCAGATACCAGAGATTATAGTACCAGGGCCTAAAACAAGATGGTTTTGACCTTTTCAAACCTTTTCACTTTAGGTAGCGTGGTTTGGGCCTCAAAATTTATTAATGCTAGTTTGGTGAAGTTTGTGGCAAATGTAGCACGATAGAGAAGAGCACTGTCAGTTTCTAAAGGCATTATGCTGTTGATCATGTGTTCCTGGCAAATGGAGAATACTAAAGAAAATTAGTTAAAAAAGCAAAGTTAGAAGTGAAAAACATTAATCTTGTTAGTGTAGAAATAGTAAGAGATCAGACGCATTTGGAGAGCAACGGATTTGAGACACATTTAACACTTCTGAATGTAAAAGTCTAAAAAGTGTGTCTTAAATGAAATTCGTAATTTGCCTGTGGAACTCTGGATTAAGATTTCATCGCTGATAAGAATTTGGTGGCATTTTATGAAAAATAAGCAATTGAAATTGATAACAAGCAGAGCTATTTCATTAACTGAAACAAGAATTACATATTGGTTGTCTTGAACTCCAACACATGAGTTTAGAGCCCTAGTGTTTTAGTGTTGCTTAAAGGGTGTTTAACAAAATCAATATTCACGCAAAAACTAGGCTAAAGTTGTCATTATCATGCAAAAATGGATCTTTTGATAGGATTTATGCAGGCTGAGGAGGACCTTTGCAGGCAGCAAGCTGAAGAAGATTGTCCCATGCATTATCAAGTGACCCTGATACAAACACCATCCAGCCTGTGCTGGTGCTTTCCTGGACCCTCTTGTCTCACACAGCAAGCAAGTTTTAAGAAATCCACTGAAGCAGGCACAGCCTTGCTGCCTGTGCCGCCTGGATACAGGGCTGGGTGAAGTGAGACATGTGTGCCTCATTATTCAGAAAACAGGCAAGGCTCCCCAAAAATACACAGCCATTTCTAGACTGTCAAATGTGGCCTCAGCAGCCTCTGTCTTTATTCCACATTGCTAAACTCTGTTTTGCCACAGGTTACCGTTTCCTCCCACACACCTTAATACCTCTTCCATTGAGGTTAAAGAATACTTAATATTTTTTTTTGCATAACATGCAACATGTTATATGGTAACTAGCACCTTAGGTCTAAGCAGACCTAAGCTTGCCAGTTTTTTGCTGAAGATATGCTGAGATCACATCATTAGGAGTTCAAAAAAATGTTTTGCATGTAGGAAGGAGCAGGACTCAGAATACTGATGAGCTCTGAGAACGTGTGCATTACAATCTCTACAGGCTCCTTCCTTAAGCTTGGTATTAGAGCTGATCACTGTCCCACCATGTTTACAAAGAGCATTTCCACTGCTGTGATTCAAGGTAAGCTGTTTCAGCAGCAGTTTAAGTGCATGTGACCTTAATGAAGTTGTGCCACAGGTCTCATTCTACTGCTGTGGCCACATAGGTAATGACTTCAAGCAAAGAGAGTGAGGCAGTGTCTCGGTTTAGACAGCTGCTCTATCACCCAATAACCCGTCCCCACCAGAGATGGGGAATTAGGAAAAGGAAAGGAGACCTGTGGGTTGAAATAGAAACAGCATTTATAATAACTAAGAACTAGTAGTAATCCAAATACTAATATGAAATACAAAAGGTTATACTCAGCCAATATAGTGGTTGCGAGCTGTGCACTCCCGGTGATGAGTGCCAATGTCAAACATTGCAAGCACCACAGTTCTAGCAATAGCAGGATGGTCACAGAAAATAGGAGAGTGGCCTCAGGAGCAGAGCAACAGGCGAGACCCTCCAGGGAGAGCAGCCATTGAGGAAGAGAGAGAGTCTCTTCCCAGCAAACTTTCTAATTTATAGTGAGAGTGACATTTACAGCATGGGATACTTCTGTTGGCCAGCCTGGGTCAGCTGCCCTGGCTTTTGCTCCTCCTGGCCTTAGCATCTGGCTAGCTCGAAACTGCTAAAGACCTCGATCACTATAGAAACCTGCATACCATGGCTGGCCACACACTAAACCAAAGTGTCTTATCAACTTTGTTCTCAGAATTGAGTGCTGCAGTCTTCTAAAACTGCAGCTTTCCTCAGCAGAAAGCTGATTTTGTAATTCTAGCCCAGCAAAACCAGTACAAATAGACAACATCGTCTTAATCAGATTTAGTGATAAAATAGCTGAACAGTGTCCTCAGCCTTCAAAGTTCCTCATGATGTGACAATATCACATCACATTGTCAAGGGTCATCCTCACTTCTGTATCCAGAAGTCCTTTACATTACTGGGGCTATAAAGGAGATTGAGAGGCTGCCCAGAGAGGTTGTGGAGTCTCCTGCTCTGGAGTTTTTCAAGACTCGCCTGGATGCACTCCTGAGTGATGTGCTCTAGGGGATCCTGCTTTAAAGCAGGGGAGTTGGACTAGATGATCTCTAGAGGTCCCTTCCAACTCTGAAAATTCCGTGATTCTGTGACTTGCCAGGACTGTGGCAGAACTGCTTCTGATCTCCACCACAATGACATTATGAAATAACTTTGCACTCTCTGAATCAGAGCAGTCTTGCTCCAGACAAAGGCAGAGTCTCAAGGAAATGGAGAGAAGGAAAACTTCCATCAAGGAGATTCCCATTTTTCAAGTCAAGCGCTAAGGAGTTCTAATTTCATGGTTATTTGTGGGACAGTACTTTGCTGTCAGGATCTGGAGGGTTTCAGTGTCTTCCATCTGATCCTCGTAATTTGAATGAGATAAAATGTTATAGCCATTTTTGAAAATGCAGCTTCCCAGACGACAAAAAGCCCAAGAAAACTGCCTCTGGAAAATGAGCCTGGAAGGAGGGAAAATGCTTACAGACACTTGAGAAGTCTGAAATGTGATGTTAAAGCAAGGCAATCGAGCTGCTGAAGCAAAATCTGAAAGAGAATATTTATTTTATTATAATACCATCTACAGTCACTAGATGAAAGTTCAGATCAACAAAGGCCAAGTCACTTAATTAAAAAAACCAAACAAACACAAACCAGAGTGCAGTTACTTAGCAACATTTCAGAGCAAGTTGCAGGAAAGAGTAAGAGCTCCACTTCCTACGATATGCTGGGATTTGAGTTGTCTAGCATAAGCCGAAACATAAAACAGTTTCCTCTGTTCTTCTGAATTAAGCAGAGACATATTTAAGGAACCTCTTCTTCCAGATGCACTGTTGTTATTCCACAAAGGATTAGCAGGAGCTGCTTGAAGAAATGAATGTTCCTGTCTGTTTTCCTAGATTTATGGAAGTTATGCCTCTCATTCAATCTATTAGAAAAATTAAAAAGCACTTTTCCTTGCTCTGGATAATTTGTTCCATGTAGTGAAGCAGACCCAGCTGTAAGGCTTATAAAAGTTGATGTGAAATAGAACACCAGGTTTATCACTTACAGTATATTCTTAAATGTTATGGTTCACATTCAGATGGCCTATATACCTTCTGAGTCTCTCTGGCTAATTATTGAAGAGGGTTTAATTGTCTCTTGACAGTCATTTGGAGATCTGAATTGGATACTGAACAGTCTGCTCCCTACTCACGTACTGAAACTTGGGTGCAAGTTTGTCCACCTGAAAATTTTCCCATATTTTCTCTGGTCCTGTCAAGGCCCTGAATGCACTAGTAGGCTTTCATCTCCCTTATCCCTATAGCGTGGGGATCTCTTATATTTGGCATTAGAGTTTACTTACCAGGTGAGGGAGGTTACTATTATTGTGTGAACAGGAATCTGAGATAAAGCCAGGGCTGACCTAAAATCACTGGGTTTCTCTGTAGATTAATAGATCCCTGTAAATACAAAAAAACTCGCAAACCTATGTCAGTACAAAGTTTATTTTTGAGGGGAATAAAGAGAATATGTCATTGCAATGTGTTCAGTTTATTCTTAACTTTCCATTTTTGGGGATGTTTTCCATTTTTGTAAAGTGAAGACTATTAAGAGACTCGCTTAAAGCCTAATTTAACACATCAAAGGATACTGAAGGAAAACGATGGCAAAACCATGAAAGTCTTCCAGAGAGGGCTCATTAGTTTCTTTTTTGGAAGACAGCCTGTCAGACTGGAAGGTTTCCATTTAGATGAACAATTCTGAATCTTTCAAGGAAAATAAAAATATTTCCCAGCATTTTAAAATAAAAACACAGGGTATTTAGCATACAAAATGGGAGGGGGTTTACTTGGTGGGTACCTTTGACTTAGGTAGGTGGCTGCTCAGCTTGTTTAAACTAGTTCTGTGAACAGTGAGGCTAGCAAAACTTGACCTGTTTCCTGTGTATTTCTGTCTCATGATTGGTATGTTAGAAATGCAAGCTTCTGTTTCAAGGATGTCTCTGTCTGGAGCATTTATGATGCCTCTGTCCTACACACAGGCAGTGTAATTACAATTACTTTACAAATGTGTTTGATATAAGCTGGTAAGTTCCAAACTGAATGAAACAGCACTGACCAGCCTACAGGCTGGTACAGATTCACATGTACATATAATTCACACATGGAATCATAGAATGGTTTTGGTTGGAAGAGACTTCTCAGGTCATCAAGTCCAACCATTAAGCCAGCACTGCCAATTCCCCACTACACCATGTCCCTCAGCACCTCATCTACATGTCTCAAATACCTCCAGGGATGGGGACTCCACCACTGCCCTGGGCAGCTTGTTCCAATGCCTGACAACCCTTTCAGTGAAGAAATTTTCTTAATGTCCAACCTAAACCTCCCCTGGCACAACTTCAGGCCGTTACTGCAGGACCATATGTGCCTTATTTCCATAGGAAATCAGACCAAAAAGAAAACACTTGTATTTGTGCCACCAGTGTGTTCCTTTCACCTGTTTTACCATGCCAACAGATAGAAAGTTATGACTACAAAGGCTGTGGGTTCATTTTTGTGTGTGTACTAAGTAGCTTCACAGGACCTAGGTCTGGCCTGAGTTTTCTAGAAGTCTCTATCATGTTTTGAAATTACGAGCACGTTAACTATGTGTGAAAGTACATCTTTTTACATATTAGTTCTCACAGCTATGCCACACATGCATGTGTGCATGCATACTTATCTATATATGTAATTTATATATATTTGCATACATATAAAACTTATGTTACCTAAAACACATTCTCTACCAGATGAGAACACAACAGACTCAACAAGTGAAAGATTAGTCTGGCTCCAGATTTGCTGCTTAAAACAAGGTGCTGCCATTTTATCTACTATGTGTCACTTCTGAAGTGGTTACTGTTATGTTCACCTAAGCTAACTTGAAATGTATTTTCTGATAGTTAGGATACATTTCCTTTTTTTTCCTAAAAACTCAAGTTACTGAGCTGCAAGTGCCTCCTCACTGTGCAGTGCAGTAGAGCTGGAAAGGCCTGTGGTGTGTTGTGACTTCACTTAACCACTGTATGTTAAAAGAATTTTAAAATAAATGTCTCTGACAGTAGTATTTCCTTTTTAAAAGCACTGAGTGGTTTTGATGTTTTCTTTATACTGTACCTTAAGGTTTCAAACCCTGAAGTGTTTGAAAAATGAAATCATAACAGCAGCAATCAGAATGTAATTACATCAGCTATGGGCCAGTACACACTACAGTTTCCCGGAGCAGCACTCATGTAAAAAAATCTTACCATGAGTGAGCAGACTACAAATCAACAAAGTGTTCCAGTTGTGTAATACAAAAAAAGGTGAAGTTCTTTGATGTTTTGGTATTAAGGCTAGCAGCAGATGACCAGCAGCACTCTTGAATCTGCAGAGCAAGTGGGGAAAAGGGCTTGTGCCGGTTTGCAGCAACTAGACCACTAAAGGTCTTGCGGGTCAGAAAGAGAATTTTAAAATCACTCTTCTGCTTCATGGGGAAGCAGTATAATGCAAAAAGTAACTCTGGTATGTTTGGAGCCTTGAGAACAAGATCACAGCCTGGCAGGAGCATTCTTCAAATGCTTGACAAATATGCCATAGGCCTTTACTCAGTGTCTCAGTTCCTCAGGCATTCAAAAATGTATTCCAAGTGCTTGCAAGTATTATTATGAGCCTTCAACTGATTCTGTTTGTAAAAAAAAAAAAACAACAAAAATTTGACACTCCAAGCACTCTTCTCCTTTGCTTCTGTGAATCAGATTAAATAAACAGTGTTTGCAAGGCTCAGAACTAGGAGTTCTCTACCCCCTATTGATACTCGAAGCATATGCCTCTGCATTCCTCACAAGAATGATGATTTGTAGAGCTCTGAGCTGTGAAAGGGGCCCCAGGGTGAACAGCCGTGAGTGGGTGGGCAATGTCTTTTTCTTGTTCTAGTCCCTTGCTGTCAAAGGGGAGATCAGGGTCAGGAGACGAGTCTTTCCCCATCCCAGTCCCTCTGCTAGAAGAGGAGATCAAGGCCAGTGATGAATTTTCTACTTCCCAGTGCTGTCTGGCAAGGAGACAGGGCTGGCTCAGTCAGTGTGTAGAGAGCTGTGAGGGCTGCATACACAGAAGAGCAAGCAGCCCTTTCTTTTTATTTGTCATGGCTACCTTTCGGACAACACCCAAGCAAATCCCGTCTATGGTCCTCTCTTCAGAAAAATCTCTGAAAGGCCAGCAACAGGAAACCCATCACGCAGTGAGCCCTGAAGAAGTTGGCTGTCATAGCTGAAAGCACTGCTGCCATCTGATGACTGAGAGTTAATAAAATGAAGTGGTAAACCAACATGTGAGTTATGAAGATCTTCCCTCACTAATGGGAGTTCTCCAGTGTCCCACAGATGCTCATTATGTGTTGTTTATACTCAGTAGTAAAGTCTTGGGTTGCTTCAGTTGCATTAGCTGGAAATGATGCTCTATGGTCATAGAATAAAAGTCATCAAGGAGTATTGTTGCCTGTACTTAGTTATCTCTGTATTTTTTTCCCTCTCTCCTCTTCTTTGTCTCTCTCTCTATCAGAGTGTTATTTATAGGAGCAGTTCTTCACTCGACTGAAAATAAAGGAAACCTTGAAAACATATCAATACAGGCTGATTATGAAGAAATAGGGATATTAACATAACATGCCAAATTAATCCCCAATGTAAATCCCTTTATTTCAGCGCGACCACGCTAAGGATGAATCTGAGTCAAAAATGTCTGAAATAAATGTAGTAGAGATGTAAGGCTCTAATTAAAAAGTGGAACAAAACAACACACTTGTTGAGTGCTTTCAACTGTGCCCTCGTGTGCCTTATTGTGATTCCAACGTAGCCCTGAGGTAAAAATGTGAAGAATTTTGCCATCTTTCTGTAACATGAAGTGTCACAGAGGCAGAGTTAGCATTAGTTCTCTGGTAGGCAAAGGAATGATCAATGAGTTTTATAAACTGGCTTTGGGTAAATGGTGCTGAAACAGTCAGTGTTTCAGTGTTAACCAGGATTACACAGCTCCAGATGTTGGGACCCTTGAGTTTTGGGACATGTTTGGGAAAGCTGAATGTTTTCAATCATGCCCTTTTAGTTCTCTGAGATTAATAAGGAATAATAAAATAAAAATTGAAAAAATATTTACAAGAAATAAAAACAGTTCTGCTGGCAAACTCTCTGCTATAGAGGTACCTCCTCTAAAATTGCTTTCTAGCAGCCTGCAATACTATGGAGCACAGGAAAACTCTTACTGGAACAGACATACTGGAAGTAAACATGGTTTTAATTCTTAAATTTTTCAGCCTATTTCCTAAGGAATTAAACTGTAATCTCTCCGTGTTTGTGTGTGAGTGTGTGCATGATAGTTTCTTCATGATTTCACCTGGATAGTTTGGAGCTTGTTGTCCAAGTCCTACTAAACCTGCCTGAAAGATACTAAGTTCTTACAATTCTGATGAAAATGTGAAGCCCTTCATTATTGCTACCAGCAAGCATAGCACTACAATGTGAACTCACCCCTAATTCAAATCTACATGGAAGAGCACGCTAAATGCAGGCAAAGCATCAGCTGGCCCTCATATCTTATTCAGACATTAGCAAATCCAAGCACAAGACACAAATACAAAGTCTCCTTTGTAGGCTTCATTAGCTCTGCTGCTAATGTGATATTTGTTCTCAGACAAATTTGAGTCTGTCATTTAATAGCACCCTGGAAAAGAAAGTTGGCGGGTTTAAAGTCTTTTTAGAATTTATGCACTGTCTTTTATGCAGTAATCTGTGCAGCATTCTCCACAAATGTTAAAGACATGTCTGCACCTGGCCTTGTAGATACTCAGAAGTACGTATAGAAAGAGAGGTAGAAATACTGTATATATGTGTATGTGTGTGTATATATATGTGTGTATGAAAAGCTCTGATATATGTCTGTGTTTATGTACACATGTGTGTCTGTATCTTTAGATTTACAGAAAACTAGGCAAAATGCTGTCACCTCAATTCAGGTTTTGAGAATATGTGTCTCAATTGAGGATTTTGCACCTAAGAGTCTGGTGAATACTGCTGAGTTCAGTCTTTGAAAAATGAGCCACTGAGGTGACAAAAAAAATTGATTTATTGAAATGAGTTTGTGTACCTCTTGTGCAAATATTGGTCCTCAGGCAGAAGGACTGCATCAGGCAAGTGTTTCCCTTCCCTCCCATTCCCTTCCACCTCCTCTATTCCAGGTAAGCAGAGGAGCGTACCTTTACTTAGGTTGGGAGAGATGAGTCCAGCATGCCTGTGGCATAAGAGCACTTGCAAAAGAAAGTGTGTTTTCTCACTTACAGCCCAAAGACTATGGCTATCTATGTCATATGAGAAATAAATAACTTAAAATCATGAAACTGCTGGTGGCAAAAGCCTCACAAGAAGAACAATTTTTGTTTCATGTGTCTTGATCTCCTGGCACTTGTATGCATCTACATCCTCTGTCGGTGTAACAGTTTCTGTTGGAAAACAGTAGGTTAATAGCAATGCTGTAACCAAAACTGCACATGGCAGCTTAACAGGGAAGGATTCTGATAGGTTTTTCCTGCAGAAAGACTTTGCTGACTATGAGATAAGACAATGCTTAAACAGCCCCTTGGCTTTCAAAATGCTTCTCTATTCACTGCAGCCATTTGAGGCTTTTTTTTCCCCCTTTTGTGAGTGTTTTATAAATATTTCAAAGCATTTTGGTTTGGTTGTCCATGGAGAGAAGGGAAAAAAAAAAAAAAGTTAAAAAACCTACAAAAACTAAGTTCCCTACAAAAAATGTTTGAACTCAGCCTGGCTGCTGAACAAGGAAGCATTCAAAATGGGGTATTAGTTCAGAAGTGCTTTGCAAATAGAAACATCAGTTACATACAAGTGCAAACAAGCCCAAAAGACAAACAAAAAGTATTTTAGGCATGAGTTTAAACAAACTTAATCGTAAACACATTTGCATTTACACATGCTTAGTGCAGTCTACCCATATAAATTCTAAAGGATTGTATAGGACAGGAGGGCGGTGAACTGCAGCCCCAGTAACCCACAAGTAGCAGACAGAATTATGTCAATATTAGGAGGAAATTACATCGCACAATCTCTTCCCTCTTCAAATCTCTGTTCACATCACACAAGCAGTATTTTGAGTCTGGTAGACCCACCCTCCATTTCAGACTCCTGTATGTAACATCTTTAGGAGCATAAGTGTTGCGGAGACATAAGGTCTTTTGGGTGTGGGAGAAATTTTTTTAACTTAAAAAGGATGTAAGCATTATCAGCTCTTTTGGTAAGTAATGCCATATTTAGAAACCAGATTGTAAAATACAGGAAGGAATTGGAACATTTTGCCTTTAGACACGATGGGGACCGTATAGCGGAGACATTCTCTCACACCACTTTAGTCCTGTTTTCTTCTTTCTATCCGCTTCTCAGGAGCGTTTTTGATCTTTGCTGTATCTGTGTGAATGCTTATGTATGAAACACTTAGTTGTCTTGCATCACTTAGGAAAAACTGATGGAAGTGGTTTTTTTTTTAACAGCACTTTCCTGATGCTTCCCTTGTGGTGAAAAATTACAGTAGGTTTAGACCTCACTCTTCCATGTGCCTTTCACTCTGATGTGGAAAAGAGACCTAATAACTATGTACTAATTGTTGATACAAATCAAACAGTATTACTGGGAATTTCGTCATAATCTCTTGTGGGCAGCATGATCTTTAAACTCCCTCCTTCTTTCTTCTTCTGTCATCATTTTGGTATGATTTTTAAAAATTCGTTTTCTGTAAGGAAATGGATACAAGCAGAGCAAAAAGCTGCCTGAATGTTAGACAGCATAGGAGAAGTGAAGATGACATGCTGCCCTTTTGATATGTCTATTCAGTATTTACTGTCAGCTTCAACTAACATTTATATAATATGTATATGCTATTGTCATATATACAATATGTATATTTTAAAACAAACTCATTCCTATGCCCAAGTATTTACTTGAGTAAATACATTACAACCAGCTCCACCCTCTCGTGTTCCTTTAAATACTAGCTAGTTGTCTGTGCAATTAAAGAGCGGAAAATCAGGAAATAATAGAAAATTAAATTGACTTGATACCTCTGGTTTGGGACATTGCTCCTTCACAGCAGGAATTGTTCCTCTTTGTTTGCCAGCAGAGTATCTTGGGTATTACCTTAATGGTCAGAGTTAGCATTTGAAAAATTATATGATCATTTTCCAGTTTTTATATGAACTTTGGTTAAGGCATTTTGGTTTATAAATAGGATAAATTCAAGACACTGAAGAACCTGTCCTGCAAGAGCGCGATAGTTGCGTGAATGTGTAAGGGTCACGGCTGTGCTTTTAAACTAAGGTTGGTATCCAGAATGAAGATGGAATTATAAATGCTGAAGATTATGGCATGTGCCTAAAACAACCTTATGTTCTGGCATCTCTTTTTCCCCTCATGTCTTCTACAGGACTGCTGAGAGATGAAGTGATGTACATGGGCTTTTAGGACTTCATTGGCACTGAGCTTCACATCCCCTCCTACACATCTTATCTATCCCCACCAGCTCTGCTGGTAGGTTACTCACCTGTTTGCTAGCCCAGGTCATTCTGTCTTTTCCCTGCTGTCTTGCAGCCTGTGTGTTACTGAGCTTTTCTTGTGTGTACCCGGGTGTGTATATATATGTATATATATATACTGTCTGCACTTGACCCATGAGGAAAAAAAAATGAGTTTGGTACAATTTCTGTCCATGGCAGCTGACTCCTTAGATTTAGCTTTAGGACTACTGTTTCACTCCAGGCACTGACAGTTAATAGCCTGTGTTGACCAAAACTATGATTCTTGCCATGGAATATGCTATTGTTGTCTAGAAAGTGTGTGTTTACTATGTATCACTGAGCCATTTCAAAGCGGATCATCTTTGTGTATTCATTATTAGCTTTTTTGGAGCTATATTGCTTTGTTTGCTCGCCTGCTTGGTTGGTTTGTTCAGCCTGTACTGAATGGACATCCCAGCTCATAAAAGGTAATGTCTCTAATAACTCATGGAGTGTAAGAAAGCCATAATACATAGTGAGTGCTTGCCACAAAATCACCTACACAGGATGGCTCTTAAAGAGCATGAGCAAAGGCTGAGCCATAGTAAAATAGGTCAATTAATATTAGATACTTAAATAACCTTTTCAAGGACAGTCACTGATCAGGAGCAGGCTCTTGAAGTGTGTTTGTAATAGGCATGAACCTCTGTCACGATTTTTCACTCAGTGAAAAAGAAATACGTGGCCCTTATCATGGGACAAGTCAGAAATCCTTAGCTGATATAATAAGAAAAGAAAAAAAATCAGGGAGACTTTAGTGCCTCTGTTTCTGCTGTGGTCTGGAAGAAGGGGGAAGGTTAGCTCAAGCTGTGACAAGTTTGCCATCAAGCCCGCCGTGAAGGGTCTGGAGCACAAGCCTAATGAGGAGCAGCTGAGGGAACTGGGGGTGTTCAGTCTGGAGAAGAGGAGGCTGAGGGCAGACCTCATTGCTCTCTACAGCTACCTGAAAGGAGGGTACAGCAAGGTGGGGGTTGGTCTCTTCTCCCAGGTAACAGTGACAGGACGAGGGGTAATGGCCTCAAGTTATGCCAGGGGAAGTTTATATTCGATATTAGGAAAAATTTCTTCACTTGAGAGGGTTGTCAAGCACTGGTACAGGCTGCCCAGGGCAGTGGTGGAGTCCCCATCCCTGGAGGTATTTAAGAGATGTGTAGATGAGGTGCTGAGGGACATGGTGTAGTGGTGACTTGGCAGTGCTGGATTAATGGTTGAACTTGACGATCATAGAAGTCTTTGCCAGCCAAGGCTATTCTGTGTTTCTGTGACTGTGGAGCTACTGCTCCATCAGCTCACTCTGAACTACTCAGGATACATGGCTTACTCTATTTTTTTAGGTTTTACAAGTTAGTGTATCATTTTGGTAATGTGTACCCCCCCAAAACTCTTCAAAGATCATCAGCTGCACACAAAGGAAATGCTTTTTAAAAGCAGGAGGGAGAATGGTATTAGAATAGAATATGACTGGTGGGTAAGTTAAAGTAATTATATTTTATAATAAGTTTTACTGTTATTTTCACCAAGTTTTAATTAGTTTATAAGGAGGTTGCTGAAAAGTCAAGTAACCATTAATGTCCTCACCTGTGAAGAGCAGAGAAAACAGCATAAAATTACAGAGATAGAGATGTGTAGTTGCTGGAAGTGAAATAGTCACAGACTCCTCATTCTGTCCTCACAACAGGTACCAAAATCAGAGCTCAGATCAACCTAAGAAACTTTATCTGTAATGTTAACTGTGTTAAGAGACTCTCTATCGGCTTCTGTGTAAGAGAACAGGTTCTCTGCTGCCTAACTGCACCTGTTTACAAAAAGAAAGCCTTAAAATCTTCCTGCTCGTGGGAGAAACAAAAAACAAACAAACCACCAAAGCAATAAACCCGAAACCCCTAAGGTAAAGGGAATTTCGGGGTGGAACAGGGTTTTTCTTTTTAAGACCCCTGCAAGAGGACGGAGACATGGCTGCAGCACCTGGAGGGAGCAAAGCATCCCCCCTGAGTCTGATGGGGTCTAGCAACGTCCGTGATGAGCCAAGCAGCCCTGTCGCTAGCCCAGGGTGGGGGGTTGGCGCGCTGCTGCCTCATCCCCTGTCGAGCGGGCACGACCTGAAAGCCGGAGTCCAGGTGTATTAATTTTCAGGATTCAGTCCTGTCCTGGATGGGCAGAGCTTGCTTTCCTCCTGCAGCCTGTGCGAGTCGCACCGGTGTCTGTAGGCTTAGTGCAGTGGGGAAGGGTCGAGGGGTCTTGGGGAGGGGATGGGCATGGTGCAGACCCAGAAACGCCCTCGCCAACTCCAAAGGGATTATTGGACCTGGGACAGAGCAGAAAGTGTATTGCCAAAAAAAAACCGCGAGGGATCTTTTCACGGCAATAATCCTGTGCATGGATTGCATCATCAGGATGTCAGGGTTCGTGAGGCTGCGGGACCCCTCGCCCGGGGGTGCTCGAAGGAGAGGTAAAGAATTCAGGAGAGCGTAAGTCCTTTGCCAAGGCAAACGTTTTCCTGGAAGCTGCCCCGTGTTACTCAGGATTAAGCCGTCTGAGGACAGAAGACAGTGGGTATTGGGAGCAAATCGACTGTCACTCACAATTTGGCAAATTCTGATTTGATTTTAGGAACATGTCTGTTAATCCTGTCAGGGGAAGGGGAGAGGGAGAACCGCGAGTGGGCGCAGACCGGCGGTATGGAAATCTGGGATTTGGGGGTCGGGTTTACTTGTCACATGTTTTTGCACTGCCCCTCCCGGGGGGAAGGGGCAAGGGGAAAGGGAAATTTGATATTCCCTTCCGCAAACTTCGCAGGGGACGTTTGTTTTCCCCCTGTTCCCTATCCCCGAGTGAGTTCGGAGACCTATCTCCGGGCAGGGCTGCGGGCTCCTGCATCCCCGCATCCCTGCCTGGTGCCAGTCTGCGGGCTCCTGCATCCCCGCATCCCTGCCTGGTGCCAGTCTGCGGGCAGGAGTGAGGGATGCAGCGCGGCTCCCGCTGCCTGGGACGGCTTTTCAGCACCAAATAATTGCCTGCGCCGGATTTTCAACCCCTGGGCGGTGCTGCTGGGGCTGCAAGTCGCCGATTTCCCCTCTCCACGAGGGTTTGTAACCTCCTGTTGCAAAAACTGATTTTCCCCCGTTTTGTATTTATGTTATTGTATGTATTATACTTACAGTGTACCTGTATTTTTTTAAATTATTATTTTTTTTTTTTTTGCTATTGGTTTATTTTGTTTGGCAAAAGGCTGGTTTGGAACCGGAGGGACATTACAGTTGTCTTGCCAGTTAGCGTGATTTGAAAGTGAGCCTGTGCAGCTCTTTAGCCTGCCCTCAGCAATCAGGCTTAAAACTCACGAGGCTTTGATTGTAGGAGTTGCCTGATTTGCATTGATGAGGATGAACCAGCTGCCGGAGCATACAGAATTGCACCTGACACAATCACCGAGTTCGGGATTAGCGCAGGGAGTGAGGAATCCACTCCGCTGTATGGCAATCGCAGCCCTACATTAGAGTCATTCATGCAAAATGACCCAAATTGGCAATGAGCACAATTAGCAATCCAAAGATGCATGTTAATTTGGCGCTGACATTTTCTTGCATTTTACTTATTAAATATAACGATTATGTGCATCTTAGTATGCAAGGCTGAGGAAGACTGAGCTTTTCACTCCCCCCGTGAGCCCCTCAAAGCATCCGAACTACGGTCCCTGATATTTAGGACGGGCAAAAAGTTTTCTACTCCATAACCCAAAGGGTCATCTTTTTTTCCTTTTGTTCACTGTTTACACGAATAAAATAGAAGGGGCTTGGCTTGGGTTTTTTTATAGGGTTTCTTTCTTTCCTTTTTCGTTAAACGATCGCTTCCAATTTATAGGACAAAATGTTGCCGTGTTATATCTCCCCACCCTCGGGATTGCCCAAAGCATCCCCACACCCAAATTGCCCACCTTTTCTTTCGCTGAAAGAGGGGTGTTTCAGCAAAGTTAAAGTGCTTGAGTGAGAATCTAGCAAAGAGGTTTCCCTCTGCACTCCCCCGCCCCCAAACCCGACACCCAAGGATCTCGAATTTACATAGAAATCAAAATCTGGGATCTGTTTTCCTATGCCTTTCGTGTATCAGGGTATCGAAATTCTCACCTATGCTTTGGGGGAGGGAAAAAAATAATGAAAAAAATAAAAAAGGAATAAGTGATAATTCGGAGCAAAAGCATGTGGTTCAAAAGCTAAAGCTCCCATTGGAGAACAGAAAATTTAATGAGCTTTTAATGGAATGCAATGCTCAGAGTAGTAAATTATTTGTTAGTTGACGATGCAATCAGCATGCTGATTAAGGTTGCTTGGTTTTTTTACTAAACATTAACTGAATGAAAACGGTTAGTCCTTGTTGTTCTGCTTGGGGGGGCTTTCGTGAAGCAAATGGACTTCCAGAACAGAGATTGTCAATAAAGGTGAGTGCACTCTAGGTGTCATTTGAATATAGTAATAAAATACTTCTGATAAATATTTAAGAGCATTTTAAATCCACAGTTGTCACCCAGTGTATTGTGATCTCTGTTTAAAGGAACAGTGGGCCTAGAAAGGCCTTCCATCAATCCCTGTTTCTGTCTTGGACGATGGATATTCTATTTTATTAGGTAATTTTTTAAGCATTATCTTTCAAATGCACGTTTGGACCTAAGTGTTGGCAAGTGACAGAATTTGGAGACTCAGTCTACAAGAGGAAACAAAAATTACTTAAAGGAGGAATTGCTGTTCCCATCTAGATTACAAATGTAATTAAAGCCCTTCCAAATCCACACACAATATTTATGCACTTAAAAATAGACAATTTTAAAGTACCATATGCTATTGTTTGGGTTTTGTTTTGTTTTGTTTTATGAAGGGAAATACCTTTATTTTTACTATGGAACAAGATTTCTTTTTATTTTGGAGGAGTCGAAGCAAAGCAACGCAACTCCAGTGGCATTAACATAACAATGGAGAGGATGGCTATTGTTCTTTTATGTAAGTTGACTGTAAATATTTTGCCTATTGAATCCTCAGACGAGCCTTGGATTGCACGGATCAATCCACGTACTGACTGAGTATGCGCCTGTTTTAAATCTTACAGATTTACGAGAGACGGGCGAATTTTAAAAAGGAAAAAAAAAAAAAAAAAGAAAAAAAAAAAAGAATTATAGGCTAGAACCTTTGCGGCTTTTGTTGACGACGACAAAGTTCCTCTTCTGTATATCGCACTTGGTTAAATCATCGCGTTATTCGCTCACAACGATCAGATACCTTTAAAATCCGATAAATAACTATCTATGTGTTTTAACTATTCCTGTTTCTGACCCCAGAGGTTAAAAGCCTTTGACTGGCGTTTGACTTCTGACCTCATATAAATGTTATCTTATCAGTTCCTGCTTGTTAACTTGTATTGAGTGCTTGTCCCTGATGGCTTTTAGATAAAGGGGGTTTTATTATATTTCCTATTGAAACTGAACCATTTGCTTTTTTCTTCGTATGTAGTCTCAGCCCATGTAGTAGCCTTGTAACCTAACTATTTTTGCTGAATAGACTAAAATCCAAACGATTTACCGTTTGTATGGAGCCTTATTTTTGTCCAGACTCACTAGATTGAATCTAATGTTTTGTCATATCGATTGGGCTTTTTCGTTAAACTCCTGATCCGACGTTGAACGTTCTCTTTATTGCCATCATTTCTAATAATTATACATTTCGGCCGAGAGAAGAGGAGTTAATACGACCATACAAAGACTTTGCACCACACCCCCTCCCGCCCCCCGAATTTGGGAAGCCTCCCTATAGATGTTTTAAATATTCGGATATATGTTACACAGTATATTTTTCTCATCTGCTAAAACGATGTAGTTGTTGCATAGGTCTACCCTGATTCCGCCTTTATGTTGAAGGGATCTCTTATTTTACATATTCACCTTTGCCTCACTGTCCTTCCCACCCACCCAAACTTGTCGATATTACCGTGATGAATAACGTGTGCAGGAGGCGTTGCTCCAGACAGACAGATATAATGTTCGGCTGTATTTATATAAGCTTTATTGTGTTTAATACGTTTTATTGCTGTTTGCTTATACCTTAGAAGAACGCAACTGTAGTTCCTCTGGCTGACTTGCTAAAGAACACTTTCGATTAATTTTCCTGAAGAAATTGGGCTGTAATCACAGAGAGGGAATGAAAAGGCAGCCATCTTGTGGGTGTCGTGTTACACTTTTGCTCCTTGTTTTTTGTTGGTTTTATTTTTGTTTATTTTTTTCTGCTCAGTCTTTCTTTTTGCTCTGTTATTGCCTTTCGCCCTAATTAGTCGCGATGTTCGATATGCAAAAAGATATTTTCATCGTTCCATATCTAATAGAAAAGTTCCATTCCCCTTTGGCACTTCGGGCAATCTCTGCCTAGTGATTACAACGAAACTACATATGCCTTTGCATTTACTTATACGTATGAATGAAATGTAATTTGTGCATTCTGCTGCTTTTGTAGAAATATATTTACGGGGAGGGGGGGAAAAAGCAATAATGTAAGCGAAATACTATTGTTGCAAACGAGGTTAATTTGTCTGCAAACTGACGTGCAAAAATACCGCTCAGGGATGATAAAATAGGAGATCTCAAGGATGCTCCCTCTCCCAAATTAACTTCTTTCTGACTAATATTGATGATATTTATTGAGAGACCTATTTTCTGTTTTAATCGTTCTTAATGTCTCTGTGAAAAGAGTTTTGGTTCCTATTAACGTCGATTCTATTTCAATATGTCGATCGTATTTCAATAAAAGAAATATTTGATGCGATTCTTAACTTTGTACTTAAATAGCGTGTATTTTAAACACATCGACTCAAAAAGGAAGTCCCTAAAAAAAAAATCAGTTTGATGTAGCTTCATGATATCACCAACGATCATTATACAGTTCATACCTTGTTTTAGCTTTTTTTTTTAAAGCAGAAAAGGTAAATTCTGAAGTTCAAAACTCTACCACTACAAACGTGAGAATAAGGGTGTGGAGCTATTTGTCAATGAAATAGATGTCGTCAGCAAGACTGTCATTAACACGCAGACAGTTCGGTTCAGGATTGGCTGGTACCGAGGTTATCGATTATGCCGTTGCTGGCAATTTACTAACAAACTTGCAATAGCAGCTTGAACGTAGGGGGTTGTAATTTGTTTGAAAACTTGCGGGGTAAACGGAAAACTTTCCGTTCCTTATAAAAAAAAGACAAATACTTCTCGAAATGCAAAATAAAACAGGAACACTAATTAGTGTGTCTTTCGTCAGCTGTTTGTAAATGCAAAGCGCGTTGGAAGTGCTAAGCGTTATTAATAACTCTAAGAACGCGGGTAATTCGTGACTTTGGTGTTTCAGAATAATAACGCCTACGCGTGCATGAGAGAAAAAATAAAACAAAAGAAAAAAGAAAAACACCTCTTCTTTCTCTTCTTGCGAAACAACATAAAACCAAACTTTTGTTTCTCCTCTTTGCGGATAATTTTTCTAAAATCTTTATAGACAGCAGTTGATGACATCCATTTCCAAAACGGACAATAAGTGCCGATTAGAAGGAAAACAGTGATGACACTCCACCCTGACCCGAAATGCAGCACCCTCCGGTGTGTATCAGTGCAGGAGTGGGCACAAAGTCCCGTCCCCCTGCCCCGCCTCTGTCGGAGGAGCTGGATCCTGCACGCGCAGCCCCTCCTTCCCAAAATTAACCCCGAAAAAACTCGCGCGTGCGTCTGTCCCTTCCTTGACCGGGGGAGTTGATGCCGGGGCGGGGGGGCGTGTGGCGTCGTAAAGCACAGGGGCGCAGTATTTTTATTTCCAGTGCAAGCAAACTAAATATATGTCGGGTTTTTTTACGGTGATGCGCGGGGCTGCGCGCCCCCGCACGCGGAGCATCCTCCGCACCTTTTAGATCTCATCCTCTAATAGATGGATTTCCTCGTGTATAAAGATAATTAACTCATTCTTCTCCTCTTAATGGCATTAGCGCCCATGTCCTGCAGAAGGATATCTTTGTGTCTTTGTGCCCAGACACCCCCGATCCCACCCCTCACCCCCGGACCTAGCCGTAAACGGTGCGCAGCCCCCCCCCCAGCCTTGCCCTGAGCGAAGGAGACCTCCAGGTAACTCGTCCCCTGCGCCGGGGGAGTGGGTGAGGGGGAGTGTCGCACACTTGCCTCTGCTCCCTAAATCACACCTAACGCGGTCGGGGGGGAGGTATATTTGGAGCTGTAAGTCTTGCCCTGGGCTTTGTTCAGAGCAAGGAAAGAGAGGGGGGCGGGGGGACTGGATTTTTGGCAGCTCACAGGCTGTCGCCCCCTCGTTGATGCTCCCCGCCCCTGCCCGAGGTTCTAGCTTGGGGTATTTGGGAGCATCTTTCTCACCCACCCCCAGACGCCTGCTGCATGGCGAAAGTCAAGTTCGGAGAAATCCCCGATTTTCGTTTCATAGCCAAAAACCAAGATGCCTTGGGGCTATTACAGCAGGGCAGCTCCCTTAAAAAAAAAAAAAAAAAAAAAAGATTATTCCAGCCACAAAGGCATTCACTGAGGGCTGTCGATGCCGCGAGAAGAGGGCCCGGTTAGAAATTAGCAGCCTGTCCTGGTATGTGGAGAGGAAGAGTGACAACTTATTGAAAGTTCTCAAGGAATCATTTATATTTCACACTCCGGCAGGCAGCTGATTCAAGGTTGTCTGTTAGCATAACAAAGGCTCCGAGCCTGTGAACTTCAGGAACCTTTCGACCCCTTAGCTGCTGGCATGAATAGCCCCCAGCCCTGCCTATAGAGATCTCCCAAAGCTCCCCTGTTCGTGGCTAAATTGTTAATCAGGGTAATTTAATATAGTTTTCAATATGCCCCATCTCTTATTGGGTAAGGTATTCACGGATCTCGCCCCTCCCGAAAGAAAAGTTCTCCTTTATTTAACTGCGAGAGGGGCAGCTGCAGCATCCCAGCTACACCACCACCACCCCACACCCCCGCAACCTCCGCATCCCCCCGACACGGAAAGGGGGACAGCCGGGATGCTCACCCTCCTCATTCCCCGGCATCCCTAGCACCCCCAAACCCAACACCCCTCCCCCCTCAGCACCTCGTTGTGCACTCCCTCCTCCAGCGGAGCCAGCGACCCCAACATTAAACCTACACGTGATTTGTTTAATGTTTTTGTTGTATTTGTATGTTTTCTCCTAGTCCTCGCGTATGTTGGTGGGCAGCACCTGGGTTTTTATCTCCTCGGTGTGAGCAGCAGCTCAACTGTCTCCTCCAGGCTTTTCTGGGCAGAGATGGGGTGATTTCTTTCCCCTTCTGTTACTTGAGCTTTCCTCTCTCTACTTTGCAACACTCATCGTACAAAAAACGTTGCTGGGACCAAAGTTTCTGCAGAGAAAACTTAGGGAATGAGAGGAACCAGTGGGAGCGGGGTGGGGGAAGATTGTTATTTGCAACAGAACCTGGTATTTGGGTTACTGTCATACTTCAGGCTTCTGGATGCAGTTTTTCAGAACTGGTAAATGATGGGGAAGAAATCTGTGTGAGCAATGTGAGCAAGGTGGTCGTGCACGGATGCGGTCCAGGCGCTGGCCAGCGTGAGACAGCGTGGCTGGTCCCACAGGATGGGGTCTGCAGCATGTGTGTACTCTCAGTATGCCACATAAATAGTTATTGACGGACGTTGAGAGCGACACTAAACTAAGTTGGTCAGGGTAATATTCCTTTAAAATGTCTAAAATCATGCCTGAGTCTTATTCATATTTAAAGGTCTCGGAATAATTTGTTCTTGAAACAGAAGGACAAAACAGCATGAAAGATAAACATAACTCTGAAGATGGGCAAATCAGAAACACATTTTCTGTATTTTGCTTTTCCTAAAGCAGGGTTTTTATGTGTTTGCAATTTTTTTGCGTATTTTGACTTCTGCCATTGTGTCTGCAGACACAATCAGTGACACAGCCAGTGTTCTTAATTCTGGTGTGGGTTTAGGTTTTTTTTTTTCCTTTTGAAACTTCTTTTGTGCATGGTTTCCATGATAAAATTTTTGCAGATTTCAGATTATTCACAGGTTTTTCCAAAATATATAGAGTAAATTTTAATCAAGATAAGTTTGTGCTTCTAGTGTTTGTCAAATGGCCTTTGAACTATCAATAATTCCAAATAAATAAGATAGTCACTTCACAGCAATTCAAGAAATAACCGCTGATTTCTTTGTGAGGAGGCAAAATGACAGCATTTTTTCCTCTACTTTTTTCTCATTAATGCTTTTTTTCCTTTTTTCATTAGAGTTTTCCTCCATTACAATCTGTGTTCCATAGCTGTCGTTTCACTTTCACATCTCTGAATTTCCAATGAATTTTCTTTTAGAGATTAATAGATCTACAGGCGAAGATGGCTTTGCTTTACACTCATACAAAGTATAATTTCATATTCCCCCCCCCCCAAATCTTTTTAGATTCTAAATTAAAATAATTGTATTTTGACTAAAAGTCAAATTAATTCCATTCCGATTAAAAATTGTGTGGATTTTGGTTTGTGGGGTTTTTTTTGCTTTTGGGTATTTTTGCTTTTGTTTTGTTTTTCCCAGCAATTACCTAACAGGTTTTCTGCATATTAGGAGATATTTGCTTAGGTGGTTGTTTCAAAGCTGCTTCCATCTAATGGTACAGTTTGCGCCTATTGTATTGGAAAAACGATGTATATTTGGGATGGTGTTTGACAGGGGGAATGAAGGCAGACACCAGAACAATCATATTACAGTCCCTTTGGGAATGCCAGCACCAAATTTAGCCAGACTGATGGGGCACTGTCTAGACGGTCCCTTTTGTGTATCAGCTGTTTTTTCCCTGCTTTATTGTCCAGCTTGAATATATGGCTGGAACCTGCATATGGAGCCCAAGCATAACCATTCCCGCAGCCATACTTTGCTGTAAAAAACAAGCAAAACCCCCCCAAACCACATGCATCCTGCAATCATGTTCGTGTGAGGACAGTTATAAAAACAGAAAAGCCAACAGTCTCTGCTTTTGCACCAAATATGCGCTCATGTAGGCACACACATGCTTGCAGATAACTATTCTGTGATTAAAAATGCAAGTCAGTAGAATTATCACATGAGATCACGGGCGGATGCATAGGAAATTCTGGCTGGGGCTCTGCAGCTTTCTGTGGGGAGGGAGCTGGGGGTGCTTTTGGGGGGAGCATTGTTCTACAGAAGACATGTAGATGAGGATGGAAACGTTGCTCTCAATCCACCTCTTCCCAAAAGAAGACAGAAAATAAATGAAACAAGCAGGTATTGTGAAGACGCAATTAGGAGCCACCATACATGTAAATTGCAGTCTTTCATTTTTGAAAAGGGCAAAGGATAAAAAGAAGGAATATTTATTAAATGTTTACACTGTAATTAGTACCACAGACTGCTCAGCTTTTCACTTACTGAAGCTGATACTGGAGCTGGAATTAGGCCTGTGCTAAAGACTTGCAGGACCATTTCATGTCTCTTTAAAGGAGGAAGAATCAGAAACCTGTGAGAAATAAATCGCTACAGAACTTAGCTTTGTCAACTAATATGCATCTTGCCACTATGTCACAATGGGATTTTTTGCCACTGAAACCTAAAAGTCATCTTGTCCAGAAACAGCCACTAATAACCAACTAAAAAAAAAAGAGACCCTATCAAGATACTATGCTGAAGAAGTTTTAGGAACTGCACCACACACAGTCTGAGAAAAATCTGTAGGTTTTCTATGCCTGCATCTTTATTATCTGAAAATGGCACTCTTTGGGTAGGTACTCCCTGAGATGATTTTGTTCAGCCTTGGCAAGATGCCTGCTACCTATCAGGCTGAGCAATAATGACTCATTTTTCACTTCTCTTAACTTGTCTGTGCCCATTGGTTGTTCTTTTTCCTTTTTTCTCTTGCTCTTGCTCTTGCTCTTTCTCTCTCTTTCTCTCACTCCCTTTCCCTTTCTCTTTTTGTTGTTGTGTTTGTTTGGGTTTTAAAATTGGAAACTAATTGAGGAATCTTAGGGCTATTTTAAAATATTTTTTTAAATTCTAATAGAGATTAGACCGAGGCATTGATAATAATGGACTTCTGGATAACATGCTTAATTGCAAATGTCACTTGATTCCTGCTGAGGATAGCTTTGCCATGGTCCTTCTGCACTGGTTTAGGCCACCTGCTTTTGGAGTGTAGCCACCCCTTGCAGATTTGCTATGTGGAAACACTCTATACTTAAATTGATAGTGCTACTTCTAAAGCATTCTGGGAAGTCAGGTGTGATGGTTTTACAGTCAGGAATCATGTGCTCTTCTGATGTGCTGTGTGCAAAGCCCGATCATCAGTACAGTGTGCAGACAGGTCACACTGTGGAATTGCTCTGGCATGAGAAGGAAAGGGACAGAAGTCTTCACAAGAGCATCTATCCTTCCTGAGTGAAAGGCATTCGCTGTGTGGCATTTCTCACTCTGTGTGTCTGCGGATGTCCCTTCATATGGCAGTTTTGACAAGGGCCTTTCAGGGCTCAGGAGCTGCGTCAGATGCCTTGGAAGTGGCCTGTAGAAGGTATGACTTCCCACCAAACATTCCTCTGGGGAGGGAAGTGGAGGCCTGATAAAATCTGATAGAAAAATACAGCAATTAATTGACTTTTGCAAATGGAGCACCACCTGATTTAAATAGTCATGTTAATTGAAATGAACCTGTTAGACTTCAGTTAGATACTAATAACCACCAATCTATGATGTCCTCTTACTGTGACTGACTCTGAGAGCAGTTATGCTGTTCCTATAAAGCACATAAAACCATCTCTCTGCTTGCTTTCTCTTTTTCTCTCCTTCTCTTTCCACTCCCCCCACCTGACTGTAAAGATGATGCCTCTGAGGTTAATAAAAGTATAAAAAAGCACCTACATCTCAGCTTTGTGCACTATTCTTGACCTAGGGATAAACATCTACTTCTCTGGTTTTCCAAGCCATGATGCCCCAGCTCTCCCCACTGCCTCAGGATCTGTCACAAAGTCTCCCACTGTGGGCAAATTAGGTTCTGATCTCAAAAAAATTCTATAAAATTTAGTTTATTTCCAGGTTTTAGTGAACATAAAAGGTTGCACAAACCTGCAGAGTGATTTACTGGCATGTCAAGCATGTTCAACGGTTGTGGAATTATGATTGCAATTACAGGACTCAGTGGCTGGAAGAAAAAATACCAGTTCAGGGTGACCAGTAACCATCACTGGATGGTGCCAGGACGGGTAGAGTGCAGTGCAGAGCCAGATTTCTCCTGCTAGAGGGCTCATGAAGGAAAAGCCACTTTGGGGCAGGGTAAAGCAGCTGCTGGTGGCAGGGAGGACATTGGGAACCTGGACAGATGGCATGTGTAGTTAGTGATGAGACTGTACCTGTCTAGGTACAGGATAATTTCACCTGACTACCCAGCAAAAAATATCTGTGGCTTGATACCACTGCCCCAGTCATGGCTTGAGATGCAGTTTAGCTGTTTAGGGCTGTAATACGAGGAAAAGTGGGAAAACCCATGTACAGTATTGCCTTGTGAGCTGCGCATAATTTTTATGTGAATGCCAGCTAAGAGTGCTGCACACACACATACACACAATTCCTGTTAAATTTGTTCACTGAATCATACATTATTTTAGTCCAAGAGGCAGCTCAGCTCTCTAGGGAGGCCACATCTTCCAGCTCTGATCTCAGAGTAGTCCAGGGGGGTCAGGCTGCGTGAGGCCACATCCAGCTGAGTTCAGATTAGCTCCAAGGATGGAGAGGTGCAGCTGACCTGGGCAACCTGCTACCTTCATGGTAATAAATAAGTAAACACATAAAATAAAATAAAATAAAATAAAATAAAATAAAATAAAATAAAATAAAATAAAATAAAATAAAATAAAATAAAGGCCTCTTGCCCAACAATGTTGTCTTGCTGCCCCATGCATCCTATCATGTCTGCTACAAGCATCATGGCTGTTTGCAGGTAAGGGTTCCCATCACCATACAATCAAGTGTCCCGCTGAGACTGTAATTAAACATATAACACAGACTAAACTATAACAGACTCAAGTGCTCAGGTGTCACGGCAATAAGTGTAATATATATGCACAAAAAACCTACACTAGGAAGCATTTTTTAACTGAAAATCTTAGAAGCCTTCCCAAGGATTAATCTGGGTTGAGGAGCATGTGTATAATGTGCCCCTTTCCATATGGTGATGCTTTAACATGACAAAGCTGGTGCTATGAGAGCGGGTATGATGCACAGCCATCCCCTCCACCTTTCCTTCCCCATTGCCCAGCCACAGTTGTTTCTCCTTTCTTCCTTTTTTCCTTTCCTCTTTCTCATTCTTAAAATAATTCTTTCACATCAGCACAGCTAATAGAGTGTTCATCAAGCTGGACACCTAGCCTATGGTAATTACGTTTTTCCAATCACCCTGTTTGTTCAAGTTAGAATCAAACTATTTAAATCAGCTTCTTGTCATCTTCAGTTATTTATAGATAAAATTATTTACATGTTTGTGAGCTATCTGCTGTGGGTGCAGTATTACTGAAGGGTTTTCTTTGAGGGTTACACCACCATTTAAGTTTGTTTTCTTGTTTCCCACATTATATTTTGATCTCCTAAAGAAATAACTTATTTTCTCTGTCTCTCTCTTTCTCCTTAAGATAGAATGGCCACTTCTGGCTACATTTATTTAAGAAGTAATGTAGTTTATCAGTTTGCTTGTTTGGAACTAGAATTGAATTTGTGTTTGGAGACCATATGGCAAAACTACTCCTTTTTTTTTTTTTCCCTCTGTGGTAAAAGAAATCCAGGAGATTTTTATTTGTTAATCCTACATCTAACACTGATTATTTGGTCCAGAGTCTGATCTTCATTGCACTAGCATAAAGTTGGCTTATCACTATTAAAGCTGGTAGAGTTGCATAAGGGTAAAGATAGTGCTAGAAACTTGAAATGAGCCGCATGCATTCACAGTAGAGTGAAATGGCTGAAATCGAAAATAACCATGCTTGGTAAAGCAGATCTGAATGTGGGCCATCATGTTTACTCCCTATGCTGAGCTGACCTCAGTTGTTTCTTTTATGTGAATAGTTGGCATTTCTAACATAATGAAAGACTATGAATAAATGTAATGTCATTTGACATGGGTTATGAATGAGATGACAGTCATTCCCCAATCACTACCAACAATTACCAATGATTTTCCACAATGAAAATAAATGCCTTTTTTGTTTGGTTGGTTTAGACATTATCTGAAGAATTTTTAATTGAAAAAAAATTGAAATTCAATTTTTAATTTAATTTTTAATATGATGAGAACTTCTCCAGCCTAGAAACCAAGAACCATTCTGTTATAAGTCAGCTTTAAAGGTTTCATGAGGCTTTTCTTGTTTAGAAAACCTTGGTCACTGCACCAACTGTCCTTCTACTCTAATGCATGCAGCATGGGCAACAAACAGGAGGAGCTGGAAGCCATTGTGCAGCATGACAGCTGCGATGTAGTCGCCATCATGGAAACGTTCCTGGAGTGCATGGAAGATAACTTCCTGACTCAGCTGGTAAGTGAGCCAGGGAAGGTGCTTTGTTAGACCTGTTGTTCACAAACAGGGAAGGAGTGGTAGGTGATGTGGTGGTCAGAGGCCGTCTTGGGCTAAGCGACCATGAAGTGATACAGTTCTCAATCCTTAACCAAGTTAGGAGGGGAGGCAGAAAAACTATCACCACGGACTTCCGAAGGGCAGACTTCAACTCATGTAGAACACTGGTTGAGAAAGTCCCTTGGGGAACAGTCCTAGAGGACAAAGGGTTCAGGAAGGATGGACTCTTTTCAAGGAGAAACTGTTAGAGACGCAGGAGCAGGCTGTGCCCAGGTGTCGTAAGACAAACTGGCGGGGAAAATGACCGGCCTGGCTGAACAGGGAGCTTCTGCTGGGACTTAGGAGAAAGAAGAGAGTCTACCACCTCTGGAAGAAGGGGCGGGCTACTTGGGAAGAGTATAGGGATTTAGTTAGGTTGTGTAGGAAGAACATTAGGGAGGCGAAAGCTCAGCTTGAACTCAGCCTGGCCACTGCTGCAAGAGATATTAAGAAGAGTTTTTTCAAATATATTAACAATAAAAAAAGAACCAGGGAGAATATCCATCCCTTATTGGATGTGAGGGGGAACATTGTTACCAAGGATGAGGAAAAGGCTGAGGTACTTAATGCCTTCTTTGCCTCAGTCTTTAACAGTCAGACAAGTTATCCTCATGGTATTCAGTTCCCTGAGCTGGAAGATTGGGAGGGAGATCAGAATAAGCCCCTCGTAATCCAGGAAATAGTAGTGAAGGATCTGCTGAGTCAATTAGACACCCGTAAGTCTATGGGGCTGGATGAGATCCACCCGAGAGTGCTGAGGGAGCTGGCAGAGGAACTTGCCAAGCTGTTCTCCATCACCTATCAGCAGTCCTGGTTATCAGGTGAGGTCCCAGTGACTGGAGACTTGCCAATGTGACGCCCATCTACAAGAAGGGCAGGAAGGAGGATCTGGGGAACTACAGGCCTGCCAGCCTGACCTCGGTACCGGGGAAGATTATGGAACGGTTCATCTTGGGGGAGATCACGCGGCAAGTGCAGGACAACGGGGGGATCAGGTCCAGCCAGCATGGGTTCATAAAGGGCAAGTCCTGTTTAACCAACTTGATCTCCTTCTATGATCAGGTGACCCACATAGTGGATGAGGGAAAAGAGGTGGATGTTGTCTACCTGGACTTCAGTAAGGGATTTGACACTGTTTCCCACAGCATTCTGCTGCAGAAGCTGGCGGCTCATGGCTTAGACAGGTGGACTCTTCACTGGGTTAAAAACTGGCTGGATGGCCAAGTCCAGAGAGTTCTGGTGAATGGAGTTAAATCCAGATGGAGACCGGTCACAAGTGGTGTCCCTCAGGTCTCAATCTTGGGTCCAGTCTTGTTTAATATCTTTATTGATGACCTGGATGAGGGGATCGAATGCACCCTCAGTAAATTTGCAGATGACATGAAATTAAGTGGGAGTGTTGATCTGCTTGAGGGTAGGGAGGCTCTGCAGCAGGATTTGGACAGGCTGGAGCGATGGGCTAAGGCCACTTGTATGAGGTTTAACAAGGGTAAGTGCCAGGTCATGCACTTTGGCCACAACAACCCCATGCAGCGCTACAGGCTTGGGGAAGAGTGGCTGGAAAGCTGCCTGGCGGAAAAGGCCCTGGGGGTGTTGTTTGACAGCCGAGACTGAACACGAGCCAGCAGTGTGCCCAGGTGGCCAAGAAGGCCAATGGCATCCTGGCCTGTATCAGAAACGGTGTGACCAGCAGGAGTAGGGAGGTGATCGTGCCCCTGTACTCGGCACTCGTGAGACCACACCTTGAGTACTGTGTCCAGTTCTGGGCACCAAAGGATAAGAAGGACATTGAGGTGCTGGAGCGAGTCCAGAGAAGGGCAACGAGGCTGGTGAGAGGTCTGGAAAACAGGCCTTATGGAGACCGGCTGAGGGAACTGGGGTTGTTTAGCATGGAGGAGACCGAGAGGATACCTCATTGCTTTTTGCAGCTACCTAAAAGGAGGTTGTAGTGAGGCTGGTCTTGGTGTCTTCTCCCAAATTACTAATGATAGGATGAGAGGAAATGGCCTCAAGTTGTGTCAGGGGAAGTTTAGACTGGTTATTAGGAAGAAGTTCTTTACTGAGAGGGTGGTTAGGCACTGGCACAGGTTGCCCAGGGAGGTGATGGAGTTGCCGTCCCTGGAGGTGTTTAAAAAACGAGTGGGTGAAGCACTTGAGGCCATGGTCTAGTGGTTTAATGATTAGGAATATGATGGGATGAAGGCTGGACTTGTAGATCCTGGAGGTCCTTTCCAACCATAGTGATTGTATGATTCTATGATTCTAACTGTACAGTGGGTCACCTACTTGTAGACTTTCAGCTGCACAAAGAAATATTTCCCCTTTGTACCTGTGATTCTATTTAATTCTGATTAATTTTGTATATAAATTTATTATATTAATATTATTTAATATTAGTAATGGAAATTTAAATATGCATGCATCTAAAATTACAAAGAAAATCCAGTGACAATTAATTTGTCACAATGAATTTAAATTTTCAATTTCCTGGTTATGATGAATGTGAATGATAGTACCATTCTAACTTTATAGGAACCAGAGATGTATTTTAGACCCAAAAATTTTTTAAAATGTGGTTTAGCCCATTTTTTCTTTCTTTTTTTTTTTTTTTCCCCCTGCATGTTGTTTTGCAGTTATCTCGGAAACCATTAAAAAAAGATACCTTCTCAGTTCTACACTCTACACTGTTGAATTTACTCCACTTCAAAAAGCAAATAACTAGGAGAAAAAAAAACACACCACCAGAAAGTAGACAATAATCCTGAATTAGCAGAGGGATTAACATGTTATTTAAGTC
Organism: Podargus strigoides; assembly: GCA_028020825.1. Taxonomy (NCBI): domain Eukaryota; kingdom Metazoa; phylum Chordata; class Aves; order Caprimulgiformes; family Podargidae; genus Podargus; species Podargus strigoides. The sequence continues at coordinate 86,417,497 of CM051663.1, read as the reverse complement.
CCTCCTACAGCTCACTGATTTTCCTGTGTATGACAGCAACTGTGGGAGCCTACGTGGGACACTGATGGAGGAATGTGGGTGAAAGGCACACAAGACTAATTCAGTTCTTGTGCCTGCCTTCGTTGGTACCTTGAGGCAAAAGGTTTTCGACTATTTATGGGAAGAAGCTTTTACACTCTTTTTTTTCCCCTAGGAGCTTTGCCTCCTCCTGCAGTACAAAGAACATATAGGTCCCTAGAAGTGGAATATTTTTTGCTTGAATAAGAAATACTCAATCAATACTGAAGCAATAGAGTTACTAACGCTTGGACTACTGTTTATTCTCACTTTTTCAGATACTCTGAGAAAAAGAAGTGACCAATGAGTGTGTTAAGCCTGGGGAAGCAGAAGCTAATTTGAAATGGCTAATGCACAACCTCCCATAAACATATTTTTACAGTAGAGTCAAGGTTTGCTTTAAATAGGTGAAGACTCCCAACTCAGGGAAGCATCCCTGTTTCAGGAAGGGTACTTGAGGACTTGCTTCAAGAAAGTGCTTACGCACCTGGAACATCAGTGAGACTAAGCAGACACTTGAGATAAAGCCAATGGACAGGACATTTATGTCCTGGCTCTGCACTGCTTGGCCATTGCTGGTATAAGATTTGCCATTCCTGACCCAAAACAATTGGCCACACTGACCTGATTGTTGGGGATGGTGTGGGGCATTGTAGACCTGTATTCATGGCAGCCAGCACATATTGTGGGGTATGTGTTTACCTGTCAGTTACAAATAGTCCTCATTGAGGCGGTTGTCTCTTTCTTGCCACCTTCACAGTTTAATATCAGATGTAGGAGTTAACACATAAGTAGGTAAAATACATTTTTAAAAAACCCTTAAACAATAATTTAACATGTCTCTTTGATCATCTGACCTTCCTGCTAACTATAGATCCATGTACTCCAGGGCTTGCTAAAGAAAATTCAGAACTCCACCACTTTAAAATGAGAAAATTCCCTCTTTCCCCCCAGGGGTGAGCAATGTCAGATATTCCAGCTGCACCTTCCCACAAAAAACAGAGAGGGAATTTAGTCAGTGGATTGCAAATTTTCCACATATCCAAAAATCTAATCATTTTAATATTTGCCATCTTAACTGAGGATGAAAGTAGGAATTTTATGACTGTATGAAAGGGATTTTCCTGAAGGGATTCATCATGTGCTTCTAGCCCTGAAAAAGCCCACAATTAGACTCTCCAGGCAGCATATATTTGTGTCCAGAAAAGTTATGTTTGGCACTTTTTGAGGATTTCATTGCTCTTTCTAAGCCTGTTGTATTTTGACTGATAATTATTTGGGGAACTTGCCTCTACAGGCAGAGGCAGACAAAAAGTAGTATCTATGAAGTATTTTAACACTGTCTTAAACCTTCCTAAAATAGTTTTTTTGTAAGTGCATATTGCTGGTCTGGAATGCAGAATACGGAGGTATGGTGTAAACATTTTACCAATGCTCATTTGCAGGGAACTGCCTTATCACAGTGGAGTCAGCTGTGTGTAATGTGACCATCTACTTACATGGATAAAATCTGTATTCGAAGTTGCATCGCAGATCCTTTGTTTGTCAGAAAATATCTAGGGTCCTTCTGTCTCTTATTTTATCCAACAGTTTCTGCTAGTAAATATTAAGGAGAAGAAGAGGTGATGTTCCTTCCCATCCTCTGGCTTTCTCTGGCTGGTTTTCACTCTGCCTTTTGTGAGTTTCTCCTTGCAGATCTGCTTGCCTTTTTGCACCAAGTGTCTTTTATTTCTTTTTCTTCCCCTTCAGAGCAGAAGTGATTAAAGGCTGAGATCACAGCCCTCAGCGTGTGACCACCAGGTCCGGCCCAAAGGGCACTGGGGCTCTGTCAACTCGCAGTTCCGTATGGCTTTCCAAAGCCATTAGATCACATCTTAAAGAAAAATTTGTTCAGAGCCTCTGATAAAGCATAAATTAAAAATTCAACTTTCTGCAAGAATAGCAATATTATGTGAGAGCAAATAACTGTAAAAAAGTACCCATACATATATTGGGGTTGACTGCAAAAAAAAACGTACATGAAGGTTGATGCAAAAGCAGAGTTGACTGAGATGAAAGCAAACTTCATCTCCTTTGGAGGAGTGTTTGTCTTTTGTAAGCAAACACAATTCTCTTTATTTTCTTACATGTGCCTCAACATTTAGGTGCTCATAAAGGCACTGAAATATTTCATCTAGAAAACTGCTGTTTGAGCTCAACAGAAGTTGAGGCCATGAGAAACCACTGTGATTTTCCAGCCTTGCTGGTTTATATTCTGTACGTTAAACCAGAGATGGTCTTACCATGATTTGGGGTGTGGAAGGCATCCTTCCATTCAGAGGATGACCACTTTAAAGTGGTAATTTGTGTCTAACTGGAGTGTCTTCCCAGGGAGCTATATCAAAGCCAAACCTTTTTCATGGTTTTCATTTTTAGGTTTATCTGTGTACTTAGCCAAGCTATGATTTAAAGTGTATGATTATATGGATTCTGCACATTGTAATCCACCTTTTTTCCCAAGAAAACATGTGATTTGCTTACCAACAAACAGTCCATTCCACCAGGGTCGTAATTCAGCAACTATTCAAGCAGATGACTGGTTGAAACTGGATTTGACTGTAACAGAGAGAAAATACGCTGAAAAAATATGCTTAATGTCTGGCACTGCCAGCTACTATTCTCCCTCTCTTTTTGCAAGCCATTTGATTGTTCAGCAGAAAACTTGATATACAATGTCTTCCCCCTGCATCCTCTTCCCTCCACTTGCTGTTTCAAAGTCATGGACATCAGTTCAGCCCTTGCTCCTGCTCCATCATCTCCTTTCTGACAGCCAAGCCAGCTCACAAAGTTTCGTCTTGCAGCTCACCATCCTCATCATTGCCTTGACACAGTTGTTCATAGGGTTCTACTGGACACCAGGCCAGTGAAATTACCTGAATAAACAGGTAAATAAACCCTTCCTTTTTTGAAGTTTTTTTAAAGTGGGTTTGAGTCAAAATCTGCTAAAACACAAAGCAAATCCCCCAAATGATTTTTTTTTTTTTTATCCCCAAGCTCTCCTCCTTGCTCAGTCCCTCCTCTCCCAGCCTCCAGAGGGGCCAGAAGGGGAAGTGGGGGAATTGTATCTGAGAGCAGTTTCATTTATTCACCCTAAATTTCCTTGCTATGTTTCTTCACTACGTTAACAAATGGAACAATCGAAAAAAAACAAAACAAAACAAAAAGGTTGTGTGTGAGGTACAAAACAGCCACATTAGTTCTAGCTTGTTTGTCCTTGCTGGGAGGGCTGTTGCCAAAAGTGCTTTCCTGAAGCACGTGCATGCTGGTACAGCGTACTGGGCATCACACCATGTGTGGACCTGTCCCCCATGGCCGGGACGCCTCCCATGACAGCCCCCCTGGCTTCAAAAAGCCATACCCATGGGCTGCTCTCCCTGTTTGATCAGAAATGCACTGTCTTCTCTGAGAGGGGTTTGCACTGGATGGAAAAGTGAGGATGACAGTCTCTGCCAGTGTTGCCGTTCCTGTAAATGATAATTAGTATAATGTTTTGTGTGACACTGTGGGTAGATGTGTGTTTCCTCTGGTGAATAAGTGTGCTTCAGTACAGAGATGTACTGGATGTCTAGCTGTCTATAACTCCGTCTCTGTGTCTCTTGATTTCTCTCCTTTTCTCTGCTGGAGTGTAATTTCACTTCTCTATTTATACTATTACAGTCTCGATTTTATGTCTGTTTTCTAAAAGTGCCTGAATTAGGCTATTTGACATTTCCTTGCGCTAACGTGCTCTCATCCAGAGAGAATCCTGTTTCGGAAGGAATATTAATATTTCTATGAAGTAGGAGAACAGAACAGGGGCGACAGGCAAATACAGTAAATAGTAGGCAGCTTTCTGCAGGGGAAGCTTTAATCTGGCATGACACTAGTCATCCCTGATGTCTGAATAAACAGGGTTATCGTGATTAAATGCAATTAATTCGGCTCTTGTGAGGCCTCACCTTGAATACTGTGTTCAGTTTTGGGTCCCTCACTACAAGAAGGACACTGAGCTGCTGGAGTGTGTCCAGAGAAGGGCAACACAGCTGGTGAAGGGTCTGGAGCATAAGTCTGATGAGGAGCGGCTGAGGGAACTGGGGGTGTTCAGTCTGGAGAAGGGGAGGCTGAGGGGAGACCTCATTGCTCTCTACAACTGCCTGAAAGGAAGCTGTAGCGAGGCAGGGGTCAGTCTTATCTCTCAGGTAACCGTGACAGGACAAGGGATAATGGCCTGAAGCTGTGATAGTGGAGGTTTAGATGAGATATTAGGAAAAATTTCTTCACTGAAAGGGTTGTCAGGCACTGGCACAGGCTGCCCTGGGCAGTGGTGGAGTCCCCATCCCTGGAGGGATTTAAAAAACATGTAGGTGAGGTGCTGAGGGACATGGTGTAGTGGTGACTTGGCAGTGGTGGGTTAATGGTTGGACTTGATGATCTTTGTCTATGTTTAGCTTGTACCCAGGGCTGAAGTGCAGCAGTTGCTCTATCACCCGATGACCCCTCCCCTGCTGAGAAGTGGAATTGGGGAAAAAAGAGAGAAGCCCTGTGGGTTGAAATAGCAACGGATTTAATGAAATAACAAAGCTAATGCAAACACCAACATAAAATATGCAAGGTTACACTCAGCCTGGCCCTTGGGATCAGCAGAAGGAGCAGAAGGCCAGGACGGAGAAGCCCCAGGAAAATGAATGTCCAAGCCTTAATAAACCCCATCCTTTTATAATGAGCTTGATGTCAGTGGTGTGGGATACACCTGCCAGTCAGCTTGGGTCAGCTGCCCTGACTGAATCTCTCAGCTGATTTGGGGCTACTTATGGCCTGCCTGCCATGGCTGGGCTGGAGGGGCTGCTCCTGGGAAACTAGGACAGTCTTAAAGCTCTTTTCTGACCAAAAAATTTCTATGATTCTAATTGTAGTCTTGTTATTGCTAATCTTTTATGTTGCTGTAGACTCTGTGAACATGCCACATGAAGATCTTGTACCCATTGAAGGCTCTTGCAGACTACAATGGACTTGCTTTGGATTTACAGTATTGGGCCTAATGCAATTACATCCACAAAACCCAGTTTCAGCCATCTCTCCTTTGAAATAAAATAAGGCCTTTGAGATAATTCCAGAGTGGTCCTGAAGGGAGATGCTTTGCAGTAGCACTACATGCATGGCAGGAAAAAAAGCGTGGTGTGAAAATGGCAAATGATGCTGCAGGATTTTGTATGTGTTAACTGTGCTCCTTCTTCCCTCTTTTCTGGGTGATATCGTGTCCTGTGGCACATACTGCTTTAAATCACATTGTAAAGTTTTCAGAGGCAGGAAACCCCCCACCTCTGTGCCTGTGCCACAGGTGCCAACAGGAAGTCCCCCTCATTTCAAGTCCCTCCAAGCACAAAGCGTGTGCGACTTAGGGAGACCTTCCTGCATGCAAAATTGTGTCCAGTTCTGTAGGTTTTTTTTTTTAATTCACAAATTTAGAATTCCCAGACGGGGGATGTTACCGATTTAAAAAGTTTAATTGTGAGGATGGATCACAATTAGGGGACACACAGGACATGCAGAAGTCAGAGCTTCTGTCATATAGGAAGCAGGCATGGTATGTTCTCATATGATTTTAATTGATGACAGAGTTATTTTGGAAATATTTATAGCTGGGCTATAGAGAGCTTCTGAACTTTTTCTCATGTTCCTGGAGCACAATAAAAAGCTGATGAGGTTAAACCTTTGAACAGTGTTTTACCATGTGAGATCTAAGTTAAAAGAAGATGGAAACGAATTGACTTACAGTAGTTTCAATTTATTTTATAGCACATCTGGAATTAGTTTGAGCTTGTAGTTGCTTTGGCAGGGAAAATAAACATTAAATAGAAGCAAAGTCAATCACATTTCAACATTTGCATTTTTACCATTGAGTGTGTTTACCTGAATTATCATCTTGTAGCAGGCATCCCTGTTTTGCTTTGATCTTCTGCTACCACAGGTATTTTACAAGTAGCAGTCATTAAAAAGCCCACACACAATTATGACAATTTCTGGAAGCTCATCAAGTAGTATAAGGTGCAGGGCTTTTAATTTTAATTTTAATGTACTGTAGTGTGGAAGCATTTTAAAGAATTCTTAGATTTTATTTCTTCCCCAGTACAGTAGTAGGAGATGTGTGTTTAATGTGAAGGATGATGGCAAAATGGACTAGATTTCCTATCTGGCAAGAAGATTTATAGGTTGGGTAAGACACCAAGTGATAAACCAGTTGTGCTATTGAGCTAATAGGAATAAAACATTCTGTAAAGCTTATAAACTGTTACTATAAATGCTTGTGGAAATATGGTTTAGTTCATTGTTACCTCTTCAAATTATGTTTTTGTACAGCTCCAAAGTACAGCCTCTGCTTCCTTGTTTGAAACACCATTGACAGAACCAGCTTTATTCATTTATATAAATATATTTCCAGTCTTGTCAGAGAACGGGGGAAAATAAGTCCCTCATGTGAAACACAAATGGGCGAGAGAAAGGAGTCCCACTAGCCAAACAAAAGTCTGCAAACATCAACAAAACAAGGTTTGCAGTTAATTAATTAATTATTTGCCCAGTTTTGAATACTTAACTGTTTTTAAGGGTTACTGTAACAGGTAATCCTCACTTTTTTGTCTCCCTATATGAAATATTATAGTTTAGCAGAAGAACAAAATAGATACATGAAATTGTCCATCATATAATAACAAGTATATATACAAATGTTAATGTGCACCAGTAACAAATATAGTCCCATTCTCCATCATAAATGCCATGATTGCATGTGACTGATGCTACTGTGGAAGTTACTATCTCTAGCCAGTTTAAAGGTGTTCAAGCACTGAATTATTTTAGGGGAGAAGAGCTGGGGTTTTGTTACACAAACTCCACTGAAATCTGCAACTAAATTACCAAGACCGAAGCTGCGTACCACAACTGGTATGCAACACACAATCCTTAAAGTATAAAACATTTAATCATATTGGAAAGTTCAGAACTTTACAGATGGCTTTTAAATTTGCAGCCCATCAGATATCACCTTGGCCAAACGGAAACCAGGGGTGGGGGAATCATTTAGCCAAACATAGGCACAATTCCCAGCAATAATTCTTCTCATGCAAAGGTAGGCATCTAAAATAAGCCACATTCTGAAAGTGCCTGTTAATGACAGGGGCAGCCTGGGGTGACTGGCTCCTCCCTCACTGCAGATGTCTGGCTCTGCCAAGGAGCCTGTCTTGGGTGATCAGCTGTGCTTGGCTCTCTAGCATGGTCATAAGCGAGTCTAAAGTGGGATCCATCTCCCTGAGCTCCAGGTTAAATCCAGAAGAGAGACTGTCACAGTAAGCAGGAGAAAACAAGAACCTGCAAACTGCAACTTGCCGTCTCCAAAATTAAGTGTCTCTCCTGCCACTGTGCTTAGGCAAGTCACCCTGGAAAGACATCCCTCCTCAAATGGTTCCTTAGATTCACATAAAAAATTTTCATTATATCATGGAAGTGGACTTTGCTAGTCCACTCTAACTAAAAAGATGATTTTTTTTTTTTTTTGGAATGGCTGCATTGTGCGTGATTACAATAACACATCTGCTCATAAAATGGGCATGCAAGACTCTGCTGCAAAGAATCGAGGGTGTGGGCATTTGTTCAAAGTGACTGGTAATGTATTGCTTGCAACCATCTGACAGATTGTTAATAGAGCACAGCTGTTTTACATGTTCATGATTCCTTTGGCCACTCTCCACAATGGAGAGGGAGATACAGCGTGTACAGCTAAACATTTCCCATTTGTTTGTTTCCAGAAGGAAAAAAAAAAGCACCTCAAACGATGCTTTTCAAGATAAACCCTACAAATAACAATGAATATTCTCATAAAGATTGAAGATACTTATACACACAGCTCCATGTGAAATGAGCATTTTTATTTCCTACTGTCTTTTATGTTATATTTTTACAAAGGCCATGGAACGTGTCTTCAGTTATACGGACATGTGCAGCATCACTTAGGCAATAATTTCGAAAGATGAACAAAGCCATTATTCTGCGCATCAGATCTGCATTGTTTTGCTCCTTAACTTTCAGAAAAGACTGTGAGTAAACCAGACAAAATTCCATTCTTCCCTTCTGTTTGAGCTAGCCCTCCTGAAGTCATTAAGGGTAGTCCCATGCTGATGAGTACAGTCTAAATACCTAGATAAAGTAGAAATATTTTGTTAATTTCTGTGTGGCAACATGAATGACTGTAAATACAGAATTCTCTTCCATGGGTGAGATACTCTAAATTATCTCACCCTCAAATGATCATGGATGATTGAGGTAACGGCCTAGCTATTTTTGTTTTGCATTGTATATGAAGTGTTTATACAAAGAGCTAGACCAACAGCTTTGGAATTGAAGCTTTCTTGATGAATATTACAAAGGGTTATGTTGTTGATGTGCAGGACTAGGTGTTCTCACAGCAGGTTAACCTTTGCTTTCCCACCATTTGGAAAGGAAGACTTGGGCTGTTCTCTTGTTCACTCATCTGAAAGAGTGTCAAAGCATTAGATAAAAGATTGTGTATTTTTGGACATCATTAAAATTGAATTAACAGAGTGTTGAGAGGGGTGTTTGTTTCTTTGAGTTGCACATTTTAATTATTTCTCCAGCTAATGTGTGTTTTTAATATACTGAGGAGTACTGGCAATACCATTTGCTTAAAATCAGAATATTCAAATATTTTGTATAAACTTCCTCATGGTGGAGGAAAATACAAGATTTTAACATCTCCATGCTTTTTACTAGTTCCTCCATAAACACTGGCAGTCTGAAGATGCCAAAAAGCAATGGGTACATTTTACGAACTCCAGTCTTCTGCACTGGTTCGTGTTTTGTTGTTTATGCCCATTAAAACCAACCGTGGCTTTTTTACCTGCAAGCCTCTCTTCTTGTACCTGAATACGGGTATAGTAATAGATGCATATATCAGAAATCTGATATTGCATGAAGCTTTTGAAAACACGTATGGTGTGCAACTTTGCAATAGGTGCATGTTATAGGAGGCTGGAAATCTACTTCTGCCTGGATTCCTCAGTTGTCTAATGTGTTTTTACCAGAACACAGGTGATATTACCCTGCTTTCTCATTTTTTCCCATCCAGTTATTTGCATACTCAGGTGATCTTCCTGAGCTGTCTAACAGCAGTCAAGTAGTTGGCAAAAAGATTTGTTTCCTCTAACTTTACCTGTCTTGAAATGAGACATTCAATGAAACCAAGCTGTTAAGGTGTTTGTGTAGCATCCAGATGATAAATGATCCCACCTCTTTGGACTCTGATATCTGGAGGTACCTCTCTGACTGATAATGCTTAACTGTTAACCCAAATTGGTAGAGATTAATACCAGTGTAAGGGTCTAAACTCCATCAGCTATGTCTGTAAAACTGTATGTACAAATGAGGACACTCTGCAATTAAAATAAGGTGCCTAGCTTCTTTATTTCCAGTTCTGAAAAAACTGAGTAATATATGCACATGCTTTTTCTGGCGTGCGTGCATTTGAGTAAAAAGTTAAAATTTATTAATACGTACATGTGCACACACACAGAGATGCCTGGGGACATAACACAAAAAACAAGCAGATAACTATCTTCCCTAAAATGATAACTGTAGCAGCAGAACCTCTGCCTGTAAACTGTTCCTGGAATTTCCTTAATTTTCCCTTCCAAAGTATGTGGTATGTAGCTAAGTGGCTTTTATCCACTTGAAGACATTTATGTGGCCAGGTAAACAGTCCACTCAGCTAGAATGAACAATAAAAAGGAAACAGTTATTTATGTGGAGAATACATGATCAATGAAGAAAAAACATGCTGTTTTGGGATTTGCCTGCTTATTTCTGATGAGGATATAGAATCAGTTACAGGACAATACCGATCCTTTTTTTTTCCCCTGGGCATTCAAGGAAGTCCTGGGACTGGGAGATGCCTGTGTCCATCTATAAACATCACCTGTGATAGTCCTGTGCTCAGGCTGATGGCTACATCTGGGTCTGATTTCCCAAAAATGCCTTTGCTTCATCCCCTGCTCAGTGAGCTGGCGTTACACTACTGGCTTGCTGCTCATAGGTGTCTTCTTGTGGCATCTTGGAGCTAAATAAGGGATAATTTCTTTCTTTGTTGTGTAGATTAATCTGTGTTGAGCTCATTGGTGTCTAACCCTGAGCTGGCATCTCTAAGTTTATTCGAAGTATCTCTGTTCTGAACCCATTGCCCTCACTTGCACGAGGTACTGTTTTCTTGTCTTGTGGCTTCAGCAGGGAAATACAAAGTTCAAGTTGACTGCAAAAACCTCTCACTCTGATTGCAAACAGGTGACATCTACTCTACATGGAGGTAACTGTTGAAGGAAAATTAAGGTTAGTGTTTCTGTGCTGAATTACAATTATAAATGTTATAAATTTTCCCAACTTTCCTTTTTCACTCAGGGTTTTGGGAGAAGAGGCATGAGAGTTGGAAGATGCTGCCTCATCAAACCCAGACTTCTTCACAAGAGAGCACATGAAGTCTAATGGTGTCGACATCTCAAAAGGAACTTCAGTTGGATTAACTCTGCTACACAGAGGCACAAAGAAGACATAAGAGCTGGCACATTCCAGAGAAGTGCAAATTGGCAAAACACGGGAGAATCAAGGACCAGAAAGAGAAAACTGATAAATTAGTAAGAATACATTGGATAGGTTCACAGAATCACAGAACGTTAGGGATTGGAAGGGACCTCAAAAGATCATCTAGTCCAATCCCCCTTCCAGAGCAGGAATACCTAGATCAGGTCACACAGGAACACATTCAGGCAGGTTTTGAATGTCTCCAGAGAAGGAGACTCCACAACCTCTCTGGGCAGCCTGTGCCAGTGTTCTGTCACCCTCACTGTGAAGAAGTTCTTCCTCACATTTATGTGGAACCTCCTATATTCCAGCTTGCACCCATTGCCCCTTGTCCTATCATTGGATGTCACTGAGAAGAGCCTGGCTTTATCCTCATGACACTCACCCCTCATGGGTGATGGTTTCAGCACAGACTGATGGAGATTATTTCTGACGGTGTGCAGTTTTGCTCTGGAACTTCATATTGAGAAGTATTGTGTATGGTAAAAATGCCTTTAAATTTTGGGGGAAATTAATTGGGAAAAAAAATCCACTCTGTTATTATATGAAAAGATGCAACCTCTTGCTCAGGATGTTCCTCAGCTCCAAGATGCTGATAAAAAATTAACACATGCTTGCTTAGTTCTTATGCTATTTCCTAAATAGCTACTATTGACCTTGGTTGGAGACAGGATAACAGACTCGATGGACTTTGGACATGACTCACTAGAGGCTGACAGTTGTCCTGTCCTTGAGGCATAAAGCCAGTTCAGGTGTTACCAGGGACATAAAAAGTAGATGGAAAGTGTTCTGTAAGTACGGTAGTAGTGAGGCAGAAAACAAAAGGAAGGGCTGATTCACTGCTCAGGGGAATGGAAGATACACGAATGACACCCCAGAAGAAGTTTCATTTGGTTTTGCTTTTCAGTCAGTACTTGGCTGCAATTAGTTGTCATGGTCAAGAATCATGTTAAAATTACAGGCAAAATTCCAGCTGCTGTAGGGAAAGAACAGGGTAGGGAGGATTTAGGTTAAGTTACTTTTTTTTAAGTCACCAAGGTTGATGAAATTCACCTTGAGGTGCTAGACAGCTGGTTAAAAGAATTTATCTGAGATCTAGGAGGAGTCAAGGAGGACAGGGCTTGGTGACTCCTATCCAGTTCAAATATCAACATTTGCCATTTCTGCAACAAAACCTTCAAAGTACAGCAGACACTGTGGTCTCACTGCTGTATCAATCAGGAGGCAAAACAGTTGCACAGAGACCTCTTAAACTTTCAAAACCAAAACCTAACCAAGAGAAGCATAGGGGGTAAAAAGTCACATAAGCTGCTTTCTTAATAGTCCTTTTTAATGTTTGTTCATGTTTCTGCTTTCTTCCCTCTAATGCATTTAGCTCCCTATGTTACTTGTCCTGCAGAGCTTGTGTGTTGAATTTATGGTATAGCATTCATGCAGCATCATGAGGATATGCAGGAAAAACAGCTGATATATTTTTGTGTATTATTAGTGTGATGGGAAATGAAGAAGAATACCAAGGAACGATTCAACTATTGTATTATTTGGAGATATTCAAGAAAAAAGAAAAGAACTAGCATCTGCCTTTTTTTTCCCCCCTACTGCCATTTAGGATGTCTGATTTGATTGGTACCCATTGATGGCCACAAGATTGACACAAACACACACTCCTTCCAGCAGCATAGTCAATTCCAATGTGGTTAGATATCCCTGATTTCTTTCTCTTCCAAGAATAATTGGGCCAAAGATTGAATTCTGTATATCACATGCTGAGATTTAGAGGCTGAGATGATCATTGTCCTTGAGTAGTAGGCACTGGAGTCCACACACCAACAGGCAAAGCTAGTTAAATCAGCCTGCTTCTTTTAAATAAAATCAATATATGTCATATTGACAGATTCCAACTATACTCTTCTACAGTTGCTGTCAGAATACAAAAATTTAAAGATCTAACTGGTGTGAGATGTGGTTAAATTTCAGTTCTGTACTGTTTAAACACAACTCACTTGTGAGTCTTAAGACTAGTTAAGACTGCAATTGTTTTAATATGAATCAGCAGATTCAAGTCTTAACTTCTTAAAGTTTAGGCTCAAGGAAGCACTATTTTTCTGAGCATTTTTCTATGCAAAATACACAGGAACATTTCCATGATACTAAGTAATTCAGTATCAGATTTATTTGTAATTCTTAGTGGAATGGTGACATTGAGCTGAATGCAACTGTGAGAGTCACCGTTAGTGCTGTGTTTGATTTATTGTTTCCTGCATGCTCTAGAGCAATCAAACAATTCTGCAAATGTTCTTCAAAGAGTACATCCAGAACACCAGGTCATTAAATGTCTCCTTGACATTCATTCAGTTTTCCACTTCCAGTTGCTGTGCTTAATTGCAAAATGACCTCTTGTAGCAGTGAAATTGTATTAGCTCTGATCCACTAGCACAGACATTAAAACAGTGAAAAGTGAAATAGAAAAATGAGTGGTTTTAGGCTGACTCACATGGTGGAGCGGCATGAAAAGGAAGTAAGTTCTGTGGCTAAATGATTGCACATTGCTTGATATTGGTGATATTGCCTTTAACTTCCGGTAGGCTGATGATCAGTGTTGTAGATCCGTACACATTGGTCTTCTTGCTTTCTGTTATATAAAGCAGGACTAATTTTGACCTTAAATACTCTTACTGTGTGTGTACACTTAAGGTCCAAATTTTGTGCTCCGTGCCTTTTTGCTTTCTGTTGTGCAGTATCCATTACAAGTCTGGAGCCAGATCCACTTATCCCATGAATTATTCCTAATCAAGCAGGGTTAAATGAGCTCCCATGAAAGATGCTCTAAAGAGGCAGTGTATATTAGAGGCACAGTTTGGTCCTTGGTTTTCTCTCCTCTAAAGTGGAAGCAGGACTCAGCAGCCCTTTAGCCAGCACAGTTTATTCCTTGTTCAGCACTGTGTTGACATTAGCTCGAGCATTTAGAAGTCAGGGAAAAGACTCAGGGTTAATGGGTAGTAGGATGATTGTCCATCAGCATATTTTCCTCTTTTTCTGACTGTGACCTGCAGTTTGTCTGACATCCTTGACCGTCACTTGCATGAAAATGTAGCTGGACCTGCAGCTCAACACACCCTACTCAGAGTCATGTTGCCCATTTATTCCACTCACTAATTTAAGGGTAAGAAAGCAAGGCTGGAGAGACTGATAGCAACTGAAAGTCTACACTGCTTTACTTTTCTCTAAAATGATCACCACGCAGAGTTTAACTCTGCCCTGGCTGCGAAGAAGCAATGCTCAGGACTCCTTGTATTCCACCATTGCCACCACACAGGTTTGAACATTGCTCTTTCCAAAATAGTAGTGATACACAGAAATAAATTCACAGCTCTCAAAGCCGTTTATACAACAAACAGCTACAAACAGATTGTGGTCATCTATTGTGTGGTCCTGGATAATTAAAAAACTTTATTTAAAATTAAGTAGTGCTATGCTATTTTTAATTCTTCTATCACTACAGGATGCTGCAGCACAGAACATTAGGAAGTACCTGTCACCATAATACCCAGATTAAAATAGATAAAGATCAAGAAGAGGAGATTTTTCACCAGCTCAACCTCCTGAAAGACCTAGAAATGGAAATTTAAGATAATTTAAAGATTTCAACTACAAGTCCAAACAAAAAGATGTGTTTAAGCAATACGAGCTGTTTATTTTATTAGAAAATTGGGAAAGACGTATACATTAATAACATCAAAAGTTAGGTTGTATTGGTAGAAAAAATGCTCTGAATAACCAGCAGGACATGGCATGAAAAATGATTGGGAGATGTGTTATACACATGCACAGCTAATCTCACAACTCAGTATTATGATCTTGGTCTCATACAATTTCAACAAAGATTTTGTCTGCAAAGGATCTACAGGTTTTCTAAAAAGCTGAACTCTATATCTATAAAATTGCAATAAAAATTACAAGAAAATTGAAACTCTTTTAAGGGTTTTTTTCATTGAATTTTACTTTTTGTTTAATATAAAGCTATAATGTTATTGCTAAGCATAAGAAACACAAGGATAAAACAAGAAGTTTTGAAAAAACAGTAATTTCATAGGGAAGTCAAAGATAAATAGTTTGCTAAGAAACCTTTACAGAATGAAATATACATAACTACATTTCATAGAAACAAACTGGTTTTTAATTTTAAGATATAATTTATAAGTATTATAAAGCATGAAAATTATGCTTTAGGTACTGGTTATAGCTTTTCACAGTTCATTTCCATTTCAAAATTATGACTGGCTGTAAATCAGCCTGTTTCTGAAGTTTATATATGTTTAGAGTGAAATAATGTCATTCACTTATTTGTCCATTAGGCCTGATGATGATGAAAGCAAGCAAGCAAGCAAATAAGTGAATAGGAATTTAATAGGAGAGCTGCATTTCCAGTACTTGGTGCAATAGGTAAGTAATGACAAGGCCCAAGTAAGCATTGCTGTTAAATCCCACCTAAAATAAATAAATAAGTCCATCAATAAGCAAACAAATAAATAAATATTTTGGTGCAGTAGTTGTACATGCATCTCAAGAGTATTTTGAACCTTTTTAGTCTTCCATGTAGGTTAACTCTCTATCAGCTCCATAGACTTGCTGCTTCTTGAAGAACCCAGATAAGTACTCAGACCTGCATGGATTAGTGCACAGGTTAACGCATATCTCTGAAGATACGTTAGAAGTCTCCGAGCACTCTTTGGGTTCTCCCTGCACAGCTCTGACTTCAGGACTCAAGAATGGTACTCCAGGATGAAGAAACACACACCTTGTGATTTTGCCTGCACTAGAAACAGTGTGTGTGCTAAACTTGTCTTATTGGATCTGCTTGAAAGCTGGGGATGATTGATGACTCCCTGAATTAAAATTAGAAATAAACTGAGAGCCATATTTTTACTTATTTTACTTTCTGGTAGTTCCTCCTCTCAAAGATTTTTTTTGTGCCTTGTAGTTTCCAAAAGCAGAACTGTCCCTGCCTTCAAAGCAGAGCAAATTGCACATCTCACTATATAGTTTATCAACAATTACTGCCTTCAAAATATTCCATGATGCAGATGAAGACCAATTTTCTTTTTGTTGCTAACATGTTTTGTTTCCAAAACATTCAGAACTGTAGATGTATTTCCTAGTAATCCATTTTAAGTGCTTTTATGGAATGCAGCTAAGATACTTCATCTGCAAAACAAAACAAAGGAAAACAGACAAACAAACAAAACCCCAAACTGAAACAAAGCTAGCATTAACTCTTTATTACAAAATGAATACTATAAAGCAAACTGCTTCTCTCCACAGAGGTCAGACAAAATGATCCATGACTAAGGTGTTATCTTTTTACACTCACTTTCTACGTCAGATATTAAAAGAAGCAAACAAAAAAGAGTTGCTTCTCGGATGTGGAAAATATTTTCTGATGGTGGTGATAATGACATTAACATTTTCATAGGTAGTTATACAAATACTTAATAAAAAGATACACATAAGAGGGTGGAAGTAAACTATCTTTTAATTCCTTTTTTTTTTAGAAAAAAAAAGGAAGCAAAAAAGAAAGAATTCAGAATGCCAAACTTTGACCCTAGTGCCATCCATTACATTCTCCAGTTAATTTCTTATTCAGAAATTAATATAATTTGAACATATGTCAGCAATGGGAAGTGTCTCTGTGAAATGATGTGGTAGCTTTTGAAGAACCAATAGCCTCTTTCACAGCAATGGTGGAACATCGTGCAGTTTTCAGCACAGATCAAGTACATCAATTTGAGTTTTCTTAGCACTTCTTTACCAGAAGGTAGACAGGGGCCAGGAGTGCAGGCAGCATACCTCATAGCCTTAAGGGCCTATTTTTCTCTGGAGGCTGCTCCATGGAGCAGGGGTGCCTCAGTGGTGACTTCTTAATTATGTATCTGGTACTGCCCACTGAAGGTTCAAGAGGATAATAGTGGTCCCCTTCAAGTCCAGTTAAAATTGGGTTCTTCTGGGAACTGCGCTGAGACTCTTCTGAATTCCTAACACGGGGCTGGTCTTTCCTGGCTGCCCAACATTGTTCATCACACTCATCGATCCCACAGGAAAAGATAATGCAAGAACATTCCTCTAATCCAGATAAGTGAAATTGAAATCAGGACCTGTTCTCTCTTGATCTTCCATCATTTCACACCACATAGACAATCCCATAATTTACTTTTTCTAAGTTTCCATTAAGATCTGGAAGCTGAGCTTCACTTCCCTACTAGCAGGATTTTGGTGGAAAATGTTCTTCCCTCTCGCCTTACACAGCCATGATGCAAGTTTATTCCCTCCTAAGCATTTGGTGCTATAGTGCTTTAGCAAGGAAAGAAAACAAAAGGCACAGCCCCAAAACTGGATGAATTTTTCAGTAGCTTTACACAGCCCCAGTGAAGAGTAGTCAGCAGGCAGATGGTGTAGGATTTGTCTTGGTATCAGCCAGTTAGTCTGTTATATGGCAGTATGTATTTCTCCTTTATAGATTGCCCCACTGCAAAACCTCTGGTCCCTGGTTCTCAGTGGAGCAGGAGTATGGAAAGGCTGCACTGCTGCAAAAAGCATGAGGTGCCTGCAACCTGCAGGTAACATCGTTATTTTATACATTGTGGTGCTTTTTAAAAAAGAACACCCCTAAACAGTGGGAATTCATAGTTAAATATGTTACAGAGAGCTATCTTTTACTTGTCACATTAAAACTGGTGGTTAGTTTTATTATCTGTTATTGCAGACATCTGCCTGTGGAAGCTCCATCTGAAATGCTTCTCTTATTTCATACACTGCGTTGCTCCAGATACTCATCAGCCTCATTTGCAGCAGACTTGATTTTTGGAAGGATGTGTCTGCATAACCCTTCTTGATTTATTCAGGTTTCTGACACACCATTTATCATTTTTAAATGTTTACACTTTGATTGAAAAAGATTGAAAACAGAATTGAGCCGAAACTTTTAAGTTTATCTTCATGCCAGGAGTCACAATCTTTGAGTGATTTTCATCTGAAACAAGAAATCAGTGAAGTTGGATACCTGCAAATGTCAGTGAGTCCAGCCTAGCCTCTTTGCTCATTGCAGAGCATAAACCCGTCCCAGCCCTGATTGGTTTTGCGTTTAAGTCTATGGCGAACTGACAACAATTTTCTGTTTTTCCATTTTCTAACACCCGTCTGCTGAAAAATAACAGTTTCCCCAGTCATTACACAGTGTATGCTTACTTGCTAACATCATTTAACCCAGGCTATGGAAAGTAAACCTTTACTTCCCAGCAGTTGTTAAAATGCCATTACAGATTGTATTTAAATTTATGCATTACATAAAGAGTAATTATGTTCATGTGAGATGATGATGATGGTGATAAGATCAAGCAGCAGATGTGTGAACATAAATGCCTGCCATCTTATTTTAAACATCAGAGGAGCTAAATAGAAGCTTAAGTATCTTATGGGGATCATTTTGTTAACTCAATATAAATATTTCTTTAAATTTTATTCTCCATTTGAAGATATGGTAAATTATAGTCAACTGGCTACTTCAGAGGCAACTAATTGAGAAACACATTAGGTGTCTAAAACACATAAACAGGAGAACAGTTTAAACTATGATGCTTCTCATCAAACCCTGTAGGTACTTACCATGCTTGTTCTCGACAGAGTCTACTGTGGCACAGCCAAGGGTCTCCTTCACATCTGCTGCCTCTTGGATTTTCTCAGCTTCGACCATCTCACAAGATCTTCAAGGAAACACCTGTTGCATTGGACATGACAAAAACCCATGGTGGAGTCAGTGGTACCTCCCACCTGTTATTTGCTGTGATTTATTTGGTAAACCAATAGGAATATAGGAAGCTCATTCTTGCATCCCACCTTCACTTCACTGAGCTTTATACCTTCCTTTAGTCTCTCAGGACACAGCCTAACCACCTGATGGCCAGGGTGGGAGATTCTTTCCATCCGCATCATCTGAACTGCTGTATTCTGCATGAAACAGTTCAGATTCACTGGGCTGGGAAGGGAGCAGCAGCAGGTCTGGCAGTGGATGGGGAAGAGGGAAGGGCTCAGATGATGAAGTGTATGTCAGACATGAGGTCAAACTTCAGCTGTTGTGACTTCTTAATATGAAACACCCAAATGTGATGATAGGAGGGGAAGGTCTCAGATGATGAAGTGTATGTCAGACATGAGGTCAAACTTCAGCTGTTGTGACTTCTTAATATGAAACACCCAAATGTGATGATAGGAGAGGACGGAAGAGGCAGAGTACCGCAGAGGTCTCTCCATACATGATGTAGGAAGACAATTTGCATTGCTCAGCACTACTAGTTCTGCATCCCAGGGCCCAAAACCCCTTTAGAGGTATAGACTGATAGGATGGCTGCATCGCTGCAGATGTTAGAGCAAGAGCTGGTACCTATTGCTTCAGTAAAAGAACACAAAGGAAATTGTAGAAAATGGTAGGAACAAGCTGTTGAAGAGAGAGTGTAGATCTTCATTACCCTCTGTGCTCTGCCATGAGCCTTCCTCAAGAGTTTGGCTGCCATGACATGGAGAAAAAAAAGTGTTTCCATAGAGGCTGTGATGGATAGTCCTAGTTGGAAGAAGCTACACCAGCTACAGTGTATTATAAAATCGTTTTTAATTTATTAGAAGAAGAAAATATCAAGGATTGTTTCCACTAACCTTAACCATTTTATTGGTATTAAATCATATTAAGTTGCTGTTATTTTCTTGTATTTGGCATTTTCTTCTGGATGTTTATTCTGATTTGCCTTGGCCTCCTGCCAAATGCGCAGCAAGTGCCAAGAGCCAGTTCTAAACTCCATTTCTCCTACAAAAAAATGAAGAGAGATAATTATATTTAAAAGCACTCTACAGAAAAAAAAAGTAGCTGTAATTTAGTTCTATGGGCAGGTATACAGCAAAACAGTAGTTTTAAATAGACATATCATGTGAGCTGCTTGAATAGACCATGCATACATGTTGCTTTCATACAGCTTGAAAAAACAGCAGTTGAGTGTGCAATGAAGCATGCAGTGTCTTGCAATGAAGTGTTTTGGATCTGATGCTGCAGAAGACAACGTGTCCAATACAGGATGTGAAGACAGCCCGGGGAGCTCAGTGCCCTGAAGGCTGTGAGTTTAAGAGATGAATTTTTATACATTTGCTTAGCGTAATATTTATTTTCAGACTAATGCAAATAATATCTTTATGTCTTATAACTATGAAGCCTTGTGTCAGAGGGAGGTAAATCAAGAAAAACTCGGCTGAACTTAAACCGAGTCACAGCTCTAAGAACAGGAGTGTGCGTGCATGTCTATATACACCAATACTATTAATTACTTCACTCAGCTTCTAGGGGCGATGTTAGTCTTGCAGTCCCCAGGTGATGTATTGATTCTTTAGAAGTTAATCAGTGAGTTAAATATATTCTGCAAGCTTTATAATTCACAATATTTCAGAGTTACTATTATAAAATAATATTGGCTAGTATACAGAATACACTCAAAATACAGGCAGATAAAGCAGAGCTGGTTTATTGGTGACAGTGTCCATATTAATTAAACTGATTAAGAACACATGCATGCAGGGCAAGTTCAAGACTAAATTTCTCTTATGAGAGTACAGTAAATAGGTCACGCAGTTAAACAACATCAATATTTTGATTAATGTATTCTATAAATCCATTGGAAACAAGATGAATTTACTAATTTTAAAATTAGACTGGTTATAAATGATCTGAGATGGTTTTAGCTGCCTAATTTAAGGCAACTAAATTCAAACACTTTGTCCTATCACTTTTAAGTAAAAAATGTGCAAATTAACAAATATGTTAATGTGCAAATTAACAAAAATTTCCAATATCATAACTGAGTCATGTCCTTATTCTTTTGCAATTCATTCTTCTGTAAATACCATCAGCCAAATTAAAAATATAACAAAGCACCTAGGAAACTTTCCTTCAACTGTCGCTATAAAATGTAACATTATAATAAAACTATCATCTGTTGGAAAAAAGAAAAAAGTGCTTATGAACTTCAAAATTGCTTTTCTTACTGAAATTCTGTGTATTTCATTATCAAAAAGAGAACACGGACACAGCAAAATTTTGGGAACAAATATATACATTTTTAATGTAAACAAAAATTATACATACCTTTTAGATTTACCATTTGAAAAAGGAAAAATAACATTTTACCGGCAGCAATATGAACTTAAATAAAGATATATTGAGTCCTTATGAAACTTCATGAAAGACTAAAACTGACTTTTGTTGGTTTTTTATTCTGTATGAAAGTTACTTGTATATTCTATTTTATCAAATTTTGTAGGGTGTTACTTGCATTATATAGTGAAACTGAGGTTTGCCATGCATATTGCGGGTTT
Source organism: Podargus strigoides (assembly GCA_028020825.1). Taxonomy (NCBI): domain Eukaryota; kingdom Metazoa; phylum Chordata; class Aves; order Caprimulgiformes; family Podargidae; genus Podargus; species Podargus strigoides. The sequence continues at coordinate 86,396,377 of CM051663.1, read as the reverse complement.
CTAAGCCCATTATAAGATATTTAAAATATGCCTCCAGGAAGTACTAATATCTTCTAATTGAAAATCTTTGACATTTATATAAATACAGGGAGAATTTGGGAAAATGTTAAAAGTATAATCCCACCAGATGTAAAAAAATGAGATTTCACCTTGTATGAACTTTAGAGGTAGTGAATGATTTGCAGTGTCTTTCACAATTGGACCATTAAAAGACAAAAAATCTGTCAGAATCACAGAATGGTGGGGGTTGGCAGGGACCTCTGGAGATCATCTAATCCAACCTCCCTGCCAGAGCAGGGTCACCTAGAGCAGGTTGCACAGGATGGCATCCAGGCAGGTGTTGAATGTCTCCAGAGAAGGAGACTCCACCACATCTAGACTAGATATAAGGAAGCAGTTCTTTACCCTGAGGGTGGTGAGGCACTGGAACAGGTTGCCCAAGGAAGCTGTGGATGCTCCATCCCTGGAAGTGTTCAAAGCCAGGTTGGATGGGGCTTTGAGCAACCTGGTCTAGTGGGAGGTGTCCCTGCCCATGGCAGAGGGGTTGGAACTAGATGATCTTCAAGGTCCCTTCCAACCCAAACCATTCTCTGATTCTATGATCTCTGGGCAGCCTGTTCCAGTGCTCTATCACCCTCAAAGGAAAGAAGTTTTTCCTCATGTTCAGGTGGAACTTCCTCTGTTCCAGTTCGTGCCCATTGCCCCTTGTCCTATCCCTGGGCACCACTGAAAAGAGTCTGGCCACATCCTCTTGTCACACACTCTTTAGATATTCATAAGAATCAATGAGATCCCCTTTCTGTCTTCTCCAGGCTAAACAGACCCAGGTCTCTCAGCCTTTCCTCATAAGAGAGATGATCCAGTCCGCTCATCATCTTTGTAGCCCTCCTCTTGAACTGAGCAGCCCAGAACTGGACACAGTACTCCAGATGTGGTCTCACCAGGGCAGAGTAGATGAGGAGGATGGACTCTTTTCAAGGACAAACTGTTAGAGATGCAGGAGCAGGCTGTCCCCAGATGTCATAAGACAAACTGGCAGGGAAAGCGACTGGCCTGGCTGAACAGGGAGCTTCTGCTGGGACTTAGGAGAAAGAAGAGTCTACCACCTTTGGAAGAAGGGGCAGGCTACTCGGGAAGACTATAGGGACTTAGGTTGTGTAGGAAGAACATAAGGCAGGCGAAAGTCCGGCTTGAACTCAGCCTGGCCACTGCCGCAAAAGATAATAAGAAGAGTTTTTACAAATATATTAACAATAAAAAAAGATGCAGGGAGAATCTCCATCCCTTATTGAATGCAAGGGGGAAAATTGTTACCAAGGACAAGGAAAAGGCTGAGGTACTTAATGCCTTCTTTGCCTCAGTCTTTGTCAGACAAGTTATCCTCATGGTATTCAGTCCCCTGAGCTGGAAGTTTGGGACAGAGATCAGAATAAACCCCTCGTGATCCAGGAAATAGTAGTGAAGGACCTGCTGAGTCAATTAGACACCCATAAGTCTATGGGGCTGGATGAGATCCACCCAAGAGTGCTGAGGGAGCTGGTGGAGGAACTTCTCAAGCCGCTCTCCATCATCTATCAGCAGTTCTGGTTATCGGGGAAGGTCCTGGACGACTGGAAACTTGCCAATATGACACCCATATACAAGAAGGGCAAGAAAGGGGATCTGGGGAACTACAGGCCTGTCAGTCTGACCTCGGTACCGGGGAAGATTATGGAATGGTTCATCTTGGATCAGGTCCAGCCAACATGGGTTCACGAAGGGCAAGTCCTGTTTAACCAACCTGATCTCCTTCTATGATCAGGTGACCCGCCTAGTGGATGAGGGAAAAGCAGTGGATGTTGTCTACCTGGACTTCAGTAAGGCATTTGACACTGTTTCCCACAGCATTCTGCTGCAGAAGCTGGAGGCTCATGGTCTAGACAAGTGGACTCTTCCCTGGGTTAAAAACTGGCTGGCTGGCCAAGCCCAGAGATTTGTGGTGAATGGAGTTAAATCCAGATGGAGACCGGTCACAAGCGGTGTCCCTCAGGGCTCAGTCTTGGGGCCAGTCTTGTTTAATGTCTTTATTGATGACCTGGATGAAGGGTTCAAATGCACCCTCAGTAAATTTGCAGATGACACGAAATTGAGTGGGAGTGTCGATCTGCTTGAGGGTAGGGAGGCTCTGCAGTGGGATTTGGACAGGCTGGAGTGATGGGCTGAGGCCAATTGTATGAGGTTTAACATGGGTAAGTGCCAGGTCATGCACTTGGGTCACAACAACCCCATGCAGCGCTCCAGGCTTGGGGAAGAGTGGCTGGAAAGCTGCCTGGCAGAAAAGGACCCGGGAGTGTTGGTTGACAGCCGAGACTGAACACGAGCCAGCAGTGTGCCCACGTGGCCAAGAAGGCCAATGGCATCCTGGCCTGTATCAGAAATGGTGTGACCAGCAGGAGTAGGGAGGTGATCGTGCCCCTGTACTCAGCACTCGTGAGACCACACCTTGAGTACTGTGTCCAGTTCTGGGCACCACAGGATAAGAAGGACATCGAGGTGCTGGAGCGAGTCCAGAGAAGGGCAATGAGGCTGGTGAGAGGTCTGGAAAACAGGCCTTGTGAAGACCGGCTGAAGGAACTGGGGTTGTTTAGCCTGGAGGAGACTGAGAGGAGACCTGATTGCTTTTTGCAGCTACCTAAAAGGAGGTTGTAGTGAGGCTGGTGTTGATCTCTTCTCCCAGATTACTAATGATAGGATGAGAGGAAATGGCCTCAAGTTACGTCAGGGGAAGTTTAGACTGGATATTAGGAAGAAGTTCTTTACTGAGAGGGTGGTTAGACGTTGGAACAGGCTGCCCAGGGAGGTGATGGAGTTGCCGTCCCTGGAGGTGTTTAAAAAACAAGTGGATGAAGCACTTGAGGCCATGGTCTAGTGGTTTAATGATTAGGAATATGATGGGATAAAGGTTGGACTTGATGACCTTGGAGGTTCCTTACAACCATAATTATTCTATGATTCTATGATTCTATGATTCTGTCACCTCTCTCGACCTGCTGGCCACACTCTTCTTGACGAATCCCAGGATACCATTGGCCTTCTTGGCCACTAAGGCACACTGCTGGCTCATGGTTAACTTGTTGTCCACCACAACTTTGAGGTCCTGCTCCACAGATCTGCTTTCCAGCAGGTCAACCCCTAACCAGTACTGGTGCAGCGGGTTGTTCCTCCCTAGGTGCAGGACCCTGCACTTGCCTTTGTTTAACTTAATGAGATTCCTTTTCCTTTAACTCTGCAGCCTGTCCAGGACTCTCTGGATGGCACCACAGTGTTCTGGCATGTCAGCCACTCCTCCCAGTTTTGTGTCATCAGCAAACTTGCTGAGGGTACGCTCTGTCCCTTCATCCAGATCATTGATGAATATGCTGAATAAGATGACCCAGTGCTGACCCCTGCAGAACACTGCTAGCTGCAGACGTCCAACTAGATTCTGTGCCATTGATCACGACACTCTTGAGCTCTGTCATTCAACCAGTTCTCAGTGCACCTCACTGTCCACACACCTCATCCACACTTCGTAAGCTCACCTGTAAGGATAATATGTGAGACAGTGTCAAAAGCCTTGCTGAAGTCAAATTAGACAACATCCACTGTTCTCCCCTCATCTACTCAGCTGGACATGCCATCATAGAAGGCTATCAGATTGGTCAAGTATGATTTCCCATCAATAAAACAACGACATTTCTGAAGCAGATGTCCTGCTCTGATCTATTTTGAGTTACACTGCAACTGCAGTCAACTCCTCCTTTCCTAAGACACGCTTAGTCAATTAGGACAGCCCCAATTCATTGTTTTCCAGGTTTGTCTATGAGTATCCTCTGCAATAGTTAACCACGTAGCTACCAGATTAACATAGTGCAAAATGCATATAGTGACACTGCATTTTCAGTACCCTTACATCGAGGATACACTTTGGTCAAGCACATCAGAAATTTTCATAGTGAAAACAACTACTTCAGTCAACGTTTGGTTGTTTTTATACACCTTAGAAACCTCTGTCAGCCCCTGCAGGTCTGCAGTGTGGCCCCTGTACATTGGCTGAAATACATTTTCCTCTTCATGAGTTCATCCCAATATCCACCCTCAATGTTCTTGGATGCTTATCTGAATCAAACAGAATCTATAAACCTTTTTACAATTTACCTATTGCTAGCAGTCTAGTTTGTGCCCAGAGCAAACAATGGCAATGCAATTTATAGTACTGTCTTGTGAGTTGTGTTTCTAGTCAACAATGTCAACAGGAGAGCCATGTTCAACAAAATTATCTTTAGACTGCTTCCAGTTTTGAAATGGGATGACTGACTCTGTCTAGCAGCTTCAGTAACCTCATCTCACAAATCACTGTTTTACATATTTCCTTGCTAAAATGAGATTTTTTACTTGTTCTAGATCTGCAACTGCATTAGTGTAACCAATAAGCCAAGTTTTAAAATTCGTTGGTTTTCTTCCCATGTAAATGCTACAGATGTGCATATAAACTACAGCTAAATTAACATCTAGACTCTGGTAAATAAATTTGTTTTGTTCTCTTGCCTTTTGAACACATAATATCAACTGAGGTATTTTGAAATTATTCATCTAATGGGATGTTATCAAACAAAATAATACACACCATTTACCACATTTTATGTTTATTAAATATATTTACAGGGAATAACAAATGGTCACACTGAACCTTGTCAGTAGGATGTATTTGAGTATAACTTTCATAAGTCTCTCTAACATTGTTGAAAAGAGTGAGGAAATCTGCTATTTGCAAAATATTATTGCTCAGCCTCCCTGGTGGCTGGCATCCTGAGGAAACAAGAAGTAAAAATATTTTTATAAAGAGTGAACTGTAGACCATGCAAGTTCTTTCTATAATTATTATTCTTCTGAACTTTGTTCACATCACTAGTAAAAAATGCAAATTTATCACTCAGTTCTTTATCTTTGTCACTCCTACTGCCCAACCTCACTTTTAGACAATGCAAAGAAAATTTAACAGTATTCCATGTATAGAACAGCTGAATTTTTCTCCATTCCTGCATTTGGATTTTAATCCCTAAAAATGCTCCATACAGTGTGCCTATATGTAGAAATATGTTGCAAATAAGGGTGTCACCTTACTTATTCTTTAAGATATTTCTCTGACTTTTTAATTTAATCTCAACATATTATTTCAATAAAACTTTGTTTTTTTAATTGGGTAATAAAACAATTGCTTTGCAATAGAATGGCTAATGGATATTTGATGCAGATCATGAAAATTTCTTTGAAGACAGTGGCTCTGCACTGCAGGATTGTTGTAGAACCCTGAAAAGCAAAGCTGTCCAGCTCAGGCAAAGTGTTTCCACAGCCACACTGAGCACATACCTTCCCTGGGCACTGCACAAGGACAGTACAATGCTACAGACTGAGAATAACAGGTGAAGCAAAGAGAGGTGATGGAAGACATGGAAATTAAGGTTGAGGCTATTATGTCTGCCCTGTGAGTTACTATCTGATGCGCATGGCTGTGATCTTCAAAATTGCTCTTTGAAACTGGATTTGGTGCTCCACAGTCCTTTCCTGCACGTACTGTCTCACATGGACAGCAGATGCAAAGTGGAACTGTGAAGATTGCTTTGCCATGAATGTTGATATGCTTGTTTTCAGGAATTTGGCCTCAAATTTCATGTAAATTCCATACCATGTTATCTTTTCTAAAAATACGTTTCATTTTCAAGAAATATGTTTGAGACATCTGTTTTAAATTTTAGTTTGTAACTTATTTCGCTCGTCTCTTAATTTGCTGCCTGCTTTGTGATGGCTTTCCTGCTTACGTTTCAATCGACTGTTGCTTACAAATGCTTACAAACAGTCATTTACTACCATTGTGCAAACCCAGTAGGAATATCTGATATCAGGATGCATAAATATAGCAGAGAAACTCAACCCTTCTTGCAGCTGAGCCTGTTAAACAATTAACTATTTTTAGACAAACATTGCTGAAAATAAAGCAACATTTATCTGCAGGGTGCGCAAAAGAATTCTGGGCAATTCATCTGTGCTGTGAAAGATTTTAATATATCCCAGCTCAGCTATAGGAAAGAAACAATTCCCCAAAATGCTAATGCATTGGAACTGCACAGTCTATACCAAATAATAAAAAGCTACACATGCCTATTAAAGTGAAAACAAAACTAGAAGATACCATTGTAAGCATTTGTTGGAAAGTTGATGCCAGTTTAGTTTACAGCTTCTGCCTAGTTCAGCTGTCTTCTCTCCAACTGACAGTAATCTTAAATCACAAGATTTGTATTCTTGTTTAACCAGAATCCCAAATCCAGTAGAGCCAAAACCCACATTTTCTCTTATTAGATGGAAAAATACCTGGAAACAAACCCTTGAAGGGTTGATGATCATCCTGGCCAACTTACTTCTGGCCATTTTTGAATGTTTAAAATGATCTCTGCATGCAGAACCAGGAAATGCAAAACAATACTTGTGCTCCGAGGATTAATCAGCATTTTATACAGTCTGAACAAACTTTAGTAAGGGACCTTACTGAAGTGGTAAGAGAAATTAGTATTGTCTCTGGCTAGATCATTCACAGGTTGTAATATTCCTTACCTGTCTCTAAGTGGCAATAAGCATAGCGATCTTCCCTGCTGTCCCCCAAAAAGACATGCTCCTGTCTATCTGAAGAAACCACTTGGAGTCTCTTCGGTCTGGCTAAATTCTGGTCAATCAACGCAAAGGAGGGAAATATCCCAACAGTATTATCAGGTTGCTCTTACAGCAAGTCAGATCGGATCATCAGAGATGAATAACGACTACTTGTCTGCGAAACTTATGCTATTGTATGAAATATTTACATGCTAATACCAGAGTGACCAACAATGGCCTAAGGGGGTTGATTCCATTCCTATCTCCTTGTGTTATGGGTAATACAGGGTCTTCTACTTTTACCAGGTCTTTATTTTTGCTTTGTTTTTAGGAGTATTCTCTGACGTTTCTGTACGACAGCATCATAGAAATATTTTGAAGGCAGAACAGTGGTAGTCTACAAATCCTGACATGAAAGAGGAGGAAGATATTGCAAAGAGGCATTTCTGCGCCATTTTTTGGGTGGAAATTTGGCATCAATATTGAAGCTGGAATCTTGAAAAATATTGGTTTACTAACACTGAAGATACCACACAGTTAAGTTATCCTGAGAATAGCATTTATTCAGTCTGTGGGAGACCCATCTTCTGCTCCTTTCTCTGCTGAAAATGTGAAGTCTTGTCACTTAGATGGGTGCCATTAGTGCAAGGCTCCTCCTGACCTCACCGACTGAGTAAATGCTGACCCAGACAGGGATAAGAACAATTATATTCTCCTCTGCTGCCAAATCCATGGCTTCATTTATGTGTGTACATAGACACATACCTGAACAACTGGTATGTAAGCAATCTCTTCTCACCCTAAAGTATGATGATCAAAATCAGTCAACATGAGACCAAAACCTGCATGTCTCTTCTAGCTGAGGAGCAGGTACCTGCAGAAGGAGCTGTTTAACAAGCAACTGTTGGTTTGTTTGTGCAGAGATAATCAATTGTAGTCTGTTGGAAGGGAGATAGAAAATTATTAAAACCCCACAGAAATAATTTATTTCTTATCATCCTTTTCTTTAAAGAAAAAAATATTTTATTTTGCTGTTATTCTGAAAACCAGTAAGAAGTTACTCCATGCAGTTCAAGGGGTGTTTTCTGTATAATTTCCAGAGCTGCCACATGCTGATCCTCATTTTTTAATGTACAGTGATGGGCTGGTCTCAGCTAAGGCTTACTGATTGTTTCAGGACTTTATCTCTATTTTTAGTAAATCAACTAACAGATTCAAGTAACACACTTAAACCAGAAAACTTTCTTTATCCTGGCATCAGAATATAGGTAAAAGATTAGCTTTGTACTTTAGACACTGGCTTAAATACTAATATGTCTGGAAAATACAATACCCTTGGAGGATATCTGATGTATTAAATCAAACCTTTTATCATTTAAATCTATGAATGCTGAGAAACCTATGGTAGAATTTGACCTACTGTGTTATTTATTAAGATGTTAGAGGAAGATAAACATTGTTCTGGAGCATACTGCTAGCTAAGAAACTCTTCCTTTAGTGCATATATTTGCTTGCACAGAATTAATTTGATTTAGCTTTTCAAGGTGCTTTTCTAAACCTTAAAAGTGTATAACCTTTGTCAAGGCAATGGTAACATAATCGAGAGAAACAGTAAGGAAAACAATTGCTTATAAAGAATTGCATTTTTGTTTTATGTCTGAATTCCACTACATGCACATAATTTGCATCTCAGTCATATCAATCTAACATATCAACAGCGCAGCAAACACAAAGGCAAAGAGAATGCATGGATTTATAAATATAAATAGGCAATTATATTACTAATCCACTGGATCATATAACATTCTTAATCAAATCATTTGGCATGAGAATGAAAAACAGTAAAGAACAAGAAAAGATAAAAATTACAGCATGATCCAATTTAATACCTTTTAAAATGGATATTCTTAGCAATTCAGGCTTGACATTGTTGAATCACTTCCCTGTGTTATGAACTCCAGGAAGAACTGCAAAGTTTTATCTTTCCTGGTAGGTTCACCATTCAGTACTATTTACAATCAATGGAGGAACCTAACAAAAGCATTGAAATAGGACAAATCTATTACCATGGACAACTATCATATGCTCCCACAAACTTTATGTTTTATCTTCGAAAAGCTTCAGCTATTTAGTAAGATTCAGCCTCTTACTTTTAATCTCCTATTGCAGGAACAAGAAAAGGCCTAGTCCTGCTCTGGCATGTTGCAGTGTTGTCATGGATACACAAGTATGGTCCATCACTTCCGCTGGTAAATAAACAAGACTCTCAAAAAATACTTGGCAGGATTTACTAGCTCTGTAGAATTGTTAGCTGCACGGGGAGTTAAATAAGCAAATGGTTTGTAGTTTTAGAATACTGTTGAGGGCTGTGAGGGGGCACACATATGCAATATATCTTTCCTTTGAAAAATAAATGGTTAAATTGTTATGCTGTGTAACTTTCTTCACTTTGCAATTCAGTTTATCTTTGAATCCTGTTTTTCAACAAGACATCTGTGGATTACATGAGGGATCATTCTCTAATATGGCAGGCAACTTTGGGTAGTCACCTACTAACTGCTTAAACAAATGAGTTACATGTTTACATATATGAATAATAAAATGCAGTTTGTCCATTTATATGGGGAAAAGACATTTTAATGTGGCAACATGGTGTTCAGTGGTATTCTTGTCTTCTTTACTAAAACAAAGACCTCTCTCAACCCAGACACTACGAAGATGAAATTCCATTTTGCCAGCACACCTGTCAACAGCTACAACAGGCTCAACTTGATTCTATCAAATCAGCATCTTATGTTGATGAAGGGATGTAGATTAAATGCCCTAAGCTTGCATTTTAAGAACGAAAAGCACAGATAGTTAAGAATGCTCTATTTAGCATAGTATATAAAGCTTCACAATAGTAAAAGTCTTAGCTAGGGACTCCAATATGAGAAACTAAAATAAAAATATCAAATTAAATTGGGTAAAAGAATCAAGTTTAAAAGCTCTAAAACCACAAACCTTTAATGCTTTGAAAGAGAATTTACTGAAAAATCATTGTCTTTTATACAAAGTTTACAAAAGTAGGTATCTCTTTTTTTTTCTTGCTCAAAACACCCGCGCTGTATGGAGATGCATTCAGGCACACATATGCTATGTGTATGACTAGAACGTTCTGTTGGGTTTAATTGTTGGCATATCTTTGCTGATTAGCCTGAGTAAACCTAATTTAAGGCTAGACAGAGCAAATAATTCATGATGAATAATGTATTTGATAGATTTAGCCATTTTGTCATCTCTTGTCATATCTGTGAGCAGATTGCAAGGTAGGTTTGAGTTTGTTTGGGCTTTTTCCTACCATATGACTTCATTATGAGATTCAAAACCTTCATTGTAGTCATCAATTTCCTTTGGCTGGAGGAGTCATACTCTGCTGTACCTGTTTGTTTTAATTTTTAGAGCTGAGGCTGTAAAGTTTCGAGTGGTCACTCTGGACTTTACCCAACAAAACAACTACCTTCAAAGGTGGTTGATTTCACTGAGGGTTGGAAAATGACCCTCAAGGATCTGGGCCAAAGCACCTTATCTTCAAGCACACATATATTCCTGCTGAGCTCAGGAGTGTCCAACATCTCTATCAAGAAAGGGCACCAAGTGTTTTTAGCAAACAGGCTTCTTTCCGGGATATGAAACTTGTTTTCCAGAAATATTTTGCCATTGGCACTCAACTGCTACAGTATTTATTGAAAATCAGCACAGGGAGGGCACTAACCCAGCAAAGGCAGATTATTGTGGTGAATGGATGTTTGTGATTCTGGGTGTTTGTTCTTCCTGGTTGCCCTTTGCTACTTAAGAGACAACATCAACAAGATCTTTGTGTTGCCTTGTGAGCCCTATATGAGCTCCTTGGGGCAAGAACATCTCTCCTCTACTCAGGAAGCACATGGCACACTGGGATGCTCAAGGAAATAAATAAGAAATAATAACAATTAATGCAATCCAGACATCTTTTCTCTCATCAGTAATTCTTGAATATGGTGGAAACCATGTTGCAGTTACATCCATGAGGATTACTGGTGCAAGCAAAGGCTACAGGATCACATCCAGGTGTTGTAGGCCACGAAGGGCTGAAAAATACAAATACCTTGAGTTGCTAATCTGTATGTTTAAACACTTGAAGTCCCATTTAAAATAAAATAGAAATAATTTGGTGAAGGCAGCCGCAGTGTGCTTGCAGAAAAACAGCTGCAAGTATTGATTTACTAATTTATTCCCAAATTAAAGCTGAAACTGTAACTTTGTTTTTTTAAAGGGGAAGATAAGAGCAGGAGAAAAAAGACTACTGTGGCTTCTAAGAGAAAACAAAGCATAAAGATATCCCTCAGAAATTAACCTTCTTTTAAGATTACCACTTTACAGACCTAAACATGGGTAAGATTTCTACCCCTTGCGAAATATCGCTCCTGTCGGTGAGTAGACACTTTATCCTTCCTCAGACAGCAAGTACAGTCTGCAAAGCTGGCTTTAAATTGCACATCCAGTGCCGAGAGAGTTAATTTAAATTTGATAACAAATGGCTCTGCTTTTGAAACGAACGTAGCCTGGCAACTTCAACTGAGAACCCTTCATAGGGCCTCAATTATGTATGCAGCTTCTTTGAGAAATAGTTTCACATGTCTGACCCAAGGTCCACGATGTTGTTGCTATGAACTAAAACTGTACATAGACAATGGTTGATTTATGTGCAACCTCCATGTTTCTGTACTCCCCCACCCAGGGCGTACACATAAAAACCACACAAAATGATAATTCAAGACCTGTTTCTTGCATTTCCTGCATCATCTTTTCTGCTACCATCTGAATATAAATTTTAAATGTACAATCATTTGTTATAGCATTTAACCTGCATGCTTGGTGTTATTTTCTAGGAATTTCCAGCCACTCTGCCAGGCTGCCCTCATCAAAGCCACCATGTGAAACCAGAGAAACAGACAAGGGGTTAAACACCCACACCATTTCATTCCCCGCCCCCTTCCCCCCCAAAATGGCTGCTTTGTCTGTGTGCATACACCAATAGCAAATGTCCTTCTGTTATTGTACAGCCAATTTGATGTGTCAAGTATTCATATGCTAATGGTAGTAGAGTTTCTCACTTTTACACAGATAAATTGTAAGGATTGTTGCAGACAGCAAAACATAAGAATAAACAGCTTTTATTTCAGATGTGATAAATTACTTTCCATTCAAATAACATGCAGCACATGCTACTGACCATTATTGTTTCTATTCATTGCGAGTTTGCCTTCTGCTTTTCTTTCTTAGAACGGTTAGAAAATATTTAGCAGATATAGCCAGAATTCACACAAATAATTTAATTTCCTTAATTTGCTTTGTGCTTTCATGATGTGAAGTTAATTTTTGCTCAGTTTTCACCAGCAATTAGAGTTTTGCAATGGGCATAGACATTGTTCTCCCCTACGAAGCACTCATAATTTTTTAAAGCTTACAATAGGTGGGATACAACAACTGGGATATTTCCTCTTACATGTTAACAAAAGGCACTATAGTATGCATGCCCCAAATCCATTGCTTAGGAATGCTAAGGCAAAGGATTCCCTGAACATAGTACAAAGCAGAAGCAGAAGAAAATAATACCCAATATCTTTTTGTTTTGTTGCAAGATCAACATTTATTGAAAACCCAAAGTAACTGAAGTAAAATAAGATGGTTTTTAGAGCCTGTATTTTATAAATATGGAACAAGTGTTTGGCATAGATGAAATAAACTTGCTTATTAAGCAAAGACTTTTTTTTTTTTTACAAACATAAAAATGGGTTTGCATTTCTCCTGATTGAAAATGTGTGGATTTATGTAACATAGTCAAGGATTATATCTGTCCTCAAATCAGACATGAAAACACATTTATGTAATTATGTTTTTCCACAGTCAGTCCATAAATGTAAGGAAATTCTGAGTTAAACCCATGAATCCAGACAGACACTGTTAATTTAATTAGCCACTGACAGATATCTGTGCCACCCCACTGAAGTCCATTTTAAGACATTGCCCCTTGCCCCAGCCCAGGGAGGAGAGCAAGGTCAGCTACAAATAAATGCCATATCTGGGAACTGTGTGTGTTGGGGCTTTTCCTTGCCTTCTTGGAGGTAGAAGGTAAAACATCAATGCCAGCTAAATGTGTGCAACATCAGGTCACTGCAAATACACAGTAAGAAATTAGGTAGTGCAAAAAGTAAGACTCTCACTGTGCCATCAGCTCATCTATAACATATCGTCCTGTGTATTTATGTTGTATATTTACCCAGTAAAGTAACTGTACATTGGATGATTTCTTTGAATTGCAAAGCAGTGTGAAACCCTGCCAATATGTAACATGTACAAGCAACTGTTTGCTGGAGGTTGGGGCAGGAAATCTTGATTTATAAAATACGTGAGCTTTCTTATTTTAAATGTGCCTCCTTAAGGTTGCACTGATCTTAGGGATCTGTTACTTCTTAAGGGAAGTTAGAGGTTAGGGGAGGAGTTGATTGGTGTGGTAGTTGAAGAGGGATGTTGCATGTCATAGTTCAAGCAAAAGCATTAAATCCACAGTCATGAAAACTGCAAAACTTACAGGTTTAATGACGGTGAAAATCTTTGCTGACCAGCTGGAATGTGAGCCACTGCTCTTCTACTTCACAACAAAATGAACATCACCCTCACAAAACGTCAGTGCCCGGTTAGCATTCTTGGCAATAAAATGTGTGTTTCTGGAGAGATGCACCCACATGCACATTCAGCTCTCCAAAAGTGCAGGCTTTCAGAGTTAGCTTTCCCACTCTGTGTGCCCACACTGTGCTTTTTCTAAATGCTGCTGGTGTTGCTGAGGTCCTCAAGGTGTTGTCTAGAAGAGCTGGTTTTTGCATCTTCTTTTTACAAAGCAATTGTGCCTATGCACCAGGATGTCAAACTGAAAAACAAATTAATTAGACTGCCCATAATCTCCTCTGAGAATTGCTACAGGTGTCTGAAACGATGATCAGAGCACAAAAGAAATGTTACAGTGTCAGGGCCCCACTTTTCCTGAGAGGAAGATAGGGGAAACTGAAGGGAAAAGGACATTTGCAATTTTGGTGCCCAAGCACATTCTGCAGTAATGGCCACAGAGCCGATCTACACTGCCTTCAGAGGGCTGATTGACTCATTATTCATCCCATGCACTTGCAGGCAAGTGTATAGCTGCTTATTAAAGAGCCTGGTTCTGCAAACACTTCTGCACTTGCGTGGCTTTAAGTATGCAAGTAATCCCGTTGGGGTGAACTGTCACTGAGTAATTCTGGGAGCAATGCCATTGCCAACATCTCAAGCCTAATACGAGAACAAGAATCAAAATTCTAACACCTTGAAGGCTGGCGAAATCCAGTTTTCACCGTATTTTTATCTGGTTTGCTCTCAGAAGTGTTCTTTCACAATTTATTTTATTTTAAGTATCTGTTTTTGCAGTAATAGTGGAGGTAAAACCAGAAAAACATGTTAAAAGACAACAAAACATGAAAATGTTTAACACAAATATTGCTCCTCTAAAAAAGCAAAATACAGAATACAGAATACAGAGCAGTCAAGGGCTTTTTCCTCAAGTGTGGTACACAAAATTAAAATAATAAAATTTATACTAACTATGACAATTTTTATCTAAACCATGAGAAAAAGCATATGTTCTGTTTAATAAGATAACTTCTTCCAGACCTCAGCCAAAAAAATAATACTTGTGAAGGCAATAAACTTGCATAGTAAGAGTCGATCAATCCTTTAAACAATGAATACAACTACTGAGAATATGCATTTGGAAATACCAAAATCTACAGCTCTATGTTGTTGCTGTGTGCAATGAGTTTCTGTTTTTAGAATAGTTGCAAAACAGTCAGGAAAATGTGCAACTAAGTTCTTCTAAAATGAGCAAATAATTGGATGCACTTTCGTTCCAAGTGTGTTGGAGGAAGTTTTGGGGTTTGCGCATCCCTGTTATGAAATGAGGAATACTACAGTAGGGTGCTCCAAGGAAGCAGAGAGTAAAACTATGATTTACTTCACTGTGATTCAGCGTCCACTCCACAGCTTTGGCATAACTTCTCCCCACAAAGGTCCCGGTGAGGATTTTTATGCATGCCCCACTCTTGCAGCTGCAGGAGAAGAGCACTCAGATTCATAATTATTGTAATTTTAAAATGTTAATCTCCTCAGAGTTGTTTTCAGGATATGTTGAATTAAAGTTTTCTTAGAACTGTTTAAGCTGATAGATCATGGACGCTAATTAGACAAAAGATGATGAGCAGATCAAGGAGATGAAGATGTATACAAGGCTATAATTAGTGTACTTTACATCTTTGCAAAATTTTCATCTGAGGCCTGACTGCAGATGTTTTACAAGCAGCCCTTCTTTTTTTTTGAAGATGAAATGCCATAGTCAATTAAGTATTTCACAAATGACAGAAAGTGATGGACTCATATCTCTGAGTAATCCCTTCTGCCCACTCTTTTGAGGTTTCAGGAAGCTCCATCTGCAATGGGTGCAGGTGCTAAGACTCCATGGAAATGGCATATTTGGAGAATCAAGAGAAACAGCACAGGAGGCTCAAGTGCCGGTGTGGTCCTCTTCCAGGGATTGTGGGGGCAGCACCACACCATAAGATAGCAAGGAATCTTATGTCACGAAGATGCATCTGGTCAACTGTCTCTTCATCCCACCTCAGTCCTGAAGCAGAAGCCCTATCTCTTTAGGGCCTCGGATGAATAGTGAGAACTTTTGTGGCCCAAAAGCTGACTTCTTTTCCCCATAGAATAATCCACTGTCCTGGACTGTGTTTCTTAATCAGGATTTGTCCCTTCAAATTTCAGGCACAACAGAAAATTCAAAAAGTATATTACTGTTGCACTTGCAATTGTGTTTGCAATGGCTGTCAGTATTACGATTACAAGTACAATTATGGTCATAATTATTGAGCCACAAATTCTCAAAGCTTAAGACTGGCATGATACTTCAGGTCACACCAATCCAGCCTTCCGAGCATCACACGCCACTGTATTTCATCAGCCCCCTCCTGCGCTGAGCTCAAGGACCTCTGCTGTTTGACTAAACTATTACTTGTGTTTAGCTAAGCTCATCTTCCAAAAGATGACAAGTCTTCATCTGAGACATGGAGACCCTGCAGCCTTCCTTGGTAATTTGTCTGATGATTGATCAGCCTCCCTGGCAAAAGACGGTGTCTAATTTCTCACTTGAATCTGTTTGGCTTCAGTTTCCAGCCTCAAGTTTATACTATGCCTTTCTCTGCTGGATTAGTTTTGGGCCTCTCACTACAAGGACACTGAGCTGCTGGAACATGTCCAGAGAAGGGCATGAAAGCTGGTGAAGGGTCTGGAGCACAAGTGTGATGAGGAGCGGCTGAGGGAACTGGGGGTGTTCAGTCTGAAGAAGAGGAGGCTGAGGGGAGACCTCATTGCTCTCTACAACTACCTGAGAGTGTAGCGAGCAGGGGGTCGGTCTCTTCTCCCAGGTAACAGTGATAGGACGAGGGGTAATGGCCTCAAGTTGTGCCAGGGAAGGTTTAGATTGGATACTAGGAAAAATTTCTTCACTGAAAGGGTTGTCAAGCACTGGCACAGGCTGCCCAGGGCAGTGGTGGAGTCCCCATCCCTGAGGGTATTTAAGAGACGTGTAGATGAGGTACTGAGGGATATGGTGTAGTGGTGACTTGGCAGTGTTAGGTTAATGGTTGGACTTGATGATCTTAGAGATCTCTTCCAACCAAAATGATTCTGTGATTCTGTTCTTATAGAGCCCTTTAGCACCCAGTCTGTTTTCCCCTTGAAGGTACGTACACACTGTAATCAATTTCCTTCTCAATCTGTCTTTTGATAAATTAAATAGATGGAGCCTTTAAGCCTCTCACTGTAAAGCATAATCTTCAGTATAAAAATCATTTTAAGGGGCCTTTTCTACTTCCTTTCTGACCTTGCAGCTTCTTTTGTAAAAGGACATTTCAACTGAACTATTTTAATGGCAGTTTACCATTGCAGAATGCAAAGACAAACCCTATGCAATGCTGTACCTGCATGGATAGCACTACCCTTTTCTTGCCACAGCAGCGCTGGAGTTTAGTATGATACTGAGATCTTTTTCTCAGTCCCTACTGACTAGGGTGCAATCCCATATTTTGCAGGCACTGCTTGCTTTTTACATGCAACTTTCATACATCTGTATCAAAATGTCAGAACAGATCCCACTTATTAAGTGAAGCAGACCACTTTATTTGACTGTCCTCATCAGTGTTTATTTTTAGAGTTACAACCAAATCATCAGTGAAAATGTTGACGAGCTCCTCTTCCCTGCAGCTCCCTGCAGAAAATCCCTATTTTCACATTCCTATTTTTAGAAGCACCCATTAGCCAATTCTGAATCTATTTACCATTTACTACTTTGGGGTTGGTGGAAGGGAGAATAGCTTTTGCTTTACACAGTGTAATAGCAGTAGTTTTATTCAGAAATTAGACCTGTTTGACAGAATTCGTTTCCCTTAATCACTTGTGAGCTGTCTTTTAATTCCCTGTCAACTGATTCCCAAAGCAGTCTTTTTGTTTGTTTTTTTTTCTCACCGACTCAAGTTACTTGGGTAGGACCACTTGCTGTTCCTGAATATTGGCATAGCAACCTTCTCCCAGTCTTCTGGCATTTCCCTACTATTTTGAGGTCCATTAAAAATTAACATCAGTGAATGAGTGCTCTTCCCAGCCAAGTCTTTCAGGACCCTTTGGTAAAAGTTATTCAGACCTACTGGCATATGTTGTTTTACATCTATTAATTGACTGAAAGTACTTATTAACCTCATTAAAGTATATTCTTATGTAATAAGAATGTCCTTATTGTTTCCAAATGGAGAACAGAAATAATTTTGACTGTTTGTGGGTTGCCTGTCTACTAATAGGTTTATCAGAACTATTTGCTAGTAGAATCCCAATGTTTGTAGGATCTGTTTTGTTCCCAATGTATTTTTTTTAATTTATAGATCTGGCTCCATATTTTTCAAATCCTTGTGTCTGTTTCTATATTTCTATAAAGATACCATGAACCTCTTTTTGGTCTCCTAAACTTGTCAGTTACCTACACAAAAATTCTCTTTCATACTTATTGCACTCCATTTTCTTTGTTACCACGCTGTAACATGATTCTATAAATTTTTTGAAATTTCTATATGCTGTCTTCACTTCTGTGCTTAGCGGCCAAAAAACTAGTGTTGCCAGTTTTTCTTGTGTAATCATGATTTTTGACTGTGCTATAAATTCATCTTCTAGAGCCCTTAATGTTCATTCACATCTTTAGATCTAAACATTCCTCCCCAGCATATCCCCGTGTTTTTTCTGGCCATGAGACTTCCAATTTGAAAGCATGATGTATATGCCATATTACTACTTGAACCTTTCCTTCTTTTACTTGCACTGAATACAATCAAGTCAAAATCACTGATTCTTGGGCAGCAGTCAACTTGAAATGATTAAATCTTTCTCTTGTCCATCATACTGAGATCTAAAGTACGGTCATTTATTATTAGATGGTTTATCTTTGGAGACAGGGCATGATCATCTCTAATTTTTAGTAGAACTGTCGGTATGCTGCTTAGGCATCTATTTTGTGCGGCCCAGGGCCACTAGAAAGGCACTTACTTTTTTCTTTTTACCATCTGTTTTTCTATTTTTTATTTTTACAAGTCAAGTTATAAATGAATATTTAAACTGTTGATGAAACTTTTAATTTTATTAAGAAATAAGCATTAACAGTAATGCTTACAGTAAAAGCAGTACCTAGTGATAGAAATGCCGTGAATAATAATGGTTTTCTGGAACTGGTCAGGAAGCAGCTGTAATTGTTATGTAACAATTAAATAAAGTAGAACATGCAAGGAAATATTTTAAAAAGCATTACATTTTAGTTAAAATTTCTAATTGCTGTTATATAACATCATGGAATGCCATAAATTCAATTTTTCAATTTAATTATGTAAGATGGAATTAATAACTTCAGTTCTTAATTTTTTTTTTTCCCTTTTAATTTCATCATATCCATTTAAATGCAATTTCACCCTCTCAAGAGTTCTGAGCTTCCAGTCCTGGGCTTTCAAGATTCCTACTTCATGCAATTAGCACCTTATCTGCAACTACGTATGTCAGCCATCTGAGTTTGCACTTTATTTGCAAGTACAGTAGTTAACCTCTGTCTCAAATCTTGGTTATCACTTAACATTCAAGCACCATTTTTGTTTGCTGTTGGGACTGCCTTTCAAAAGCGATAGTTTAATATACTATCTTGAACCTGAAACAGTGAATACAAGGTTTTTTCAGGATCAATTCCATATGTGTCAGCTACGTGAGATATTTGATCTTCTATAATTTACTAATGTATATGAAAACCAGGCAAAGTGATCTGTGTTAATGTAGCAGTACTCTGTCCTCAACAACAATGGTTTCATTGTAAGTAAGGTCTCAATTAAAGGCAAATAATTTTAGAGGAAAGTGTACTGAGAGATTGTTAATGGACTACAGCCATCAGGCCTTTCTTCTTTGTGCTCAAAAAATTAAAAAAGTGCAGATTCTGGGTCTTAACTACAAAACATAAGAAACTTACGGCAAGTTAACTTGGAGGTAAGAGATCCCACTCACTGCAAAATACAAAAAAGAGACAAGGAAGAGAGACATTGGTGTTGATGAACTTAGAGATTCATTCAGCTGAATACAGGTTTTATAACTCAAACTCTCATGAAAAAAAACAAAGTTTTTCGTCTGGCTTCAGACACAGTGTGAATGCCACGTGTGACAGAAGAAATGAAAGAGAGGATGTTAGAGTGGGAAACGAGAAATGCTGAACCTCCATGTCTCCCTGGGAGAAATAATTCTCCTTGAAATGTGACCACTGTTGCCATCTCCACCACTGCCCTGTAGCATCTAAAGATGCTACCTGAAAGATACCTACACCCTCTTAGATTACTTGTATTTGCCTTTAATTTTGTAAGATATGATCTTTGTCATACTTTAGATTTAAAAAAACAAACAAATTGTATCATATTCATGAAGGTCAAACACAAAAGGGCCAAACTCATGATTCTAAACTCCTAATATTGCCTTTTCCTTTTCTGAACTCTCCTTGTCAGTATTTCATTAGCAGAATATAAAATCATCCGTGTGATGTTTATACATTACTGGCAAAATGAGTGGCTCTGTCTCCTAGTGAAAATATAAACAATCTTAAGTCACTTCCTCCCATTTCTTCTCAGGAGTATTCACACAATTTGACAACAGATATTTAATTTAGATGCTTTAAATCAACCCCAAAGACATTTAACACTTTCCATTGAAAAAGGTCATAAAAACCCAACAAAGTCAGCATTCCCTTAAAGTTATTGTAGAATCTCACTCCTTTTATAATGGTGGTGTAACAATTTTGGTACAGAAAATCTATTCAACATAACATCAGTATGTAATTTTACATTGTAAAGACTAATTTTGAGGAAGAGAAACAAATGTTTTTTTCCCAAGTCTTCTCTTTCTGGAGCTTAAGTTTATGATAATTCCTGCATTCTATTCATATCTGAACTTTATTATTTCCATTTAATAAATAGTAGAGATCCATTCCTCTGTTCTTTTTCATAGGTGGAAACAGAAAGGCAGAAGAGTGGATTGCACAACATTAATCTATTGAAATACACATCTCTTTTTCCATTGCTCGCGTGTGGATCCATTGCTCGCGTGTGGAGTCTTTTACGAACTGCAGTATAAACTGAACTTCATGAGCCCAGTTGTCTGAGTTAAAGACACTGGAATGCAGGAGGATGGTTTAAATCTAGCCTAATCTAAGCTAAAGATCCTACATAGCTTCATGTGGTCCCTGCTGGCAACAAGCCTGGATGCTCACCAGCAGAGCTAACATATAACAAGATGCAAAAAGCCAGGTAAGAATGGTCAGTGTAATATCATCTCTGAGTGTGACATCATATCTATGAGTATTAAAATATTTATGAAGTGGAGGTCATTGTTTATCTATCCGTAATTTTCTGATTCAAATGGTTTCCAGACACTGGAGTGCTGTGAAGAAAAGGTAAGGAAGGAAAGAAAGGAAAACAATGTAATTTTGCTTATTTGTCTTGATCTGCTCTTATTTTTCCCATATGTAGAATGTGTATGTTTTTCTTACTATAGAATATACACTCAGTTGCCAATTTGGGTGGAAAAATAATTTCTCATTTACTTTTAACTACATTCTTAGTTCCCATATAATAAGATATAATGTAACAGGTCTGGAGCTGAGACCAAAACAGGCAGGAAGTGTGGAGGGACCAGAAGGGTAAACAGAGAAAATCCTTCCTGCAACAACTCCATGGCATGTCTTGCCCCACTGTCTAAAGTTTTCAGCCACCAAGAAAGGAGAACTATCACATACAGTGCAAGGAAATCACATTGGACGCATGTAGGAAAAAATTAAGCGGAACCTCCCAACACTTTCACCCTTTTAATACTCACCTTCATGATAAAGCAATCGGGAGAAACAAGTGAGAAGGAAAAGGCAAAATGGGAATGAAGAAGTTTCAAAGAGAGTGTGTGTGTATCTTTTCAGTCTTATTTCTTCAGCACTTAAAGTGTTGTCAGCAAAACATATAATTTTGGTTCTTCTTGTATTTATAAAATTACATGTTTTTCTTTTAAAAATCCTTCTGAAATTGAATCTTCCTTTTCAGTGGGAATCTCATTTCTGCAGCTCGCTATCCAGTAATCATGATTAACTGATGGAACAAATTATCTGGAAAAACAGAGCGGCTCATTTCTTCTGCTGGCAACAGCTTTAAAACTTGGGTATACGCAGGGTATAGGAAACCTAGATTTTGTCTTTCTGAAAAAAAATCAGACTTTTCTACCAAAAGAATTTAGAAAAGGAGCTGCTGAGTCTGCTCTGGCAATACACCTGTATGATACAGGCCCAGATCAAACTTGATGTACTAAATTTCTCCACAGTTACATTTTATTTGCCTCTGAACTTCTTTCCTTATGCAGCTGGTGTATGTGTGATATTAAGATAAAACATTACCTTGCCATCTCTGCTATTTTGTGTATCTAGGCCAAACAAGCCTGTCATCACAAGCTGTACAAAAGACATGTCCTTGAAAAAAAGCTCTGCTGATCCCTGGCATCTTGTGGTATCATATGGTATCAGAAAAAAGAAAAAAAAAAAAAAAAGAAAAAAAAATATTTTCAGGGAAAAAGAGAGAATTATTTCCTTCCAAAAAGTCCATAATTATTTCAAGTTTCCTCTGTTTCGTACTTCACTTTTCTTCCTATTCTCTGCCCAAAATACCCCCCATCTTGCAGGATTGTATTTCAGAGATTTGTTTCCTTCCCTGTGTAGTGATATTGCTTTGCTGCGTGAGTTCAATGGGAACAGAAAACCTGCTTCCTGAAGTGAGGGAAACGATGCAGGTCTGCTGGGGATGGGGGTGAAGTGCATTCCCCAGAACTTCTGGACTGCGTCTGTAGGTAAATGGGCTTTATTGTTTTCTTCAGCATGGCCAACAGATATCAACAGCCTCCAGTAACCTGACACTACTGTAAATGCAGTTATCCCATGGGTGTAGGAGTTATACCCTGGTCTGTACGCAGCCAGGGAATGCAAAGCGACCTCTGTGCAGCGCTTGATCTGTGGTTTAGCCCAAGGCTATAAGAAGTAATCTATTCACATTGATCACATCTGTATAAATTTGACTAACAGCCTAGTTTGTGATGTGTCTGATTCCCAGGATTTGGCTGAATTTGAACAATATTTCAGGGACTATTGAGAGAACTGCATTCCTCGAAACACAGTGATTACGTGAAAAGAAGAAATGAGAGTTTCTAGTCTTTACGGCTGCAAGGAAAAGCTGGAAAATGTGGCCTGAATACAATCTAATGACTTTAGACAGAAAATGAATGAACTTACATTTTTTTACTCTAAAATAGTATTCTAAAAACAGATCTAATCTCAGGAGATTCAGAGGGAGTAGATTCCTGGTTTTCAAGATATCCACTAACATTATTGATATATTTTCTTTCCCAGAGACTACAAGAGGACTTTCAGGTTCTGCCATAGATATTCAACAGAAACTTCCTCAGTTGGTGGGGAAAGATGACCCAGTTTTAAAAGTGTGTCCTTGATCTGAGGCACCTCCCACCTCTAGGAGAAAATAAACAAACAAAAACCCAACCAAATCCACCAGTCTGAAACTCATCTTAATTCTTTCAGGAACACCTCAAAGGTAAATTAAGGACAAAGGAGGGGAAAACTCAACATTTCAAACTAGATTTACTTGTTTGAAAGCACTTTTATACACACAATGCGACAGATAAAGCAGTAGAAGGCAGAAATGCCTTTATAGCCTCCAGGGACAGAATGCTACTGACTTTTCCTTAAGAATTAAACACAAAGACCCATAAGACCATTCCTTCTCTGCCTGGTGGCCTGGTCTGACACACAGACTTGCAGGAGGCTGCCCATGCTGGTACTGTAGGTGAAGAGAACTAGCCAGGACTGACCTCAAGCAGTCTCCATGACCGCCTTCTTTCATACACAAAATTAGGTCTAGGTTTTTCAGTCATCTTGGCAAAACTGACCATCACCCAGAGACAGTACCAGACCAAATAAGACCTTATAGTCATGGCATAGTTCATCAGAGAGCTCTAAGAGCTGAGATTGGTCTTCAGAGAAAGTAAGAGGGACTGTATTTTTTGTCTCCTCAGCCCCAGTACTGATGGTCTTCAAGGACCAGAAGCATCCCAGAAGCAGTGGACATCCTGGCTTTCCAGGACATGGACACAAGCAGAGCAAGCAGGGGTGGCTGCCATGTGCTGCTCCAGCAGCCTCCTGACCCATTTCTCCTGTAATCAGAGCTGGCTGATCACACCTGTGTTGTCCTCAGAGATCCTCAGGAGACTTTTGGAAACTTCAGAGCAGCAGTGTCCAGACAAACTTGGGCAGGCAACCTGAAACTTTTCAGATTTTTATGTCCAGAAGCAACATGACCTACTGGGGAAGAAGTGTCATCGCCTGCCCCAGGCAGGATTCTGGCTGGTTACTTCATAAGGATAGCTGCTTTTATGAGTGTTTCCTTTCCAGCGCTGATGGTAGATCTTATCTGAAGTTTGAGACTGACAGTGTGTGGGTCAAAGGAGCCTGGCCATTCATTCTGCTGCCCTGCTGCCAATCTGTGAAGTTTATGCAAACAGAACAGCTTAAGCTGCCAAGTGGGGGGTGGGGGGAAAAGAAAAACTAAACCAGAAAAACTAAATGTACTTTGTTGAAGGAAGACATAGTGCTTATGATGCCCTACACATGTTTTCTACAGATCAGATCTGAAACCTAATGTAATATTTTCATTGGTTTTGGTGGGATTTGGATTGTAACCAAATGGTTTAAGGCAGGTCGAAGAGGACATAGAAAAATATATGAGCATATCACGTATAACTGCCTAACATAGCTGCAGCATGTGAGATACATACAATATAGCATGTATACTTTGGAGTTTTATCAGTAACAAGGAGAACAATTAGAGAAACAAGTGACTTATTTTTTATTTTGCTTGAAAAAAAAGTGGGAGAAAAAAAATCTTAATTCATTTCACTGTGTAACACTTTGTAACAGAGATTAGGCATACACACAAAACTACTATTGTACCTCTAGAGTAAACATAAACTAAATTGTTGCTACACCTTTAGTATCATTTACCTTTGGATTTCCTGCTATAATACAACAAATAAAGATTTCTCTAATTCCATCTTGATTGATATAATTCATACAAAGTGCCATAAAGCCAATTTGTATACAAGTAAGCTTATGTAAACAATGTCTATATCTTCATAAAATTCTGTCAGTTTACTACAGCAATACTGTACAAAGTAAAGGAGGGTAAAGGAATATATAAGGGCTTAGGACTGAACTGACTAGTGCAATTACACCCTCACAAAACAAAATCCCCATTTGTGAGTTCTACTTTGCATTGGATTTCAGAAGGTCCAACTTTCAGTGAAAGATATTAAACCTGAAACTAGCTCCAGGTTCAGTTTTATTCCTGTGTGGGGAGTTAGGTATCTCCAAAACACACACCCAGATTACTTCCTCAGTTCATAAGAGAATGCCTTTCCTCTGACCTTGCTTTATCTGTGATTTAAAAAGGAGCTTTTGACTGAAACACAGAGGATCAAGTATTTTAGTTAAGCATCTGGTTACATTCTTAACAATAAAGAGTATTGAAGCTAGCTCTGAACACAGACACGGTCTAATCTCCTTTCCCCTTCCCTTTATAAAAATCTAAAGGACAGTAAACATCTGGAAAAATAAAGAACAGTAGATAAACTGAGGAGAGAGGAACCACAAAACAGTTAAAAAAAAATGTTTCATATGATTAACAAAGTTATCCACCCAAAAGATTTTTAGCTAGCTAAAGATAAATCTTGCTTCCATTAAATACTGCTTTTATTTTTGACAGAATATCAATTCTTTTTCAGTTCAGCAGAGAATTGGACCCAATTGCAATCATCTGAAAACACTATCTGACTAGAAAGATTAGAAAATAAGTTACTTTATTGTATATCTGATCACTCACAACACCTTTAAACTATATACTTTTTCAATTCATATGAAATGTGACAAGCAGAAAAACCTTACAGAATATATAAGATTATAAGAATTGCTAAGATTAGTCTATTGACATGAACTTCAGTGAAAAGCTCTTTTGAACAGAAATCTGTAGTTTCTGTGTATTTTACATAATAGAGAAATTCTATTCTATGAAGAAATAAAAAGCTGTGATTCATATCAAACTAGCAGTTAACTTTAATTTTAGAAGTTTACTATTCCATCAAAAGGGAAATGAAACTTTAAATTTTACAACTAAAATCCTCACCTTGCAGCAATTCTGTTATAAGAGGTACAGAGACCTAACTGTATGTCCTGGCATGTATAGATTACCTTGCAGAAAAACAACAGATTGACTCATCTACCATGTATGTGATACTTCAATTGCTTTTATTTTAACAACTGTTTGGAGGATGGAGAAAGAGGAGAAGTTCAAAATACTCTGTTCTGTCTGGCTCAAAGACTCATTGCAAGTTAAACACTATTTGAAGAAAGTATCTTATCAAAAGCACAAAAAAGATTTCAAGATTTTTCTGTGTTTGACTTTGTTATATTTCCATGGGGAAACATGAATCAATACAGGAAATGTCAAAATGTAGGCAATTTTATGAGTTTTAAGAGTAGCATCAGGTCCAATTTTATTAACTTCATTGGTGTAAGTTTGCCAAGACTTCTGATGAAAGGTTGTCTTTTCAAAGATTCTTTGTTCAGAAAAAACAGCAGGTTTATAACACACTGTCTTGGATATATTGCATTATAGCACCTTTGTAGATTGTAGTATTATTATCTGCATATTGAAAGTTTGATTTCTTTTTGGTCGCTTGACAGTGATGTTCCATTTTTATATTATTGCCGGTGTTTCACAGAATTTGTTTCCAGGAGATGCCAAAACACAAGCAGCTATAATCTCTGCATCAGAGCAAAAGTTTTTCACACCAAGAAGCTACGGTGGATCAGGCATGACTTCAAGATTCATTCTTTGGTTGAAAAGCAGAAAATACACACAAAATAAGCACAGAAACCTTATAGGGAACATTTCACTTCCATAACCCTTTGCCCAATCTCATCCCAAGTTAGACTGCTGCATGTCTTGGATCACATCAACAGATTTGCACTTGTTCTGTTTGTGATCTTTAAAAGCTTTTTGCTCCGTTTTTCTACAGGTTTGTTTTATTCCTCTATCATGCTGTTCTATGTATTTCAAATTCATACCTGGTTCATTGAGATGAATGGTAGAGGTTAGTTACACAATGGCCGTTGCATAGGAATTCTCTTACTTCTCTCTGTTTGAGCCAGCCTGACTCAAAAAGAAGCTCACCTCTACTTCTCAGATAAAGGAAAGCTGCAGTTCATCTGAATTATCTAATATAACTGGTCCTCCTCCCTGCTTTTCATTTTAGTCCGTCTTAAAAAGGCACTTTGCAATTTCCATAGGAGAAGACAAATATAATCACCTTCTCTCATGCCAAATTTATTCCCATTTTTGTGCTATGATCCATGTCAGTTTGCTATAATTTATTGTTATTGATATCAGTTAGTACAAGGGATTCTTTTTCATGCATTGTAAGTCAATAAGCATGCTGTCAGTTCTAAGTAAGCAAACAAAAAAGACATAATTGTAGAAAATGCATCTTCAGTCCCTAAATCAAATTCCTCCTTGAGGCAAAGTTATCCTCATCCATGTGCAGAGATCTAGAGTATCCCTTATTTTCTTTAGTAGCACATTTGTTTATGTTTTATATTTGACATGACTCAAGTTTCTTTAATCCCTTTTCCAGGGGTATTCCTTGTGATATTTCATGGCTGGATCACTAAAGATTTGTGAGTCAAGAGCTGCTCATGTCCAACCTGCTCTCTGTTGTTCAACCTGCCCTCTGTCCTCTGATGATGTCATCCTTGGCAGGCTGGATAAATACAATATTTTTTTCACCTACACTTTCCTCACTTCACAATTCCTTCTTCCCTTCTCAAAGATGCCTGATAGGCCAGCATCTTCATTCCTTCTCCTCTTCCTTGCACGAGAAAACCCTAATGCTCAGGTGATTCCTGAACTGGATCTATGACTTTTCAATAGATGTACTTTCTGTCTACAGCACCTGCCAGAGTAGGCTGATGTGAAAAAGCTGAGGCTCATATGGAAAACGTGTTCACCTTTGCTCTGTTGGAACCTGAAAGAGTGAGGTCATGTTCTTATTAGTTGTATTTATGGTAAAGTGCTCACAACGGAGAAAAAAAATATTAATCTGAGAGGCATGTCCCACAAGTCTGGCTACAGTTACTTTGTGCTCTACATTACAGTTTGCCATTTCTTGTTTGTAGGAGTGGTTGGCTGTGAAGGGATTATGACCAGGCTGATAAAACAGGGCAAAATATATAATTATTGGCCTGATCTTTACCCAGCACCGTGGTTCCCATGGGACACAGAGAGGTCACTGAGATCATCTTCAGGTTAATCTAACATATCAAAAGCTATTCGAGCTCCCAGACAGTTTGTAATGGAGGATGTGCTGTGGTTGCCTCATCTCTTATTCTAAGTTTGCATTTGTTGCAGTTGGGGATATCAGACCCAACTGTTTTCTTTGAAGAAAAGCTGGAATAAGAAGTGCCATTCAAAAGCATGGTCTTGAAAGAGGCACTGTGCTGATGGGTTGGAGACATAAAGCCTGCTCCAGGAGGGAGAGACAGACCATTAGCACTTGCATGTCTTTTAATTATTTCCCATTGTCTTCTTCAATTTTTCTTAAGTAAACAGCCAGCCTGCCAGGGAAGTTCATCCCAGAGAGAGGCAAGGTGATCAGACATTTAAGTGCACTGTACCAAAGTGAGAATCCTATCCAGGAGAGGAGCATGAGAAATTGCTGTCAACAGCTCAGACAGTCCTCCTGAAGTATCGTTTGTCTACTCCAGTGACTGCTGCCACCCTCTTCTCCATCAAGAGCATGCAATGTGCCTGAAGATGAGAGCAGGATAAGGGCACAAAATAATGAGATTTTAATAGAGCAAAGGTGTTAGGAAAGAATACAAGAGCATAGAAGTAGGGAGGAACATGACTGGGCATGATGGAAAAGGAAGGGGAGAAAAGAATTTGTTGAGTCCTCCAGTGGAGTCAAGAACAGAGATACGAAGTCACAGAAAAGTCAGAAAAGACTGTAAAATCAGCATTTGAATGGGGAACAGAAGCACAATTATTTGACAAATATAACATTTGAAAACATATGCAGAAGAGGGAAAACATTTGTTACCTGGCCTTCTTAGTTCCATAGCAAAAGAGTATAAGCACATGAAACTTCAGAGATGGAAAATAAAGCAGTGTTTATGGTCTTCCAGGAAGCAAATACTAATCATGAAAAGAAAGATCAAGATTTTACATTATAAAAACCCATAGCTATAGTCAATAATCCCAACAGAAGTAATGCTGTCAGAAGTAAAGAGCAGAATGCACTGCAGAAATTAGAGACACTGCCAACTAGTACGTCTTGGAAAGGGCACAAGCTAGGGGTGGTAGTCAACAGAGAAAAGGGATTTGGTGTGAAAGATCGTATAGAAGGATCAGTTCCAAGTAGAGATGAGATTAAAAACACATCATTGCAGTAAGATGTGAGAACTGATGAACTATTTTAGGACAAGTGATAAAATAAGCAATAGGAAATGAGCGGCAGCAAAATGGAAGTACTAGCTGATTTGATGACTACAACTAGCAGAGGAGAGATTAGGGGACTTGAAATACAAATAAAGGGGGTGTGAGGAGTTAAAATCAAAGGGGAGATAAAACAAATGATTTGTAGTGACACCAGTCACAGTGGAATACAATTAAAACAATTAAAATTCAGGTTTTTATGGAATTATATTGTCTGATTGCTTTTGCAGTAAACATTTTCATCAAAGTCACTTATTTACGTTAATCAAAGCTCACAGTATTTTATTCATGTTTGACAGATCGACAGCTGAGACAGATAAGTTGACAGAGCTACCTACAAGGCAGAGAGATCTGGGGTTAGAGTGGAGAGTGGCTGTCTAAAGAACCGAGCACATTGGCCTGGAACACTCAATTTTTTTAGAACTGCCAAACAGCTTAATTTGAAAATATGTGGTTTTCTTTTGATCTTTTAAATGTATGCTAATTTATAGCATAGCCTTTAAAATTAGCCTTATTCTACGATTTTATTCTAGGATTCTATGCTATAGTTGGTTCTATTATGAGTCACAGAGAAGTCTAGGATGAAAGGGACTTCTAGAGATCATCCGGTCCAGCCTTCTGGGCCTTGGATTAGGTTATCCAGGGCCTTGTCAAGCCAAGACATAAGTATTTCCAGGAAGGTAGACCCTACCACTTCCCTGGGAAAACTGTTCCAGTATTTAAGAGTGCTCTTAGTGAAGTTTTTCTTATATCTAGACAGCATTTCCCCTCAAGCACCTTGTGCCCCTTGCCTCTTGTCCTGTCACCATGCATCACTGTGAAGCCAGGACAGCTTCTACTCTATAACAACCTTTTAGATACAAGATTACTTTGATCTCCTGAGCCTTGCTGTCCCCAAGCCGAACAAATCCAATTCCTTAAACCTTTCTCCACATCTCATGTTCCCCATCACTCTGATCACCTTGGTGGCCCTTTGCCCACTTAAATTTTTCAGTACCTCACTTGAAACTTTTAAAAATCATTTTGCAATGTGAAAATGTGAACAGATTGTCTCCTGTAGGTTGATGAGAGAAGGACACCTTTATATGCTAATCCTACTGATTCTTTTCGATTTTTTCAGTAGCCATCTGCTTTATCTTCCTTCCTGTCATCAGTGGTGATAAACCATAGCTTCTCCATGTCCTTTCTGAGTCTGTTCTCCTCCCATATCACAATACATGCAGGTTTCCACCCACAATAGTTCCCCTCAGTGTTTACTCACATCATCATCCCTCAGTCTTTACTGAGCTTTGCTTTGCAAAATGTTCTGGCAGGAGGCAACATGTGCAGACTCTACCCATAATAGATGACATGTTGGCTTCCTTATTTCCAAAACAGTACAAAGTGCTCCTTTTCTTTGCAGAGGACTGTTTACTTTAAGAGTTTGGAGGAATAAGATGTATTATGGTCAGGAGGAGATTCCTTTCTGACAAGGTCCTTTATTGGATAAGCATACAAAAGCTGGTGATCCATGAGTGTCAGAAAGTAAAAGGTTAAATGTGAGAGTGAGAGAAAACAAGAACAGTTGCATTCTAGACAGAAAGCACTGTTTGCCTTTGGAGCAAGTAAGAGAAATTTTCAGTAAGGGACCAAAAGAATAATTCAAGAAACATGATGTCAGGGAATATCTGTGTCTGTAGTATTAGTGATACTTATTATTTATTGCTCTTATTGGTGACCTAAAGAATATGCAGAAACCAGGGCAAAAATAGAAACCAGAAAATGGCAGATAGGGTCTTATTCTAGGGTAACCTTCAACAAGACATTTTTATCTTTCGTGACTTTCAGAGCTGAGATTTAGAAGTAAAAAGTTGTTCTCTGGATACTTGGGTAGATTTTGAACTGAAAGAGGTTTTCTTCACAGCTTTTGGTCTTCTTTGTTCAACAGAAGCTGTTGCAACTGAAACTAAGCACAAAATGTAATGCCAATACATTCATAATGCTGTTTCCCAAGATGTGAAACCTATTTGTTCACCAATTTTGGCACAATTTTAATCTAGATATTTAATCTAAGTTTATCACAGGGTTGACAGCCCACAGAGGAAACAAGTAGTGATCTGGAACCGGATAATAAAACAGAATAACTCGGAAATGTGCAGCTGTGTAGATCTGGAATGAGAAAATTTAATTTAAGATAGGAAGAGCTGAAGGACTATACAGACACCCTTCTTCCTTATAAATGTGAGCCCTTACAGGGAGCATTACACCACTTTAGTAGGCACATCAGGTCTGAGATCTTCAATGTACAGACAGCGTGGCACTGCTGCATAACACTGTGACCTTAAAAAAGGTGCATAAAAGCTTCTGAAAACAAAGGACACCCAGGCTCATATGCTGTCTTCAAAGACAGAAAGACTCAGTGAACTGGAAGGCTGCTCCAAAGCACAAGAGTGACTGAGATATGGACCTCTGATGGCCTGGAACTCAGCAGAACAGAAGTTTCAAGGCGTGTGAAAAAAGGCAACACAGGAGTCCAAGTGGCTATACAGGGAACAAGAATGAGTTTTTTTCTGGATTCCAAGGCACAGGCCCAGGAAAAACAACACAGAAGAAAGGGAAGAATCATGTGAGGGAACAGGTTCTGAGGGAGAAGAAGAGGTAGCAGAAAAATTTAATAAGGCTGAAGGTAGAAAGAGGGAAGGAGTGTATTTAGTGCAAATGAGAGCGGAAAGGAAACAAAATGATCATTTTTTGTCTCCCAAAATCATGAAGTAGATTCTGACTCTTATTTCTGCTGAACGGTTACTTACAGAAACAGCTTTTCTATTGAAGTCTTCAGTTACCACTCAGCGTGAGTAAAGATGGCAAAATCAGACCTTTTTTCCCACTAAAAGCAAGTATACGTATTTCAATATTTTCCTAGATTTAACCTCCAAACCTGTAACTACTGTACTGGTCAGGTATGTGTTGTTTGGGAATGAATAGGGCTGTGCTAGGGCAACCATGGAAGGATTTGGTGCATATCAAAATATCTCCGGATTGATGGTGGAAGGGGAAAGAATATTCTTCAAAGCGAGGGAAGATAGCTGAAGTCTGTGGCTTAGAAGCTCACAATGTAGCAGAAGTTCAAGTGTAGGGTATGCTGGAAACAGAAGCCTGAGATTCAGAACTTCTGCAAGGATCAAGAATATTTGGCCATGCCGTTGAGTCAGAGCTGTCTAATATTTTCAGCCAATTATGTAAGATGAAAATTTTCACTTCTAGAAAAAAAACTTGCTGAATTTATGGATAACTTGACCACAGTGTTCTCTTGAAGTGCATGGAAAAGAAGATTGATGATGAATGTATTTACTTCCTCTTCTCACAAACTGTATGAAGTTATTTCAGAAAACAGTATTTATTCCTAGGTACTACTCTACTTTCAAAATCCATTCTTGCCTACGTTATATCTAACATGCAAATGCCAAGGAAATACTTTCGTGGATTGCACAGATGAAATCTGTTCAGCAGTTCATGAGTGGAACACCAATAATGTGCAAAGTCTAACAGTCAAACATTAACAATGTGTGCCATGCATATGTGGAGCTATGGAATTATGACCGATTTCCTCCATAGGGGGAACAAAACAGACTGACATTCTTAGTAAATTTTAGCTTTCTGATATTGCTTTGAAATTATTTGTCTTTAAAAGTTTTTTCCCAAATTAAAAAAAAATCGGAACTGTATCTTGCTGATCTGCCCTGTGCTCATTCTGGTGTCAATCAGGTGTAATTCCCTCAAAGTATAGTTACACCATACTGAAACTGATGAAAGGAAGACTGAATCAGTTCTGAAACTATATTTTTCCTATCATTGTGGAAAGGACATTTGTGCAAAACCAATAAATTCATATCAATGAATAAACATTAAAATAAAAAATTAATATCTCTATTTCTAAATATTTCTGATAAAATATTTCTATTCAAATTTATCTTATCTTTGAAATAATTCTGCATGGAAAAATGAATACATGCCAGTTTCAGCTCTAAGTTTCTCATGGGAATGGGAATTGATACAGTAAGTAGAAGCAGTTTATTGTTGTTGATCTCCAGTCTTTGACTTACTTTACTAGAGCTGTTTCTCTGAGCTCATCCCTCAGTGCTCGTGGTTAATGCAGAGAAAGTTAAGGCTTCTTTTTCAGTTTTGTGTTTCTTTTTAATGTGCATTAGCACAACTAACTGAGAAATGTCTTGAAATATGTTTTGGAGGGAAAAACAAAGCAAAACAAGTTATTACTGATATTATTTCCTCCCTCCTCCAGAGGGGAAAAAAAAAAAAAGTCTCAGGCTCAGTGAAAGACTGAAAAAAAAATGCACATGAATCAATTACGAAAAAGAGAAAGTTTCTTTGAATGACAAAAAGCTGATTGGAATTAAGATAGGCTTTGTTCATATCTGCAAGGTACAAGGAGAGGACTTTTCAGTGAAGCAGAAAAGGGGGATTTGGGAATGTTTGACTGCTTAGCGCTATAATGCTTCAGAGCCCATGTGAAAATTTGCTGCTAGCTATTAATCATCATTGTGCCCCTGCAAAAAGCTGTTACAATGATGACTATATGTCATTATATTCCCACTGTAAGTAACGAATCAGAGAGCTGGGAAAGTTGGATAAGAGCGGCTGGCAAACTTTTAAGCGGTGGAATCTATTTAAATAAATTTACATCACATTTGTTACTTTTGCTGGTATGGGAATCATACTTTAAAATGAAACAATATGTTGTGTTCATGGGCCCTGGTCTTTTATTCTCCTGTCTGTGAGCCTACTTTCCAGGTCAACCTTTGCCAGCGCTGACAGCACGCTTTTCTCATAGCCTCTCCTTCTCATAGCCTTTGGTTGCTTTCAAGTTCAATTTAGCACAATGAAGTTGTTATGCATGACAGTTTGGAGAGCAGAATAGGTGGTGTCTGAGCCCACTGTGTCGCTACAAAGTGGGCTCATTCTCCGCAAGCCGGCTCAGTTACTGAAGCCTTGCTGGTGGGACACTGCAGTGGACTTCCAGACGTTCCCATCCTGACGAAAACAATTAGCTTCAAACTGCAAGAAGCCGCAGGGTCACCCTTTCTTTCTGCAAGACCGCACCATTTAATATGCTGCAGTGGATTTCAAATTTGTGTTGATTTATCCTGCTGTACTCTTCTTTTATGGTCTTTATTTGCAGATGTGTAAAGGAACAGGGAAAGTTTGAGTCTCGCAAGGTTCAAGAGTTTTATTAGAAATCTAAACCATTTTTTAATGTTTATTTTATAAAGAAATAGAGTTGAAACATGTCAGGCCTAATTCCATTAGGCTGAACTGCCTAAAAGAGAGCCCTGAGGTTCCTCGAACAGGACCTGAAAGTGTCTCTTCTGCTAACCATCAGCAACAAGCCAAACAAGCCAAACAATAAACAACCCCAAAACATTCAAGATGCCAACACAGTCGTCTGCTACAAAAATACCAAAAAGAGCTAAAAATCATTTACTAATGGCAATTTCCACAATTATTTTTAAAAAGTTCATTTTCAGCCTGTGTTGAGGTGCCGCAAGCTGCTTGTCTATGCCAGGCACAACTCCGCACGTGTGGTTGTGTTCATTGCTGACAACATCATGGGCCACCAAATTCAATCGTACAACACAGTTATGACTCCTACAGGATAAATATTACTTTATTTTTACATGAACTCAGCTATTAACACAATGATAGCTTTCTTTTTTATCTTACCAGGCACTACTAGCATTGCTATGACAAAGCAAACCAGTTACACACTACCTGACTGTATGCTGTTAACAGATGCGCTCAGTTTCTTAGATGCCCCACTAGAAAATAATCAGTTGCCTTGATTATGCATCTTGCTAATTACTGGGTAAATCCATCAAATAATTCTCATTCTAGATTAAAAATTAGCTCAAAGAGCATTTCAGCAATCCTTCCATGAAAGATTGCACAATATTAGAATAGTACACTGCTCCCACCCCCTTTGCCTCTTCCCTCGTTATCCACCCCTCTCCTTTTTTTTATTTTTTTAATCTGCAAGCACGAAATATTATCTAAATTCTTCCTTTTTAAACTGCTGGGTTTGGCTTTGTGCTGTTGACAGGTAAGATGAAATTATACCAGCAAGTCTTTTATGTCTTAAAAATTATTTCTCTTTATCTAAAGAAACAAATAATGTAATTAAATGTCTACTTCTTAACAACACAAAATACATTTATTACAACTGCAAAAATGTTACAATCAGGTCTAATTAGAGTTGGAGTTTCAGAAGGCTGATTTACACTACTGCTAATTAACCTTCCTCCAATAATATAGGAGCGTGACTTGGTGTAATTAGCAGGCTATAACAAAAATTAAAGTAATCAGTTCTACATTTAAGGTCAGATACAGACTTCTTGGTCAAAAAAGGGAGAGGAAATTAGAATATTTGGTTTCTGGTATAATTTACACCAATGTGTCAGACCACAAGAGCTATTCTTAACTGTTAAATACAGAAATTTTCTCTGTCATTCATTCACAAAAGGCCAAACATTATTTTTGCAATATTGCTGCAGCTAAACACTTCTTTTATTAATGAATGGCCTCACATGAAGAATGGGTGATACATTATGGTGTTTATTCCTTATTTAAGAAGTAGAAGAGTGCAAATGAGTTGTGTCGGTGAGGAGGCAAGTTAAACTATAAAATAAAATGATGCATGAACCAGACTGTAAAATCACAAGAAGAATATTTGCATTTTATCCAAACAATATGACTTTGTTGTACTTCTTCAGATATCAGTGATGTAGGTCGCATCAATTTTATCAGTAACAGATTTAGGTGCACAAAATGGAAAAAAGCCATTGAAATACAAGGTTTTTCAGGACAAAATGGATTACAAAAGGAAAATAAAATAGGAAGAACTAGAAGAGTAACACAGCCTTGAAACCAGCTTAATCCCAATACACAATCACTATAAATCAGGAATGCCCTAAGCAAGAATGTACATGGTCATGTCAATCAAAATACGGAGACTAATTTTAGGCCCACAAAAATAAAACATTGAAATTCTCTGTATCAATTTTATAATTATCTTGTTGCAGAGGCAAAGCTTACAAGAAGAGTTAGTATCTTTTAGAAGGCTGTGAAGTGTTCATGAACCTGAAAGCTTCCCTGTTTTTTTCAGAGTTCAGAGTTTTTTCAGAGTCAGTTGGGTTAACAAAATATTTTATTTCTCCTATAAACCTGTTTAGGGGGGTTGCAAAATTTTACACCTAAGTAACCTGATTTTCCAAAAATTGATTGTTATGACTGTTGTTGATGCCAATAGGAATTGCTGGGTTTACAGCACATCCAAAACAGGTGAAATCAGGCTCAGAAGTCTACTATTAGGCTTTCGGTTTTAACTAGTATGGCCTTGTAATTCATCCAGAAATATAGATGCTTATGCTAGAAAAACACCCACACGTACACTAGTTAAGTAATGCTGTGACGTTGGTAGTATATTTGTGTTTTCACATACATACATACAAAGCGGTGGAAAATTTGTTATGCAGATAACCTCACTGTACTACACTGATGTTCTTTGCTGGTTTTGTTGTTCTAATATTTCACAAAAGTTTAGCACTGCTTTCTCTTTTCTTAATTTTCCCAACAACACAGCACAAAGAGTAGTCAGAACAGATTTATCTGGGCCCAAGTCCATTGCTCTCTGTGGAGTATCTTGGACTAGTCTCATTGCTACCTAAATCATCTGCAAGCAGAGCCAGATGTACAACATAGCTGGTATTTCCACATCCTTGGCACTCAGAGTTGTGTTCCTTATGATTAAACTGATTAATTTTTTTCTGCTGCCTGCTTCAGAGTGGGTTTGGGGATGGATGAAACATGAAATATCACTTTGGCAATGTACTGATATCCTCACAAGAATATGCTGCTTATATCTGGACTTTTAATGATCCAGGTTTCACTGTAACTCATAAAACTGGAAACTACCCAGAAACACACGTTGCTCATGTTAAACCCAAACATCTGGCAAGGCTGAGTTGCAGAAGTTGTCTAACTCATTCTGGAGCGATGGGAGCTCAGTCAATACCTATATCCAGACACTGGCTTTCTTTCAAACTGCAGGACATCCTTGGCTTCATCTGTATACCAACACGGATTGATTTAAAGAAAACTGGAAGAAGTGGATAATCTGGTGTAGTGTGATGTGAAGTCAAGGCTTATGCACTTGTAAGCACACGGTAATGAACTTGGGAACCTTGGATGCATGATCGCAACTAAGTACAAGTACTGTTTCTCTGCCTTGGGTGTACAGGGAAGGATTACACAGTCTAAGTGGGATTAAATAGCCATTATTTTATTTATAAGCACTGCAAAGTGACCATCTACTACCAGATACCTTATATCTAAGAAACAGATGTTTTAGCTTTCAGATGCACTAATTTTTGACAAGTTAAAGCTGGATCTCTACCTGAGCCATAACACATAAAGGAGTTAGGCCTCTGGCAAACAGGTTTGTCCTGTGATGGCTGCAAAGGAGGCAAAAAAGCCTATTCACCACAGCCAGATCTTTCTGGTCACCCCTCAGGAAAGTCTCTCCTGACCTCCTGCTAAGGCAGGTTAGCAGGTGTCCTGTCTGGTGATCTTAAAACCTGCCAATTGATCCAGTGACGATGGAGAGGTTGGGATTGCAGCTTTCCACTGGAGAGCCAGATGAGACCAAAAAACTGCAAGTGAGATCTGGTTGGTAAAGTGTAAAGCCAACAGGAAAGAGGTGGGACTCTCAGCAGCGGGTAGATTGGTGGTACCTCACCGGGAGGCAACCATTGCCCTCCAGGGCCCCCTCACACCACCACCTGAACATCAGTTGTTATCTACATGACAATATATATATTCATGGGCTGAATATACTGCTTCACCACTGCCAACGATGCATGGCCTTCTGCTTGCACAGCCTAATGCATGCCCTTATCAAGTTGGTTCAGCTAGCCAGTGTGTAACTGGAGATAGTTTTCAGCTGGTGCCTATTCATTGGTTTCTGTCAAATTAGTTTGGCGGTCTTGCGCTAGTTCCCAATGGACAGGTGTCCATATCAGAGAACGATGGCAACAATTGACACTAATTGGCACCCCTGTCAGCTGTCTCCGCCGCTTCCCAGCCTCTAGAGGTGGTCCCTCCCCATCAGATGAGGCACGTTGATGGAAGGTTTGCAGCCTCTGCTTCACCAGCACTGTGACAAAGGAGCTCAAGCAGTACACAGGAAAGCAAATAGGGAAAAAAAAAAACCATAAGGAAATAGGTTTGCATGGTAAAGCTTGTATTTTTGAGTAGAACATTTAGCAACAAATAGCTTTTGATATGCAATTAATGCAATGACAAAGTTTATCGTGGCGGTGAGATCTGGCTGTACACATTTCAAGTCCTTGATCAAGCATCAAGACAAATACCAAAATAAGTGTCTCCTAAGCAAGTTCAAAGAAAACAAATTTTCCTCTGGCCTCACTGTGAAAACAGCAGTAAAAGGAATTTTAAAGTTTCCTCTAGCACCTAGTGCTGGTCTCACTAATTTTATATTTTATCCTCTGTACATTGGTTTCCAAAAATCAAAGTTTTCAATTAAAGAACTATGCCTACAGGTAAAGCACATTTTTGGAATAAACAATCATCAGCAGTCTTTGTAGGGCTTGTGCAGGAAAGCAGTTAATAAAGACTCACGTTTGCTGTTTTCTGTGTCAGCATACTTTACTACCATGTCTCAGATAAGCACGACAACTTAAGTTGTCTTCCAAAGTTTGGCAAGCTTCAGTAGATTCATTAGTGGGTTTTTCTTCAGGACCAACGAAGCTCAAAGAGCCCCTGACAATGGAGCTAATCACTGTCTCTTCCCTGACCCAAGCTTATGTTTTCCCATTTTTCATTGCAGACTCCATTTCTGAGCAATTTGATTCCAGAACAAATAAATATCTGCCTTTTTCCCCTTGCTTACATCTTTTGTGTATATTTTTTCTTTGCAGCTGCTTGTATTTAAACCAGCCTGGTAAATGGCAGGGTTCTTCAGGTAATCTTTCACTGGACACAAATGGCCTAGCATTAAAATGCAGATAATGTTACCTCAATTAGAGAACACTGTGCAAAACTTTAAAAAGACATAGCTAAATGTTTGGACTAAACAAGCAAGCCCAGTTGGGTGAGCCACAATTTCAATGGCTCTGCTAATGAATAAATGTGAGACTGTATCAACAGTCCTGAACAAGCACCCAGTTTGTGTGCACGGGGAGTGTAATGGCATCAATTGACTGGCTTTTTGTAGTGGCTATAAAGTACCCTTGAATGTGTCAATAGAGGGAAGGCATGTGAACAATGAAGCCGTGACAGCTGAATGTCAGCAACGACCTTGAACCTCAACTGGTTCCACCATTCCGATGACTCCAGCTGCATCAGAGATATGCGTGGATGGACAGACAGACCTTTGGCACTGCCTGTCACTTCCCCCGCTCCAGCTCCCTGCACTGAAATGACATGCACTGAAATGACAATTTTACCATGCAGAAAGACACCGCTAATAAGCACAAGGGAGCATTCACCTATTAATGATGTTGCTAATGATATGTTCAGCATCCTAATCAGGCCCTCGCTAGCATTTGAGCAACAGAAAATAGAAAGAAAAACCAAAGCCAGTCGTGCTGATCAAATGTTGTCTATTGGCATCTGCAGCTGAAGGAGGAACAAGATGTTCCACTACAAAGCACAGGTTTTCCTTGGTTTGAGTGTTGCATTCTGGGGACCACTTCTTTTATCGACGTAACTGACACACGATTGGTTAAAACACTGCAAGGAAGGAACAAATAGCCTCTGGCATGCAGTATTTTCTAATGGAAAACAACAGAATTTTCCTAAAGATCAACCTTATAGATTACACATTCTGCTAGACATACACTAACAGACATGCACAGTACGCAGCAGAGACCTGCAAAACTCTTCGTGGCAAAACATGTGAGTACAAACCAGCAACGGCATCCCTTTGCCATAGGTAAACAGCTAATCATAGGCATCCTCCATGGAGGATATGCTTTTGCCATTCCTGCATCCCACTCCCTCTCAGGAGGGATGTCAGGACAAATGCCTGTGCTGAGGAAGGCAAAGTCCTTTCGTGGCTCCTCGTTCCTATCTCATGTAGTTGCACTGATAACATGACAAATTACTTTTTATGGTGGGAGGGGATATCATACAAACAGAAAGACTCCTCACACTGAATATTAGTTTATCAATAAATTTGTGTCAGGAAGACATTTTGATGGCACAGAACAAAGACATTTCTTCTTTCTCGAGCATCTGGTCCATCATGCCAAGCCCACTGAGCAGTCACACATCATGTTTGTAAGCTCATAATTTAGAACTAAATTAAAACCAAGGCTGGTTTTGGCTTACTGTGGCAATGCTGTCTTATTTTGGTCTCATCCTCTACACGTGGCAGACAGGAACGGAGGATATTTTTTGGAGAGATGGTATAAGTGAACACGACTCAAAGTGAATCAGAGGTCATGAGCAATTTCTAGCTGGGAAAATAAATTTTTTCCATAAAATAGGAAGAACTGGGGGAATTTTACTGACTGTTATGGGGAGTAATCCAACCTCCTCTTTGGCCCTGAACGTGGAGAAAAAAACAATGAGGACCTACACTATCTAAAAAATTCAGACTTGTATGAAGGAAAGCCTTTTCAGAATTTGTACATTTTTTCATTTTTTCAGTGAACCACCTATGCCAAAGTCAAAAAATATTTTCTGTTTAATCAGTTTGTTCTGTTTGGTTCGTTGTTTTTTCCTCCTGGCAGTAGTTTTTACATTAAAAATGAAAAAGACTGACTCAGTTAATAAACATTGTTGGTCTTCATTCTCAGTGACACATTCTAGGAAAATGGGTTCATGTTTTTCTAAAAATTTTAATTTTTAAAATACTCTAGTGTTTAAAAAAAAGTATTTTAACCAAACATTATCATAAAACATACAATATTTGTGATTTGACAGAAATATTTAATTTATGGGTGAAATAATTACCTTAAATTCTGATC
Source organism: Podargus strigoides (assembly GCA_028020825.1). NCBI lineage: Eukaryota > Metazoa > Chordata > Aves > Caprimulgiformes > Podargidae > Podargus > Podargus strigoides. The sequence continues at coordinate 86,355,351 of CM051663.1, read as the reverse complement.
TTTCCTGACCATAAGCAACACAAGCTGGCTTGCCATTTGACTGCAAAGTCTACAAGAGTGTGGCTGTTAAGGAAAAGAGAATTTGTTAAACAGCAATGTTGTGAAGGGATCAATTGTAGTCTGTGCTTCAATGAAAAGAATTCACAAATGTTGCAGAATAAGCAAATCGTGCAAAAACTTCACACTGCCATCAGGGCAAACATTTAGACATTATTAAATCAAAGTATAGTGAGCCATTGCTTTTCAAAGTGCATGAAGTAACAAGTCAGCCTGGTGCTTTTCTGCATTACATAAATACCAAAAGTAGGATGGCAGCATGTACAACCAGAAGAATTCCCCTGAAAGCCGTATGAGCAGCCTCCATAAAATGGAAAAAAGGAAAGGTTGGGAAATCACATGAGCCTCCACAGCACACTTTCCTTGAGGCTTTCCAGATAATTCTGCAAGGAATTGCCAATTTATCAGTATTCGCTTCAATCCTCAGCTTCCATGCTGCTTTCCAAATGGCCCTGTGAGCTGTTCATCACAAGACTAGGAGAGACTTCGCCAGCATGACTTCTAAGCCACTTGTGTTATTGTGCATTCACAGGACTCTGCAGCCAGAGCACCTTTTACCTGTCACTGGTTTGAAGGATCTGCTGGATCCATAGCCCTCATCCCATTCCCTCTGCACGGGCTAGTTTGTTCCCCCAGAGAAGAAAATTGAGAGCCTTACAGCACTCTCAAGGGTTTTCTCCCTCTCAAGTAAATTTCTTTGTGAACAGGATACCGTAGTTTTGTATTTTACCCAATAATAATTGCATGTGCGGCGTTGGCACAAAAGTGAGGTGAGTCAAGCAAAATCTGTAAATTATTTTATCATCTAGTGAGAAATATTTCAATTGGCTTTATCTACTAACAGAAAGCCTGGAAAATAACAATAAAGTTTGGTTGCGGCTTACTCTTTGTGGGTAAGAGCAGCTCTCAACTCCCACATGGAGTCACCTTGCAACTCTTCAGCAAGTACAGCGTGAGCTAAGTGCAGGAGATGGACAGAATCCCTGAGCTCTCCAGCAGGCACAAGGATGCAGGAAGCGAGGAGTAATTTACTGCTGGAAGAGGTCACCTACAGATTACTATTCTCTGGAGCAAGAGGTGTGCAAAATAAAAAATACTGACTTTCTAGAAGTCTCTCTGACATGAGTCAGAGAACACTATCCACTTAGGGATGGCTGTGCAAGCAGTGAAGCCCTAAAATAAGAGGACTCCACTATTAAAAGTGCACATATGTGTTCCTTTATAAGATGAGTGACTCAGGGAGCTACTCAGTGGCTTTTGCTGCACCAGTACCTTAGCAAGGTCTTTATTCTCTTCGAGGAGCACTAGTGCTTTTCATAAAAGAAAGATGATGTTATTAAAACACAATAAAGTGAACACTTAGGAATATAGGTAACTTTGATCATATAAGTAGACCCATGGAAGTCAATAAAGCTTTGTGTGCTTTATTGTTGGCAATTCCGGGCACTTGGTACTGTCTCTTTTTATTTTGAATCATCGAGGTTTAGTGAATTATGTTCACTCAAGAAATATATTTTCTAAAGATTTTTTTAATATTTATATTGACACTTACAATATAGAGTTACAGTATAAATTTTATTAATACCAGAGACTAAAGTACTTTTTCCAAATATACTGACATTCATCATGAACTGACATCTCCACAAAATGCTTCTGTTTCTCTCATGTTCACATTTATTTTTTCTGGGCTTAGTCCTGCAAACAGTTACTTACCTCACTAACTTTATCTGTGGAAGGATTCTCATGGCAGTCTGAGGGCCAAAAAGCTTGCATGTGTGAGCACCTTCCTTACAGAAGAGAGCTTTCTGGGTGATAATTTCCACTTGAGGGACTTTTGCATGACACCTAAAACTAAGAATAGCCTCCTTCCTTAAAATGTGTCACTTAATCTTAAATTGTGAAGATACTTGAGGAAATAGATAAATAAAATAGGAATTAATTGGTAGAGCACACAGGTAGCTAAATTAAATTTAAAATACTGAAGGATTTAAGAATAACATTCAGGCTAATAGGCCACTGCAATGCCTACAGCTGGAGCACTCATTTTTGTTAGCCTGCATACAGACACACTCAGCAGATTTGATTTAACATAAATGCATGTGGTCATGTCTGAAAATATACCAGCCTTCATAAAACAGTAAGGAAGCATTTTTCATGCACTGGTATGGCAGCTTACCCAGAAAAACCTTATAAGACTGCAAAACATTTCACTTGGATTAAGAACACTTAGTGGGGGGAAGTACATGATCGTGCACAAGCAGCTGAGGATGAGACTCATCCCTTCCCACACACAGGGTAAATAAGGTTTGCACCAACAGCTTTAGGTCAGGCGTAACTGACCGGGTACACTCTGTATGTGGGACGTTCTGATCACTGCATTCATACCAATACGAACAAAACAACCCCTCCCTACTAATTCTCATTGCTCTGTGGTTTTATTTGAAAAGCACTGTGAAGAGCACAACCCGGCATCTGGGCTGTGCAGCCACCTTTGTTTCATGGCTGTTCTGTGCACTCAAGAGGGCAGGCAGTTTTCTATATGAGTATGGGGATCCTTGCAGAGGACTTCCACAGAACGTGACTCGTTGAATTTAATAATTGCACGTGGTCAACACAAGATTTGGACCATGTCATGCTTCTAGCAGAGAAATATTGCACAATTTTATTTTTTAAATCATAAGTGTTGAAATAAGAGATGCTGAAGAGTTGACAGCAGGAAAAAATATTGTCTACAGTGTATACATTGTTCATTATATTGAACCACGCATGTGAAATTACATTTGCAATAAATATTTCAGTTATGTTTCAAAATAAGCATAGGGGTGATAATTTAAAATCCACTTTTAAATAGCCTTTGTGGCAAAGCTGGACTGGGCAATTTGATGGTGGATAAATCCCCTGGGTAGTACTCAGGACTGGTGTCTTCTCTCCACCCTCACACAGTTGGAGTGCATAATGCATGAAGATGGTGCTCTTGTTAGGCAGCCTGTGATTCAACAGCACAGTCTTGGGCTACCTAAAGGAAGGATGGCCTAAGCTTTCCTGATAAAGAGAGTTTTCTTTGGCCCTCTCATGCCCAGAAGAGCAGTCACATGCATCTACGGCACTTCTCTGGAAAGGAAAGTGCCTCCCAATTAGACTTCAAAGTTCAAAGATTTGCACCACCCAACTGAGTGCCTCATTGTGTCTAGCTGAAGCAAAGCCTGGCAGCACAGAAATGAGCAGGTGCTGGCTGCAGAGAGAATACCAGGGCCCTGATGAGAGCATCGGTGGCTGCAGAGGCAGAAAGGCTAAGCATGGCTGCATGAGCCAGGAAAACTGGAAGGCAACCACACAAGATGAGTCAGAAGGATGGAGGGAGGCTTATCAGTAGGGATGCAGAAGAGAAAACAAGAGGCAAGGAGTAAGTAGAACATCTCTGAAGGAAAAGTGTATACAAGATCGACAATGAAACAGCGATGGAGAGTAAGAGGGGAAAAAAACCAAAGTCATGGGAAATAGTAAATTACTTCTATGAAAATTAATGGAAACTTAATAGGACTTAATAGAAAGCTGAATGATACACACAAAGCTGTGGGCATGGCACAGCTCAGCGTTTAGCACTGATCTTTCTATCAGAAAACTGAACAACAAAATTGAAGTCGCTGCTGCAGAACACAAGGTCTAAAGACAGACCATGTTGCTGTTTAGATCTCTGTATCTGCGCCAAAATTGAAGGGGAGTGGGAAGCAAAGATATTGTGGCCTCCAGCATTTTGTGACCCTCTCTGTAGTTTTCTAAACCCACCCTGACAGGGTTGCCTTTTATTTTTAGGTTATAAAGAGTGATTGTTTTACCTGAGGAATACACTAAAACCCAAGTATTTCCAAAATATCCCCCCACAGGCAGAAACACTGAATTCCTCCAAGCGACTGAAAAACCTCTCTGTGTTGGACATCAATTAATATAATGTCTGCTCTGTAAAATACATGGCTGATGCTTTTGGAGTTTGCCACCTCATCATGCTTAACATCGGTTTAAGCAGAGATCATCGGAAGTGGCTAGATGTAAGACAAATCTACCCAGTGCATTTCCCTTCCTTCATCTAGTGCTTCACCTACCCCGTGCTGTAGGTTGGACTGGTGAACAGACCTCCCCTGGATAATATCAGACAATAACATATATAGTCACCCAGGACATCCTCCCAACCGTCACCTGATGTTCACCAGCTCTATGTCCACGTGTATGGTTATCCCACCTCGTCTCACAGCACAACCATGTGTCTTAGTTGTTACTTATGAGGACCTTTAACGTAATGTTCAAGTGTTAACAAATTAAACTCTTCTACAGTCTTGTAAGGCAATAAATATTACCATTTACATTTATTTCAGTGGGCATGAATCTGATTAATGAGACTGAATTTGGTCTCATAAGGCAGGGCTGAGAACAAAACTCAGGTCCTATATCTTTGTTGAATTATTTTCCTTATTCTTATTCTAAGAGAAAAAATAATTTACACAGTATGTACTTGGGAGAACATAATTTATTGCATTAAACATTGCACAGTTCATAAACCCCATTCTCAACACTTAGAGCAAAATATTGCTAAAAACCCACCAAACACCAGGGCAAGAAAGTTCTGTTCATTTTTTTCCTGCTCAGGAAAGCACTTAAATCTGTGTGTATCTTTAACTTTGAGGATACACTTTAAGTTTATCTTGCTCATTAATTCATGACAGATAAGCTGCAACGTACTGAGTATCTTGCAGGACTGATCCAGTGATTTTGTTAGGATTTCTAATATTCCTTTCAGAGCCTAATTCTGCAGTTTTCACTCACTTTACATGTCACCGACTAAATAAGTAGTGCTTGTGAAGACAATTCACACGAGTACTACAGAAGTAAGTAAAAAATGGCATGTTCAAAACCTTATTAAATGATTCATTGTAACCAATGCAGCAATATTTTATCTTAGTGCCTTTTTATTCTGCTTTATTTATTATCTTCCCTGGTAAAGAAGGAGAAATGAAAACACAGACTTTATAATTTGTTGCTGGGGGTGGTTTTGCTTAAGCTTTGCAAGAATGAGTCTGTTAGTTTATGCTATGTTTGATATTTTCCTCTATATTAGTCATTTCTTATAGTAGCAATGTAGTAATAGATGAAAAACATAAAACATTACTTACAGATACAAAAATTTTGAGGATACTGTATATATATGTATATGCACATTTAGATATAATATAGTAATACCCAGAGATGGGTATGTATATATGTGTGTGTATATTTATATAGGTACTTGGGTACACCATCTGTGCACATATGTGTATATATGGTATACTGTGTATATATATTTAGGTATATATATATATGTGTCTGTGTGTATGTATGCATGTACTTTTGTTTTTTAAAAAATATTTTCTGATTTTTTTTTAAATGCTTAGGGGCAGACCTTTTTCCCTTCAAATACAGTAGACCTAGAGAGGCGACCTTATCACAATATTTGAAATATTGCAGTATTTCAATATTTGAAAATATTTTAATAATCTCCTCAAAGGAATTTGCATATTCAATCCTTTTTTTTTTTTTTCCAAAAGTTACTTAAAGCATAAAATACACTTTAATTTCAGCTAATTCTCCGTGGTATTTGAAGGCTGCAGTACTGCTGATTGGCCAGCAACAGAGTTTTCAAAAAGTGTTTATCTTAATATTTTCTCTGTAGATTTGTCACCAACAGTCACATATTTAACACATGAAATATATAGATAATAGCACTACATACAGGCCCAGCTCAAGATATTTAATTTCTATATGATACTAATGTATGGTGTGACCCCATAACATATACCTAGAATAGTTAGCATCTGCTGAACAGTGCTTTCAGCTGCTGCTTTAATCAATCCTATAATTGTACGTATAACAGAAACTCTTCAAGGGACAAATAATCACCTATGATATAATGCAGCTGTACTTTGCATAATTCTCACGTGTACATGATTGCATTAGCAATAGTTCTAACAATATATTTAACTGGACTGTAATTGATAAATTTAGATTCTATTATTACAAAGCTCACTTATTTGTGCAAAGAAAATACTATCTTATAGTTGCAGACTGCACTGATATTGGCTTTATGCTATTGTACAGCAGAACGGCTTTTAAAGACGTCATTTAGCACTTTTGCCCTGCCTTGCTGCAGGGCAAGGGCTGAAGGGCTGCTGCTTAGTTTAACAACAATAACAAACAACAACAAAATCCTATATTTTTGTTTCTCGATTAGCAGCTTCACAAAAATAGTATAAAATCACAACAGTGGGCTTCTGACTAGTAAACACAGTACCAAATAACATAACTCATCGGTCTTTTTTGCCTGTAGTCTCTCTGAATCTACAGAAGCATCTCTCAAATAAAGACATTTCATTTTGATAGGTCTTAAATCATCAAAACCTGACAAAACAATAGGCCATTATGTGTTGAAGAGGGAACGTTAATCCTCATAATAGAAAGGTACTTTTTAATTTTTGTGGAATAAAATAAAAATAATGATATGGAATAACAACAATAAAAATTGGAAAAATGAGATAAAGCATACATTCATTAAGATCCCAAGGGGAGGCCTTGTGAAATAGGTCTTGGTTTTGCAATTCAAACGCATCACAAGTACTTCTTCTTGCCACTTAGGCCGGAGTGAGTCAGTATATAGAAATAAATATACTGAAATCCAAGTTTTGGTAAATATAACATAAAAAAAGTATTTTAGCCTGTTAGGGACTTGATGTTACATGCCAGCATTCATAAAACTATGTATTGTTATATACTTCAAATACTTATGCATTTTGTTTCTCTAGCAGAGCATACTTTGAAAGAAGCTGAACTTTGCAAAAAATGCTCAAGTCATCCTTGCACAAAATTTGGCTGTCCAAAGCAGAAAATATAAAGGGTTTTTTTTTTTGCAAAATTCCTGTTTAAAAACCTGATACTTCTCTATACAAAATACCATGTGCATCCTTCTGCATCATTGTATTCTAGCAATAGGCTACTGTCATCAAACATGCACCAGACATTTCAAATATAGAGATTTATTGTGGATCTTTCTTGTAAAGGTTCTACATGGGCCTTGCAGCTTCACAAGCAGACCATTCAATTAAGGTTCTCCTGTTTTCTTTAGGATATTAACATTTAAAATATACTCTACCAGTACCCTATGGTTGACAGACAGCTAAATGCAGCATAAACAAAGAGAAGCTTCAAATTGGGTCTAAGCACAGCACATCCTTCTGCAGAAGACTGATTACTTATAACAACAAAAATAATTGTAGCATAATGTCTATCAAAATTTCTGTCTGCTTTCCAATAAATATGTACACATGTGTGTGCAACAAACACCTGAGAACTGTTTCCAGTGTTCATCTTGTTTTCATGTATACACAGCTATGAATACATAAAATCATCAACACTGAAATAGAAATATTTCTATGTACACACATATCTACCTATATCTTCATGCAGGTGCGCACATACCTTATGAGTATAAACATCTAAATAACCTCCAGCCTCTATCAATATAAATTTAACAAAATTTCTATATGCATTTCCCCCCAATTCATTGTTCTGATAATATACATTCAAGCACACAAGTTCACACAGGTTTAAGTGTATCTCTACATTAAAGCATGCCTAATGCAGGGCAAAATCCTGAGTCCTTGCTGAACATGTAATTCTACAAGCTACTTTACACAGATTTCCATTGTTTAATGCCATGCAGGCAGTGTAGTTTACAGGCTTGTGACTGGGGTCTTAATTCTTCAAACCAGTTTCCCGTTGGCTCCACCAGAAATGGGACATGCAAAAGGTTTTTGGGTTGAGACCCTGATTGAAGCTACCTTGCTCTGAATGCAGAAGGATGAAGCAGGTCTGGAGGAGCATCTTGTGAGCCCTGTGCCTTTGGCCCTACAAGAATCACCACTGAAGTCAGTGGAGATGCTCATGAAGGAGAGCATCATTTGAGAAGAGCCTGTAGCCTGGTCTTAGGAGTAACTTGGGGCCATCACATTCTGGCATTGGTCCTGAAGAGCAGATTGACTTTAACAGCACTCAAAGGCTGATTATTCATCTGAAAGAATGCAATTCTATTAGCAGATGTGGTAAGTGAACGCTTCAAACAGCAGCGGTGAAATGTTAATATCAACATTTTCAAAGTACAGGTTTGTGGGCTCTGACAGTGGCCATTGACAGAGCTGTTGCAAATGTAATTTTTAACAATCACAGCTTGCCAGGTTACGGCTATGTGGCCGTGGCAGGAAGTCTAAAAAACCACAGAAAACGTCACCTCACCCACGTTGCTCTCTCCCTTTTAAAAAAAAAATAAACAAATGAAACGCTCTATGCAGCGATTCCTCCGTGGTGGGATCTCATGGGGGCAAACGAATGAACATGTTAACGAGGCCTGATCTTCCCTTTTGTGTTTGTTTCTTCATTAGGCTCTAACGATGCTTCTGCCCCAGCACTGAAGGTTTGATGAGAAGATGGTATGACAGGCTTGGCTTCTCCCCATGCAGCTGGCACCGCCCATGCCAAAAGCTGGAGCCTGCTGCAGCAGGATCAGGAGAGGCTCCTCCAGAGCACGGTCTGACTGTCAGTTTCCCACCCGCCTCCCAGAGCCTGGCTCACTCCCCAAAGCCCCTTAGTGAGAAGTGGAGGACAATGACAGTATTGTTTCTATTTGGGATCTGGTGGAAAGAACAATCGCTGTTTACCCAAGCATCCGTGCTGCCCAAACCCTGCCAATAACTACTTCTAGAGCCTCTGATTAACTCTGCTCTCTGTTTTCGGCACAAAAAGCTACTGAGCCAGGGGCAGGACAACCTTTCTGCTTCTCCTGGTCTTTTAATAGCTTGCATGGGTATTGCCTGGGCCTCATCCCAGGTGCAGAAGAGAGGATGCACCTGAACCTGTGACAGGCTCACCTGCATTGGGTGAGCAGATGAGGAAACCATGTCACAGCATGGTGCTGGAAATGCAACCTTTTCTTTCCCCAGAAAAGGCAGTTTTGAAAAAACACTCCTCCGATTTCTCATTCTCGGTTTTCTTTACAACTGTCAGTAATAAAAAAAGACCCTTCTAATTAGCACAAGCTTCTCTCAGCAATTTATCTTCGCTAAACCTTTGCAGCTAACTATGTAGCACAAAACCACTAGCGAATCTTCAGCATCACAAGAGCAGTGCCAGGGACTTTGTTTTGTTTTGTAAACCAAGCAAAATGGAACTGTTGCTGAGTCTATTTCCAGGATGCTGATGATAATTATAGTCTGTCAAACCATTCAGTCTTTCCTCACCCGCCTCCCTCCATAGACCCCCCCATGCAGGCTGCTGCTAGTGCTATGCAAAACACCATCATGAATATGCGTAATTATGGAGATTCGTGGTAATTTTCCAGGGTTATCCGAAGTGACGTTTATAGGACAGCAGCATACATCAATTTAAACAAGAGTGACAAATATCCTTTTTATTTCTATAGTATTTTTAATATTCCTTTGGTCTCTCGTGGGAGCAGTGTGAACCGGTAGGAATTTGAGCAAAATATTTTAAAAATCAAATACTTTACTAGCATGCTACTTTTTAAAGCTTCAGGTTTTTAATGTACATGTGGTGTGTGTGCATGCATATGACTGTCTTACCTAAATGCTAACTGTTCATATTAAATGAATACAAAGGTCTCTCAGTAGATACTTTGCATGTTATTATTCCATTACCTACGGATAACAATGAAGAGTGAAATGTCTTTTGTATTGGACTGCTTTCTGAAAATTAGTTTGATCTGTCTAATTACTTCAGTAATCTGATTACGCACCTGATAGAGCGATTTAGCAAGCTTTTCTTCTCATTTCTATTTTAAGCACAGACTTCCAAAACAATGACTTTAAATGATTTGCTGCTAACTATGGTGAACTGCAATTATGTTTCAGATCTATTTTACCTCCTAGAGGTTTGCACGTGTTGTTTATTAGATAAATTAATTGGGATCTGTTTGCAATGATTACTATCTATGGGCATTTTTCTTCTTCGCATTTTGAGTGGCTAGACCTTCAAATTCATGGCATGATTTCATTTGAGATCAGTGAAGTTACTTGTATATGAAGGCAAAACGCACTGCGAGGCCTCAAAATATCAGTGGATATTCATCACATATTGATATGCAATGCTAAGACTGAGAAGTCTAGCTTTGTAAGAAAATACAGTAAAATTGCCTGCTACACTGCATGTTACAGTATTACTGGATATTGTTATAGAGTTAATTAATTGGGAAAAAAAAAAATCTGTTATTTACACTGCCACATGCCTCAAAATATTCACCAAACAAAACATGCCACATCATTACTGCATGAAACCTTTGGTCTTTGTAGAAATTATTCTATGGTGATATACCTAATTAGAAAAAATGTTGCAGGCCACATTAAAGAAAGAACTTAATGCTCTAATTTTAATTGTATATGTTCTTAGTAGAACTTACTTGTTCTTCATAAAATTTAAGAACACATTTCACTGTCTCTCTTGAATGCATAAATACACCATCGCACCTGCACTTAGCAAAATAGATGTATTTTTTTGCTTATTCACCATTTTTAAAGCTATTTTTTATGACACTTTCAATGGCCGTATACTCAATTCTGTCCTCCATGTGTAACAGTGAGGTGGAAAAGGAGCTCACTGAAAGTCTTGTCTTTCAGTATTGTGCAAGATCTCAGATCTGACTGAAGAAATTGGCCAGAAGATAATGAAACAGTGTGGGAAGCTTTCACTTTGTATAAGCACCGGGGTGCCAAGTGTAGCATTTATATTTATTTGTTTCAAGTTGCTATATACGTACAGTATAAACCTGACTGTCACACACTGCAAATATAACTTACAGCTGTGTTACTGCATCTGAAAGGAGTGCAAAAATTCAGGCACATGGGTGTGCACACGTGTCTGGACATGTGCATGGGTGCACACGCATGCTATTTGCAGAAAACAACATGGCCCACAAGCATTAGATTTTTTAAATGTCTAAAATTTATAATCTGTCAGTGCATCCATGAGGATCAAATGACTGTCTTAAAATGCTTTTTTTTTTCCAGAAAACATGGGTATGCACAGACACAAGCATTTTCTCTGTTTGCTTTGAATACACATTTTTCATTTGGCAGCCACAGAAGGAGCAAGTAAGGTTTACCCCCACCTACCTTGTGTTCACAAAAGGTCTGTGCCTGGACACCCCCACACACCCACCAAGAGATGTCCCCCAAAGGTACTCAGTGCCCTGCAGACATGTGGCCAAAATAAACATCGGGGCAAGATTTCTGTTTAATCTTGGATGAAATGGAATGAAATATTGCAGGAAAATACTAGGGCTTAATCCCTATATGCTCTCCATATGTAATTTTGATGTTAGCATACCCTAACTCTTTTAGGATCAGCCTTGAGACTGAGCTTGCGTTTGTGCTCCGTTCTCAGTATTCAGACCAATCTAAGTTTTAAAAGCTGTTCAGTGAATACCAGAGATTTGGGAGCCACGTTTAAGTGGATATGCCTGCTAAGGCCCTGATCCTGCAAGTCCCTAAGCAGCTCACAGAAGGCACCTACACCCTGCATCAGAGTTACTGGGAAAGATGTCTGGAGAGCAGCACCCTGAGAAAATTGTAACGTGTTTCTTTAAATTAGTCGCACGTAAAAGCATTGTACAAGCTCTCATTAAAAGTGAAGGCCTGGTTTATTTAAAATTTTATTTAAATATTGGGTTATGGGTTTTTGTCACTACCAGCTATTAAGACTGGAGTGCTAAGCATCAAAAAATATTTTATGAAGCTATTAAGTGATGAAAATGAGCTAGTGCTATGTTATAAATTCACTACATGCATGCTTACATGTAACAGCTGCTTGCATTTTTCATGCTGCTCGAAAAATACTCATTGATGCATACAGCAGGTACAAAATTACATCTCTCTACATGAAGATAGAAAGGTATAAATTCTTTCTTATGTAGCTTTTCAAGGATTATTTTAATTTGCCTTTAAAACCATGATCTAGTATTTTATTCATGGGAAGTAAACTTCTGGAATTAAATGGACACATTTTCCAAACACCACATGGTAGATGAGGTAGATATTTTCTTTTGAATTGCTAAGGAGCAAAATATAATAATTTGATTGCAAGCATCTGTCTGGTAATCACATACGACAAATTCATAAGAAATACAGGAAAGATACTTATTTACTGTTGCTACTAAGCCAACCTTTATTTATATTAGGAGATTTTTCCTCTCAGAGTGGAAAACTTTCCTTCAAGAGGTCTGTGAACCAAATAATAAATGTCAGGTCTAAATCCCGTATGGAAATCAGATGGGTTTGATCCTGGGTATTCTTCAGGATGCAAATGAGGATGGGAGGCTTCCCCTGCTGTCATATGGGCAGCCAATTTACGGGTTGCGGGCACACACTGTATGTGCTGTGGGCTCTCCTGCACCTCCCCCTCACCCCAAGACTTGGTCTCAGCTGCCTGCCTTTCACAGAAAACCACAGACCAAGGAAACATATCAGTAATAGCACCCTGTAAATTAACTTGACATTTGATGTAGGGGAAAAGAAAACACACAAAAACCCCCAAAACCAACAGCAACAAAAAACCTCAAACCCTAAAAGCTTGCAAAAGACATTGAAAACAAAAGCCACTCAGGACCCACACTACATATAGTGTGGATTTAAGAGACCTGGAAGGTGGTTATTCTCTTGCAAGCAACACACTCACCCCTCCTCGTCTTTGTTAAGACAACTCAGTCACTCATTGTTAAAGCCACAGTATGTGTCAAATAAACAAAAAAATACCTTATACTTCCATCAAACAGCCACTGTAGAGCCAAATAACATCAAGGCAGTGCATTGCTAACTCTGGGCTTAGCTTCACTAAAACAGTAATTTTCAAAGATCCGCGGTTGTTAAAAGATAAATTGCAACTATTAATATTAATTTACTACTAATAAGATGTGCTACGTAACTGAGATATAAATAATTTAATGCTAGAATTTTATGATTGGCAAACAGCCCATTAAGCATGTGAGGCATGCAAACACTGCTGTATCTTGAAAATATTGTTAAAGTAGACATTTCATTTTTCCCTCTACTTGAAGCTACAAATCTTTCTTCCTTTTTTTTTTTTTTTCCAAAAAGTACTTGAATCAAAGACAAACTATTGATGGAATATTCACTGCTTCTCTGACTCTGCTTGCAGTATTGGTAGCAATAGCATCGGAGAAACGGAGTGTATTTAAGCTATTAGACATGCAGGAATGTTATTATGCTTTATTGTGTCTGCTTGTCCCCACCTCCCTTCCTCTCCTCCCCCACCTCTCCCTTCCTCCTCCTTCCCTCCCTTTTTTCACACACGCAAATACACATACATACATACATCCATGCATACATATGAACGCACACACACACTCCCCCCTCTGCAAAGCTGGCAATACTGCATCTCACAAATGTCTGGCCTTACGGTTTACAAGCAAAGGAGTGCACTGGTAAAATGCATAATCTTAGCATCCCTGCTTCTTGATAGTCATGGATTTATTTACAAGTCCCTGTGTTCTACTTTTTTCCCCTGTTTCTATGGTTTGTATTGCTGGCATGCCTATGTTCTTGTGGGAATTTCAAACAAGAATCAAGATATAACTGGCAAATATTCTGTAACACAGACTCCATTTCCATAATTTAGCTGTTTGGATTTTTTTTTTAAGAGACAATTTTAAGAGGTTTATGGACTTACAAATATATGAAGAGTATTTTGATTGGCTTTCTTTAGCACTTCAACTACTTAAGGTTCTGTTTGTATAAAACGACTGTAATAAAATGAATTTATGTACACATATATGCTTGTGTGTGTGTGTAAATGCATTTGGAATGAAAAAGTTCATAAATCCTTGCCAACTGTGCTGATTAAGCCTCATGCTCTAACATTGGCAGCGTTAAGATTTTTCAAAAAATTTTTTTCATTTTAGTTTTTCCTTTGGTAGCAAGTGAAGAAAGGATTTAACTAGTTCAAAGAGAGTCATTCATACTTAGCTAATTTTCATTTCTGTAAAAAAGACTTTCATTAGCACATTTTACAATTGCCAAATGGACATTTCCACCTTCTGAACAGAAGGATATAGTGCATTTTATCGATGATTTATTTTATAAATATTTACTTGTCTCAGGGTTTGATTCTGCAAGTTCTTGCACACAAGTAACTGCACTTACCTGAGTAAACCTCTTAATGTCAATGGATTACTGATACAAGCAGTTGTTGTAAGCAAAGTTGCTGAATCAGGCTTTAAAATTAAAAAAATAATTTTAATATGCACTCCATTTACTATTTTGCTGTATTTTTAACCCCCCCTTTTTTTTTCTTCCAGATCCAGTCATGAACAAATAACTGACAATTCATACTTTTCCAAAAGCTGACATAAATTACTTTTACTGGGCTACAACGATAAAAAATAACATGTGCTTATCACGCATAGCACCTACATTTTTCCCCCTTTTTTATTTGAAGCAACAAGATATTCCTCATAAATTCACTGTAAGTAAAACACTATTGCTCTTAATGTGGGCATGAACTTCACATTATTAAAAGAGATTAATATATTTCGAGAAGATAGTTAATTTGCAGTCAGATGCAAAAAAAAATCACATTATTCTGTCTGGGGTTTGAGGTTTTGTTTTCTTCTGTAAGTAACTGTAGTGGTTTTGCAAGATGTTGCCTCAGCAGTAAGGCAATGTAGAGTGGAGGATATTTGTAGAGTACATTCATTTAAAGGAGGAGGAGGGAAAGCCCGTGCAGTAAGATACGCATGTATTTGTAATTCATATTGTTACTGTGCTTCTATTGTACTCTGAACTTCCATCATGGCTGAGATGGGGAGCTGGCATCAAGACAGTGCAGCAGGCCAAGAAAAAAAACCCTCACCGAAAACACAAATAACAGGGTTTCTCCCTTTCCTCCATTATCCCTGCTAATTTTTACCATGCTGCTTCTGTTCTGAAAAATAAAAGTAAATAGCTGTAGGCTAGTGAGGTATATTTGAACAGTCTGCTAAATAACATTATTAATCCTTTTGGTCCAAAATAGAGATCTTTTCATTCTGGTCTTTCAAGAGCCTCAGTCTACACATTCAAAAAGATGACAGAAAAATGAACTGGAATGTGCAAGCATTAAACATTTAAATTCTCTACTCCTTGGTCATTATACTGATGGGCATATTTTACATCTTCCCCTCCCCCACCATACTTTTGCTGATTTCACCTCGTTTGCATGGCCTTATTATGCATATAGCCTTTGTTCTTCTGATACAGAGTACAGCACGGTGACAAAGCAAAACTTATATACAGAGATAACCTTTTATCTTCTCTAAAATTCTTCCAGCCATCTGACGATAGCACTTGATTTATCAATCTAATTCAACATTAAATCACATGTATGTTCTTGCTTATAAAATACCAACAGATTTACTATTGTTTAAGAAATTGAAAAGTCAAAGTCTAAACTGCCTCCAAAAATCTTTTGCTTTAATAATGTATTCAGGTTTTCTGTTGATAACAGTTTAAGCAAACACACTAGCAGTAGGTAACAAGGAGTACCTGTTTATTTATGATGCGTGAGATATCTGTTATATGTCTAACTATATAGATCTTGATAAGGTGATATTATAAAATACTGAATTTGACAGATAAGGCTCAACACGGACAGCCAGCCTTTGATTCCAAGGCTTCCTGTTTGCTTTGCATCTTAAAGAGAATGGATCCCCGAAGTGTGTTATTACTTTCTGGTGGTTCTTATATTGTACCAAGTGAATTTTGATGCTATGGGAATTCAAGGCTGACTCATCCAGCTTTATCCGCTGATTTCAGCAGATCTGCAAACCAGAGGGAAGGTTTCAGAATCAGTTCCTTGGTTTCTGTCCAAAAAGAGGTGATAGAGGGTTTAACATGATCCACTTGAAAGGCAAAGGTAAACTCCCACTGGCTGCAACAGGAACTGGACCCATGTTGAGAGAAGCATGAATTCATTTAAAAAGAAAAAGAAAAAAAAAAAAAGAAAATGGAAAAAAAAAAGTCTTTGCCTTTGGTAGAATTTTAGGATGTAAAACCAAGGAATAATTTGAATGTTTGAGCTTTATCTTGCATGATACCAAGTCCTTTCTGTGGGATTCCTACATGGCATATTAACCATTTCTTTAATTTCTAAGATCTTTTGGAAATAATGGAATGAATCAAATACAACATCATTAAACTTCTCTCTAAACCAGAATGATTCTAATAGTGATACATGCTTACAATACTGCCATCATCACCTTCCTGCTAGAAACCAGAAGACGAAAAAGTGTTTTCTTTCTCAAAGGAGGGTGTTCTCATGCTAGTCTTGAAGAACACAATGCTGTCCTCATCACCTGCTTCCAGAGCATCTCCCAGCAAAAGAATAGGTTACACTTCATCAATATGATATGACATAAATAAAATAGCTCCATAATTCAAGGGAGGAAAGATCCTTAGCATTATCTGTAAGATTCTGTCTGTGCCTTCCTGGGAACTGCCACAATTACTTGATTCATACAGCTATATTCAGTGCAAGCTTTTAAATAAAATAATGAGCTGTGTGGTGCTTTTAATTGCTACTTCCACTTTGTTCCAAATATTTCTTACACTGATAAATCAGGTCATCTTTCATACATGGAAAGTAGCAGTTGTTTCAATTCTTATGGCACTTATTTTATGTGGGGCATAGTCCATAAAAACTGGAAGATATGATGTAGGAATATGCTCAGAGTTGTCAAAGCATCACACAAACTACCAAACCTCTGTGTGTATTTCTGCCAATACCCCATGTGCTGTCTCTTCCAGAGCAAAACCTTGTTCTCCATGCAATAGCTTTCTCTTGACATGCATATTATTATGTTAGCTTTCTGCTTCACTCTGTGTGTGGTGTTGGCTGAGCAACTGTCCACAGAAAACACCACACTGAACAGACAGCCATCAGACTGTCCTCCTCTGCAGAAGACAGGAGCTCCTTCTGGTTGGCTGTCTTATATGAGCCATCAACAAGAATCAAGAGGTGACCCTCAATATGATCTGCTTCACTCTGATTTCTCCTTGGGAAGCCTAGGCATGTTTGTCATCCCACCATAAACCACTATTTTCACAGAGCTTTAGTCTGAGATACACAAGAATCCCTTCTAGATCTCACCCTAGACATTTTTCCTGTGTAGGAGAAGTAAGATCAAACTCAAGCATTACAGCCAGAGCTGGTAAGAGTGGGTTTCCAACTGAAAAAAAAGTCAGCCTACAGTAATGGAAGTATTGTGATACTTGCCCATCTTCATCCCGTGAGGGATACATGGACGTTATCCTCAACTGACTTCTTACAGAAAACCTTTGCTACAAAAAAAACACAGTAAAGCCACAAAGTGCCTCCGCATTGCTCTCGAGAGCTGAGTATCCCAGTCCATCATATGAGCTTCTCACCAGTCAACATCCCACCCCTAGATGTTGAGAGAGACATGCTCCAGAGTTTCAAAGGTCAATCCATACTCCACAGCAAAATGTTTAACTTATACAGCCTTTTTTAGTGGTGCTGTTTCACACAAATGAACTGTCCAGGATGGCACATCTACAAGTTTAGGAGGACCAAGCTCCTGGGAATAATGTCAACAGGGTTCTCTCATTCCATAGACACTTATGAAGCTGACGGAAATCAGTCAGCTGAGATTTTTAAAGAAAATGTGGCTATGAGTCATCACACTCTTCCAGGCTGACAATTTTGAAAATAAACCAGAGATGAGGAAAACAGGCCTAAAGGTAACCCACTCATACACTGCCTCCCCATAGCCATTCCCACCACAAACTTACAAGATAAGGAAAGCAATTGCGCCTTCCAGTAGACATGCAACTACTGAGAGTTTCCTAGAAGACTGTCAGATGTGGGAATATAGAAACAGGGGAAAATATATAATCTGTAACCATACACCTGCTTAGGGCTTCAGCTGTTTGAGGAATAGTATATGTATGTACAATGCTTAACAAATTGGGTAGTGCTACCACAAAAGAAACAGGGCGTTACAGGGATAATAGATAAAGGGTTGTGCACAAGTTGGTGTCACCTTTCCTTGCAGAGATTTGAAGGGGACCAGAGAGGTTACTAGAGTTCATACAGCCCAGAGTGCAAGGTGTAGTGTAGAGCAGAGTATAAGCAAGAGATAATTAAATTATGTATAGCTATGTTATATCTAATATAAAAAAATTCTTTGCGAATTGTCTTATGTCATCTTTGATATACTAGTTATTTAATTAATAAATAACTATAATAATTATTTCTAAATTAATTATTTCTAAAACAATAGCTTCATTTTGCTATGTAAGTAACATGATGTTTCTTGTCTCTGACTGGGCTAATGTTATTTTTAGAATGAGGCTTTTAACACTCATGACTATGAATGAAAACTTCTTATATCACGAGTGTTTAGTAGTATATGTTAAAAATTTTCTGTTACAGTGACTGTTTCCTCCAGCAACTACTTTCTTAGAATATTCATACACTGAAGAGAGGAGCCAATTACAGTGAATCATTCAAAAATATGAACAACCATTTATTGACAATGATGCCAGGTGTTCACCAGGCTCTAATGCAGAAGGAAGGTAACAACTGTAGGCACTGGAAGGCATCTCTGAAACTTTCAGCAACTTGCAAACAGGGAGATAAATCTGTTTGGGTTGCTTTTGTTTTATTCATCAAGTAGATTCTCTTCTTGGATTGACTGTCCTGATCTGGGATTGTTGCTGTTAGTTTTGGGGGCTCAGCCTTGCAGTTGCTTTCATCCTACCTCATGTAGCGGGTGATAATGAGTGGAAGCAATGTTTAAGTTTTAGCTATCAAAATCTGATCATTGTTTACTTACTTACAAGGATTCACCCAGGTGCATACATTTTTATGTGTTACTGTTATAACCATTTTCTTTATTTCTGAAATTTGCAAAAAAATACATTTTTACTGCACAATGTATTAGGAAAAAAAATGTGTAAAAGCAAATGTTCTTGTTTTCATACAAGTAGACACCAACATTTTTCTAAAGACAAAAGAAGGTCCTTTATTCACAAAAGGCTGCAATTTCCCTATAGTGATGCATAAATGGTAGCCTGGTATTAGCCTGGATTCAAACAGGGTCTTTAACACCACCACTTTCATGTTTCCAAAGTTCAAATTGATGGTAGCTGAACTATCACCAAAAAAAATGGTGCCGCAATACTCAGGACACTAAATGGATTTTGAATTAGTAAACGTCCATCAATGACTTGCCTACTGCTTTAGCTTTACACCATATCTTGAACAGGATATATAAGCAACCCAAAATTTTTAACTATTTGATAAAAAGATTTTAGTACAGAGAATGAGCTAATACCAAAAACGGCATCTCCGAAAGTAAGAACAAGTCTTGCAGTCTTCAGACAGAGCTCTCCAAGAATATTCTTGCTGCCCCATGCTTTAAAATGCACCATATTCTGTTGCCTCCTAGTTTTATTTCCGTATATACATATATATGTTTATAGCACTCCCACTGTGGCAAAGGGAGTTATATATAGCATCTAAGGGAAAAAACAACACAAGCTGTAAAAGGTGATTTACAAAAGAAAAGCACACTTAGGTGTGATTCAGGAAACAAAAGGTCTGTTCTCTTATCTTTTCCACTGCACTCAGAAGAACTCTGCTCAGTTTATAGCCCTTACTTCTCAATATGATACTCCCTTCATAGGTAGTCAACAAACACCCACTTTGCAAATAAAATTCCCATAGGGCTACAACTTTTGCAGGACTCCAGGGCTACTGAGCCCACTCCAGCTCCACCGAGCCCACTCCAGTTCCAGACACAGAGCCTCGCAGGCCCCTGCCCTGTATTTCACTGCTGTCTCTGCTGCATAACTTTGTGGAAAAGTACATGTCATCTCTCCCTCCAAGAGCTGCCCACGTACAGGAAAGTGTCTGACCTCAGTGACTGGTTAATCCATTGGTGCAAATGAAAGGAACCTGTGCTGCGGCTTTGAAAATCTTACCTTCAAATTCTGCTGATGGAATGAGAAAAACAGTATGTGACAGTATCAGAATGGTTTCAAAGGAAGTTTTAATTCTTACGCTTCCAAACTTTCAAAAGCTTGACGGCATAATTCTCTTCCAGTGAAACTTTTGGCATATTGACTTACAACAGAACTCCCTAACTTACAAGTTTCCAAATTTTTCATGCAAGGGCAAGGGCTTGCCTTTTTATCTTTGCCATATATACTCCAATGCACAACATGTTTTTTCTGTAAAAAGTGACAACAAAAGGAGTGCCTGTAGACCCTGGAAGAACCGTAACATCATTTACGAGTGATTATACTGATCAGTTCATTAAAACTGAGCAGCATTTATGATGTGAAACAGTAGGTAGAGAAGTGATTTGGGGTTGCTACTGATAGGTATTTTACCATTTGTGTTCATTTTGGTTACTAAAACCTACCCCTTTCAGCACAGGAGAGGCTGTTTCATCACAGGCCCATTTTGTTTCACGAAGAAGCACAAAAGCAGCCAGTGGTAGGTTGTCATGGTGGTGGTGGCAGAAGAGTGGAAGATGCTTTCGACCAGGGTTTGCTCAGGATCTTTACTTTCCAAAAAAAAAAAAAAAAAAAAAAGTAGCCTTATTTGGGAAGTGTTCAGTTCTCCATACATGATCTTAAAGGTCTTTTCCAACCAAAATGATTCTATGACTCTGTGTGCCTATCACAAATTGACCACCAGACTGCCCAGTTTGGCAGAGCCAGAAGAGATGTCAGAGCGAATGAGTTACAACTATTAAGCTGGCCTGGATCCGGTGAATCACAGAATCCTAGGGGTTGGAAGGGACCTCGAAAGACCATCTAGTCCAACCCCCCTGCCAGAGCAGGGTCACCTAGAATACATTACACAGGAATGCATCCAGGTGGGTTTTGAATGTCTCCAGCGAAGGAGACTCCACAACCTCTCTGGGCAGCCTGTTCCAGTGCTCTGTCACTCTCACAGTAAAGAAGTTCTTCCTGATATTCACACGGAACCTCCTGTGCTCCAGTTTGCATGCGTTGCCCCTTGTCCTATCATCAGTCATCACTGAAAAAAGCTTGGCTCCATCATCCTGACACTCACCCTTTACATATTTATAAACATTAATGAGGTCACCCCTCAGTCTCCTCTTCTCCAAGCTAAAGAGACCCAGCTCCCTCAGCCTTTCCTCATAAGGGAGATGTTCCACTCCCTTCATCATCTTTGTGGCTCTGCACTGGACTCTCTCAAGCAGTTCCCTGTCCTTCTTGAACTGGGGGGCCCAGAACTGGACACAATACTCCAGATGTGGCCTCACCAAGGCAGAATGAAGGGGAAGGAGAACCTCTCTTGACCTACTAACCACCCCCTTTCTAATGCGCCCCAGGACACCATTGGCCTTCTTGGCCACAAGGGCACAGTGAGCTTAAATTCCACCTAAATCCTTGTGCCTGTCCTTCTTATCGCCTGCCTCTACGTCTCATCTCTTCAGAGAAAGGCAGAAATAGCCCCTACGACCAGGAATGGACAGTTCCTGGGTGAGGGCACTTGCTCCTCACTCCTGCTCAACTTGCAAAGAAATACTCAAGATTCACTAGGCTAGAGAGACAAAAAGTTAGGAGCAACATCAACTGCTCCTGTAGGTATTTTATGCTATTTTTAAAAAGTAAAAAAGTACCTGTTGGTATTATATCAAAAAATCTCTGTTCTTCAGAAGATGAACAAACACTGCACCAACTCCAGCCACCTTGCCAGCAATCCAAGGCAGCCCAGCTGAACACAAAATTTGTCCTATCCAAACTCTTTTGCAGGGGTAAGGAGACCTAGATGCTGTTGATCAGCTTGGTGATCCTCACTTTATCTTCAGCAGTCAAGATGGGACCACATCAGCATTTAGATGAAACTTCATCAAAGCTTTCCTGATGAACAGTTGCATAGCTCTGCAAGTTAATTTGTATGCCTGTGTGTACCCTGTTCTCTAAATTAAGGTATTCACTACTTTCTAAGAGGCTAATTTTTTATAGGAGACTGTGTTTTACCATGTTCTAGATATTCTACTCTTCCCATTGTTTTTAGCTTGTATCAGCACATGAGCTACACGTACCTAAGAAGAGACCAATGTGAGTAACACCATTGAACTCAGAC
Organism: Podargus strigoides; assembly: GCA_028020825.1. NCBI lineage: Eukaryota > Metazoa > Chordata > Aves > Caprimulgiformes > Podargidae > Podargus > Podargus strigoides. The sequence goes on along the minus strand of CM051663.1, from coordinate 86,333,064 downwards.
TGAGATCTCATTAATTCTTTCACAGAGTTGCACTACAATTAAAAATGCTGAAGAGATTAAGCATTTTGTTGCGTTTTAAATTAATAAAATATTGTTTAAGTAAGAAACAGACATGGCATTTGTGCTACAGAATAATGTACACTTTAAGAAAGCACCTCAAAATAACACAAGCATTTCATTTACTTCTAGAATTAGGAACCATGAGAAATTAGGGAGGGATGTGCATACATATGTTTATAAATGCATATATAATTATGTGCATAATTTGTCTTAATGAGAACTGTCTATATGTATTGTGACATATTTTGACTTGGCAGCAAGTATGCAATTGAGATAGTTATTATGAAAAGAGGCAGCATTTGTCTTTAAGAGATGTTAAGACACCTATAAATCTTGCAAGTATATTCTAGTACATAAGAAATTTATTAACTTTATATTAACTTGCATATAGATGAGTTTTGATATCTGAAAGAGATAACTGACAAACTTGTGAAAAACATCTTTGTTCAAGCTTTTTCTTAAAATGTGTTTGATTTTTTTTGTCATCTGTATTTTTGGAGTCAGGATTTCTTTATTATTAAGAACCCAGATTCTCAACCTCCTGTTAACACAGCTCCCACTGAGATCAGGTCAAACCTTTGAAGTAAATGGGATTTCTGACTGTTAAGGATTTGCGCATTGTTTGCAGCGTTGTTTAAGGATATTTTAATGTGTTATCTGATAATAATTTGAGTGCTCTGATAAAAGTTTTTCAGGTTGCATAAATGGCAGAAATGTTTGAAGGTTATTCCTCCTCCCCAGAAAGGTAGCAGAAGCATAATAAGCCTATAATATCTTTAAAATCATACTGACTTTGTCTTGCTGAAATTATGAGCAGAAGCAGTGAGTATTTCATTTTGTACTGCAGACATCTTAACAACCATTCATTATCCTTTACTATTGTCGACACAACCAATTTTTAAAATACTCTAAAGGGAGAAACAATTAGTGAAAGTTATTACATAATAATTAACATCTTTCTGAGACCAGACTGTTATCCAAAGTGAAGAGGGCATACATAATTTATGTAACCTCAAGGATGCAGAAGGAGACAGATATACCTCAGACCTGGGTGTATTTTCTGCTGCTTTTTAGCTATGACCATTTTAAAAAAAAAAAAAATCATTTCAAAAGATCATTCCACAGCAAGCAAATTAGTTCTCATGTATATTGCTCAGCAAATCATATTTGCCTTACTTATGAGTGTATGCCCCAGTAGGGCTGATTCCACTCTTATTTCATGTCAGACTCGCCCTCATACAAAATGATTGCAACCAAAACCTCTTCAGGTTAAAGGAAAGCAGAATCTGAGTGTTTTTTCTAGCAGAAGGCCTAGGGCCTGAGCTAACGTTACCTGACCAGGTAACATTAACTGTCCACATTTTCATTTTAAATTGTCTGGTTTTCCTCTAGTGGAGTCTCTGAAGTTGTAAAGGCTCTACAAATTAACTAAAAATGGCAATGCTCTTCTATTTGCTGTAGCACTGTGTATTGTTAGGTAAAAAACTAGTTAGTTAGTCTTCAAGAAGGTACTTCATCATGGCAGAAGTCTGGGCTATCACTGTTAACAAAACCTGCTCAGTCACCTAGAGAAGCTTTCGGCTCCACTGACCCTCAGAAAGGACTTTGTTTGCCTTGCCTCATAGAGTGATGATGTCCCCAGATTTACCCATTCTCCTGAGCTGTTTTTTTTCATTTGCTCCAGGCGTGTGGAACTTTTTCCAGGGTTGACATTGTCAATGCACAGTGAGCTGGACATACATCATTTGGGATTTCTTGCCTTTCAGCTGTATCACCTCAGATTGGTAAAGGAGACCTCATGCTGGTCTAATTCCAGGAATAATTCCACATAGACATCTCAGCCATTCTCCTCAGGATGATAAGTCACTAGCCATGCACTTCTCTGAAACACAGAATTATTGAGTGCATTAGAAAAAGGTGTTTGCTGTAAAGTGTGCTCACTTTTCTACTTTAAATAAAACTTTAAAGGACAAAACCTCCTCTCTTTGATTCTACGTGCAATACACTGCTGCAGGCACACACTTATCTACCAAAAGAAGACGAATCATTCATTTTACAAATACCATGACACAGAAATAATTACAAAATAATGGTTTAGATATTTTTCTCTCTAACATTCTTGTCATAAAAACTCATTTGCATTAGAGTAAAAGGACAAATGAAGTAGCAATATCAAGTATTCTAAGAGTAAACAGCACTGGAAAACTCCTAGTTTTAACCCCAGTTCTGATAATATCTTGTGCTTGACCTCTAGTAAACTCTTTACCTCTGTGTATACCGCTATGCCTGTGAAAAGGGAATAAAAAGATAATTTACTCTTTGTCACAGTGACTGATTGTAAGGCTTATTACCTCAAAGCAGGTATACCGTTTTAAGGCATTATGTAATAGGTATTGCTATTAGTGGAGGTTCATGCAAGAAATCTCTTTTAGAAATATACTTGCTGTGCATAAGATCAGCTTAGAGCATGAGTAATTTATAAGACAGTTTTGTAGGACTGAGCAGTATTTGTTTAGCTCAGATTTTTTTGTACAGGGCTTGATACCATTTTACCAGCTGAAGCCCCAAACTACCTGTATCTAACGAAAGAGACCAGAATAAACTCTTTTTCAAGTGCACAGACACAATCTAGATATGCTGGGCTACACTGAAACTGTCTTATTGTGTCTTCAGACACAATGAGTCTCAGACTTCCTTGATCATTATCATGGCCCAGGTGATAGTTTGCAGCCTGATTTTGGTCTTAAATAGTTTCATCACTCCATCACCAGAGAGCATCACATATAGGACTGTGGCTGACTCACGCCTTCAGACAGCCAGAACAGGGTAGATCAAGTCATTGGCACAACATTTAGTTCCACCATCACTAGGATGAGTACTCGAAGACCCATACAAGGCTTGTCTGACTCTAACACTAGACCTAAAATATCAGTAGTCATGCAGGCAGCCCCTGCAGAACTGGCAAAAAGGGATAGAGACTTTGGTTTAGGCGGGTGGGCACCCAACTTCAAGCAGCATGTCCATCTGACAGCATCAGAACTTCTTTCGAAATCTGACTGTGTCCACCTCACACACATAAAGCAGAATCACACCAAGCCATACTCCAAGCACACCAGGTAAACAAAGGAAGGAAGCAATTCTACTGAAATGCACCTGCAAACTAGCTTTGGTGTTTCAATGTAAAAATACTCAGGTATGATGCAAGTCTTTATATAGGGAGCCATAAAGCCTGGTAGATATAGTCTACTCCTAGAAGAAGTTTTGGTTTCTCGATGATTTAAAAAAATCACATTCTTCAATTTCTTCATCTATAAAGCAAGAATGATACCTTCTTCCGGAAAGAAGTTCGAGAAGCAAACTGTAAAGCTGACATAGGAGAGCTGAGAATAATTAGTAACTATAGTTTTGGTGTACTGGGGACAGATTTGTGTGTGAGTAGCAACTTTATACAAGAAAGCACTTGATGCTTTTGGTCCATTGCAGCATTTTTGACACAGGAAAGCATGGAATCACATATTTATTTAGGATAGATTGTTCTTTCCCGCTTCGTAGATGCAAGTGTCCTTTTTTTCTCCTGTGCTTGTAATTTTCCTCTTTCTGAGGTCATTTTCCAGCATTCATTAGATAAAATTATCAAGACATATAACATCACATGTGAATATTGCCTTAGTGTAATAATTGCATGCTTTGTATGACTGGGTAAAAAATGCACTTCTGATACAATCATGACAAATTCTTTTACGACTGTGGTTAGCACAAGTTGCCATTCTGAAGTTGTGACAAAGTTCAGACTGTCTAAAGAAAAGGGAGATGGAAAGACATTTATCATTTATAACTTCAAGGCAGTACTATTCATAACCTCAAGACATTCAATGTGACTAGGTAAAATAACTTTAATCAAATTTCAAAGATACGTAAGTGTAGTATAGGCAAAGACATTCACTATCTGTATCCTTCAGATATTCCCATTCCCTGACGTTAAGTAAATTCATTTTGCATTTTAAAAGTATGTAAGCATATAAAGTACAAAAGTACTTTTTTGTAGAAAACATTTCTCAGAAGTGCTTTGCTAATCATTTTTAAAAGATACGCGTTGCTGACCTTTTTTTACCTTAAAAAAAGAATCACATCCAAAAACCACATTACATATTTAGTTGCTGCTAATCCTTCACCACAGTACTTTGTCTCTTTATTAGATTGAAGTTTCTTACCCATTGGCTCTGTCTGTCAGCTTGCACCAGGTTGCAAAGCAAGACACGTTTGTTTCCTCAAGTTTGCAGAACTGCTGTAAGAGTAACGTATGGCACGTTCCTGATGTAGCTACTCCATAAAGTCACCTCCCCCATTTGAGCTCAATGTATAACTAATGCACGTGAACTTAAGGATGTGCGCTAGGCCCGGAGCCAGCAAACATTAGCACAGTGTCAGGGAAGTGAATCCATGCAGAACCACGCTCGTTTCAGTATGGTAACACAGAAACCTGCCACTGTTGGGCCCAAAGTGTTTACAGGGCAGGGACCTCTGACAGCAGTTAAAACACAAAACACTTCAGCTCTACTTCCATAATAATCCATTAAACAAGCAAACAAACAAAAGCTGTTTTCTCCATTTTACTTCTTTTCCCAATACTATCATTGCAAATAATAACAAAACAATAAGACTGTCTTCTTGATCATCTGTCACTCAAAAAGGGAAACAGCCAGCTATATTTTATATTGAAGAATAAAGGACCATTCAACAGGAGCATCCCAAACTAACTCACTCTTTGGAAAACAGCCTAGAAACATAGGTTAAATCACAAACATAGTATTCTGTTGTGTTGTTATGTTTATCCTTCTTAGATAATCCCTATCAATATATCAGTCAAAACAGAGCAGTTTCTGATTGCAATCCTCACAAACGTGCTCCAATATCCTACCTCTGAAAACAAATTATTCTCTCATTGGAGAAAATGATTTTTCAGGCTGAGCTGTGATGGGGTTGCACAGGTGCCACAGCGATGTGTAGATGTGACTGAAAGGCCTTGTAAGGGGAATTCAACAAAAAAGACCTCGGTGCTACAATATCTGTGTTTAATGTTATTCATGTGAGTCATCTAACTACCCTGAAGGGGATTCTTACATGCATAACTATTTGCAAAATGGAAAATGACATATTTTTGATGCATAAGAAGGAAAAGAATTGAGTTTATGTCTCAATCTCTTACAGCTCTTTGGGTTTTTTTCCCCCAGTGATTCACATTATGTTGTTTCTAGTCTTTAGTTTGATGACTTAAACTATATAACCAAGACAATAGGACTGATTTGGGTTTATTGTCTCTAACAAAAATAAAGAGAGAAAGAGAGAGAAGGAAATTGATATCGTTTAGAGGATGAGCAGATAAATATGGTTAAGAAATGTCAAGGTCTATCTTTTGTTATGTTTATATATGTAACTGTAATGTGTATGTGTATACATGTCCATAATGTATACGTTAGCTGGGTATATCCTAGGTTCCAAAATAGTAGAGTTTCTCTCTTGTGTAAAGGAGAGAACAATGCATAAAAAGACTTACTTCACTTGCTGGCAGCGTTTAAGGAATTGCTGACTTTTTATGACATGCATGTGGGATTCTCCTGCAATATACCAAGTGAAGAAAATCAAGTTTCTAATATTTTTCTTTAGAGTATGAAAATCACTTTCATGAAAAGTTAAATTCTTACTGCAACTTCAAACTTCTAAAAACACAGTGCCATCAAAATCAATATTTTCCCACAGATTGTCAGGCTTTTCAAATTAAGTGTTTATAAAGCTCCTTGACTAAATATGAAAATTATTTTTAGAACTTGATTAAGGTACCGTGAAAAGACTGTCTTTTATTAACAATTTCAGCTGCAAGTGCCATGTAACAGATCTTAGCAGGACAGAAATGACAAATAAGCTGGAACTGCAACAATCAGTAATGCAAGCTTGTAATTTTTAAGACTAATTTTTTTAAAAAATATTAATTCCATACCAAAGAAAACAACTTTCCCATTTCAGTGATGTCATTAAAACAGCCCTGTCCAGGCTGCTTAGCAAGGAGCACTCCAAAAACCAGCAGGTTCAGGAGGCAGTTACATGACTCATATCTCCACCCCCAGGGCAAAGGCCCCTTCAACATCCTCCTGTATGTCAACACCCTGCTGCTGCTTTTGCAGACATTGAGCCTCCTTTGGAGCTCATTCTTGCTCTGACAGCAGCCTCAGGCCCTCACTGAGCTCCGTTGTTTGCAGTTCACTTCTCCACTGCCCTGCAACAGCCCAGCTCCCAGTAAGCCCTGTTACCCAGGAGATCCAGCCATCATGCACCACGCATCCTCTTCCATCAAGCCTGCTTGAAACAGTCCCCCTCGTACTCTCTGCCTTGGTGCATCCTTGATGTTTCCTCCCTCTGCACAGCTCCTCTGTGGATAGGCACAACCAGCCCTCCGCCACGAGCCGATTAATGACCTCCAGGACATGATGCAAGGCACATTCCTGAACTTGCCCTTCCCAGGTGATGCTCACAGGTGTTAGTGATAATTATTCCACCGCCACTAGCACGGTGTGCTGTGGGCAACAGCTGTGTGATTAGATGCCTTCTTGGCCCAGAAGTGACACAAAACTACTGCTTTTATTAGCAACACACCCCTTCCAGTAATTCCTTCGAGTTGTCAGCACTGACTCTAATATTTCTGTTCTTTCTCCCAGATTCTGTGTCAAAACATCCCTCTTTTCTGTTCCAACTTTCCTCAATGCATTCTCAAGATGGCACTGCTCATACTCATGCAAATAATCCCTTCAAGCACTCACGCCACTTTCTGCAACTTTGCTTGTGTGATTACTCTGAAAATGCAAGAAAAGTGATCTTAACACCCCTGAAAATAGTCTCAATTCGTAGTGATATGACTGCTTTTATTTTTTTACTATCATTTCTACAGTAATATTGACAGCAAAATAATATGATGCATAGATAACTGCTGTAAGGAAAAAACAAGCATTAATGTATTAATGCTTGAAAATCTGGTTTCTAAAAGTTCTGTGTGTGTTTCTGTTTATTTCAGCAGCAAGAATGAGTGCTTATCATTTCTGAAAATATTGGTGACACCAGTGTTAAGGGATACACTGCTGCCTGAGCATCCACGCATCATTCAAGGAGTCACACACACACTCCATCCAAGTCTTTAATTGCAAGAACCAGGGTCTGTTTGCAGTGGAGGACTCCAGAGAGCTGACGGGTGCTCCTTTTGACTCCTCGCTCACACACAAACTCAGCTCAGGCGCTTCCTCATCCTTCAAACTCAGCCCTAGGTTACCTGGAGCAGAGTCTCAGCTTTCAAATATTATATTTTTTAAAAAAAATATATTTTTCAGATGGTACAACCAGAAAAAACAGCTGGAGTTGGGTGCTTCCAGAGAGGTACTCTGAACAAAGAAATCCTGGGGCAATTATACCCTTGCAACCTGTACATCCACTCCTCACATGCTCTTCATGGGCCTTGTAGTCCAATGATGATTTTTGAAGCATAGGAAACTAGAAAGTCCTAGACATAGGATAAACTCTACTTAACGACAACTAAAACATCAGTGTGTTATGTTACTCTCATACTAAAGCCAAAACACAGCACTGTACCAGCTACTAGAGAAATTACTGAGAAAATTAACTCTATCCTAGCCAAAAGCATATCTGGGTTAAAGTCCAATGCTTGTAGACAAAGTCTTCAGCAAATCTAGCTGCTAATACTAGACAAGTAGGCTACTAATCCTAACAACTCTCAACATCGGACAAACAGTTTGAAGTAAGATTTTCAGTGCAATTTGGCAGGGGAAAAAAAACCCAAACTATGCTGTCTTTGGCTTCCCACAGAATGTCACCAAATCACAGGCTCAAGAAGTCCTATATCTTTTCTGTGTAGGATGGAAGATACTAAAAATCTCAACAATTGCGTGTTCTCTACTGCAAAACTTAAGTAGCAAGATTTTGTCAAATTGCAAATAACATTAAAATAAAGAACTGAATGGAAAAAGTTTATTATACTCAGTAGCTCCTATAAAAGCACGGATTGCACCAAGGAAACCAGAATAAAATTTTAAAAGTTGTAACCACAAAGCTAGGAAAAAAGCAATTCAGTGATAGAAGAATATATACTTATCTGTAGTCAAACAGATCACTCATATTTCATAAACCAAGTAAAACAGAGCCATGTCAGTGACTGAAATAAGTGATAGGTGATACCAGAAGTTGTTTTTATGCATCAGCAGCTGGCATGCTTCTGCATAAGTGAGCATTAAACTGAACATTCAAATGAGCAGTCAATTTCACTGCTTTGCCAGAAATATGCCTTTGCTGAGAGCAAAATCTGGGTCTTATCACTCCCATGATTAAAAAAAAAACATAATAATGAATTACATGAAAGTCACTACCCAGTATGAACATACATAATACTCTGAGTTTTTATTATTCATTCAGTACTTAAACAAATTATAAGCTTAAATTTCATATTTTGATTTCATGAGAATATGTTTTAAGTCACACAATTTTCCCATCACAGAGTCCACTGCAATGTTGACTCGGATTTTGCAATCAGGATTTTGCAAAACAGGATCCCACAGCTGACAAATCAGTCCCTATTCTGATCTGCTTACTAGACTCAAACATCTTTGAGGAAGGTAAAAAAAACCCAATATTTAATCAGATAAAGTGAAAAACTGACCCTGTCTGTGGTGCAATGCAACAGTTTGGAGGAGAATAACCTTTCAATGATTAACGATGAACTCATGTGTGAAGGATCTGAATGCTGGATAGACCCACTCCCATAAGAGGATGGTCATTGCATGTAGGTGAGTAGGATCTAGCAGGTGAAGAAACACAACCAACAACATATGTGAAGACAACAAAATGATATAGTTGTTATCTGTTATCATAATTGGCAATGGAGATTGTGTGTGTGCATGGATTTTCTCTTTGTGGCTCTGCTTCCCATTTTTCAAAGAAATATTATCAATCTGTTTTAAAATAAGTATAAGCAGTTTGGGATAAATAGAGGAATACAACCTCACCATCTCAATTAAGAGTTTGTAGAAGGTAGCTAGGAACTATGGCAAAAGATGTTTCTCTATTCCATACATAAGGATATCATCACACCTAAAACTAATTTTATAGAGGAAAGTTTTGATATAAATTTTCTGTAGGCTCAAAGAAAAGAGAAAGTTAAGTACCCAAGGTGCTAAGGTGCACTATTTTACCAAATTCACTTTCAAGTAATCATGATTTTGTTGGAGGCTGATTTATGAGTGGGTGGATTTGGCAAAAATGCCAAAGCACAGGATCTTTAAAATAATTAAATACTAAAACAAACAAGAAACAAAATCTGTAAACCAAATAAATAACAAAATTGTGTATTTTGTTAACCTTTATTTAATAGTCTAAGGACACAGGAGAATTCTTGTATACAAACTACTGCAAAACAAATTGTTTTCCCTTCTAATAACAGATGAGTTTTTTGCCAAACTGTTAAATGATGATAATTTAAAGATGTTGCTTACAGGCTGGGGGAGCCATAAGAGTGCACAGGCCTCTGTCGAGAGATAATACAACACACGCCTGAGGCAAACAGCAGAAGAATATTTAGATATCAACGAAACAAATAAATGTCTTCTTGTAAAATTGAGGGATACTTATGTCAGGTCAAATAAAAAATAAAACCAAGACAGGTCCCAAAGGAGTTGCAGAAGGTAATAAAAGATAGCAACAGGACTAGGGCTAAAAGCAGGAGAAGATATTCTTCCCAGATTTGTTTGCAAGATCATGGAAAATAGGTGGGGTTTTTTTCTGAAAAATCAAATTAAAATGGCTCTTGACTGAATTTCCCCTCTTATCATTCATTCAATCCAGGATCACTAGATGCACCACCTATACTTCTTCTGCCTTACTCTCCTCAAATAACCTTTCACAGCAAAGCAGGCTCGCCCCCAGATTCAATATGCACATCAGCCTGGAAACTCTGAGGATACCTGCAAGAAAAAAGCAATAGATACACATATATGTTTCTCTAGCAAACAGCTTTGACCCACAGCTTATAGAAAAGCCCCAATAACACTTGAGCACGTAACTGTTAATTTGAAGATACAGTTCAAAACCTAGTCCAGACTGGCTGCAAGTAATTCTGTACTTCATGTCAAACAGGTTAGTTATCACTAGGCTGCAGCATTCTAAACCACTCTCTGTGCTCATTTTTTCAACTAAGCAGTATTCACACATATAGGGGAATTCCTGCTGTTTCCTCCACTGAAAATGAAGTTTGAGCTCCACTCAAAGAAAGAAGTTTTCCTTTAATTAGCTTCTATTTATTAATTTGTTTGAAGGCCAAGCTACATTTGATGTTCAAGTATGAAATAGGAGATTTTTTTCCCTATTGGAAAATTGGAAATTTCCCTATTTAATACTACTATTTTTTTTCTACTAAGAACATATAATTTATTTTTTAAGTTAGGCTTTGTACTTCCAAAGCAAACATCTTATTTTCTCACAGAAGTTTACTTTTACTGAAATCTCAATGTAGGTTTGAGAACAGGATAAAATGAGGAGACACAAACCTCATGGCAAATATTAGATAACTGCAGTTAATTAGCAAAATCATGTCTACCTTAGTGTTGATTGTTTCAAAGCTTATAACTCACAAAATAAATATCCTTCCAAATGTTCAAAAAGATCACCCGCATTGCTTTAATTTTAATGCCAAAAACTGGCTGGAGTTTAGCCAGAGCTCCTGCTAAGGAGAAGGTGGGTGTTTCATAACTCAGTTCACTGAGGATGCTCTATGCAAATTGAAAGGAGGAGACAAAACAACACAAACAAGGAGGGGAGCAGACATCCAGGGAACCAAGGGTAACATCATTAGCAGAAAAGAGAGGGCAGAGGCAGGTCAAATGTCTAGGTCAGATAAGGTAGGACAATGTTATGCAGATGGTTGAATACAAAGGCAAAAGGCTTGAATTTAACTGGGAGGTGCTGGATTTGAGAGATGTGCAACGCTTTGCAGGACATGCCCAGCACCTTACAGAGCTGTACATGAAGACTAAATTTTCACCACTGGTAGAATATTGTGCATAAGTAATGGCTGCAGAATTAGGTTCCAATTGTTTGGAAATGTATCTGGAAAGACAATAAAGTATGATTGTCAAATTATTATCATTAAATAGAAGTATCTGAATGAGATGAAGGAAAGAAAACTCTAAGTTGAACTAAAGGAAAATGTTCCTAATGGTGAATTCTATTAGACTGCTGAAAAGTTTCCCAGGGGAAACAGTGGACTCCTGTTCTTTGCAAGACAAAACATTGAAGAATATACTTAAAGGAACAATCCCACAGTGTAATAGAAAAGCATTAGATAACCTACTAGGTCTTCATCATCTTTGATTTCTGTGGAACTGAATACGGCCAGAGCAATAGAGCAGCAGTAAGAAACCACAAATATTATTTTACAAAAAAACTTTACTCCATTAGTGTCAGTGTGACCTGTGAAAATGTAGGTAGGTAAGTCTTTGTTACCTTGGCAGAAGTGGAACTACCATAAATGCCAATATTGGTACTTTTGCAAATACATATTCATACAGGTGTCCTAGTCCAGCACAAACTACACATCTGATTTGAAAACTCCTAGTCTTGTGAAATAGGAAGCAATATGTCATAATATAGGTAAGATAACAAGACAGCAAGACAATACTGCATGCCCTGTAACACAAGTATTCAATCAAAATACAAGGTATTTGCATGAAAATACAATCAAATGTCTGAGACTAATCCACTGCATTAACCTGCTCTGTGAAAAATATCATCTTACATTGATAGTGACCCTGGAAAAAAAGCCCTAATAAAAACCCTTTCTGATTGTTATTGAATACATTTTTTTGCCTTGAGTACTTTCTGTGTAATTTTGAAAATTAGTTTCTCACAGAATGCCATTAAAAATGTTTAAAAAATATTTCTGTGCTAATTAGTATCAATTAAAATAATCAGTAATGTGATAGAACATGAAGCAACAGAGAACTTTTGATGCAAAGTCCAGTAACTTGAAAAATGTTATTCCTGGATCTGCATGCTTGCAACCAGAAGCCTCTAACAGAAGACTAAAATGTGTAGAAAGCAGCACTGTTAAACTGCATTTCATCACTGACACTGTCCTGATCTATGAAAGGAAAGTCGCACTCTGCCATCTATCCTCCAAAAATAAAAACCTACTGTATTGTAGGGAGCAAAGAAGTGGCTACACAGAACTATTATCACCCAATTCTTCAGTGTCAGTTTTTTATTTTGATAACAATCTCCCCTAGAATAGTGTAAGAAAGGTGAAGTAAAACTCATTTGCTCCCACGCCTGCTCTCAAAACGACAAGGGTAGGAGCAGGGTAGGGTTATGATCAATAGTCAGGACTAAAAATGTCACACAAACAGTGCAAGGGCCTGCTTGCTATTACAGCTGGGAACCTTCACAATGGCACCGTGTGTGCCATTCATCCCACACCAGCCTTTTGTCATAACGCTTACACGGGCATTTCTGAAAGTACCGTGAAGAAAATTTCAGGAATCTTCCCTGTAAGGGGGTGCAGTCAACTTCACCATGTGGCACTGCTCTGTGCAGTGCATTTTTAACATATCAATTTCTTACTGCTATCTTCATTGAAGGCATTATTAATGATCCCAGTAGCGTCCTATAATAATGGCTTCTGCCAGGCAAAATTATTAGAGAAACATGCTGTCAATTTTAGCTTCTGAATTCCTTTATTGTTGGAATTTTTATTTCAAAACATATACTTATGTTTTTAATTTTTTTGTTTTTAAGAAGAAATGTCTAATCCCTATGCATTTTTTTTTAAAAAAATTTAATTTTAAAGACATTTTACTTCAATTTTTCTATTATGTGAGAGGGAAAAAAGCAAAAATAACATGGTAACATCCCATCAAAACATCAGTGTGATACCAAGCCTGGGCAGAACTTCGGAACTCTTAAGAAAAGATTTGGTTCAGATAATGGTCGTGATTTCTGGTGTGTTCATACTGTGTGTATTTGACTATTTGCTGGTCCAGAGATCTGAGATCCTTAGCAGACACTTGTAGAGAGAAGCACTCCCTGTGTTGTCATGGAAAACTTAAAGCACTTCAATCTTTTCTTTCAATGCAGTGTATGATGCAGACAAAGCAGATGGGAAAACAAAACAAAACAACAAACAAACAAAAAAACAACCAAAATACTCCACAACAACAAAAAACAACAACAACGACAAAAAAAAGCCATTACTTCCTAATGAATGGGAAACATACAGTAACAAAAATAATGTTTCTTGGGTCTTAAAATGAGCCCAGTTTATTCCAAGACATGACTTTGGAATTTAAGTCTAATTAAGAAAGAGCAAGAAATGACATCCTAAAACTAGCAATGAGAAGGCAATAATGTCCTATTAGTGTGCATATTTGTGCATAGGCACACATGATTAAAAGCTCAGGTTTACATATCTTATTGGAACTGAATTTTCAAAGATTCCAGGGAACTGTAACAGAACATCAAGTAAAGCCTTTTATGACGTTGTTACTGATTCATTACATTATTTTGATAACAAAATAGCTGAAATTATTTAGCTCATCTTTAAAATCTCCATATTGTGTAGTTTCAGAATGCACATGCACATGTTGATGTGATCTTGAGATGTTTTATACTATGCAAGGTTGTAAATTTGTCTCACCTTTTACTGCTTCTGTGATGGTTAAGCATACATAAAATGCACTGTAATTTTGGTCTTGTGATTCTTTTCACAATTGGCAAAGTCTTTAAATAATGATTCCAGCAATATATAGGTTTTCCTATTTGCATAAAGAAGGGCATGATTTTCACATATGCATGCCAGGCTGTTTAATAAAGGTACTAAACCAATTTGGAATTGTTGGCTGGTGTGATGGATGACCATATAACCTCATGGCATGAGCAATCTAGAGTCAGAGATACTTCACTAACTTAAGGGAAAGATCATCCGCCAGTACTAAAATGAGAAGAGCAGGAAAGTCAAAAGGTGTGCAGAAGAAAGAGTCAAAAGAGCTTTCCTGAGACTCGGGGAGAGAGCAAAATACATACTGGAAGACATAAAGAAAGCAGACCAGAAAAAAAACCAAAACAATAAAAGAAGATAGATGCAAAAGGCTTGCAGAAGCCTTCCTCTGTCTCAAAACAGAGTGGATTATATTTTACAGGAAAGGACTATAGATGCACAACTTACAACAGATTTTACAGAGGAAGGGGCTCTATATTTTTACAGTGCTCTTACAGATAGAAAGCAAGCTTCATTTTAAAATTTCAGTGGAATATTTGATCTATCAAATAGTCACATTAAAGAGACATGCCTGGAAAGTAGCCTAAAAGAAACCTCTTTTCAATCACATTTGCTGAGATTTAAAACACTGTAGCCCTAAAATTATAAAATTGCTGTCCTATAAAATTCTTGTTTATCTTCAATTTTTACAACTGAAGGACCACATTAGTTTATGTATTTTATATTAGTATCATGTCTCTATTGTTTCTTTTTTCATGCAAAGCCTTTAATCACAATGCTAATGAATGTTTAACCATTGCTGTCCTAGATGCAATCTCCATCAGTTCTGTGGGAATTATGTATCCAGTGGAAAAAAGAACGGGAATCGATATCCTGGATCAGATCATCCTGACTCTGTGGCTGGCCAGCATTATTTACACAGAAGAAAAATCATTTATACACAACGACAGTCCATGATGAAGTCAACTGTCCAGAAGAAAAGTTTTTTTCTTTTACTTGCGAATTTTTGTTTAATCTTGGTTTATAATAATAATAATTTTTTATTATATCTGTACAGCATATGATTTCCCATATAACATAGCAGTGGCTACTCAAGTTGTCCATAGCATACCTAATACCTTGCTGGAGTATCATCCTGGTTATTGCTTATGAAACTGAGTTTCACACATCAATTATTCACTTTAACTTAAGAAATACTTTTTCCTCTCCTCTAGTTTAAAATATTCCTTTCAGTTGTGACCATTATTTAATTAATTAAGCATAGATTACCTTAATTTCTATGGCAGGAGTTACTAAATAATGCCTGTAGCTTGATGTGTCATTTTGACTGTAAATACTACACACACTTTGAAAAAATGCCAATTGTTACCAGATGCATCCTGTGATTTAAACAGGAGATGAAATATCATCCTGAAACTTGCTGTTTGCAGCTTCATGGAACATAGTTTCACTCTTACAACCACACACAGGTATTTTGAATGAGGTTATTTAGAAGCAGTTAAAACCCCAATAGTAAAGAAACGCGATACATCACCATTTCTTTGGATTTTGCATCTCAGTAAATTACCTTCAGACAAACTTAAGACAACATTAATGGATAGATAGAATTGACAGCTTTTACGTGTAAATCAAGGGAATATAATCATGAAGCCAGAAAAGTACTAGTATGTTGAAATACTAATTTCTAAGGAGTGCGAATTACAGTTCATTCTGAAACAACTAATCTGTATCTATAGGTAAAATTTGAGTATCAGAAAACTACAAAAGCATTGCAAACTGTAACTGAAAGTGATGATGTGAAAAATTAAGTTCCACATTTATTATGCAGGTAACATAAAGACAGTACAAAATATATTTTCATAGCTCACAAAGACTTGGGTGCTTGTTCAGAAACATGTTAAACTTGAACATATGCATTTCAGTAAGCGCCAATCATCTTAGTTCCCAGCAGACCCATATTCAATAAATATATTGTGTTTTCATCAATTTCTGTGCTCACAATCGTTCACTGCAGAATATGGAATCCTAAAAACTGCACTTGAAGAACATCTCTGAGTCTCAGCTACATTTACATTATCATTCTGTAATCCCAGTTCAATGCCAATTAGGACAGTTGTCATTTTTATCTACCAAGTATTTTCTGGGCACTCCCCTTATGTTTGTGATGTAAATCCACTGTGAGCCTAGTGCCCATACCTGTTACACTCCACTATGGGAGATTTTTGATATCTCAAAATCCATATTACAGTTCTATTTGGGATTTCACATCTCACTTCTCATTTTATTCTGGACTGCTGTATCTATCAAATCATTCTGTCTCCTGTTTTCAAAACAGTTTCTTCCATATTTTCCAAGAGTGTTGGCAGGGTTTTGGTTTTGTTTGGTTTTTTTTCTGTTAAGCATTGTGCTTGGTTAAAAAATTTAGCTCCTTTCTGCACAGCAAGGACTTGTGTTTATCTTACTAAAGCAAACACAAGACTCCCACTTACACCTTCTGGCATAAGCCTTTTATCAACATCTGTTACATCTTTGAAATATCTTCCAGGTTCTTTTCATAGTTCAGTCACTAGTCCATGATTTCTTACGTGCTTGGAAGTCTACTTCACATGAACATTCACTATCTTCATTAGTACATATCAATGACAAAAAAAAAAACTTCACCAGCATGATGATACTTTACCATAGAAAAAATGACAAACATTTTTCCACACAGGACAAGTGTTGGAGAAGCTCCACACTATGAAACTTAGCTCTTCAGGAGCACAGCAGAGGTTGGTGGTGAGCAAGAAGAACTGGAGTGGGGCTAATGAATTCTCTTTACAAAGCCGTCATTTCAAAAGTATCTAGGATTACAGCAATCACAGTGTGAAAGAGATACTCCATCATGCCACCACTAGATTGAAAATTTAAAAAAAAAAAAAAAAAAATAAATATTTCCAGTTAACCTAACTGAGACAAATTAGGCTCAGGAGGGAACAGAACTTGTCTATGCCAGTGTGTCTGTATCTTCTTCTCTGTTTTACTCTGCATATTTTTGTTATGGAAACACTCATAGCTGTGTAGACTTTGCTGTGTCTTGTTCTCTGACACAATTTTGTTCACTGGTATACACTGTATGTACTTTTTTTACCCAAAGCCATGGCTATACTAAGCAGAAAAGACATCATGTCAAATCACCTATCTTACTGATGAATTAGTTAAGGCTCGTGAAATGTTGTGAATACACCATGCTGTAAATGTGTGAAGTATTATTTTTTTGCCATTCCTGTGACTCTAAACAACAATATTTTGGTTTCTTGTGGAGGCTCTCATGAGACTCCATCACTTTATTTTGATAAAATCAGAAAGATGCATCCTCTGTGTTTTAGGCTTTCATACATTATGCCCATGAATGTCACAGTCTCTGCATGCCTAAGGCCACATCTGTCAAAGGCAGACCCATTTTTAGCAGAGCACACTAACATATATACTACAGGAGTGTGTCTTTATAATGTCTCTGGGAGAAAAAATAAACTGACATTGCTGAGTTGAAAAAACAGTTAATATTTTTATTTTCTTCCCTAATACTTCCTCAAATTCAAGGACAAATTTATTTAAAGAGTTTACATTTACATATGAATTATAAACCGATAACTTTTAGGAAATACGTAAATTAGGTAGGCATATAAAACACAACATGAATGTTGAAATTTGTATCTTTAAGAGAAAACCGAGGTGCCTAAGCATGTAACCTTTACAAGCACAAATAAATCTTATGTGAATATACCCTATAAGCTTTTACTTACACTGCTGTAATTGTAAAGTAACTCCTCTGACCTTAATAGCTTTACTCAAGATGTACCACTTGTACAGATGAGATTAGAATTTGGCCTTTTAACCTCAATGAAACTCTGTGCACAAATAATATCATACTATGATAGTCAGGGTGGCTGAATCAGATCCTCCACATAAAACACCATCACTAGGGAAATGTTTAGACAGTGATTTTCAGAGGAATGTTTAGATCTATAATTGGGCTTAGTTAAGTCAGTAGCAGTCTTAATTATTTACCAGCAGTGTCCCTGGACAGAATACTGAATTTAGAGTAACTCTGGGGGTATAGTTTTCAGACTATGTTTAGTTAAGAAAAATAATAGCAGCCTTCTTCTGAACTACCCTATCACTTTTGCCTGAGCAAAATTCTTCTATCCTTTAAAATACGTGTTGGAATACAGAACAACGTGAAAGGCAATCCCCTGTCTTTCAGGCCTTCTTCAGGCTGAAGAAGAAATAGAAAAATGTTGGTTTGCAGTTTATGGCCTGAAGAAGACCCAACAGCCAAACCGCCACCTTTAACTCGTCTTCTATTTTTGAGTATCTTTTGCTATCAACCCTTCTTTCATTTCCCAGCTTTCATACCACTGCCACACTATCAGTACTTCCACTTATCCTATTTTTCTGAGGCATCAGATTCTTTCTTTCAGAGGAATCTCACAGTGATCCAGATCAGACAATTGATTTTTTAGCAGAATCTCCTATTAGAGTCAGTGGAGAATTCTAGTTAAAAATCAATGGCACAATCTGACCCAAAATGATTGAACAAGTCTTTGAGAAAAGCAAGAAATGAATGACACCTTAATGCAAAACTGGATGTTTTGCATGAGCCCCTAGAAGTGGAACACTAAAGCTAATGTATTGACTTCATTTTTTTGACTACTTTCCAGAGTTTCATAGGGAAAAAGAACCAGATTTTAAGTGGACTGAGAAACAGACAGAAAAAACCAAACTTATGTCAATTATCCATTATGAGATTTTTGCCACATTCCTTTCTATACATTTCTTGCTGAGTAAAAAAATGCAATTATCAAGAAATTATTTCTTAATAATAATAATAATAAAGTTATTATTTCAGAAGTATAATTTATATTTCTAAATGTTCATAAAACATACTTCTCATTTCAAACAACTCTTACACAGCTGGTGCACTGACAATATCATATTTACTGGCATTTATATTCATACTGTATGTTGCAGTATCTTTCTATCAGCTATCATAAAATACTGCCTTGTTTGAAGTATATTTTGATTTTTTTTAAAACTTGTTAATTAGATGTATATGTTGATTTTGGCATGTTGAAGTTTCATATTTAAGAATACTTTTTTAAATTATAACAACTACTGACACTTGTGAAAGTTACAAAACTCACAGTAATATAACTATGGACTTTTTATTTTCCACATTATTAGACTAACTACAATGAAAAAGCCATCGGAGTACCTAAATCACTGCTTTAAAAGATGAATTTGGGAATTCAGCTTTGATACAAAACATAACCAGAAGCAATATATTTTTTAAAATTTATGTTTAACTTCTAAACTGGAGCATCTATAATTACCTCTATGCTTGACACTGAAAAAAACAACTTCACAAAATGCTGTGATCTAACTGGAAACATAGTTCCCATCCTTAATTTAGGCAAGCACACTTCTGTCTTAGATGAACATGTTTCTGGCAATATTTTTCACTTTATTAAGTTAATTGATCAAGCAAATGAGCAGGATTTGGGTTTCGGTTTTGGGTTGAGTTTTTTGTTCAGAAGAAGTTTTTTAATGACTAAAAATGGCCACATTTAATAGCCGTAGCAATTTCAGAATTGCAATTAAAAACTCTAGGGACTCTGCTCTTTGTGTCAAAGTCCAGTGCAAGGAAACCAAATATTCTCAATGGAGGGATGTAAACATAAAACTAAGGCAGGAATTGAGGTCTGCACTACTATCTGTATAGAATAACAGATGCGGTTTTAAAGGTGCAATCTTGAGTTCAATTTCTGCTCATGTAGATAACCAGAAAACTCTGCTAAAATTATTGGTGACTACTGTGACTAAAATCACTCTTTAAAATAAACAGAGACATGATCTTGGCTGTTCATTTGTCTAGGCTGAGAATCTGCCAACTTTCTGAGCAGAGGAATCAATAGGATTGCTTAAATTACACATTGCCACAGTAGAAAGAATCTTGCTCTTCATTACTCAGCCACATTTTATCTATAATAGTCACTGATCTTAATTTTATTTCTATTGTCCAAACTGACAAAAGTGATGTTTGAAGTGGATACATAAATTGGGGAAATGAAGAACAGTGGAAAAATGGCCCTTAGCTTTCTGCTTAACCTAGGCAAGAATATAACTGCACAAAGAAATTAAGACTGAAGTCACATTTCATAGATTATCTCTAGATTAAGATAATGTTTCCTTAGGTTTCACAGTTATGATATTATAATTTAGGTTAAGCTACTTATGCTAGCTGGCATGCTCAATTTTCATTTAAATCTCTGTAATTTTCAGCTCCTTGTTGACTTTTTCCTTGCATTTAAATCCATTCCTGACTCTTCCCTGTGAGAAATAAGAGTAGCTTCTGTTCTGTAGAACACAAATGCTACTGTAAAACAATCGAAGATCAAAAATCTAATAAAAAATGACTTATTTTGTCATTTTAAAATCAAATTGCAACATAGGTATTCCTAAATGTAAATCTTGCACCATATTTCCTTAAAAGTTTTGTAATTCTGTTGAGGTCTATTTTCTTTATGCATCATGTTTATTTTTCAGTGCACAGGCGCAACTATGACGTGTCTAGAACTTAGACAGGAAACAATACTGCGCTATTCACATATGAGAAAAGGAATCTCACCTTCAACACCAAGGAAGCAATATTACAACACAGCGAGATATATAGTTCAATAACAATAAATCCAAAAATTTTACTTGTGGTTTTCTATCCAGAAGAAAATCAAAATATTTCCACAAACATGAAAGTCTTCAATAGCGGGTTTTTTTCTACTTTGTTCCCAAATGCTTCCATTCCTATGTTCTTTTCTTTCGGCCAAGAAAGACACAGTACATGCCCTCACTGAAAGCAAGAATCCCTCGGTAATAGACAGGTTGGAACCACATACAGCAACTATCCAGTATATCTGTACTGATACTCTGCAGCTCAGAATTTAGGTTCTGGTTTGGTTGTTTTATCATCGAGTTGCAAGAGTTTAGATATCCACAAAGCACATTTAGGAGAAAGAAAAGCCACTGTATTACTCAGTAGTGAGCTACGAACCAATAATATTTACAAAAAGTAAATAAGATGCAAATCTTGCCATTCAAAGTATGTCCAGGATCAGTTTATTCACATACAGAACGCGAGCGTATAACAACAATCACAAATACAAAGTAGTATTGAGTATTTTCATACTATATCTTGCAAACTAAAGCTTAAGAGTATTTCCTTCTTACTCTGGCAAGGGTTTACTCTACTGTGCAATAATTTTTATCTCCCTGCTGTCTTTAGGATAAAGATTCAGCACCAGGAAAGGAAAAAGAATTATAAACTCAATTATAAACACTGCTCTCTGCCTCCATGGAGAGCACACTAGCTAAGACCTTTTGGATTGACAGAAGATTTGACCATCCAGTAACAGAGATGACTGATTGGTCACCATGCACATATTTGCTTATAGTCATACAAATCCGTTCAAGATGCCCCCATCAGAAGACTGAAATTTTCTGATGAGAAGTGGAAGCCTGTCCCAGCTCCTCTGCTGGCAACCAACTGCAAGACTCCCACCCATCTATTTTCTCAACCTTCTCCATTGTTTTTTGTGGTTGCCATTTGCCTCAGTATTAAAGCTCAGAAAGGAATAGTCAGGTTTCAGTTGCAGTCTGTTTTGTCAGAAATTCCTGACGTCCTGCACTACATTTCACTGATTGTTAGATTTGGGTCAGAAAAGAAATTTCCTTGAGGGCACATTGGGTCTGTCTTGAAATTTTACTTTATTGTTCTTTCTCCTGCATTTGAGAAGGAAATTGAAGGCCTTTGAGCTGCTGAGTGTCTACTACAAGGTGCTGAACAATCTCAGCTTCCATTAAAATTGAAATGAGCATATCACAGAAAGCACTTAGCTTTTTGCAGAGTTGTATCTTTGCTGAGCCCTATGGGGAAAAAAAAAATCACCTGGCCAAAGCACAAAAATTTCAAGAACTTCAATATCTAACCTATCTACACCACCTTGGTCAGGTTCTTTTCCCTTCATTAGAGATTTTTATTTTTTTTATATTAAAAAAAACAAACCCTTTTATCATATGTAAATATTTTATTTTTACTTAATTTAAGAATCAGCTTATGAAGATGTAAAATCCTCAGCTGAGTCCATCGATTTTAAACTAAAACATATAAAAATGGGACTGGCATTAAACTGTCAAACTTAGGAATAAGGTAGTCTTGTGCAGCACGAGACTGATTCTTTCCTTAAAGAAAACCTCTTTCTTGATTTGTTTTTGAAGATTAATCTCCTGGACAAAGTCATGGTAAGAGTTATGCCTACATAGGCTTTGTATGAAGGTCTGCTGAATGCTGTGCTTGACCCCAGTGGCAGGGAGATTCAGCACTTATTTGCTTTGATATTTAACTGACTGACAAAGTTGTCGCCCTTATCCTGAAGTCCACTTTCAACCATGATCCTTCCTGAAAGGATGATCACACAAGTTCGTCTTCCTGAAAACTACCACTGTATGTCTGAAGTACTACAAAACCCTTTTCCCAGCTGCCTGGAAGTGAGGTATGCTTTACAACAACCTTCAGGTTAAGAGTTCTCCCTGTCTCCTCCAATAAATTTGTTGAAATTCTCCAGAAAAATTATCCTCTGATGATTGATTGATTGATTGATTGATTGATTGTTTATGTTTTACTGAAATAAGTGATATCCTGGCTTTCCAAAAGTTGATGGCCTTTCCAGGAATTATTGCAGATAAATATTTGAATTTAATTTTATCTTTAGCTAAACCAATACCTAGAGGACATTGTACATTGTTTTCTAAATGGACATTCATCTAATAATTCTTGATGTTATTCAGAAGACCTCCAGGCTTAAAAGATTCTACTCTGGAATGAATTTCAGGATAAGATGCTTTGAGGAGCTTTAAAAATATTTTAGAACAATGAGCCTTTGATACACATGTTGGGCTTCCATAAGCTCTAGTTTATTGGAAACTTACTGAAGATGATCTCTTTAATTAGCAGTCAATCACCACTGCAGACCAGAGTTTTGCTTTTGTGAATACCTGTCTAATAAGCAGCCCTTGAAGTGAAGAACACTGACCCTGTGGCTTCCTCATTTTACATGAAGCTGGACAACTGTCTCTCCTATGCCAAAATATTAGGACCATGAGGATGAATATTTAGTTCTCTATAGTTCCGTTACAGAAACTCATGAAATGTTGCATATGTCAACTCTTAATTCCAAAGTCTTCTTAAAATGTGCCGTAGTTACTGAAATCAGCTGACTTCTCAAAATAAGTAAAAAGTCTCTGTGTAATTGATTAAAATTTATTTTCAGTTCCCTGTTGCCGTGCTTTCAACTCCTTCACTCTCCTAATGTCATCATGCTACTAGCTGTCAAGTTGCTGTAGAACTCACTCCTCACTGAAGATAAGCCAGTTGTCAGCTAAATGTGCAGCTAAGATGGAAAAAAATCAGTTGCCAATACTCAGAAGAATAAAACACGTCGCTTCAGAGCAAGGCCCAAGCTGGCTCCTAAGCAGTGTGGAATATGCTCTGGATACATCTACACTTGGAGCTCATGTCTAAGCAGAAGAGTCATTTTGGTAAAATAATCATACCAGATGTTCACTAGTTAAAACATACTAGAAACACCTTCATTCATAAAAAATATTGAGCCTTAGCTCTTTGCCTGAATACCCCTGTATAAATAAGCTCAAAGTTCTCAAAGTTAGATACCTACAGTAACAACTCAGCTGTGCCAGTTATTGATTTAAGCTGACAGCAAAAGATAAATTTCCTAGTGAAAATGGGTGTTTAGATTCTTCATGAAGAGCAAAATTTCTAATTAAATTTAAAAAACCCCAAACAACCTTTTTAAAGAACAGCAGTTCTCTCAGACCTTCTTAAAAGACAGAAAAGAACTTTTAGAAATATTTACAGCATTCTGAAGTAAGGTGCTCTCTCAAATTCTTCTGAAAGACAATAATTACAGTTGAGAGACTTCCCTGCATTAACAAAAATTAAAAATCCAAGCAGTCAGCCTCACAATCAAATGTACCTTATTTTAAGATTAACTAATAAACATTTATGAAGGATTTGATCGGCGAAGTGCCCTTTCTCCATATACCTATACATTGTACACATAAACATACACATACTGATGTACACACATACATGTGTTACATGTTATGATAAGGATGCTGTATTACTTGGAATGTCTTTGGAAATAAAGACAGGAAATTGGTTTTATTTTCATCTTGATTTGTAAGTCAAGATCAATAGACTGGAATATTTCAATTCTTCTATTTTAGAATACTCCAGAATTTTATATTGTACTCAGTTAATACTTGCAATTTACGTTTTATGGAATATTTTAAATCATAACCAACATGCATAGGCAAATTTAACAAGAGATCAGAATTCTTCCCATATCCTAATTAGTTAAGGTAGAGTTGATATTATTTCCTGCAATAAGTTTTCTGTCTTTGTTAAAAAACCTTAATTATTTGTTTTGTGAAATACTGATTAAACTATAGCTAATCCTTCTATAATCTGCCCCAAACTTACTGTACAGAAACACTCATTATTAATCTATGCACACATTTCATACCTAACTTGAAGGAACACAACGTGACAAAACCACAAGTCATGTTATTTTGTTAAATTTACTTAAGAAAAGGGAAAAGATATCTCTTTACGTACTAATTAAGTTTCATACCTCTGCAATTTAGAGCAGCAGTTTCAGAACTCTACAAGCTTTGTTGCAATAATCCATTTCTAGCCACATTCTCAATATATTAAACACAATTTCATCTGGAATTTTAACTCTATCTATGAAAAAATAAAAAATCACAAATACATGGCAGAATGAATTTTCATAACAAAATTGTAGTAAAATTGATTCTTTTATTGTAAATTACTGTGCAGATATGCTCAATTACTGCATAAAGTTTATTCTTAGCTTTACAAAGCTTTAAATTTTGATTAGCTGAAGAGTTTCTAATTTTCTTAATCACTGCAAAGTTATTTCTCTTTAAGTATATGCACTACAAAAGCATTCCTGCTGTTTGGCAGAGAGTTAACCAACCACAGAAGCAGGATATACATAATAGCTATCTGGTTATCTTTCGATAATCCTACTTCTACCATCACCTACCATACTTCTTAGGTTGGTTCTGGAATACAAACTTTTCAATTTGTCAGCCTCAGCTTATCACTTATTTCAATACTGTAAAAATAAACGCCTGGAGAAGGAAACCTTCTTCTGTTCTTACTGCAATAAAAAGGAGGGGGGAAAAAAGCAAAACAGGGCTGGCGAAACTGGGGGAGAAAAAGAAGTACTTGATTCTGATCTTGTTTTAAATCACGGTAAATCCAAATGAATTCTATTAACCATCACTGGAGACAACCAAAGTCAAAGGGTCAGAATATGCCCTGGTTTGTAAAGGCTGAATTCTAGAACTGATGCCCCCACTGCAGCATGCTTTTCCTCTACGATGAGTTACCCTCAAGGACAGCAGAGCTCTTGTCCAAAGAGCAGCAGCTATGTATTTGTTCTCTGTGTTTACTTCCAACAGCAGAATCCACCTCTGCACTGGTTAGGAGAGAAAGACAACAAGCATGGAAAAAGGTATAAGGCAGAAACAGGGAGAAGCGGAGCAGGGAGGAGTTGCAAGGCATAGATTCTATAAAGAAGGCTATACCCACACCTGCAACAGCACTTTGTGGCATCTAATCTGTGCCAACATCCAGCTGGCACCATGAAACTTGGCATGGCAGTACTAGGGCAAACAAGGCCATATGAGAAAATACAGACAGAGCCCAGACTCAGGAGTAGAGCCAGATCTCACCAGCGCATGTCCAGACCCTTAATCCGAAGATCCACACACCTCCATCCTCCCTCCTTCCTTGCCCCGCTTAGATTTCAGATATTCCCCCATGCAGCGGCATAGCTTCACCCAGCTCACAGCTGATCCTTCTGACTGCACACAGTTCTGAACCTCCCTTTTACATAAGCTAGAAAATGGAGCTTTTAAAAATAAATGAACTTCCCTCAATAGCTTCCAATGAAATGAAAAATTCTTTCCAAAGTTTCTCCAGATGTTTTTCATGGGATTGGTGTCTCATGTCTTATTTTTCCCTTTTTTTTTTTTTTTTTTTTTTTTTCTCTAATTGTCTTCATTTTATAAACTGAAAATTTAAGACACTAATGAAATAATAATGTGCCAAACTATTTATTCTACATATTTATTCTCAACATGGATTTAAGGCTAATGCATATTGTTGAATGCTGGTCTTATCAGTAAGAGGTGATCCACTGTCTTTGTCATGCCCAGTCACTATTGGAAACTGTCAGGAAAAAAATTTTGGATGGAGTTAGGGTTGTTGACACTTTGGGTTTTTTTTCCCTTTTCTTTCATATTTTTTATTTTTATTATTTTTAATGCTTTTTGAAAGTGCATGTTTTCTCTCTAATTTAGCAAACACAGACACCAATAAATTCTACACTGGGATAAAGTCTCTCTCTTTCTGTAGCTTATCTAAATATCTAACATATACAAGATATAGATATCTCTGTATATAGAGAGAGATACAAGATATATCTATATATGTATATTATATATAAGTACATATAGTATATACTATAACTATATAGTTTACATATGTATACATATATCATTTACATATATATACATATATAAGTATAACTATAAACTGTGCACAGCAGAGATGCATGCCAATAAAGCAAACAAAATAACTCATGGACACCAAATCACCTCCCAGGTCATATTGTAAAAGCATTTGAATTTGGTAGGCTGGACTATATTCTTCCTATTGAACAAGGCAATTGAATGCTCACGCCATGTTCAAACTGAAACTTGAGGATGAACTCAGGACAGGAGCCTCTATAACTAACTTGGCCTGGTATTCTGCCAGCAACTGCTCAAACTGCTTAAACCATTTATAAATGGTTTAAGACTCAGTCATTTTAACTCCTTACAGACATTCATGAAGAGATCTTTATCTTGCACAAGTGTCATCTATCGACTTCAATGGAAAGACGCAAGCATCTTTAAAGGACAATACAAATTCTCTAGGTCATGGCCATTAAAAAATACCCAGTTTTAACCACTTCATTTATAAACAGGTGATATGTTGCTATAGACCATAATATAGTGATATGTAATAAGGCATATTTGTACTTCAGCTGTTAACAAAAAAGAATAATTCAGATACTGTCATACAGGAAATGGTGAAAAAAGAAGTCAGTACATATCTATCTGTATCAAATAAATGGAAGAAATGTGCCTATATCTAATGTAATTATACCTGTGCATCTTAATCCAACCATTTTCATTTCTGTTTTTCAAGTTTATATTTCAAACCTATGTTTGTATTCCTATTACTCCCACGATGGTAGCTGGGCAGCAAACACTATCATGATAGGTCTCTGTCATGTGTGTGTCTCAAAACAAGTGGGCAAGTGAACCATCCAGATTTATCTTCAGAAAACATTTTATCTGAAGATTTAACTCTACGCAAAAGAACCACCCGGAATCAAATGACTATGCATACATAAAAATTTGGAGATAAGAAAATATCTAAGAGCTGATCTATTCAATCCTCTTAAGTATGCAGGACTGCAGTCTGCAATGGGTTCTCTGAAGTATTCTCCACTCTGGGTTTAAATGACTCTGCCAACGGACCCCCCATTATTGCCTTTGAGTCCATCCCACTGTCCACTTCCGTAATAGGAATTTTATCAGATATTCAGACAGCGAGCTCCTGTGCTCAGTTTCTTCTCATCTACCTTTCCTAGGTACACAGACCATCATGTCAGCACTGTTCTAATATTGCATTCCGTTTCGGGTTATATTGGCCAGGTTTTGGTCAACGTTAGAGAAAACTCTACACATACAAAGAATGACTAGTTGACACCAAGCAAGCCTTCGGTTGCTGGGATTACTCCCTATCCAAGCACTCACACACATTTGCTCTTGATTATCAGTTAGCTCAGTCACTTTTCTCAAGCTTTTCTCCTGAATCAATCCCTCCGTTCTGTCACTTTAACAGTCTTCCCCTTTTTTTCTCTGAATCTCATCAGTTTGACTCATCACAGTTTGTTTTTTTAATGTCATGCTCTTTTCTAGGTAGTCTAATACTACCATGTGGAAATTACGGGTTCCCAAAATTATGCTTTTAAATATATGGCACAAAAGGCATTACTGCTACTTTTATTTTTATTTTTTAAATCATATTTTAACTTTGTAACTAGTTTCTTGTCATCTTTCACTCTTTTATGTTAAATATTGTACTTTTATTTCCAGACAATATTGATAACCTGTCTTGATTGTCTTATTCTTGCACTTTTCCCACAAGTGTTTATAGCATCTCCAAATATAGTAACTCGACTTGTTTCGCTTCCACTCTCCAAGTTATTATTAAAGAAGTAAACTGAGACTATAAATTCAGTTTTCATAGAGCTAGAAAATATACTTTCTTAAAATCAGTAAAGCATGTGCAACTATTTAAGCATTTTGTGGGAAAAATTGTTAATTTTAAAAATTATTAGAACATTAAAATCATGTATTCCTTGGTTCTTTTTTCAGGTGGACTCATCACATTACACCTGAGACCTCAAATGTCCTGTGATCTTTAACATTCTATGTAACTGATGGCTAGCTAACAGCAGGATTGGGCTTCACCTCAGGGAGCAAAAACCACAGGCATGAAAACACAGAAAGAAGAGGTCAAAGTCAGGTTTAAAACTCAAAATACACAACCTTGTAACCATTAATGAGAAATTTTAACTTTATGTATAATAGGCCTAAAGCCTCTGGTTTAGCTTCTATTTATAGGAGCTGTCTCATTTAAGAGAAACCACAGGAAAGTAACAACTACCTGAATAACAGAGAGTTTACAGGATTGGGCTCAATACATGATTAATAGTTTGTGCAATATATTTTGGTTTGACAGGTATTTTGGCCTACATTCCTACAGATGCTTGAATATATGCGGCTTGTGAAAACACTCATTAAATACACCAATTTTTATTTTTGTCTTAGGTGAGGGTGGAATAATGATTTAAACTAAATTGAGAAATTAAGCATCCATGTTAAATATAGCATCTTAGGTTTATTGTGTGTACAGTAAGGGAAAGTGTCTGCATACTCTGCTTTGATAGCAAAACGTGCTTAAGTGGCTGAATCTTATTTACATTAACTGGCATATCTTTTTTTCCTTTAGTGATGTTCTATTTGTTTCACAGATATTGAGAGACGTGAACAAAACCAATGAATATTTCTAAGCAAAATGCTTAAAAATTGGTATTTTCAAAGTGACAGAAATATTTAATTTCAGGAATGTTTATGTTCAAAATAGAGTATTGCACTGGGAGAATTTACATGTTTCAGCATCATTTGTCAACAGTGTTTACAATAGAAGTGGTATCTTTCAAATGCAGCATTTACAAGTCACCACTTGTCATTAAATGTAACTGTATGTTCAAGAGGTTTGTAATAAATAGCCTTTAATTAAACTGGGGACTGTTAGAGAGTTTCTGTTGCCCTTTGAAGTTCTTAATTATGAGTTGTATACAGCCTTTATGGCACACTTAAGGTTAAATTAAATAATTAAAACATACCTCCAAGATAAATATAAAGACTTTGCATGTTTTAATTAAATTTCTGAATTTCAAGGTTTTTAAAATAACAACACGTTTTGATTTTCTTGTACTGGCATACTAGAATGCTACATATATTAAACAAAAAATCAGTAGCTTTTTATGGGAATAATCGCTAAGCATGACGCATGTAAATGAGCTATTTTCTATGCATGGCTGGCAAAAGTGCTAATTAAATAGTTGGTATTCAAGGCTATGCTCGTTCATTGTTTAGTGACATACAAATCCAGCGATGTGTGCCAGCAGACATTTTAAGTTGAATGTTTTCTCCTCTGCGCTCTTTGTCATGAAATGGTGGCACCATGATGAGAACACTAGTGTAAGCAAAACACTGAAATATACTATAATAACGTTTTAACCATGTAGCGACACTAGTCTAGTTTTCTAATGAATTTGTAATTTCTTTCTTCTTATAAGGATGTTACAAGTTTTCACTGATGCATATTATATCATACACGAGTCATTTTCGCACTAAATTTGCATAAAATGGCTAAATGCTAATGCACCAAATGGGGCTTACTATATATGGTACAGTAAATATGCCCTTGCAGGTTTCCTGCAATCAATCTCCTGTACTTCATTAGCAGCCAGATAACAGTCCGTTCTGAAAAGGAAAAACTATTGTGTGTTTGCTGAGAACTTATGATGCCTATGATGATTTCTACATGATGATTAGAACCTAGTCTAGAATTAGAATTTGCACGAGACTGAAAATAAAGTTCCTTGGAAAGTGCATCTAAGTGGTCCCCCCTGAAAGCAGCCTTGTGCTGCTAATAACCACCAGACGGTTCATTGAGACTTTCCACATTTAGCACTGAAAGCCAGGTTTAAAATCTACTTAGCCCATGCTTTTAATTTTGCAATGCTTGGTATATCTCTAACACTCCCTGATAAATCTATAGTCACCAAAATATCACCAGCTCCTCGCTGTTTCTCAGGGCAAGTTAAAATGCTGTTCTTCTCTTATTGTTACATACACTCACCTTCCACCCACAGTAATTGCTCCTTCCTTGTCTTCCAGCTAATAGAAATTACATATATTAGCCTACATGTATTTGAATTGATGGCACAATCACAGTAGGAATGGCATCGCTATTGCGATATTAATAATCCAAACAAAAACTTTACATTTAATGACGGAAACTTTGTTCTCTCTTTTTTCTTTTTGACATCTGGAACGTTTTTGTACCTGGTGCAAAAAAACCCCTGCTATTTAAAAATAAATGTATGCTTTGCCCTACAGTTATTTTGAATTAGTCTTTATAAATAATTAAGTAATGCATAATATATTATTTAGATGCAACCATCTTAAGAATTTGAGTGGTATTTCAAATACAATTATAGTAATTTATTTATCAGTGAAAAATTTACATAATCACACTTCAAAATCCAGTGGACTGGAGGGATATTAGAAGGACACCCAGGAACGTGCGTAATGACTCTGGGCATTAGACTAACTTAATAACATAGTGATGCGCGAGATGTTATAATATCTAACGCAGCTATATTTGATGAATCATTTTTAAGTGATGAAAGCCAAACATGGTTTTCTCTTTCCAGTTTTACTTTAAGAAAAAGACGAATTTTAAACACGGAATAGGAATTAGACCATTCTATAGGAAATATATTATTGTTCCTACTAGAACAGAAGAAAATTCAAGTATTATTTGCAATGAAATCCTGGAGCCTCTCTTCTTTGTCTGCCAGAGGAAATGTTGATTTTACTACAATGTCGTTAAATGGTTACTTGATTTTGTGTAGTTATTTCAGATGATCTATTGGTCATCAGTGGTAAAGGGCAATACAGGGAAGAAATGAAAGTTTTCTGTCTTATCAGTGTAGACAGACGTAACTCACTCCTGGTAACTACGTCACACTATGGAACTTCCCTCAGCCCATGAAGTCTTTTTTGAGGCAAATGAGGTAGAGCTTACGGATATGATGGAGCGCAGTGAACTCACTTCATGACGATGCATGTGCAGATACAGATCACAGGTTTTCCAGGTTCAAACTTAAAAGACACATACAAACACGCAACTTTGTGTATGCCAATTCTGTCCATTTATATGCCTCTAAAGTAAAAAGAGTATCTATGTAGCTGTCATATAAAACCAATTTATGCCATTTGAAAATTATGGGAATTTAGAGGAAGACATAAAATTAATATTCTTATATTTCCCAACAATATATTTATGCCCACTGGTAAAATATCGGTACTTCATAAAATCCTCAGTACTTCACTGAACAGTAACCTATGCAATGCATGCTTACACCAATTCACACAGAATCACACAATTAGAGAGAAGGAGTTTTTAATGGTCTGTTTCAAAGCAATTTTTTAATACAGAAAAATAAGTGAAGAATTAGCTCTAGTTCCGTTTCAGCCCATACCACCATACTTTCTTATGCACCTGCAGAAAATTCTGAGATGTTACAACAGCAAGTGCTTTCTGTGACAAACAGCTGAAGACAATAATCCATACTTTATGCAAAAGAGTGGTAATTTTACATTTCCTGATGTACCACAGCCGCTGCTGAGTTAGACAGGTGAGAAGAAATTGCAAATGCGTGATCCCATCCTCGCTGTGCAGGTTTTCTGTTACTGACTCCAGCTTTCTCACACAAGGTTATTGTGTGTTAGATTCCAATTACATTAAACTGTTACTGTTATTCTCATGATAATTATATTATTTTATAACACCCCAAACTCTTCTTTCCTAAAGATAATATTCTACATGACAATGAGAGCGGAGTATTTTTTATGTTAATGTACCTTTCAGAGAACTGACATTATTAACAGAATAAATGTAACTTGCTTGAAAAGACATCGCTTTAAAAAAAATGGATTTTAAAAAACAATTATATGGCCCTTTTCATGGGCACAGAGTTTATTCTGGAATTAAAGTGATCCCACTCAGACCATACAAGTCCTTTTAGAATAGGCAAAATGCTGGTCCTACTCGAGTCCGAAGACAGACCGAACAAGCTTTGACCCAAAGCACAGGACACTAGTTTTTCCCAACAAACTCTTCTTAGGCTCTAAAGAAGACAAATTACTGACCATTTCCCATTGTCTTTTATTTATGAAGTTCATTTTGAGCTAGCTTCCGCTTTCTCCATGCTGATACAGAAACTGGAGGTCAAAATGCTAAGCAGAAGGTAGCTCCTTACCAGAGTCTCCTATGCACTGGTAGTTTCCTTACTTTCCTTATCACACGGGTCTGCTGGTCCTGCTTGCTGCTGCAACCCTACTGATATGCCACCTGGCTTCCATAATAATCCACAAATCATTGAGCAAATGAAGAAGATCTATGTTCTCACCACACACGATGCTCCAGCGTAGATACTTAAACCATTTAGGAGGAGTGAACACCCATTCACCATTACTTTCCAACGTCACATGCCTCAGATTGCAGTCAGAGCTGAAGGAACTGAAAAAGGTGGCAGCAAAGCACCTACACCTGGAGGAGCAAGGTCAGTTTTGCTCTGAACTCTATGAGTCCCCTGATTGTTTTTACATTAAGTATGCGTGTATTTGCCATTCTAGTATAAACCACTTCAGAAATATGTCCTTACGGTGTAGCCTAGGCACAAAAATTTCCAAGGCAAGTGTTTAAAGATATAAAAACAAACAGCATCTCAAATGGCTAAGGTACCAAAGACTCCTTTCCAAAACATTATTCCTTCACTTACAAGGTGCTGGAAGCATCCGCACTCACATCTGCAAGCAATGCACTCAAACTCACCACAGGCTCCAGAACCAAGCGTGCTCTTACAGCACCAACGCGGAGATGACCGCTCCCGATGGGGTGAGGGCCCACCTTGGCAGGAAATTATTAACACAGAAAACGGTCTGGCATGGAGGGGGCGGTGGGGGGGGGGGGATAAAAAAGAAAAAAGCCCTGGCCCAGGCAGAGCACCGCTGCGACGGAGGGCAGGGGTGGTCACACCCGCTATGGCGGGCTGAGCTCCGTCTGACGGCACTCCGGAGCCAACACGGTGTCATTAGCCCCGCGCAGCGTGATTTCTCCCTAATCCCTCCTGCAACTTACAAGTTTAAATGTCCATACATGATGTTATTAACTGCCTCTAGCAACCGCTTAGGACTCAGGTTTTATTAATTT
This sequence comes from Podargus strigoides, assembly GCA_028020825.1. Taxonomy (NCBI): domain Eukaryota; kingdom Metazoa; phylum Chordata; class Aves; order Caprimulgiformes; family Podargidae; genus Podargus; species Podargus strigoides. Next base: position 86,299,348 of record CM051663.1, on the reverse strand, counting down.
TTTTCCCTTTTTTTGGAGGGCGAGGGGTTTTTTTTGGAGCCTCCGTCGGCAGACGAGCACACCGGCGCCGGATCAATAGCGATAACTCAACTACTCGGCAACGGGGTACCGGGGAAGGGGGGGGCGGGGAGGGGCTGGCTGCTGCGAGAGGCGGCTCGTCGTACGGCGGCCAGCACTAATTAGCGGTAACTGCTAACGACAATTAACAGCGGCCGTCAGCAACGCAGCCCCGCGGCCAGAGGGGACGGGCGGTGAGCGGGGGTGGGGGCACAGGCGCGGGAGAAGCACGCAGCCCCGGCCCGCCGCACCGGCCGTCAGTCTCCCGGGAAACACCAATCAGCGCTGCGGCCGCTCCGCGGGGGCGGGGCCGCGCGGGCGGCTGCCCAACGGCTAACTCCCGGCGTGCCCCGCGGCGGCCGGCCGCCATCTCGGTGAGGGCGCAGGGGTCGGCGGGGCGGGGCTGGGCCTCGGCGGATTCTGGCCCCGGCGCCGGGCCCGCGGCTGGTGCTCGAGCGGGCGGGGATTCGGCTGGGGGAGCCGTGGAGGTGCTGGCCAGTGGGCTGGGGAGCCCTCAGGCCCAGCGCGGCCTCCTCGTTTGCCAAGGGATACTCTCCAAGCTATAGGGCCGTTTCCTTCCGTGGGAGGTCAAGGAAGAGGCCTTACCCTTTGCCCCTGTGTCTGTCCACTGTGAGCGATACTCTCACTGCCTCCTTGGCAAACCGGGCTTCAGTATTCGGTTTTTCCTATTATTACTGTCAGATATGGGACAAGATCCAAATTCATGACGCCTAATGATATTTGTTGACCTATTCTGCTTCCAGTCCAAATCGTACAGAAGCAGGAGCGGGCAGCTGGCAGGCTGGTCCCTGAGCGGCACTTAGGAGGACAAGCACTGCAAGGTTTGTCTCATTCATAGCTGAGCAGCAGTAGTATGGAATTAAGGAGGAAAAGAGCTTTTTGAGCATCGGCTTTAAAGACACAGACTGAACACCCAGCACCATTCCCTTCCCCCTGCATTACATGCACATCTAAAATTCTCAATTCAGCAGCCTGGCGTGGGGCTCAGTCCTGCTCCTGCAAAGCCAATGGTGCAGGTTCGTCCCTGTCAGACTCTGGCCATAGAAGTTAGTCTCCACACTAGCTTTACACCACATGCTACGAATGTGTATGCATATATACATGCATGTATGTTTATAGTTGCACACAAGTGAGATCTCCAGGAAGAATGAAACAGATTACTGTTGATAGACAACGGCAAAGCTAAAGGGCTCATTTCTCCTTTCCCATTCCCTCCCAGAAAGGCGCACAAAGAGTGCCCTAATTTTTACCTCACACACTCACCATTTAGTTAGGGAATTTAATTGTCAAAGTCTGACATTTCCTTTCTTCTGAATTAAAATAACGGAGGACATAAGGGATAATTAACGTGCTCATCCCAGGGTGAGCAATCTATGGAAGCGGTGTAAATTTTAAAAATCTCAGTGGACTTTTTTCATTGAGTCTCTGTGGGATTGCTGCGCACCCACCCCCACCCCCTTCTGGAGGTAGCCGACAGACATCAGAAAACTTCAGTTCACACGGGCAGGGTGGGATCCACCCTGATGGACAGCGTGCCCTCGGCTTCTCCGCAAAATGAAATATTTAACAACATCTATTTTAATTGAAACAGAAATAATGAATCCACCCGATGCTAATGCGTATTAATGGCAACTTTAGGGAAGGGGGAAATGCAGTCAGGAATATGCCTGTTCATACAAACAGCCTTTTCTGGAGGGCTGGACCCCCCCCGGCTGCCAGCTATTGTACGGCGGGCACGGGACTGGAGAAGGCCTGGCTTCTCTTTCTACCTCCGCAGACAGGTTTTAAGCACCTGCCTGCACTACCCTGCCTCTGCTCCGAGCTCAGATGGTCCCAGCTGCCCCTCACTCACAAGTGGTTGCATGAGAAAGTCAGAACTAAGGCAATTTCTCTGGCGCCAACACCTGCCCAGCCAGCACACCAGCCTTCTGCCTGCACTGCACACCAGCATCCCCAACATCCAGTGCTGCAGGTGATGGCCCTGCTGGGAAAGGCAGCGGGTGGAGCCGCCGAAGGGGCGCGTTACTTGGCACAAGGGTAGTTACTCATTGTGAGGTTTTGTGCCAGGAACTGTACAGTGCTTTATGAAACACGGACAGAATTGCAGTCACTTAGATTTAAAACACAGACATTTGAATAAAGCACACACGACTAACTCCTCGTGGTGTCTTTAGCCTGTTTCTTAGTCTGCACTCTGCATAAATGCTGAACAGAGGACTAAACTGAGTATCACTCATAACATTATCAAGTGAGGAGGAAAAAAAAAAAAGAGGAGTAGTAAAAACCGAAAGAACTGGAAACATTCCTTCTGGTACCGAGGTCTACACCAAGATGCCCTGATGGATTGCCTCCAGCACCTGAAGAAATGCATTTCCCACTGCTTTGCTTATCAGTTTCAGCCTTATTTCTGCTACACATTCAAGGAGAAATCTTCCCCTACACTCAGAAGAAGCAACTCGTTTACTATGGAGTGCACTTATTAACATTGTATCAGACCCAAGCTGGAGGGCTGCCATAATTGCTGAATACAAGCTTGTTCACATAGTTTATTTTCTTAATTACATAAGAAGCAGTTTAGTAACTCAAACTTCTCAGAAAACGATCAGCCAGCTCTAGGCACTGAACCCCAGTTCCCATCAGAAAATTAAAATGTTTATTTGGCTAAAATAACTTGTAAATGAGCTCTTTTTTTTTTCTCCCCCGCTTCTTTTTGTATTTCATGCATTGTAGACCCCAGCAATGGTATTAGTTCTAGTGTGGGAAAATATTATAATTGAGATCTGGTAAGTTATTTGCAGACTTCAAGTTTTTCTTTACACTGTGCTGACATTTAGTACATCCCCAGTGAGGAAAACAATGATGCCATTCATGGCTCTAGACATAGATTTCAATCGACTTAAGCGGGCACAATGAAACTTGGTCGTTCACTGGTTACCCATATTGTGTTCTCAAATTTTCTCTCAGCAAAAGTATAATGACTCAGTATTGTATGGTTGCATAGACAAGGGCCCAGAACAAGAGACACTAGTTTTGTCTGACGGTGTGAGAAAGTCGCGAAGGGATCTTTTCTTCCAGATGGTGTTAAATTCAGCTGCCTTTTTAACATTGGCCTTGCACAGCAATCTGCTGCTCCCTTTTCACAAAGAATAAGCCTGGGTCCCTGCTAGTTAACATGCGTACTCACGCAACCTGCAACTTCACTCCAACTGTTTTACAATGCACCAGTATGCTAAATAAACTTGATCCGGTCTCTCCCAGTGCTAAACTGGCCTTCAAAGAACTGCTCCACTGGTATGTACGCTTCCCCCCCGCGCCCCGCCCCCCCCCGTTACATAAAGCTGTATATAGTTTCATTATATATTTTTTTCCCCCACAAGTTTCAAGGAAGTGGCACCTAACAGGCAGATAATCCTAGGAAACGTTACTGGATGCGTTAGCTTCTTAAAGCGTAAACTTGGAGAGCATGTGCTACCACATTTCCCAAGTCAGAAGTTAGGCATGCAGGACAAAAAAAGGGGGAGAAACGGGGCACTTTGCTCCTAAAGCACTGAAGGAGTAACAATAACAATAATAACAATAATAACCAAAAGTATTTTATTGATTGGTAGACACGTAACAATAATCAGGTACAAAACACTTGGGTATGACAGTGGCCAACACGCCATAGGGACAGTGATATTTTTTGCAGATGCTTCCCTTCACAAATTTACATCACTGACCAAGACGCAAGTAAAGGCTCAAGTAAATTAACCCCGTTCAATGCCTAAGTAAACAAGGAGTTTCCCCGGAAAACAGCTTATTGCCCTAATTGAAGCTCTTTGAGGAAGAAAACCGCGTACTTTGTCATGTAAATGTTAATTGTAGTAGACAATGCCTCTAGGTAAATAGCCCCCTCTGGACAGGCAGTAAATGAGAGGCGTGCGGGCACTCTGCGGTGAAAGGCTGGTGGCACAAACGGGGTTCGGGATGTAAATAAAGAAGGGTCCACCGCTCACCCGCGGCTGCAGCAGTAGAACTTTGGCACGTGTAACCCAGCCAAAAGGGGGATTTTCCTCAAAAACAGCCTGGCTGGGGTCCCGGCCGGCCCTGCTGGCACCCACCGGGCGAGAGAGACCCTCCGACCCCAACTGTGGTTATTTGGGCAGCTACGGGGAGGATGGGGTAAGTTTTGAGGCTAAAATCTTTGTTTTAAATCGGCAGCACGCCTGCTGCCGCCCGGACCTGCTGGTCCCTTCACCTCCCGCTGTGTGACGCGAAGGCCAATATTCCCACCATAAGCCCCAAAACAATGTTTTAAATAAGCAGATTGTAAAGTTAAAAAAAACCCAACACAAACAAACAACAACAACAAAAAAGCCTCCAACACAAGGGCATCGCCGAGCCGCGTTCACTGGTATCTCATCTTATTTTAGTGTGCCTGGGAGAGGTGCGGTTCCCAGGACAGTATCACACACGGGTGTGCCTCTGGGAAGATGTTCAGGTCAAGTCCAAAAGGGAACTGTTACCCTACACATCTAAGAGCCCGCTCCGTTCCACTGCCAGGGGTGCCCGTGGTTACAACAGAGCAGCAGCACTACAAACAGTATTTGTTAAAAACACGGGGATGTCCGCAAGGCCAGCCCGCCACGGCTGCTCTTCCCTTCTCCCACCGGGCCCGCTCCGCACACCCACCCCACCCACCTCCCCGCGCCCCCCCACTCCGCCGTCCGCGGGAGAAGGGCGGAACTTGCGCCCGGGCTAGCAGGCGGCATCCGCGGCAGCATCCCCTCGCCTGGCAGCCCGCGGATGAGAAATGCTGTCCTGGGGTGGGGGAGGGGAGGAATGGGGGGCTCCCCCTGGCTCCCCCCGCCGCCCCCTCCCCCGGCCCCCCGCCGCGCTGTCTGTCACGGACTGCCGGGGTACGGCGTTGCCACTTGCCCCGAGCGTGGGAACGGGAGCGCCCAGCCTTTCACATCATCTCCTGCACGCCGTTTAACGGAATCAATTAGGCAAGACAGACCCTCCGCTTCCCCACCCCGCCTTCCCCCACCCCCTCCACCCCTCCGTCGTGGTGGGTTTTTTTGTTGTTTTGGTTTTTTTTTTTTTTCTGTCAGGTCTATATACGTCCTAATTATTTCGGTTTGGGATGCCAGAGCTGTTTCCTGGATAGATCTGCTCATCCTTACACAAAAAACAGAGAGGAGGCGCACACGTGGGTTTTGGAGTAAATGTCACTTTCATTTCCAATGCTAGGCGCAGAGTAAGAGACAGAACATTTTTTAACACTTTGACAAGGGGGGAGGCGAACTCGCCTCCATCGTGTCTTTCTGCTTCAGTAGCTTCCTCAAGGAAACCCTCTCCGAACAGAGAAGCATCTGTCCTCGCGTTTTCAATAGAAGAATAAAAATCAGCCATCTTTCCTCCCCCTACCCATCCCCCCCCCATCTTAGTGCAGCTCCGCCGAGTTCTCAGTAGATATAAATTATTAACCTTCCCTACACTTCGGTGTAAACTTTTTCTGAAAGCCTGCTTTCACGTTATTTGAAATAAATCCTGATGCTTTGTCTCGGATGCACACAGGCAGCTTTTGGATTGGTTTGGTGAGGGTTTTTTGTATTTTGGTGGGTTTTTTTTCTCAGTTTAGTCCACGCTGTTTCATCACCACCACCGTCATCTTCATCACCAACTACTACCACCTTTATTCGAAAGGCCGTTTCATTGCGATGAATCATTTTGCAAAATTTAACTCGCATTTCCAAACAGTTTTCTAATAGAAAAAAAAAATAAATTAAAAAATCCTCTTAGCCCAGTTGAACGTTAGCTGGTCCAGGTCTCTATTTGTTAATTCAACAGCAATAGTTGCACATGTATTGTTTACCACCGGCACCAATTCCTCTGTGCAGCGTCTGTCTCTCCATTCTGTGCCATCTGACGACTTCATGTTTTGTTATAGGTATGCCATTTAATTTCCTCCACTCCCACCTTCGGCTCTAAAAATGTTAGATTCAGCGTTCCTGACCTTTCTCGGGTTTTTTACTGTCTCTCGCAGTGGTCTTTCATTCTCACACGCTGTACGATGATCTTGAAGGAGTTTTTACTTTCGGTTATCTAGCTTTATGAAGACCAAAACACTCATACAGCTAGATAACCAAAGATAACAACTCGCTTCCCGCAAAGCATTTTTTTTTTTTTTTTTTGTGGGGTGTTTTTGGGAGGGTTTTTTGGTCCTTGCTAAAATCCAGATTCTTTCTGACAAAACAGGCGTATTGTTTCCTCCAAGAGTACTAGCGGTGCTTTAAAATATTCGTCCTTTTATACAATCGTGACCTAGTTTGCCTGTCTGCGTATGTCTGCAGCTAGTCACATCCACAAGAGATCTGTTGCCTTCAAAGTTTATTCCGAACTTTTCCTTCCAGCCAGTAATTTCCGGCAGCGATAGTCAACAATTCGTCTGTTAATACCAGAAAATAAAACCAGCTATTTAAAGTGTCAAGCTGCGTTAAGAGTGAGAAGCATCCATCCCTTCGCAAGGCCTCTATTTTGCATTGTAAATCTCTCCGTTCTCACGAAAGACTCTTTAGCCTCTATAAAGATGTAAAGCCATCGGCAGTTTCCAGCGCAGCGTAAGGAGGAAGAAGGAAATTTTATTTTTTTTTTAAATAAAAAGGAAAAAAAAAATCCCATTTCGGTAGAAAGTAAGAAGATGATTCGAGGATGCAGCTCCTGATCCCTTTAGATTATGCATGGCACACAACTATTTACCAAACGGTGGCAGCTTGATTGCAAATATCTTGCGTGCGTGTGTGTTTTTGGGGGGGAAGATCCTCGCTTCCTCGGGGCTCCCAGGGCTGGGGAAGAGGAAGATGCGGTCTTGACGGCTTGCTGCTGCCCCCGGTCTGAAAGAAGGAGAAAAGGGCCATCATTGGAGGGCTTTCATTGCCAAAATGTGGACCAGCCCGGCAAGGTCAGAGGTCCTGGACCGCGGGAGACCAAGGTAATGATGATGTCATGAGAAACCTCAAGTACAGAGGGCTATTGCTATGCATGAGTGCCCAGGGAGCGGCCCCGGCCGGCGGGACCGAGTCCGCCTCGCCTCCAGCATCGCCTCCGCCGCCGCTGCCGCCTGCAGGGAGATCCGCCCGCCGCCTTTACCTTCCTTCTCCTGACAGCCCGCACCGCTCTCATATCCACAGACTGGAAGAAAGCTCTCTCTCTCTCTCTAAGGACAGATAAAAGCGTTCTCAGACCCGGGGAGCGCCTGTGCCTGCCTTTCTCTTCTGGCAGCCTGCGTTTCTGCAGAAGAGATGCAGAAGCAAACCGGGCCTTGCTGCCTGAGGCCGGGGACCGGGTCTGTGCTACGCAGTGAGTCGATGTGTAATTGCACTGACAATTTGCTCTGCTGCCTTGTGTCTCCGTATGTGTGTCTGTGTGGTGTTTCTTTCATGGCTCCGCATCTCGGGGGTGTTTCGCGCCTTATGGTCATTTGGAGGTGTTTACACCGGGACGGTTGTGCAAAGGCGTTTTCCTCTGCCTGTCTGCTGGGAGAGCTGTGAGCAGCAGGCTCGGTGCATCTTATAGCATCTATACCCTTCCTCCCCTCCCTCCCACCCCACCCTGTCCTTTCCCAGCCTCTGTGTATGTGTCTCTGGGTTAGAATGCAACACAGGTGAACATCGCAGGAATGTTTACCTAAGGCCATATATCATCTAGCGAAATGCCTTAACAAAACCACTGATTTATCCTTTATTTTTATTAACTTCGTACTCAGAGTGAAGAAATGCGTGCTAGTGTTACTCAGGGAACCGACGGAGGCAAGTCTTCCTCAACTGTTTGAATGCATTATGTACCGGTTTAGGATTTAAGTCTCTCAGCTCCCCCTCCCCCACCCCCAAAAAAGTACATTACACTTTGAATTATTTAACAGTATAATTCATATAGAATTTTTCTAAGTCTAAAGTGCAAACATTAAAGGCCTCTTGGGTATACGTGATAAAATGAATCTCCTCGCTGAGATCTCCTATATTTACTGTTGAAATTAATAAATGCACTTCAACAGCTCCTGCATGCTGCAGCCGGCACAGGATGCACACTGAAAAATTCAGCACAGACAGAATATGGACTGCTCCACACTCCTCAAGGAGTCGTGACTCAAAAGTCATGCTGCTACTGCTGTTCTAAGGTACAAAATAAAACACGTTATCGTGCTCTCTGTTCCTGTAGTCAGTACACCACGCTGCATTTAGGTACGCCTGTTTGTAAATTAACCTCTCTTTGCATATGTTGAGGGCTTTAAGGTGAAATTTTTAAATGCGTGGAGTCAAATTGAAGTTTTGTTGCTCTGTGTTGGCCGCATAGCCTGCTGACATGATAAAGCCTATGTGTGCTGGTGTGTACGTAGAGGAACCGTATGTATATGTGTCAGTCTAGGTACTTGTGTGTGCATGTGTTTAAATGTATATGTAGGTGTATGTGGTTATACTGTAAAATGTCAACTGCATCAACCAGTCCATTTTTTATCATAAGTTACTACTACAAAAGCATGAAAATGGGGAAGGAATCTCATTTGTCAGACAAGCCCTCAAATTAGTACTGCCACCAAGAAGTAACACATATACATTGCTCATCTGCCACATCTTGAATTCCTATCACTAACGAAGCCAGCCTCTTGTGCTTTCGGATTTTCAGCTTTTGCAATCAACCATTTCTTTTTTCAAACAGGGATTACATACCCTGGTATAGGGGGACACTGCAATTTACCACCAGTGCTTTGTACCTGAGAGACGTGAGAGCTATAATTGTGCCAGTGATCTTGGTGGAAAACACAAAGCCTGGCACAAAATGGTTAAAATTCTTATAATGCTGCATTATGAGTTACCAAGCTTCTTCATTACCTTTCAGGCAATTCAGGCACAACAGGGATGACCGAATCAGACGTCTGATACATCCAGAGGCACATGATCATTTTGATATTATGTAAAATTCTAATGAGCTTTTCAGAATTGTCAGATAGGCAGGAGGGTGCTTTTTCCTGGTGATAGCTAGAGGCAGCAGCGTTGGTGATCAGGCGTGTGTTGTACACAACAGGCTTGTGAGCTTATGCATTAAATCCTTTCAGTAAGAGGCATGAAAATTCAAATGTTCCTCGTGTATATGTGTGTGCACCTATCCTTAGGTATGTGTATGTATAATGCATGTTAACACAGATGCACGTTAATGCATGCATGTAAAATGTCACCATTCACTGGATTTACAGTTAAATGCAAGACATATTATTGCAAATTGGTATGCTTCAAAGATGCAAGATGTACCTTTAAAACACCAACCCCTTTTCTCACAACCCCCTCGTGTACACACTGACTAGGGAAGTAACTGCAATACACCTGTCACGTTTTATTGATAAATCATTGGAGCCTCAGTAAGTCAAAAGAGCCAACATGACGATTATGACCTAGCTGTTCATTAGCCATATTACCAGTTACGTTTCCTGACAGGCACCTCGTAGGGCCTTGAAATCGACGGGTATCCAGTCAGAGTTGCTCAAATGTATTTGCTTATTCTGAGTATCACAAGAATGCATGCAGCGGTTGTAAAAGACATTCCCAAGACTGCTGTGCTGCCTTGGATGTGGAAAGTTCAGACAATGTGTAGTTCTGAAATCACTGCCCAAAAATATCACCTGTATTGTCAAAGGTGGCTGTCAACACTGCCTGCTCCCTTCCTTATTTATAAAACTTGTTCATTCCAAAATCATGGTAGAAATGGGCTGCGAGTTGGAAGACAGGGAACCCAAACGTTGACTTTTTGTTCCTTCCTTCCTAATAAATTCCTACTAATGGCCTGTAGATGAGTATGTGATTGCCATGCTTGTTTTCTAATCTTTTTATAGGTCTCCAGATGGCTGTGACGTAAAGAAGCATCCTGCGTGGATTTCTTAAGCACAGTCTCCACTGACTTTGAAGAGGAATGCTTAAGATTCTCTAATTATTGCAATCAGACCCTCCTCCTAATGCCAGTCTCCCCACTTTCTGTGGGGAAGGCACAGAGAGGCTCCCCCTTAAACTGCTGTAAGGTACATAGGAAGAACGTAGCATTACATAAATCCCCTTTTCCGCACTAAATTACAACAGAATTCGCTTAGATGTAAGCCACGGCATGCCAGTACAGCCCAGGCCACCTTTCCCTGCGGAGCACCCTTCCCTCCCAGCCAGGTAAGTCACTTGACTGGTTGCCTTTCTAATGAAGGTGCCTCATCATTGCTTTTGTGACCACAACTTCATTGCAGGCAGCTGTAGATAATAATTCTGTTACGTTGGAGTTATGGTATGCAAAGGGATATCTAATATAAATCCAAGTTCAAATTCTTGGGGAAAAAAAAAACCAAAACAGCTAAACCTGGAGTCGGTAATTACATATGGAAAGACTGTGTGCTGTTAAAGAACATATATTCGTATCTGTTGGTGATGCATATCATATCGTCTGACTTTTATTAAGCACAAAAATAAAATTACCGTTTCCTGTCATGATTGTCACTCCCTGTGGTCTATCTACGTTGTCTAAGTCTGAAAAAAATGGGGGGGGGGGGGGGGGGGGGGGGGAGGGGGCGGAAAGTAGCAAAGGATCTTAATATAAACATTTTCAGTGTTTGGTCTTTGGTCATGAAATACATGTGAACCGGTAAACCTGTGGGCCTTCAGAAAAAAGGGCGCTGAGTACGTTAACTGTTGAGATTATTAAATGAATCACTAAAACACTTGGCTCTAGATTAAAGGGGGAAATAACTAGCCACATTTCCTGCAGATGATCTGATGTGACACAAAACAGAGAGGGGTCGTGTACCCCGGTATCTACAGGGTTAAATGGGGTAATCAATATTTACAGGAAATAATAAAAATAATACAATAAAAAAAACCCACACCAAATTGCATCGTTATTTCTGCAGAACTATGCTTAAAAACAAAAGGTTAAGAACATTATTTGGGGCTGCTGAATAGAGGTGACGAAGAGCACAGAGGCAGATGTAGGATTTACATACTCTAAGCTGCCAGCTACTTAATAAAGGATGGAGGCTCCACCTAGCCTTCAGTTCAAAATATGCAAAACACATTAAACCAGCGTTTCCCCTCTCCATTATCCCAGCTCTTCCAGACTGCCCGTGTCCTGGAACAGGGATCACTGGGAAGGCATGCTCTCTATTTACAGTCCTGCGAGCGTATCAAGACCCGCGAGAGTAAATAAATACAACGTAAGCTACTCGCTTTCATTGCATGATATCGACCGCATCAGCCTCAGCTAAAAAAGCGCATTATTATTATTATCATCATCATCATTATTGTAATTATTATTATTACTTCCCAGGGAGCAACCGAGTTCTTCTGCTTCACGGTGAAGCAGTTTCACGCGTTTCACGGACCGGGGGTGGACCTGAGTTGCGGAGGGATGCTACTGGTTTTGGTGGGAGGGATGGAAGGATGCAGCAGAACACCCTTGGACGAGTCCCCCGCTCCAGTGACACCCGGGGCCGGCGTCGGCGGCACTTCATCGGCCCTCTGCGGGCTCCGACGCAGCCATCCTTTCCTTTACCCCCCAAAGATGCGCTCCTGAGCCAGGCTGAGCCGCGCCGAACCAGGGCCGACGCACCGTGCGCCGCTGCCAGCATCGCCTCGGCCGGGAGGGGTGGAAGAGTGGCAGGAGCATCACGCGTTTATCAGCCACCCCCTATTGCGTGTTTTAACCGGGCTGCATTTTGGATAACCCGTAAAGTGATGTCTGCTTGCTCCAAGTGACCCACTACGTGCAGAGAATGGACTAACTGCAGCGAGTCATCCCTTGCACCCTGGCCAGCTGCAAGATAAGCTTCAGCTTCTTTTTTTTTTTTTTTTCCTCTCTCTCCTCCCCCCCCCCCTTTTTCTTTTTTTATTTAAAAAAAATATATTTTTTTTTTCTTCTTCCTTTTTTAAATTTTTTTTTTTAAGTTTAAATATGTGGAGGCCACAGGAATTAGTTCCTACCCCTCAGTCCTGCGAGTGTTTGTACCTATGCCTGCACGCCTTCGGAGGGCATCCAGGCATCGCCCAAAAAAAAGCTCCCTGAAAAGCCTCATCTCTGCTTTCGTCGGCAGCCTGATGGATAATTAGCAGTCCCCCCTCGCCCCCAGCTGTACTCCACGACCAACAGGTTTAGCATCAGACGCACAAAACCGGCTAACCGGTGTCAAGCCGTAAACATTGCCTTGTAAATCACATTTGCCCCGCCGAGAGCGGGTGGAAGTGTCCGGAGCCCCACCGGGGTGACCCACTCTGCCCGGGGGCGGCGGCCCCAGCCCGGGCTCACACGGACCCGGGAGACCCCCACCTGCCCGGAGCTCAGCTCCCCTGGTTTTGCAGGTTATTCGGGATCCGTTTATCCCACATCCCCCGCACACACCCACCCCGCGATACTTACATTTCTTCGCCTTCACCACTCCCAAATCGCGGGGGTGAGCCGAGCCTCCGGTGTCAAACAAAGATCCTCACGGCCGAGCCCCCTCGGAGCAGAGAAGGCTCTTTCATATCTCCAGAAACTGACGTCTTTCCTCCCACTCCATGCCTATTTAAAAGTGCCGCTTAGCTCCACGTTGTCATCCTTGCGCCAGCGGCTCTATAAAAGAGTTATATATCTTCCATCCAGGGAGGCAGAAGAGAAGCAGAAAGTTGGCTTGGCTTTGGCTTGCTTTTTTTTTTTTCTTGCTTTCCTTCTCCCATTCCCCACCCCCCCGACCTTTTTCCATATTACTTCCTGCGCTCCGGATTAGAAAGTGAAGTGTTGTATGCGAGCTTCTGCAAGTTTGTTTTGGTTTGGTTTTGGGGGTTTTTTTTGGGGGGGGGTGGTTGGCCAAGGTCTAGTCCAGCCCTCTCTGCTGAGGAGGACGTGCTCTGAAATTCAACCAATTTCCCCAACGCTTTTGTTGGTGGTGAACTGAAGCCCTATTGTTCATCCATTGCCACGGTCTTTTTCAGTTCCTACTACACGGTTATGCGTTCCCAGAGATAATGAATTTGCACCAAAACCTCTCATGTCCCGTTCTGACAGACGGAACAAATTAGAAATGTCTAGTCTAAAGATGAGCGATGGCTACCTTTTCCTGAAGAAGAAGGAAAGCCCACATTGCTTTGGAAACTTTAAAAAAAAAAAAAAAAAAAAAAAAAAAAAAAAAAAAAAAAAAAAAAAGCAGCAAAAGGTCGAGTTTTTTAAGATGTTTTCCTCCATCTAATTTCTGAAGAAGAGTTTTTTCCGAGTCACTGTCATTTTTGGGAGTCACTGACGTTTTGTGCAACTTTTGTCCAAACCAACCAGCCGGCCAGCAGCGGGGGAGGGGGGGGAGGAAAGAAGGAAAATTATTTTAAAAATTAGAAAAACATCACGGTGCTAAGAAAATAGACTCTCTCCCCACCCCTGCTGTCATGCAAACTTGTGGCGTGACCTCTCTTCGCTGGGAGGAGGGTGTCCTAAAGCGCTGCCAGTTCCTTCTGTCCTCTCTCTCATCCATCGCTCCGCTCCGGCTTTGGTAACGGCGTGAAAACCCGTCAGAGCTCCGGGTGGGTTTTAGGGGGCGGGCTGGGAGAAGTTTGGGTGTGTGCCGGAGCGGGAGGTGTTCTGGGAGGGGTGGAGGGAGAGATGGAGGAGGGATGGAGGGAGGTGGTGCACGGCGAGGGGCAGGCAGGACGGTCCTTCCCAGGAGGAGGGGGCTATGGTACTGTCACCCCACACACACTCTGAGGCGGCTGTACACGATGTCCTCGGCCCTGCGTGGGCAGGTATCAAGAAATGTGAGTATGTGTGAGAGGGCTGAGAGGGGTGGGGGCGGGCGGGACAACACTCATAAATGAATATATTTGTATATATCCATGCTTCACCGGCGCACATATATATGTGTGTGTATGTATATGGTGCCAGGTGGGTGTCCCGCCTGGAGCGCGGCTGCAGGCAGCGGGGAGGTGCTCCGCCGTCCCTGGGCGTGATACAGGCGCAGATTTCCTTGGGGACAGCCCCATCCTCACCGCAACCCCCGATACCCCCGGCTGACAAAGAGAGCTGCGTGAGGACCCACCGCACACAAGCCCGGGATGAACCCAGGGAATTCAGGATCAGACCCCCGGCTGCACAATAAATAAATAAATAACCCTCAAACTGCCGAGAGGGTTTATAAGAGTCCGCGCCAGAAATACACTCGCGTTCCCACTCCTTGGCGTGGGCATGGAAGTTTGGTTGGGATGCTGCGATGCAGAGGCAGTGCGTGGGTGTGCGTGGGTGTGCAGCTGGATTGCGGCCGTGCCAAGGTGCGTGGAGATGCTCTGGTACGGCTGACGGCAGACTGACAACTAGATAAATAACCTCAGGAGGAAAGGAGGGAAAAATTCGGGTCCTATCAGAGAACAAATCCCCTTGCCCCCCTCCCCGCTTCCAGAAATTCCCCGGGCGTGAGAATTCCCCGCGCATCACGGCACACCGCAGCGTCTCCAAAGGGAGAGAAAGAAGGGCACAAACCCTTCTTCTCCACCCTCCGCCGCCCTCGTACCGGTCACTTTCCGCGGCCAAACGCCGAGTCCCCGCTTATATCGCTCCTCCGCCCCATACAGTGTGTGTCGTCCCCCCACCCGATCCTCCAGCCGGACCCTCGCACCGCGGTACGCGCGGAGCATCTCTGGGGGGATGCTTCGCCACCACTCGCTCAACACGCCTGTGTCACGCAGTAATGGGCGGGGGGGGAGAAGAAGGGGGAGATATATATATATATTTTAATTTCCTGAAGTTTTATATTTCCCGCTCGTCTCTTGATTAAGGCAAGCAGCAAATCACATCCCATTTGGAAAAAAAAAAAAAAAAAAAGTCAGGACGGGCCCCGTGGAGCTCTTGGGAGGTGGGCTTTGTTTTGGGACTGCGCGGGGGGAGCGCGGGGGGACGGACACAGGCTGCTGCTGCTGCCAGTGCTCATTTCATCGGTCAGGGGCTCGGAGTCTTGTCGGCTGTCTCCCCGGCCCGGCTCGGCCCGGCTGGGCGCGGAGCGGCGCTGAGCAGAGCGCACCCTCCGCGGCTGCGCCTCCGCCCCGCACTCCCCATCCCCTCCTCACGTTCAAGGTTTCACGGCGAGGTCACGTCCACTGACGTCAGCTGGAGGCGCACCGCACGTCCGACTACATTTACATACATCAAGGAAATTAGAGCAATAATAATATTTAAAAAAAAAAAAAAAGAATATGCAAATCCCGCCGCTGGAAGAAGAGACTGCGGATTCCCGGGGCGATCGCCCGTGTTGCGGGAGATCTTAATTCATGGAACAAAAAATCGGGCGTCCCTTTCCTTCTAAACATCATCATCATCACCAGAAACACCCCCGACGGGAGCGATCCGGGCCGCGGTGAGAAGACCCGGGCGGCTGCGGTGCTGATCCACCGCCGCGCCATCCTCCTCTCCTCCTCCTCCTCCTGCTTCTCCTCTCGGCTCCAGCGTCTATCATTTGTAATACTGATGTATATATAAAGGTATATTTGCATTTTTAAAAAATTTATTGAAAGTTACAGGCTGTCGCTTTTCCTTTGATCTCTCCTTTCTGTCTTTTTTTTTTTTTTTCCTAAATATCACCCTCCCTTTTTCTCTTCCCCTGTTTGTTTTCTTCTTTTTCATTTGCGAAACTGCTGTGTTTATGTCTTTATATACATATTTCCTCCATGCTTCTGTGCGTATAAGGCTACAAAAGATGCACAGCGTGAACACCACAAACCAAGGTGCACAAGATGCTGACTGGGTCTCAGGAAGAGGGGAGAGGAGGGAGGGTCTCGTTGCCCTGCTCAGCCATCACACCGGCACCTGGAAACTGGAAGACTGATCGCCCAATTAACTTCGTATTAAAAAAACTAACACAAAACCAAGAACCTCAACCCGAGATAGTTTTAAGATATAAGGCGATAATATAATATAATCGTGTGATAGGGACTGTTTCGAAGGGTTTATAATATTTCGTTGCTGTATTATGACCTATAAGCGCACTTATATCTACCTTGATTTCAGGAACCTTTTATGTCAAAATTTTCTCTTAAAATGTGCAGGCTTGGTAAGGAGAGCTTTCTCCGAGGAAGACATCTTATATGTTCTGCCCGAACTACTACACTATTAAATGTATTACATCTCATTCTAATGTGTGCAGCTTTAAACCCACTACCTAATCCTTTGCAGGGGAAAAAAACAACCCAAACATTTTCAGAGGTTATTTTAAAATATTGCTGATAAGCGTTAAACTTGCTTCCTCCGAAAATCCACAGGCCCGAAATGACGTTACAGACACGCTCGGCACGCTTCAGTTTACATTAATGGAGAAATTAGTACGAGAAAGAAGAGTAGTTTAAATCTGTTTTAAAACAGAGGGTTACTCTCTGTTTATAATCCTGGTGTGTCGTGTTTTTAAACGAGTAACGTTATTCCATTTTTTTAAAAAAAAAAATCAACACCCACCACACACATTTTCTTTCTGTTTTTCTTCTTTGAAAAAAGAAAAAAAAGAAAGAAAAAAACAGTCGAAGTGCACGCATAGGTAATTAATTACGCTATGAGTGACTTACCTGCATGAATGTATGGGGTAACAGTTCGCCCTCTCCAAAGACTATAATGTTTTTTGGGGGGTGGGAGGGTTTTTTGCAGTAAGGAACAGAGTGTGACGCCCGGTCTGTATCACTCGGTGCCCGTTTCATCACACGTATATTTATATAGATATTTAATTCTTTGGCGTTTCTCACGGCAGTTCCAGCACTGCCTCCGGCTGCCAGCTTCACATGCCCCTACGCTGATATGTCACCCAAGAAAAAGCGCTCAGATGGCTGCATGTAAAATAAAACCACCATAAAATACCCTAAAATGGAACCCGGCACCACCGCCCGTTGGGTTAGCTCTTCCCTGACCACACAGAGTAACTATTAATTAGGAAAGTAACGCTTCCACACGTTTTGATTAACAGCTAGTGCCGGGGACTCCCGACCTCCCTCCCCCGCTGTTGATTAGCGCACGTGCAGATCCCCCCCGCTGCGGATCCTGATTAGCATATGCAAATTGAGAAGGTGAGCGCGGAGGCGTGCGCCTGTGTGTCCGTTTGTCCGTCCCCGCAGGTCATCCGCGCTTACCCCCACCCTGTCCGCACCGGCCGCCTCCCCGATTGCTTACCCCGGCGGGACGCGGGGGGGGGTGTCCCGCTGCTGCCTCCGGAGCACCCCCCGGCCGGGATGCAGGGGGTCCACGCCGCAGCATCCCACCCCCACACGCCCCCCGCGGCGGCTCAGCGAATCACGGCGGCGATGTTTGAACGAAACCGGGGGAAGGGGGTGGCATCGTTCCCCTCCCCCGCTGCCTGTGCCACGGGCAGCGCCAAGAGAGCTGCCTCCCCCTCCCTCGCTTGCCACTTGAACATGAACTCAAGGGGTGGAATAGGAACAATAAAAACCGCCCCTCCCCTCCCTCCACCCATCCCCGCTCAGGCGTTACCTAATATCGGCCGTTTACAGCTGAAAAATACGGGCTACGCATCTGCACGGCTCGCCGGAGGTGCTCGCAACGCCACCGAAGTTGGCGGTTTCACGGACAGCAGCCCTGTATTTATGTATTTATAAATACATAAATAAATATAATCGCTAATAATGCTCCTCAGAATGCTGAGATTTGGGGTGGCCGCTACAGCCGCGGAGATGAGACCGAGCGCCGGGCTGAAAATAAACAAATGCATGAGACCTGCTCCCTCATCTCATTTCTTTCCTACCCTCGTCACGTTTTTCTCCCCCCTTCCCCCACCCCCCCCAACTTGCTTTTAACACCTAGACTGCTCTACACCCAATATCCAGCTTTTTACGCTCAGATTTCCTCCCTCGTCCCCGCAGCCCTCTCCGTCTGCGTTCTTATTAAACCGTAAATAACCAGGAGCGCTGCGGTGTGTGCAAACATGCGTGTTCCGGCATTATTTACAGGTTGTTTCACAAGAGTGGAGATGCAGGTACAGACGAACGCGGGGTTTTATTGTTGTCGTTGTTGTTGGTTTGTTTGTTTGGTTGGTTTTAAATTTCTCTCCGCAAGATTTAAATACTGAAACGAAAATATGTAGGATGGCAAAGATATTATGTGACGTAACCGATATTTGGCTTGAGAATAAAGATTATTTTTTTTCTTTCAGTAAGAAAAAAAAAAAAACGAATTTAGAGTTTTCTGTCTACACACACACACACACAAATAACGATGATTTGAAGTCCTTACACGAAAGGTTCCAGCGCGGAGAGACCCTCGCGGCACACCTCCTTTGGAAATACTCCAGGAGAGCCCCAAAGCCCTGCTCGCTGGTTCAGAGCATCTCCCCCGATGTGGAAACCAAGAGGAGCGGCAGGACCGGAGGGGCCGAGAGCTGCGGTACCTCCATCCAGATCTCCGCACCGGCGGAAGGGGAATGAGCTCAATAATCACCATGGCTTTTCTGCTCTCTGATTTTTGGTCATCAGTTTATCCCTGGACATAAATTAACCCATCGATAAAGGCGAGGTTTGACACGCACGGTTATTTCGCTGTTTTCCACCACTGTGGCCTGACAGAGAGGAGCAAACCTGCTTTTATTTTAAATTTGCACCTGGGGGCGGGGGATTTGTTTTCCCCCTTTGCATACCCTCGGCGGGTCGGACCCCGCTTGTGAGCGGGGGGAAAAGGCGGGGAGGATGCGGAGCGTGCGTGTGTGGGGACACCCCAGTCCTCGGCGATGCCGTTCCCAGTGCCCTGCGGCGGCGGCGGCGGGAGGACAGCGACATCTGCCGGTACCCACCCGTGAGTAGGAGCATGCAGGAGCTACTGCCGACGCGAGGCAGGGAGGCCGCTCTCCTCAAGTGCTACCCCTCACAGCCGCGTCTGGGCTCTGCTCCACCAAATATTAAAATAAAATAATAAAATAAAAGAAAATAGAATATAAAATAAAATAAAATAAAATAAAATAGGCACCTGGCGGGAATAGAGATGAGAGGCTGCCTGCGGGCAGAATGTTCCCCAGGTGACGGACAGCACCCCCGACCCCCTGTGAGTGCCTGTTTGAATAAAAACTGGGTTTACCAGCCGCGGGGGTGCTGAAATGTCGCCAGAAACGGTAACAGCTCAGTACTCGTCCTTGCGGAACGGCCCCGTTTTTAATTAAATTTGTACCAGTGCCTCGTGGAAAGACCTTAATCTCGGAAGCGCTTCCCGGCGGATCGCACGGTTCTCCCTGCCACTTCTTCACACGAATAAAGAGAAGGAAAGGTGTGATGCTACGGTAGGCTGTCAGGAGGAAGACGCACTCCCGAGAAGCTGGAGGTTACGTTTGGTTGGATTAACCGCCATTCTTTTTTTTTTAAATTATTATTTTTTTTTTTAAATTTTGTTTGTTTGGTTGGTTTTTTGGTAGTTCATTACTGAACTTCCGCCAAGTCGGTGTGCTTCGCTAATTAACTTCCCAGATCTCCGTCTAGGAATTTTGGATGTCTCGCATCTCAACAGGCTGCGGGTGGAGGGAAGGATAACTTGGCTCCTTCGGAGCACCTGCAGGACTTAATCTCTTCTTCTCCCGGAAAAACATCATCGCGCTGGGCTTTACACTGAGGGAAGGCCATCGAGTATTTACACTAAAGGCTGACGTGGCTGGTACATGCGGTTGCAAAAACACACGCGTGGCCTGTCTGCTCCCCGCGTGTTTTAGCTGCCCCACACCGCCATGACAGCACGCAGGCACACCAACACCATTCGACTGCATTTCCCAGCTCATAAAACCCGAACATTAATTATTCCACACACCTCCACACATGGCATAACAAGCCCGAGGTGGTGAAGGCGGCGTCTGTCCGTCTCTCCTTCTGGGGAGGGTGTTGTCCTTTTGTCCTAGTGACTCCCGGAACCGCCAAGGACTATTTTATTAAATGACAACCACGGACATCACGCATTCTTCCTGGACACACCGATGTCCCCCACCACCCCTTCCGCACCGCATCGCACCGGGCCGGGCTGGCGGCACCGCATCTCCCCGCCGTACCGTGCCGTGTGGGCGGACGGACAGACAGACGGACGGCGATGCTGCGGCAGGTTCCCGCTCCCTCGGAGCTCACCACCCTCCCGCCAGCACTCTCATCACAACCTCACCGTTTCGATGCGCATGCCTATTGGCAAAAGTTTCAGGACCCGCTCCCCAACCCCCCGCCGTTTTCTCCCCCGGCTTTTCAGCAGCAGTGAGGGAACGGGGAAACGGAGCTGCGGGTGAAGGACGGGACGGGGTGATGCAAACTCGCCGTCCTGGGGGAAGTGTGGGTCACAGCCGACTGACAGACACGGACAAGGCGATGGAAGAGCGGTTCCCCCACCTCCGCCTACCCTTGCAGGTCCCTCCTCTTTCACACACCGCCCCCCTCCCCAGGGATGCTTCGCGGGAGCAGAAAGCTGTGCGGAAGCTGTCAAACCGTGCGGGGCTGTGCGGTGCCCCGTCCTATCTCCCGGACGGACAGACCGCCACTAACCGAACAACCCAAGGAACGCGCCCTCTCTCCTCCCCCCAACCCCATGGATGCTGATTTCTCCCCGCGGGTAGAAACTCGCCCAGCCCGTCCCTCCTCTCTGCACCCATCCCCATCGCAAGTCGCTGAGGTGCGATGCCCACAGGTGAACCCCCGTCAGGTGATGGGGCTTGTCATTCAACAGCTTCTGTCCATGTAAACAAGGTTTGCCACTGACAGTAAGAAACTGGAGGGCGAGGGGGTGTTAAGGAGAAAAGGGGACGGCAGAGGAACCCCTTCCCCCCCCTCCCCGATACTCACCGAACTCCCTCCGCTCCGCATCTTCCCGGGAAAGCCTTCTCCATCCCAGACCCGCTCGCCCAGAGCCGGGCGGGGAGAAGGGAAGGGGCGACGGAGGGAGAGAGGGGGGTACAGAGGGGTATGGAGGGAGGAGGGCGGCCACAGGTGCTGCCCCACACCGGACTGCGACGTGGCTTCCCCCTCCCCTTCGCCCCCCACTCATTTCCCACCCACTCACCTCCCCCCTCCCACCCCAAGTCAGGCAGCACGGGGGACGGGACACGTCTTTGGGGGCAGCCCCTCCTTCGGGCCCACCCCCCCGTGCCTGTGAAACTCAGTGGGACTCGGGGTTGGGGACAAAAGAGGGAGAAGGGACTCGGGGCTGCCTACTCCTTCCAGGGGCATCCTCGCAGCACACCTATGTCCCAGGAGCCGGGCTTGGCGGCGGGGGGTGTGGGGTGGGGAGGGACACACACCCCGTCGAAACTTTCACTGCTGCAGACAGGCTAATTATCGGTCTGATTCATTGATTGAAGATTTCTTTCGTGACGTTCTCCGAAAAGCTCATAGAAAAATTGTTTGCGCTGGTACCCGCCGGAGACGATGCGACACCGACGTGCCCCCTGGGGTCAGACCCAATCGTTTGGGATTGCTGCACCCACCACTGCTGGCTCCTTCGGAGGTGGCGTCATTCTAAGCCCTCTTCCTCTGTCATGCAAATGACGGCAAAACAGGGTCTGCCGTCCGGCTAACCGGGGGGGAGTGCGGCGCATCACCAGGGCTGTGGCTCTGCAGGGATGCGCGAGTTTCGTGTTCGTACAGGGGGAAGAACAGCTTACACTGACATTTGCTAACGCATTTCGGGGTGTTTATGCCTGATATATACTGATACAGCAAAAAAAAAATAAAAAGCAGAGATTGTATTAGTGGTATCGAAATAAAATTCATAAGTAAGGATCACGTTATATTTAAAAATAGATAGCACTAAAATAAAATTAAATCTTGGATGCTTGAGGATAAGTAAAAAAAAAAAGTATTGTAAACATATTGTGTTCAGAAATTGTCTTTAATTTCGTATCGATTTTGGTGCTGTATAAAATTATTAACATAATAAATACAAACAGCTAAATCGGATTAAATTGAGAATTACTATTATTATAAACTCATCAAAATAAAAACTACCGAATAATGTTCATCCTAATGAGCACGGAAATGTTTTCCTTTTAATTGTCTTATTTTTAAGACAGAAATTTAAAGAGGTTAGAACTGACTTCCTTTAGATTCGGAAGGGCTGACATCAGAACAACTGCCTGCATATTCTAGCTTTAATCTGCCACCACGTGAAGCACGTGAAGATGCACAAGCAACCTCCTGAATTTGCTTTTTTTGTTGTTGTTGTTGTTTTTTTTTCCCCCTCCTCTTTCTTCCCCCCCCCCCCCTTATCCTGTCTATAACCATTGCTATTGATTACATGTACCCACTTTCTCTTACCGACCATCCGTTCTTTCGTGTCTTTGTCTTTCTGAACACATTCACGCTCAGGTTTATTGTTCTTCTTCAGAGCAGTTATTAGACTATTAGACACACTGACAACGCTAGCGTGATGATTTGATTTATTTATATATATATTTTTTAAAAAATAAGGATATAAGAAAAATAGTTTTCGACTTCAAAAACCATCTAAACTCTTTCTAGGCAGGTATGCTGCAGTGATGTTAGGCACCAGTTGCTGTCAAGCTCTAAGAAGTCAAGTCAGAAAAAAAAAAAAGTGGATTATTAAGCATGGAATCGTCACCAAATTCGTTCTAAAGCCATTGAACTCGGCGGAATCAATTTTTAAATAGGCAGAATTCAGTCCAGTTGTTCCAGTTACAAGAACAGGTGGCTTTGTTTTAAAATATGGTGGTCAAACTCATCTCTTGTTAAACTTACATATACACAGATATATATATGGCAGGTAAAGCAAGGTATTCAGCTATTTCAAAGGAATTTAAGGGGACCGTGAAGATCTGCTGAAGTTAAAACTCTTTATTGCCGAATTTATTAGATTGTTTCAGTAGCACAGTTGTACAGAACATAATTATCAGACGAAAAAGCCTTGCCAAGAGGTTGGCGCCATACAAATGGGGATAAAACATTACAAATCCTGCTTAGTTATTCTGGCGAAGTGAAACATTTCAATTCTATTTCCATCTTTAGTGATTTTCTCTCCGCAGAACTCTCATGGGGAATAGTATGCCTGCATTTCTGGGCAAACAGCAGACCCCTCTGAAACCCCTCTGTGCGAAGCCAGAATTGGGGTGCTCAGCCGGTCCCTGCCACAGGGCAGCAGCGACATGTGCCCCTGGCACCCCCTGGACTCCCTGGAAAACTCGGCTGGAGGTACACTTTGTCATCCTCGACTAAATCGCTTCGAGTACAAAACGTACTATTTTTTTTGTTATTCGAATAACTTCAGGCAGACTCCAGTCCCGCAGCTGGTGCTTAGGGAAAACTTACATTAGCGAGGGGACACTTCCTGGGGGAGGGCTGAGTAGGGTCCAGAAACGAGGAGAGAAAGTTCGCTGTGTTCTTTGGAAGTTGATTTTTATTTTACTGTTAAAAATTTTTTTAAAAAATCTGAGTGTTATTATAAAGACGCGCTTAAGTAATAAAACGAGAACTTCTGAGCATGCCTTGGCCGTGCACGCTTGACTTGAGCTCTGCAAAATCAGGTAAGATCTCGCTCTCATTGCACTGTTGAATTCCACCTTGAGCTGTTCTGGGTTTAGAGAGATGCAATTGGGGTCCGCTCCGTGCAGCCCTCCGAGGAGCAGCCGCAACCCGGGGCTGAGCCGCGCGGGATGCCCACTGCGGGGGACACACACACGCCGCGGGACCCCCTGTGTTTGCTATGTGAACGAAGAAGGGGGGTGAGGCTCCTGACCGGCCTCAAAAATCAGGTGGGTGTTTCCCTGCTGCAAAGGTACCAACCGGCTCATCCCGATAGGGTGTGTGGGGAGCATCAAGCGGTTCATCCCTGAGCTCCACCGTTATTCGCACCAGAGGAAGACGAAGAATTGCCCATTTTTATTGGTGTAGAAACGACAGGAGAAATTTTCAAAAGGGTCCACTATTTTCCCGCTTGTTTCCGGTGTGGGTTTGGTTGTTTTTTTTTTTTTGTTTTTTTTTTTCTGGTGGGTCTTTTTGTTTGTTTGGGTTTTTGTTTGGATTTTTTTTTGGTTGTTGTTTGTATTTTGTTGGTTTATTTGTTTTTTAGGTCTTTGCTTTCTGTTCCCCAAACGAACGGCTAGACTTGCTGAACACCGGAGGAGAGTTGGGGGAAATTTAACTTAAGGACTAGTTATCCCACAGGTGTAGTGATCGTGGACCTGCGGCTGGGGATCCTCTTAGAGGTGGGAATCAACTGTGTAGGGATAAGCCTACAGCTCCCACTCACGTGCTACACCCCAGTGTGGAGACTTCGTGTCCCTATAGACCTGTAGACACCCTGTAATATCTCGTGCACCATAGATCTGCTGCTGTATGTTATTAAGCACAGATGCCAAAACCTCAAACATGCGTTGAGGAAGAGTTCCCAGCTGAAGTTCCCCCTAGGTGAGGAACCACATACGCACCCCCCCTGGTCCTGCACGGGCAGCTTCTTCCCAGACATCACCACCACGTTGCTTCTTTCCTCCTGCTCCCAAAAAAAGCACCTTTTTCCCAAACGCGGGCTCCCCAGCACTGGGATGGGAAAAAGCACGGGATGCAGGGGGAAAAGGCTTCGCTTTGCCTTGGTTTGGCAGAGGGCAGCGCCATCCTGAGCGGACGTCTGTGCAGGATGATGGAGATGACGGAGACTCCCCCTACCCGCCCTGACGGGACCCCTCCTGGCCGCCCCATCACCGCCAGCGAACTCCACCGAAGTAAACCCGCCAACGTTCAGGAAAAGAGCAAGAAAAAGCACTTTTCTCCCCACCCCGGCCGGGTTAATATGGGTTTTTCATCCCGACGTAAGTGTTTCGAGCTGCCCTGAGTGGGTCGGTGCCCGAGCCCTGCACGCGCACCTCCCCCTCTGGATATAATAAATACATAACAATAAATAATAATAAATTACATCATACTTCTTCTTATTATTACCAGTATTATTGTTAATAATCAGCATCACAATTAGCAGTATTATTATTAAAAGGACGGACTAAGGAACCAACCTGCGGAGCGGGCCCCTCTCCCCAGCACTGACGGACAGACAGAAAGTGTCCGTCAGCGGCGGCGGCGGTGGGTGCGGGGGATGGATGGTACCGAGCCCGGGGCTGCCGCTACCGGTGGCGGTGACCCCGATGGGGGGTGGGGGAGGAGGGGAAGGGTGTAGGGGGAGGATGCTGCGGCTTGAGGGGCGCTGCTGCCCTCTGGCGGCACCGCGCGGAGCTGCCCCTGTCCGAACCCGCGGAGCTGCGCGGAGCCGGAGCCAGCGGTGGCGTTAAGGCTGGTCCCCCCGCCATTCCCTTCCCGGCTTCCGCACACCTCCCCCCAGAAAGGAGTTTTTCTGTTCCTTAAAAGTTACCCCAAACTTTTTTTTTTTTTTTTTTTTTTTTTTTTTTTTTTTTTTTTTATCCTCTGTTGGCCGCAAGCAGCAGTTCCATCAGTTCGCGGGGAGATGCTCTCAAGTCAGGGGCATCCCTCATCCCTACGCACCACCGCGGGAGCTGCGCTGTGAGGGCCTGCAGCGGCAGCGCACAGTTTGTTGACAATTTCGAGGGGGGAAAAA
The DNA here is from genome assembly GCA_028020825.1 of Podargus strigoides. NCBI lineage: Eukaryota > Metazoa > Chordata > Aves > Caprimulgiformes > Podargidae > Podargus > Podargus strigoides. Next base: position 86,273,737 of record CM051663.1, on the reverse strand, counting down.
GTAAAAGAAAAAAAAAGAAAAAAGTGTGTTTGAGGAACCGAGAGGAGCTCTCCACACCGTGTGATTCCATGAAAAACCAGCGGGACCCAGGGGCCTGAACCGGGCAGATCTGCAAAGGTAATTAATAAAACCTGAAAGGGCTGATCTGTTCCAGGCTTCATTATAACCATAATTTATAAGCCCCCCACTTCCTCGGATTCTTTTCCCATTACAGCTGGGGCAGAACTAGATTTCGGAAAAAAATACCGGGGGTGACTCATGATGAAAAATTGCTACTGGAGATTAAAACACCAAGTTTGGGATGTCAGCAGAAAACAGCTATTTCAGGTGCCAACTGACCCTTCAAAGCCATTTTCATTGAGACGATGATGAAGAATGGGGATCTAGTTTCTGCTGCCAGGCCCTGCTTCCCACAAAACCCTTCTCCCACTTTGCTTGTGATTGCCCACCCTAAACCATCTGAAATAAATAGGTTTTCTTTCTAAAATATAATTTTTGTTTGTTTGTTTGTTTGTTTTATTTTGTCTGAATTTTCAGACAAACCTATAAACATGAAAACTGTTTTATGTAGTGTTCAGCAACTGACATTTGAAAGTCAAGTACAATGAAAGTAAAGCTCTAAAAACTCCAAACCCAAACCATCTTTCATTTGCCTGAGGTTGTTTCTAATCAAGATTATTTTCTGAGCTAAACTTTTCTTCCTCCATAGTCTTTGAGGGAGGTGATTCTGCCCATCTACTCTGCCCTGATGAGACCCCACCTGGAATACCATGTCCAGCTCTGGAGCCCCCAACACAAGAAATGTTGGAATGAGTCCAGAGGAGGGCTACCAAGGCGGTCAGAGGGCTGGAACACCTCTCCTATGAGGACAGGCTGAGAGAGTTAGGTTTGTTCAGCCTGGAAAAGGGAAGGCTCTGGGGAGACCTCATAGTGGCCTTCCAGTACCTGAAGGGGGCCTACAAGAAAGCTGGGGAGGGACTTTTTACAAGGGACTGTAATGATAGGATGAGGGATAATGGTGGAAGCTGAGAGAGGGTAGATTTAGACAAGATGTAAGAAAGAAGTTCTTCACCCTGAGGATGGTGAGGCACTGGAACAGGCTGGCCAAGGAAGATGTGGATGCTCCAGCCCTGGAATTATTCAAAGCTGGGTTGGATGTAGCAACCTGATCTAGTGGGAGGTGTCCCTGCCATGGCAGGGGGTTTGGAACTGGATGATCTTTGAGGTCCCTTCAAACCCAAACAATTCTGTGATTCTATGATTCTATGATTCTATGATTCTATGACTAACAGTAGTTAAATACAATGGTTAGAGGTGCAACTGCTTCTCCTGAACTATATCAAAGTGTCTATCATACAATTTTAATAAATAGAAAACAGACAGTTAACAAAACAGAATTCCAAGTCCATTCTCTGTTACATGTTTTTGAAAGAGTAAGCTCGAAATAGATGGAAGTTACACGTGGTATTTCTTTCCTGCTTAGAAAGAGGAAAGAGCCCAGAGCAGTACAGGTAAATGTTGAATGCTGGATGCCATAAGGCTATGTGAAGAATTGGAGCTACCTTCCCTCCCCTCCATTCTCAGATCTAGTTTTGAGAATCCTCAGGTTTTCTATATGTTTAGAATAAAATTAAAACTGTTAGGCTGCAACACAGATATGCACTTTTCCAGCCTGAGTCACTGCAATGCATAACACTCTTGCTGTTACTTTTGTTACGTATTGAATTGCTAATCAAATAAATTAATATTTTACAGGAGTACAATTGTGAAATACCAAAGTTAAGTTTATGATTTTTTTTCTTTCCATTAATTCAATTAAACTTTTATGTTTTGGACTATTTATCTTTCAGAAATGCTGAGCTATCCTGACATTATATATTTTTTAGTTTTAAGATTAAAATGTAGAGCCAGAACATATTCAGGTTTGCAGTCCTATACGGATGAAATGCTATGACTCTTTCTCGTGGCACATTGACATCCGGAGAGTTTCACTTTCTGACCCAGAGGTGACCTTGTAAAATCACTGTTTCTCTTAAGACAGTAAGGGCTCTTCACTTGGGGCATAAGCAATTACAAGATTTCCACTAAATTTCCCAAAAGTAGAAGAGGATCTTTCAGTCCTTGAAGTACAACAATGCTCTCTAGAGACGAGAAGTACGGACCAGACTGTGACCACAACAATTTTGAAGTCAATACATGTGCTTTGCAAACATTTATGAGATTTAAAAATTTATTAAGTGCACATTTCAAAATTCAGATCAGGTATTTTGTGATTTTACAAAGCAGATGAAAGCAGCAGTTTATCTCCGAGGCTGATGCCCAATGGGAAACTGAGAGTCTATCCAATAGACTGACTCATAACACCTTATTTCGGCTGTGAAGAGGTGAATGCTGTTGTTGATGGAATTAGCTTCAGTGGGAGAAGGAAGTATTTTAAACAAAATTACAATTATGTTTTCTTTTCTACTCCCTGATACTTGTTACAATTCACAGTAACAAATGGGCTTTTAGGCCAGAAATTACCAACTAGTCACTCTCTGGAGCATCAGCTGAGCATTCATGTAAATATTAATTTTCTGGCTGCACCTGATAAAACAATATCAAATTTCCAGAAGAGATTAATTGAAACAAGCGCTTGCCCTTAGAAAATGCAGCTTTCTTCTTTCAAAAGCATTTTAAACAACAAACTGATAATCCTTTCTGTTTCTTAAAAGTGACCATGTGCCTCCCTCACTGCCCCCCGCTCCCGACAGCAACTAAACAATAAAACTCTGCTTGCAGTTTTTGCTCACAAGTGGGAAAGAGCCAGATAGTCAAACAGTTATACTATTGTTAGCAATTTTGTCCTAGGGAGAAATTGATGCACTATGGTAATAGGCAGCAGCACTGAAAGACAGTGCTGAGTTAAATAGGTTGTGCTGTTAGTTATTTAGTAAAATTAAAAATGAAAAAACCCCACCCTATTTACAAATAAGCATTTTTTTCACAATCATAGACATTTCCTGCTGCACACATTGTCCTTATAACCTGACCTCGATATTTTAAAATGAGTCTCTCATGAAGAACAGAAGTATTCAGGTACCTTGGAAGAATCCTTAATTTCTAGTTAGAATGGTTTTGTTCTCGGCAGTGGGGCAGCAGTTTTCCTTCGCTAACGAAACCCAGTATTGTTACATGGCACGAGTGTGTGTGGTTTGGCAGGACTGAGTACCAGGGTCTGATTGCCAGACCCAGTCTGTTCTTGGCACGTGCAGGGGTTTCCAGCAGTGATGACAACTATGAGGAGGTCTGGTGGAGAAGCAGACTGAGAGAGATGTAGACATTCATTCCCTTCAGCCACAAAAATAAATGATCCAACTGAGTAGGTATCGCATGCTTTTCTCTAACACCTAACAATTACTGATCGATTTGTGACAAGCAACTGCTAGCGATGCAGTATTTCAGTTTGTTTGCAAACAAGCTGCCAAAGGAGGGACGTGGCATGTGTTGACCTTTTTTTCCTCCCAATGTCCTTCTGAGTTTTCCATTCTTCTCAGATGGTGCTTGCTGATGGTTGGGTTTTCAGATCAAGACTAACTGCTGACATTTCCCCGGTAAAACCTTCCTTGTCTTGGCATATTGCATTCGTGACAAAGGCAGCTTTTCACTACTTCCCACCATATTGTAGCCATTCAACAGCAACAACACTCCCCTTCCCCACCCCTCCCTCACTGAATTGTCCAAACATTGATTCTCACGTTTGCTGCTGTTAGGTTATTATAACACGTTTGTTTAGCATTCAGCATGGGATTTCTTTACCATTGCCCACAGCTAGTCTGGAAGGCAGAGGTGACACAGACTTTGTGTCCCAAATAAATCATAGGCATCTGTCCTTTGTTCACCCTTCTGCCTCCTTACATGAAGTATCACGTTTCTTCAGTGACTGGCTCACAGCCTCTCTCCTCACCTTCACCTGTCCCAACTAACTCTACATTTGTCTTGTCCACTGTGCTGAATCTACTTTCAGTCACTCACAGGTTTCTCCTTAAGAAGTCTGTGACTTCTGTTACACCCTCCTTGATCTGCTTTTGTCTTAAATACTGCGTTCTGCCTTCTTTCTGAATCACATTCCTCGGATTGCTACACCTTCTGGCCATTTCTCACTCAGAGGGCCTTTATTTAATGTTTCTTTCCACCTATACACAACCTGATGAGCTCTTAGTGCTGAGGCATTAAGAGCATCTTTAGCAGCATAAAGTGGACAATATCCTTAATTCACACTACCAGTAAACTTATCCACAGAAAATTAAATGGAAAAACACTGCTCCCTAGTTGCACATACAAGAAAAATGGTAAATTGCTTCAGTGATATGTCAGTAACACGATAAAACTCAGCAAACTATGTGTATTAGAGTAACAGAAACATCATTGAGCCAGGTTTTGTTTTCTCGCTTTTATACTTAGATAGTAAGCTTAGTTCACTGTATGAAATGAAGATGAACAATAAGATCGTGGCTTTTGATCAGAGAAGATAAAACCCAATTCATACAATCTCACTCTGTGTAACCTTCCTTCTTTGTAAAAAAGAAGCAAGAGAAGTGTAGGTACTAAGTGTTAAATTGCCAAATTCCAGTAAGGTCACTCTGTAGCAATTTTCTTTTTTAAAGAAAAAGTCACATTCAATATGACTGCTGGGCACTAAAAACTAACAGCGGTGGACTAACAGTCCTCCGATGCCGTTGTTTTCTCAAGGAAAGTGTGCTCAAAGAACGTGGGTTGGGGTGATGCACTCTGCATTTTTCAGCAGAGGGCAAATGGCTTTCCTAATGCATCCTTGAGCTGACAGAAATGAGAGGCAGCATCATGACTACCACCTTCCGAGGGTCAGGCAATGCAAAGAACCATCTGCTTGTCCTGTCGTCACAAGATTTCTTAATATGATCATAGGATCATAGAATAGTCTTGGTTGGAAGAGACCTCTAAGATCACGGTGCTCCAATTCTTCATCTTTTCAGTGAGTTATTGATGAATGTTGCAGTTTCACCACTTTAGAATTGCAATAGTCACAGATACAAAGTCCCTCGGTATATTTGTTGCTGAACAACACATCCAGGCTGTAATTTGCAGGAGGGAGTCCAAATGCAGTTAAAGGTAGTGGATGCTGTATCTAAATCTTTCTTTGGAAAAGCTTTCACTCTTCACACTGATTTCTTCACAATCCCAGCTTTTGTCTTCTGGAGATTTATACTTCAACCAGCACATCATCCATTATCTACCTTTGTTTTATCATTGCTTTCTGCAGTTTGAAGACAGTATTTTTATTTTTTTGATGGTACTGTTGTGCAAGTGCCCTTAGTGGAGGGGGGGAAAGTAATTTGTTCCTTCTTTTCCACTGTGTGTTGCTTGCTCTCCAGCCTTGCATAAAATCTGAACTGTTGACTCATTTCATTAGTTATTTATTGAAAAACTTACTTGGGCAATTTTGAATAGTTTTCCTTGGAACCATATTTATTGTCTATTGTGTCAACAAAGACACACAGAAAAAAATCTCCTTCATGATAAATTTTGAAACGAGTAATTTTCCAGGACAGCATCATGTTCTCTGTGACCAAAAACTGATGATTTGCAGCAAAACTGATCTGATATTATACACAGACTTCCAGGTCTTTTCAGCCTCAGAACAAGGATGACACTAACTGCAAACAGCAGAAGAGTGGCTGTGGAAAAACTCAGCGCTCTTCCTGTGACAATTTTTTTTAAAAGTATCTCAGATATGTGATTGAAGCTATTTATGACTATTTTTCAGCAAGATCTTGAGTTGTTGTGAATTAAAATTTTCATTTCTCGAAAGGTGTACATTACTGCCAGTGACAATCCTTTTTGTACTAGAGTATCAAAGACAGTTCTGAATTGCTCATGATAAAGTTTCCATCTTTCTGTATAGTCCTAAATTTTTTTGGAATGTCATGTTACTCAGAACAAATTAAGTAATGAATTTAACATCAATCTGAAACAGCATAATGAAGAAACTGATATATGATTAATCCAGAAGAAACTGAAGGACTGCAGTGCAACTAGTTTTATGGAAAATTATTTTAATTAAAGAAACATGACTTCAGTTTTTATGAGATAACTGAGTTGACTGATAAGAGTAACCGTATAGTTCTGCACAGTGTTGTTTGATTTAGCCGTGAATGACAGTCTGACTGAAGATTATCAGGCTATCAATAAAGCACATTATTATGAATTAGGAACTGGTCAACCAGCAGACCTCAAAAAATCAGTGTCAACTGAATAACTGTCAAATAAGTGTCTTCCTGGCAGGAGTCCCATTGAACGATTGATGACTCTGTTCTTTCCAATATTTTATTAACTATCTGAAATTAAATAAAAAATCACAACTGGCAATATTTGCAGATGAAATAAGCTTTGGACAAGAGAGAAATAATGTTAGTTACAGGGGAGTCATACAGCATATTCTGGGTTTGTTAGCTAATTTGGGTCAGTCAAAGCATTTTCTAGTACATGCAGGTCAAATGCAAAGTCACACATCACGGGACAACAATTGCAATCGCCTGCAGAGTGCTGGTTCTTTTGAAAAGCAACACCCTTGCAGAGGTTCAGAATCTACAGGCAACTCAACAGTAATTCTCATATTGAGGCTGCTGAAAAAAAGACTATTTGTTCTCAAAGGGTGATAAGAATTTAGCGTGAAAGGTCATTTTGCCTTTTTGTACAGCTCAGGAACAGCAAGTCACAACCTGGATGTTCTCTTGTGTCCACCTTGCAAAATGGAAGCTGAAAAATTGGAAAGCATGCCTAAAAACTGTTTGAATGCTGGGGAAAACAAAAGCCTAGGTCAGACACATAAATGTATATCTGCCTATCCAAAAGAAAAAAATAAAAGAAATTCTTGCTTACATGACATAAGTAGCTTTACAGGGTGAAAAGTACTGAAGAGGTCTTCCTTGTAGGAAGGAAAAACAATGCAGATGACAAGTTGTATTTGTCACAAGTAGGCATATATCTTTAATGGACAGAGTACACCACCTGTATGAGGGAAGAGAAGAGCTCTCTCAGCCTTGCTATCCTCCCTCAAAGGTGTATGTTAGTGCATTAGTAACACCAGTGTAGGGTGTCATGTGAAAATCTACAGCCCACAAGACAAAAAAGTCAACTGAGATGACCTCAGGTTTGGTCTGGTTTTCTGACCTGAGGGGATCGCTTGAACTGCATAACTTTGAACACTTAATTTAGAAGGCTACTAACTGTAGGTACTCAGTAGTCACTGGAGGGAGACAGAGTCCTCCATGAGAGCAGATAGGGACCATTTTCAGAAGAAGCCTTTTTTTTTTCACAGCTGTGCAGGGTGTCTAGAAAGAGACCAATATCCTGATGCTGGTGATAAGGCAGGAGTGGTCTGATGCTGACATATGTATGCTGCCCCTCTGTCTTGTGCTCCTCAGCAGCTGGAGGCACCTGGAAAGCAGTACTTACCCAGGCAGGAAGGGGAAAAGAACCCCAAAAGTGTTGTCTCAAGTGTCCCAGGAAGCAGAGTGGTTTCCAAGAGGAGGGTGGTCCAGTAGCAGGTGGTATTTCGGGTGCAGTGTCTGCGCAGAAGCAAATGAAGACAGTGTAACCGAAGGGCTAAACCCTGCTCTGGAACAGCAGCAGATGTCAACCTGAATGGTATGCCTGGTTATTTGGATGACAGCTCCACAGCATGAATTTCTGGAACAGGAGTGTCAGACAGCCAGCTTGTGAGGCTGAGTTTCATCTGTCTCTGTTGTTTGGGAGGAAGAGGTAGCATTCTGCTGCAGGCAATGGGAGCCAAGGCAGGGGACAAAAGTTGGCAGCACAGCAAGAACCCAGCTTTTCTTCTTGCAAAACCAAGACATAAAATTATGTTCCTATAAATGCAAAAAATTCCAGCTGCCAAACCACATGCTCCTTTGTACAGTAAGGAAAATAAAAACATGTGTACACTCATGGAGAAAAATTCCCATGTTTTCAGTGTGCAAGCAACCCAGAAAGAGATATCCCTCTCCTTCTCCAAGCACCCTTTATTTTGTGCAACTATGAAACACAGACCTCCAGGAACTCTTCTGCTTCATTGGATCACTCACATTCAAAACATGATGTCCAAACTGTGGTCCACAGTTTGGGACTGAGCCCACACGGTACCTTGGGCAGCCTGAGGACCACTCCAGTGCTAAGGATACGACCCAGTGGAAGTGCTGTCCATGGCTACACCAGAGCTGGTAAGCCATGCAGGAAGTGACCTGGTAACACCGGCTCCCATCCTGCTCCATCTGAGACCCACAGCTCAGGTCCAGGTTTGATAGCGGTCCACGAGGTGGTAAAGAAAATGCTAAAAGAAGGTGGCAGTGGAAAGAAATCACTCCCTTGGACTTTGGCTGGACCATCTCTCTCATGATCTCACTTCAATATACACTGTCGCTTTCTAAAATTAGATGCATTTGAAGAGGAGAGTCTTCTTTTAGACCTTCTTCACTCTCTTTTCTTCATCTTTATTGACACCTTCCGGATGACTCAGGCTTCACAACTCAGATTTATTTTTTACTGGCATCTCTGTCCTCTTTTCTTCTTGTACAGGAACTTGCCAAATCCCACCACCTCTCCCTCCACACCAGAGGACAGTGGAAAAATGCCTTTGCAGTGCCTGCAATTCAAACCAGTGCTGTGCTGTGATCCAGCTTCACCCTGAGGAAACGCACACAGTCATAGGCTCTCAGGCTTTGCTTACAGAGGTGGTAATTCAGATGGTTAAGTCATTGTTTTATTTCATGACATAAAATAACACAAGCAGGTGAACAGACTCACAGACTTTCCTTGTGGCTAGCTTTTTTTGATAGGGATTGGCTGGTATGTTGTCTTTATACCGTGCCCTCACTATAGTGGTAAAAGAACAGACACCGACCCTAAACTTTTGCCTGCCACTGATTTTACACAAAGGTAGGGCTTTTGTGTTAAGCTCATAAAGTCTTCTAATCATTTATGTTCAAGTTCCATTATTATGTATCATGAATGATAAATTTACCCACAACATAACTATATACTTAAACATAACTATGTAATTAGTCTTACTCAAGATTTTTAAGTTATGGAAAATATTGTCCTTATATTGCTCAATTGAAAACCCAGATATAATCATGAGTGATCTTCAGTGACTTTTCAAATACACCATGGGCTTCACTGAAGAGAGAAGATAATGTCAACTCATTTAAAAAAACAGCGTTTCTGTCTCTGTGTTCAGAGATTTAAGGTCAGAAAGGACCTTTTGTATCACGTAGTCAGATGTCTCTGTTTCCGAGCTGTAGAAGTTCACGCAGGAAGATAATGTGAGCGATATTTTTACCAAAAGCTTGCCAGCTGAGAGCAGCAAAACAGCAGCACTAGCAATTTTTATAGCTGCTCTGCCTCATAGGAGCCGCTGTCCTGTGTCTGAGGGCAGAAGCGGGCCTGCAGGGATTATTAACAGGGTTTTACCTGTGGAACTACCAAAACATAGAGCTATTAATGCAACCACACACAGAGAGAAGAGCGCATGGTTGCTTCTAGCAATGTTCAATGCAGTGACTGTAGATCACACAGACTATGAGGTAATGTCACAACACCTATTCTCATCTCCCCCACTTTGGCAAGTAAATTCTCCTGAAGAAGAGACGGAGCTCCTGCTGCTCACCCAGGAGTTGGGAATGGGAGCACTAAGGAGGGACACAGAGTTAAGTAACTACCAGAGGCAAGAAGCTTGGAAATCACTCTTAAACAGCTTTGTCACTCCTTTGTGAACCTCTTGCATCGGGAGCAGGGATTAGTGGGTGAAAAGGCCTGTCACCTTTCTGTGGCATGGCTTATGCTAATGGGGTCTGTGCAGTGAAACCAGCAGATGTCCAAGAGAGATGTCTGGGTGCTGCTACACAGAACATGTGTTGTCTGCCTACTGCGATGGTCAGGCAGCTCCTGAGGCCCCAGCAGAGTGTTAGGGGAGAGCCTTTGGACAGGCAGGTCCTGTTCCAAACTCCATTGAAGGCAACCGGCACCCTTCTAACACCTTCAATGAGCTTCAGCTTGAAACATGCACTGTGGACTGGCCTGGGCCGTTCAAGCAAACTGGTCCCATAGCTGTGCAGGGGTGCCTTGAAAAAGCCCTTTGATTAGACTTGTATTTCATACTTCTTTGTCTATGAAGCTGGATTGATAGTCACACAAGTGTCAAGCCACCATTCCACCAACTCCATCCCAGCATGCAAACCAAGGTCAGTCTGACATTCACCTTTGCCATGAATACCGCTTGTATGTTTACATCTGCCTTTTGTCGACTTGGGGATTTACAGTTGAAAAGGTCCTGAATGGAGCAGAAGTCTTTTTGACACAGGAGAAAACTGAGACACAAATAGAATAACTTGCCTCTGAGGAACTGTGGAATATTTATTCATTTAAATTTAAATGGTAATTAAGGTGAAAAAATTGCCTAGATTAGGCTTTAGGCACCTAACACATAGTTCATAACAATATAAAGTCCTAGCAGCAAAAATAATGATTTAAATCAGAATCTTAGACAGCCAGTTACAAAAGCTTTGTTGCAGTTCTGCCTCTCTCCAGGAAGAATATTCCCAATGCTCTCCAAAACCCCTTACTGAACAGATGTCTTTTGCAGCATGCCCAGAAGAGTGACAGCCCTAGATCATACCTGTTACACAACAGAAAAGGTTAAGATTATCTGTGCAACCTTACTTTCAACATAACACCCATATGCCATGGCTTGGCATGCCTTTGCAAACTCCCAGTCTTTTAATGAAGACTTTAAAAAGTAGTTCTGTCTTGTTGCCTGTTTATTTACCAACTCTGTTATTAAAATTAAAATTTTAATCTCCTAAAATTCATAAAAAACTACTTTGGAATTAAAGGGAGAAAAGGTATCAGAAATGTGTGGCAAAAAGAGAATTTATTTATTTAAAAGCATTGCAAAGCTCTTTTGAGCACAAGCTTGGGGGCAGAAAGTTTTTTTTTTAATACGGAAAGGCAAAAGTCAAGAGTTTGGTAGACAGTTTTTTCTCTTCTGTATCACACAGGCAGGTAGATGGTGCAAAACCAAGATCCAAAGCATTATGTTAACTGTTATATAGACACTAACACATTGGAGACAGCCCATCCACTGACAGACTAGTCTGGTGCAGTAAGGAAACCTGGACAGTAAGTCCCTGTGTGAAGTCTAACTATTGCAGCCCTTACACGGGGGATCTATATGGGATCTGGATAATCTTTGACAAATCTCTGCTTGACCTGTTCTCAGTCTCTTCTAAAACCCCTGTTTTTCATCAGAGGTGTCTGTGGAGGCTTGCCCCATCATGGGTTGCTTGACTGGTGCACAGCTCATATTCCCAGCTACAAAGAGCCATGTGCTTTAATTGTGTCACCACTTTATATAAGAGCTGCCCTCCAGGAATGCTAGGTGAGGAATGCTAGGTGAGGAATGCTAGGTGATGTGTGCCTCCATCACCCTACAGAGCCAGGCAAGCTGCTTTCTTCTGCTTTAGGCAATGTGAAGACAGGATGAGTGTTTTCTGCATATTGAAGCCACAGACAACAGTTTTACACTGTAAATTAGTTCCAGTCCTACTTAGCCTGTGCTCTGGGACAAAAGGGCATTAACCTCAGAGAAAGAGTCTCCCAGGAGTGAGGCTGAGACAAGGTACTGCTGTGCAAAGGCTGTACGGCCTCTGTATTCCTCTCTGGCTATTTGCATCTAACAGCTAAAGGGCTGCTAAACTTGGTGAGCAAACCACAGGAGTGGGACCACCTGCTCATGGAGGGCATGATTGCACCAGTTCTCCAAAAATTAGGAAATTCAGGGAGGCAGTGGTGAAGTATGAGGTCCCTTTAAAGTAACTGGAGCTAGTCCAATAAACAGAATTGTCTTTTTTTTTACTTTTTTCTTTTTTTTTTTTTTTTTCTTTTATGCGGAATGGGGGTAACTGCCTGGGGTCACTGTCTGCCAAAGAGCAAGATCAGAGGAAATCACTGAACACCTAGGAGATGGAAAGGAAGGGACTTCCTGAAGCCTTTCTAAGTCACATACTCTATGTCTCCAAAAAAATAGAGCAGAAAATCTATATAGGAGAGACTAATACTTCTCTCTACTGGCAACATTAGCTTTCTTATAATCTAGTAGGCTGGAGAAATCTGCTGCCATTCAGAAGCTGGGAAAAGGTCTGGCTAATGCTGTCTCTTCAGTAGCTATTCATAGATTGTTTGAAGGAGACTGGTGTTAGCGTTAGCAGAAAATCCGTTCAAGCTTAGCTATGTGGACTGACCCCAGCTGGCAGCATAACCACAGAAGTTTCTCAGAAACAGTAGTCAGTCTGTTTGGCTTTGTCAGAGGAAATCAGTGCAAGTGGGCAGCTCACACTCGCACAGCTATAAAAACTTTTATGATAAGAGACTATATTGGATAAAAAAGATCAAGAGGGTTATATAGTCAACTGAAAAATTAGTCCCAGTTTAAGGAATTTTTACTGTCTTTTATATAGTGTTAGCTTCCCATGCTTGGCAACCACACCAAATAATCATGAGGCAAACTAGTTCTCCATAGGATAAATAAATTATCAAGTGCCTGCTTCCAGCTTCTGACTAGGGAAAATAAATTTTTCAGTTAGGAAGGAATCAGGGGGTGGATTTACCAATTTAACACAGAACAAACCTTTTTGGTACACTAATTGATGCTTGTTTGTGCAGCCACAGTGGCCTAGAAGCTGAGTCCTGGCATCCTCAAATAAGTGTGTGATGAGAGCCTTGGCTAAGCTGAGCCTTGAGGTGACGCTGCCTGATTTTTTCTTACTGTAAACATCCTCACTAGTGTTGTCTCTCAAGCAAGGTTTTCTTAAAATGGTAATTGCTAAACACAAGAAAACTTTAAATAGTGGAATATCAGGTCTGCAGGAGGAGATATTAAATAAGAGTAGGGAAATTAACTCTTTTCTCTCCCTGTTCCCCATAGTCTTCATTACTGGTCTTAAAATCCATATCAGCAGTCTTTGATGGCCTCTTGCACTGTACAATCTTCAGATGATCCCCCTCAGCATCCTAGGGAATGTTCCTTCCCTCTCTCTTTTTAGTCTTTTCTAGGGGAGGAGATTTCTTGCCATGATTAGTACCCCACTCCTGCTGGGTGGCTCAGCCTGTGATTACACATCATTCCAGAATCTTCCTGCTCACTTTCTCCCAGGGAAGGCTCCATCTCCCTGCTTTTCCAGAGAGCTTTGCCTGCCTAGAATAGTAAGAACCACAGTAAAGCAAACTGGTTGTCTTCCTAGACATAGCCTTTCAAACAGAACATACTGCATGCATGCATAAAACTGCAAGGTGTTTCACCTGTAGGATATACGGTGCAGCAGTAGAAGAGAGACCCCAGTCAAACAAATCTTCTTATTCAAGAAAATCACTTCATTATATAAAAAACTTGCAAAGTCTCAGAATTATAAGCAGTTGATTATAGATTCAATGTTTCCTTCTTCAAGACCCTCAGTCAGCTGTTACTGAGCCTGTGATTTTCAGTCAGGTGCTTCTTACACAAAGTGTAAGTAAAATCAGATAAATCGTTAGCCCTGAGGACGTGAACACCTCCCTCGTCATCCTGGCTTGGAGGAGGAGCCTTGGTCTAATCTGAGACGAGGAGACTACACTGGCCTGATTAGTACTCCCCAGCATGAACAAGTGGGTGGGAGAGGGGTGGAGGGGATTAGTGATTCTAATTATTATTAATCACTCAGGAATGGACAAGCCAATTTCAGGGAAAACTCAGGAGGTGATTGATAGGTGACTGTTATGTGCTGGAAAAAGTAAAGGCCTCCACGTTGTAGCTAACCATAATATCCTTCATGTACATCCACATTTCATCCTGCAGAAATAGAGTGTATCAGGCACAAACACTGGGTCGGAAATACCTCTCCCATGTTTTCAGGAGGCAGAGTGTGCACTTACTCTGCTAAATTCAAAAGTTAAGAAAACAGTAGCCTAACACCTCAGACATTCTGGCCTGTATCACACTCCTGTGTGTGCTGATCAGCCATCTTTGTTCTTCTGAAAACCTGGGCTAAAGCCATGCTGTTCTTACCCTTTTCAAGGTCCTTCACCTTTGAAAGGGGATTAGAAGTCATCACACTAGTAACCTCAATTGCTTGATCTGCAGGTTGATTCTAGTTCTGCAAACTCCCAAACAATTGCTGTTTGCTTTTGTGAGTGATGCTGACACAGCCATATGAAAAGCTAGATCAAGATTAGCTTTGCAAATGTTTCAATATAACTTCTACTTTTTAACCATTCAAATTTAGAACAGCTGAGATTTCAAACATTTCAAAAAAATGGCAATGAAATGATGTTTGCAGACTGTTTACTCTTCTTGTATGCTTTTTCACTTGTCCAACTGTCATCTTCTATCTATCTTCTATCTTAGGACAAAGCTTGTTTCTCTGTAAAAATCGAATGTCTCGGTACACTGAATTGTTCAGCTAATATTCAAAGGGTATAAATAAGAAGTCATTGCAGGAGGCTGTCCTTGACAAGGGCTCAGCCTCTGCCTCTAGCTGCGAAGGTAATAGAAGATGTATTTTTGAAAATGATTGTTATATTTACGCTGCATCTGTTATGAGCATTTCTCATGAGTTGCCAAATTACCCTCACTAAATGATTTCATGGTTTGACTATTAATAAACTTGACTAGTTCACAGCCGCAGAGATACAAAAACATTTTTGGAAGCTCCTAAAATACCTCAGTCTGCTCTAAAGACTGTAGAGGCAGTAGAAACTATCATCTGGAAGCCCTTCAGTTTGAGCTGTGTAACATATCCGTGGAATTTTGCTTAGTTTCTGCACTTAGCCCTGTAATTTTGATTGAACTGCAGCATATAGAATCATAGAATCATAGAATGGTTTGGGTTGGAAGGCACCTCAAAGATCACCCAATCCCAACCCCCCTGCCATGGGCAGGGACACCTCCCACTAGACCAGGTTGCTCAAAGCTCCATCCAACCTGGCCTTGAACACTTCCAGGAAGGGGGCAGCCACAGCTTCCCTGGGCAACTTGTTTCAGTGTCTCACCACCCTCACAGTAAATAATTTCTTCCTAATATCTAGTCTAAATCTACCCTCTTCCAGTTTAAAGCCATTAGCCCTCATCCTATGTCCCCATAGCAGAGGTGCTCCAGCCCTCTGATCATGTTTGTGACCCTCCTCTGGACCTGCTTCAACAGGTCCATGTCCTTGTACTGGGGGTCCCAGAACTCGACACAGTACTCCAGGTGGGGTCTCATGAGAGTGGAGATCCTTCGTTAAGTTGGTCAGTCCACATATAGAAAACAAACTCTGAACAGGGATGGCTAATCTAGCACATCCGTTTGTACACTGGTCCGATGGGTTGCTTGCAAAAGCAATCTTAAGCCCCTAAGCACGTGGAATACATTTCCCAAAATGCTGTTCTGTGGAGTTTCCTGTGTAGCTGGGTACTCTGACAGCGAACAAGAGATATCATTATTTATCCTGTGTGTGTATGTGTTTTATTAATTAAAGTTTGATGCCTAATACTGGCATATTTACACATGCAAGCAATTTTTTTTTCATGGTGAGAGCAGTCCCAGTGCGTTAGCTGGTATTTTGCAGACAACTATAAATCCATTTTTTCAGTAGAGTTCTGGTACTTGGTTGAACAGCAGGTATGTGAAATTACAGGCTCAGGTCTGTATTTGTGTCACCTCTCTGTTCTCATTTCCCATACTTACACACTGATATTGTCTCATTCCTGTACATGCACGTTAATTCTACCAGTCACGCATCCTTAACTGTACTCTGCATCTGTAATTTATGCAATTACTCATTTTTCCTGGGTGTTGTGGAATAAATAAACAGGTGCACGTTTACACTTAAGTCAACTGGGGGTGCCTCACAACATTGAAAAACGAAGCCATACTGAATGGAAAGGCCTGACAGTTTTAGCTCTTGGCTTATTATGTACGCTGACTGCTTCATTTGTACTGTATTAATTTTGAACACTGTAAAATCAATACACATAGTCTGAAAAAATAGGGTTTGAAGGGAAAAGAAGGATGGTTATACTATGTGATATCTAGACACCAGAACTGCCATATGGGATCAAATCAAAAGTCCATTTGTCTCGTTATCTTCTCCCTGACAGTGCTCTGTAGGGGATTTTCAGGGGGAAGAACATTTAAAAAAATGGCATATATGACTTCTTCCCTGGAATACCTTTCATTTTCCAGAAATAAACTGTGGAAAGTCTGGGAACTGCAAGTGTTTCACCATGTTTAACAGGACAAATGGAGCTACGTCCTGTTAACTTATCTAACACCTAAGGAACTTACCCAGGATTTTGGCTTCCACGATGTTTTGTGGCCACAAGTCCCACTGCTTAAGTATATGTAATGTGGTCATCACATGTCCTTGTGAACCTGGTGTCTGATGTCTTCTTCTTCCACTATTTTTGAGAGGGAAGGAACACGTAGTAGTTTCCTGCAGATCTGCTGTCTCTATACCATTCATGTAAGGATATACTCTCTCATTCACTTATTTTCTAAGTTGAAAACTCATATTTTATGTAATTTCTCCTTTCAAGCAGATTTGTCTCCAGCTCACTTTATTCTTCTTTCTGAGGTGGAAAGAAGATGACCTTCTAATGTGTATTAGATCAGTTTCCCACTTTAAGAACACATCTGCAAAGGATGTCATAACGATATTTTCTAGCTCTCAGTTCCTTTGCAAAAAAAATCTAATGTAGTATAGAAGTGACTTGGGCCTCCACCAAGGAGAGATAAATTTAATTCAGATGACAAAGTACCACATGTATAACCCGGTAAATGCAACTGATTGTGTTTCTACTGGCCATTTGGTGGCCTGTGTGCTGTAGTGTGGCGTGTCAGCTCTTTGCAGTCAGATTCCAGATGCTTTTTCCTTGTTTCCTTCTTTTGAGTTTTAGTAATACAACACACTTTTGTACATACTTGTCACAGGATGCTGTGTTTCACTGTGAGATTACATGACCTATACTGAGCAACTCTCCTAAATACAGAAAATAATTAACAATGCAATGTACTGTCACAACAAAATTTACACCAATTATGTTTACAATGCAAATATATGACCTTTAAGTTTTCCCCACACAGTGAAATATTCTATTACATCACTTTTCGTCTTCAGTCAAAGAATTGAAACCTTCATATCTAACAGTGATCAACCACTGCCCCCCAGAATGAGGCAATATGTTTTCCAGCCTAAAACAATTTACGGGTTGCTGTCCAGACAAGTACAAACAGATACTTGAAACTGAAAACCCTGGCAGGCTCTGAAGGACAGAAGCACAAAGACGGGACAGGGTAGAAAGGACAATTAGAACAGTAGACTTTGCAACTTTCAGAAGCAATGTATCCATTTCAAATTCGTTATTCACACAAGCATTCTCATGTTAGCTTTGAAGTATCTCTAGCAGTTAATGTGACACAGAATGGAACCAAAGCATGCTCCAAAACCTGCTGGAAGAGGAGAAAGAAATGCCTTCATCAGTAGAAATACTTCATCAGTAGAAATACTACTACCATAATGCCTGCTAACAACAGTTAAAGTTATCATGGACATGTTTTACATGGACTGCAGAGAATGCAGTATAGATATACCTAGTGCAGGTGCTCTGAATACTCAATGTGCAGCACATGAATACAAAATAAATGCAGCCTGAGTTTGCTATGGCTAAGCAGTTTGAGCTTTCCCAAAATCAGTGACTCTAGAAGACGTGAGTTCCGTTTATATGTAGGTGGGAACAGTCATGGAGCAGGTATAGCCTTGCTGCGTTGCTCTGCGTTGGTCTTCATTTCCACTGAATTAATGAGGAATAGGCTACGTTTGTCACTAGATGTACGAACGACATCTTTCTGCTGCTTACACACTGAATGGTCTGATTGTTTTAAAATTACTCCTCTTTGCTGGATCCTCTCACACCCCAGTATTTGAGGAAGAGTTAGGTATGAACGGGTCACAATGACAATAAGTGAAGGTATAAACAGAACTGACAGTCTGAGCTCTCTTTTGTGAGACATACGCAGCAACTGCCTCAGCATTGTTTCCCAGTTCTAAAAAGATGCTATGCCGATTTTTGCTAAAGAAATAAAGGAAAAACTTTGGAGTGAAAGCAAACACTTTGGATGGAAAAGGTATGTGGCTTAGTTATCTCAGACCACACACTTCACAATTGCTCTTTAGAATGGCATATGTGAGCCTAAAGTGAGAAAGCTTATTTAAAGAACTGGTGACTTCCCTACTTCTACTGCAACACACAATTTAAAAAATGGTTTATAAATATAGTTCATAGAATCTAAAGCAAAGTAAACACTATGTAAATGGTTATTTTTCTGGAGTAATAAATAAGAAAACAGAGTATATACCAGATTTTATTTGCTAAGGAATTCCTTTTGCAGTGCAGGTATAGAATTATCAATATTAATTACGCAGATGAGTGACTGCAGGAGCAAGTGCTCCCAGATATGAATTCTCTAAGACTTCAGAGTATTAGACTTTGACTGCATTCTCAGAAATATTTTGCTTACCCTTGCCAGTGATGATAAAAAGTGATTTACTTGAGAAAAACATATTACGTAATAAAACCAATGACATTTAATCTCAGTTTTAGCATCTAATTATTATGCTGTGTCCAACACTGCAATACTAGAAATGCTTCCCTCTAAAAAAATTATCATTAAAAGCAACAGGTAAATACAGTGCAGCAGTTTTCTTTCATAAACATATTTAGAAACTAGGCCTTGTAATGGCATTTTTGAAATGGTCATATTCACCAAGCACCTTAAGTTATTAATAGCTTGTCTGCCTCTGGCATGAAAAATCATCTTGTTGAATTAAAGTGATTCTTGTAGATTCTTAGATTCCAAAACTATAAATGTTAGCGGGGAAAAAAAGGTAAATAACAACAACAAAAGTACACAAAATCAGATTAATTCTGATGCACTCCCTATGAACGTATGATATTAAAGAACATATATAAAGCATATAAAGCACAATCCCAATGAGATATGATTTTGACAGACAACATGCCTTTTTTTTTGTCAGGGTTTTTGCATGGTTCTCTGCATGGGGAGGAATTGCAGGACATGTATAAAGAAGAATCCGGATTCCCTGCCAGGGACTAAGTACCTAAAAGCAGGCATTATCTCACCTAGCTCCTCTTCTGACTCAAACATCTGGGTCATATTTAGATGGCCTCATTCAAAACGCCACTAACCTCCTGAGCAGTAATGGAGTCTCTCTGACTTCGCGTGATGACGTGTAGTTGGGCATTAACATTTGCGAGGCACTGATATGCTCAGGGTGCCATAAAAAGGTGCTTAGCTTTCTAAGCAAGCACAAGTGATGGCCAAAGGGACCTTGAGGCAGCTGCTGGTTCCTAAAGCACTGATTCTTTCATGCGTTACAGAGCAAACCAGTGAAAACGGAACATCATTTAAATTAATAAAAAAATGCACCACAGACACCGTATCACTAAGAAAGCCAGTAACTTTACTGATTTGTCTGCAAAATACAAATTATACCTTATTTCCAGCAGGAGAATCTTTTGAAATTTTCCCATTTTTGTTCACTACAGACAGCTGAATTAAGTCCCTTGAGATACACAGATGTGGTTTAACTTAGTTATAACATCTTGTCATCTAGTGGCGACAAAGTCCAGCTTATGCCGCTGTGAGCCTCTACTTTAATATTTGTTGCAAATGCTTGTATGCTCCCATTTACAAGCTATTTCGTTATCACCATTGTTTAATGGAAGCAAATCCCCATGAAAGAGAAGAAAAAAAGAAAAAAAGGATACAACAAACCATCTGAAGCAATCCAAGTGTAATGCCTGTGGTAACCCAGGTCTGGTATTAGTTACTCCACAAGAGACTCTGGTACTGCACTTTTTTATTTATTTATGTATTTTTTTAATGAGTTACTTAACTGACCTTTTTTTAATCAAACTGAGGTACGGATCAGTCTGAGGTATGAGCAGGGAAGGTAGAAATGCAACACCTGATTATGGAAATAATTGAACGGATACTTTTGATGCAGAAGGTCTGTGGCTCAAAGCTTGGATTGCTCCACATCTTTGGTTAAAATATATTAACAAAAGCCTTTTATTACATCTACAGTCTGAAGCATTCTAACAGACACCAATGTTCCATCAGTCCTTCAAGAGACCTGTAGTGGCAGGTAATTAATGCCATATAACTGACGACATCACAGCAGATGGCACAAACAGGAACAGATGAAGTATGCCATGTTTAGGCAACAGCCTTTATTGAGGTTTCAAGTGGCTTTTAAAAAATTACAAAGCATTTACCTTCAAGGCGAAGGAAGAAGGAAAACAAAACAGCTCTGTTAGGACTATAGATAAAAGAGGGTATATAGGATAACACATACAATACAAAAGGGTTGACATCCTTGAAAACAGTCTATGAGTTCTTTTTATTCTTACGCTAGCTTTACCTGAAAAAGATCTGAGGACAACAGATATTTTTATATTATTCATTAAAAACTGCTAAATTCCTCTTCTGGGAAAAATATAAGCCATTTTGTTATAAAACACAACTTTTGAAAAACACTGAAATGACAAAAGCTTTACTGCGAATGGCTCAATGCATACAATATACAGGTTGTGCAGATAGGGTATATCATATAATTGTCACCAGCAATTAAACACTAACTGACAACACCTTTTAATAGAGGTTAGCTTAGCTATAACAATACTTGCAGATGTCTAGAATGCCACTTCAGGTGTTTGAACTTACAATTAAGAATGTTGCCTAAAACATTATATAGCATGGGTTAAGGTAAAGTAAATGTTAATACTCTTTCAGGGCTCTGCCCCAAACTCCTTAAATACAAAGGAATCACACATTAAACCCAAATTAGCTTTGCAAATACAATAAATGGTAAGGTACAGAGAAAGGAACAGGAAAGGTAGACAGTTATAGTTTACAGAAAGTGACTTCACAATCAAAGTTGTGCTTCTTATCATTAGATCAGTTTGCAAATATGCATTATCCCCCACAATTTTGCCAGTATAAGTTAGTTGCCCTCTGCAGCAGGAACAGGAGGGGCAGCTGGCGTTTATTTTCACGTGATTCTGTTCTTGTTCTACTTGTGTTTATACAAAAATCATTGTCAGAGTTAATATAAATTGCCCAGGCAATACTTTTCACGCTACTTTCTGCTTATTTACTTGCAGTAATATATTACACTGCATCTTTGTTAAATACGATATCTTTCATTTTTCATGCGTTGCTGAGGCAAATCGCAAGGTAAACTATTAATATGGCTATTCTTCATATATCAATAGACCAAATCCCCTTCCCCACTGACAAGTTTCTACTACAATACTGATAAAGTCGTATTTTTTCTTGAAATTACAAGGTACATTTGTGATATATTTGCATATTTTTGACACACCAAAGTTTAAAATTCTCAGAAGAGAATATGAGTATAGGTTCATCTGAAGGTGAAGCAAGTGGTTTCAAAAACAGGTTTTTTGTGTTTTAAAATTAATTATGGGCCCCATTTTACCTTTTTTTTTTTTGTTTGTTTTGTTTTGGCTTTTCTGATTTTTTTTCGGTATTTTTTTTTTAAACATGCGTATCTTTTTGTTTACCCTGCAGATTGCTACACGAGATAAGATGGACGCATTAGTAGCATAGTATTCTGCTTAAAGAGTTTCCAGATAATGCACTAGCCCCTGCACGGCTGAGAGTGCCTGTAAGGCAGGCTTCTACAAAGTCATGATAAGTGAAAAACACATGTTCCAAAGCACACTGTAGTCTGTTTATCATTCTCTACTACAGAGAGGTACACTCTACCATTGAGCAGTGCACAGCAACTGCATGTATGGGTGGGAAAGAGAGTGTGGATTTCCCTTAACAAAATAGTCTGTGTTGATATTTCGCTGTCGCATCGATATCCTTCATCATAGTGTTAGTGTATGTAGGTGAGAGCTGGAAGGACTCTTGGAAAAGTTTTACTCTGGCACTAACATTTTGCTTAAACACTTTTTCCCTTCAACAGAAAGGTTAAACTGAAACATTTTAAGATACCATTTTCTTCTAATAAACGTGAGGGACAAAGAGGGACTTAAAGAAATTATACATTCCCTCTGATGAAGCTATTTTAGTCACAGGAACGATATGAGGCAGGAGAAAACGTGGATGCCATACGCTGAAGCAAATCTTGCTAGGGTGCAAACGCACAGGGAGCGTTGTTCAACAACGTGCCCACTGTGAGATGACGTGACTGCAGAGGTCCGTGAGAACCAGGGACCTGATGGCCAATGTTGGCTGTGTAAGATCAACTGACTTTTCAATGGTCTCTCCAGAAGGTCTAAAATCCGTGAGAGAGGGGAGTCATCTTTATAAGCACATCTGTGCCGATCCCTCCCTTTAACTCTCCCTACTGCTTCTGCAAATATTCACCTGCACTCATGTAACTGACAGCCGTTAGAGCTGTACATCCAATTCAGACAGGCAGAATACCCGCTCCAATAATGAAAAAGGGCCAAGTTACGCCACTTTGTCATTGAACCCATGGAAAACTACGAGATACGCAGGACGTTGAGTAATAGAAGGGCCCTTAACTTGTTACAATGCACAAAACAGCATGAAAGAACTCATCAGTATATACAATGGATCGCAGTTCACCCAACTGATTGTAAAATGCTGTATTAAAATGATTTAAGTTGTTACACCATGGGTAAATTCTAACTTTATACAGATCAGTCTTCCAACAGCTGACTTCGATCTGTAAAACGTATACCCAGTAAAAGAAAACTGAAAGAAAAGTTAAATGTGCAACTGCACAAATATAATTCCCCACTATTAAGATAACAAAAACTTTTGCTATTACCATAATTATTATATATATTAGAAAGCTATACACAAGCATGTTAATTTCACAGATTTTTTTAAAAGATTCTTAATATTTTATATAATTAGAAATACACATTTCAAAAACAAAACTTCTGCAAAGAGAAAACAGTTATCTTGGTTAGCAAAGCATGGAGTTCTTCATGGCTTAGGGTAGTGCTTTCTATACAAAAAGTCCTTTTTGTTTGTTTCTTCAGGACTGTTTAAAAGATTAGCGAAGCTATCAAGGAAAAAAGAACACATTTTGGCTTAAGGAAACTACAAAAGCCACAAATGCTTTGCAAACTCTGTCTTACTTTTTAATATGAAAATAAGCAAAATGTAATGTACATATTTTTATATTTTTTTTTTTATTTAGTAAGTGATGCAGACCCAGACTTTTTAAAATTAAATATGTTAGCCCTCGAACTCAATACTTTTACAAGTATGGTCCTCTTTAAATGTTTTGATCCTTTTTAACTGAGTGCCATACTCTAATGATATGCCTGCATGTTTGTGAGCATTTTCAGTATGTTAGGTGACCCAGACTCTTCCTAGCATCAATTCATGGCCACCCAACTGCTGGGTCTGTCAAAACATCTGTACATTTTCTATATGTTGCATAACAGCTGCTTTCTCTCTCAGTAAAGATCTGCCATTTCTGGCAAATGTTTTGTCTATTTACATGTAAATAACGTTGAACCTGCAACATGACACTATCTATTGTAACATACATTTTGCAAGGGAGCACAACAGTGAAAAGAAGTTAGCCTTAAAATCTATTTTGTACAAGTGTTCTGTTGTACAACTCAAGTGCTAAGCTTATCTCAGCATTTCTGTTTATCCTTATACTGTATCACTGAGGCAATTTAAAAGTACTTTTACAAAACAGAGTACCTGACTTATTTTTTTTTTTTTTCCACACACGGCACATATAATGCATATCGACCCCCCCTCCCCCATTAAGGTATAGCACACACACACTGCAAGAAAAAAAAAAACCTAATAGATAATAATGTTATCATGTCGCCCATCCTTCAGAGAGCCGCATGCGCTTGACAGAGGGGCTTTCCCTTTCGTCCGGCGAAGGTCTGGTGAGTCCAATGGGGGAGTGGAATTCGTTCCGGTGATCTTCTCGGTCACTTCCATCGTAGGAACTGCTACAGCTGCTCAAACTGTCAACGGGAGATCTCCCCGCCTCATGGCGCGTGTGCTGTGGGTATCTCGAGGGTGTGGTGGTACGGTCTCTAGGAGGAGAAACAGGTTCTGACTTGATGTTGAGGCTTTGAGTAGAAGGCAGGGAGAGATTTGTACTCTGAGATAAATGAGTGCTAGTGCAAGCTCTGTAGGAGGAAAGGAAACCCAGTTACAGACGGAGGAGGCATGGAGCCCCCAGATATGCACAAACACTCACACAGAACACCAGTGCAAAGGCTCGCGCACGACCAGCGCATGTGGAGAGCACGAGGATTGATTTCTGGGCAGAATTCACAAATTCGAAGAGACGAAAGCAACACAACAAATGTGGTTGGCTTGAACGGGGCATGCCCTCGGTTTGAAAGTGGGTCTCGCTTCCAGTCTCTTTCTCTCTCCTTTTTTTGACTCAAGTGTCACAATGAATTTTGTAAGGCGAGCCTTTGCACTGTTGGAACCACCTGCAGGTTTCTTTCTAACTACTGCTTGTGTGTGTATATGCACTGGCTGAGACAGGGGAGGCATGGGCTTCCTGCTGGGTTTAATCCAATCACTTCGAATGCGCCCTACTATTTTTATCGCTGTTCATTTTGACATGTGACTTCAGATGCAAAACAGAAACAAAAATTTGGGACAGGTACGTTTTATACCTTCCAGAATAGAGTTGAAATTACAGGTCCTAGAACTGACATTAATAAAACACCACAGGCAGGCAAGGATTTAGATACGATTTTATGGTTTAAAACTATGAATTCGTAGCTCAGTCCAGAATGCTTTTGAACAAACTACTGAAGAGAAGAAGCAGAGTAGCGGAGGATGTCAGAGGATTGTACTCTTTGCCTGTAGGAGAGCCCAGCTCAGAGGATGCTCCAAGCATCGAGAGGAACTGCTATGCTAAAACTTTTTCAAAGGCACAAAACATAACTGTGCTAAGCTCATTTTCTTTCTGTGCATTTTTGCAGGCAGGTAGTGGCAGAGGGAAGCTGAAACAGGTGGGGAGGAGAGTTAATACTGTGCTTTATCTCTATGGGAGAAATTACATCACTTGCATCTGCAGCATGTTTTGTACAAAAGCACCACCTCCTGGTAAAACCTGACTTTTCTCTTCGTTATGAAAATAGAAGTTCTCAACATGCAGCTCACATTATGATCCACTTCAAGGACCATTTGCTAGGCTGAAGTTAGCTTCTAACCCCAGAGACACAGTTTCAAGATTTCTAGTAGTGAATATCTATACACGGGGAGACTGAAGGCAGTAGGGGCAGCAGGCCACTTGGCCTCAGATTTTAAACCCAAAGGGATGTGCAGGTATTTTTAATGCAAGCAGAAGAAACACTGGGATTCAGGAGTAATTTTTAAGCATGTTGAAGATGCAATTAAGTTTAGATGTGGTCTTTTCATTTATTGAAATAGTGCACTTTTCCTCATACCTCATCAACTGGGAGTTGAGCTTTACTTAACATTTGCTACAACTTTGATGAAAGACAAAGTGTTTTCTTTTCTTCTGACAGATTTAAAATGGAACTATAGGGCTTTAATATTGAACAATATCAGCTGCTTTTATCAGGAATTATTGCAGTCTTTAATAATGGATGGTTCTTGTTAGACAATATAGAAAATAGAATGTTCTACCTCCAATTGCTTTTATCTACCCTTCATTCCTATACAGATGAATGTGTCAAATTTGCAGCAATCCCTTTCATAAATCATAGAGTTCATGAACTCATGACCCTACAGAGTAATAGACCTCACAGTAGCAAAGGTAAGCATTTTTTTTATCAGAAGACATTTTCTTTGCTTTTGTAACTATTCTGTTAACATGCATAAGAAACTAAATTTAGTGAAACATTCCACTTTTTTTTTTTTTCCCTGAAAACTTGTTGAAAAGAATCCAACAAGAAACAAAAATACATTCCTGTTTGGTTTTTTTCTTTTCTTTTTTTTTTTTTTTTCCCCCTGCTTTTCATTTCCAGTGACTTTATTTTTCAGTTGCTTTGGAGACACTAGGACTTCATCTGGGAAAACAGGCTGCAGTTTAGCCTGTATGGTAAGATTACATATGATTTTAGATGACAAGCTTATAGCTAAACCTGAAAGTCCTGTAATAAAGAATGGTGGAGACTTGGGATTTGACTTAAAAGTGTTTGATATGAGCAGATGACATGTCACTTTGCAAAGTTGGGGACAGCTAAAAAACCCATACTATTTAAAACCAACTGTATTCAGTCAAAAAACGTGTTCACATGGAACACGTTTGCATTCTACTGTGTGACAGCCCCCAAAGGAACAAATCTAGAGGGATAAGCTGCATTTTCAATGAACTAGAGCTAGTAATGCTATATGGCAATGTCACTTTTTTAATAGTGTTTCAGAAATGAGTACGAGAATGCATCTCTATGGACTTTTTAGATTCCTTGTGATTCACCAACAGGGCTATGTAAATACTTGTTGTACAAATTTGTGGCAGTTCTAAAAATGCTACAGGTTGATCTGCATTTTTGAAAAAAAAGTTAAGAAGTCATGTTGGCAGGTCAGGACTAAATTTTTGAGGTTTAAAACAATATAAATAAATTAAAGCAACTATTTTGAGTCATCGTTCAATTTTTTTTTCTTTTTAAATATAGTCTTACTGCTAAAATTATTTATGAATTTTAATATCTGTCTTTTGGTGACTAAAATTGACATTATTTCACTAAAAATTTCTGAAATATTTTATGAGAATCTCATGTAAGCTAAAATGCTCAATTACAAGGGAAAACTACTGTTACATATAGATGTGAATGGTGAAATAGTACATACTTAGCTGAAGTCTTTAGACCCAAATTCTAAACAGAGGATTGATCTCTATTTAGAAGCTGTATAATAAAACATAATAATTCTATCTGCTACGAAATTATTTCTTTTCCTATATGCATGTGTGTGAGTGTAAAAAAAGGCTGTTTATATGTATCAATGTCTAGTTTACACCGTTGCGTCATATAATTCTGTAATTGTAGCCCAGGCATGCCCTATTTTAATAATTTGAAACCTACACTAAATTCATTCGAAGACAAACAGATTTTAAATATGGAAAATCCACAGAGAAAATAAAGCAAATGACTTCAAAGGACTGTGTATAGCTATAGCACTCAAGAAGTGCCATGCAGTCCACTCATGTTGATATAAACACCTTTTTCCATATATTGTATGAAAAAATTTAATTTTATGTGAACAGCTAAGAAAATTAATGTTTTAATTTTACACAGCAGTTCCAACTGAGACCAGTGCAGTGAAAATGTGATGGTTATTTGGAACACAATGTCCGCATGGGAGAAAAGTTGGTTCCTATCTGGGTTCAACACTGAACAATTACACTGCTCTGCTGTGAGAGAGGTGGGAAGCAAGTCAGGATGCAACGAGCTTGCAAATGGGTTTAGTTCTTGCTGATGCCAGTGAAACCAGTTCTGGTGTGTCTCCATCTGTTCAAATCTCCAACTAGTACAGAAGCTCAACATGCACCAATAGAAGTGCAGGTCTGAGTGTGTGATGAAGGACATCAACATGCACCAGATAGGTTTTTACACGGAGAAAGTGGTCTACTGAAGAAAAAAAGAGCCTCACCTACCTTTTCTTTTATGCCTACACTTGCTTCTCTAAACTAGTTTACCTCCTCATTTCGTATATTTTTTCCCCATAAATATATATAAGGAACCATTGAAAATTCATTTTAAAATTTCATTGTGTAACTTCAGTTATGTGCTAGTCTGTAACTAGGATATTTTTGACTTGCTAACAACGCAACATTCCTCCCTCTCCTTTGTTTTTCTGTTAGGTAAAGGCAAAGTTATTTTTTCATATTTTTTGATCAATGTAAAAGCCGAATAAGAATATCTGTGTCAAGATATTTTGATTAGCTCTCACATGTTAAGGTCCACACTTTAAAAAGAAATTTCTAAATGAAGAATAATATGAAACGGAATCACTGGAACATCTTATTTACAATGGTAGCATAAGAAAAAAGGCTTAGTCCTAAATATATAAGGGTTTTACTTGAAACAAGGAAGTTGGCAGAACTGATAGAAATTCACAAAACATGATGTCACTGAATCTAAATTTTTCAGTAAAAATGGTTCAATGCAGAATATTTGCCCATATCTAGCTCTGGCTATTACCTTATCAAAACTAACCATTTCTAAGTAATAAGCTTGCTATGTAAGAGTCACAGAACAAGTCAACAGTATTCATTAATTTGGATAATTTTTTGTTCAAGTGGGTAGAAGTTTGGAGAAACTTCTTTTATCTAAATGGTTATCTATACTGAAGATACTTCAGATGAAATACTGTTTCTGCTTTTGCAAATTAATTTTCGGAAAGCCAAAATTTCACATGTGGATGACACTTAAGGAAGAAAAGATTCTCTCTTAGACTGGGAAATATGAATGAAAGAGAACATTTTCCATATAGTGGATGTGTGCCTAAAAAATTCAGATCGTTTATTTCAAAGTTTGGAATGGACTTCCCGTCTGGTTAGCAGCAATTAACTTCTGATAGTCTCTTTGGTCCATGTTAAATAAGCAGTAACCCTCTTTGTAAGAGATACTGCAGCAGTAGTCAGAGAAAATCCCACAGTTTTGGGAGGGATTAATTTTCAATAGAATTTGTGTTTTTTCCAGATGTAGATCTAGTTAAAAGCCATGAAAGTACTATTTTGCTTATAAACCTAAAATTTTGAAAACATTGATCTGTCCCAATCATATGAAGACAGGGTATAAATTGGTATCCTCTTCACTAGGCTCAGGGAAAGGCCAAAAGCTGCGCAGACAGGGAAAATAAACTATTCCCATGTCCTCAGGTATTTGCCCTCAAGCCCCCTGGCACTAGTGTGGTTGGTAAATGTAGAGACAACATCAAGAGTTAAGAGTTAGGTTGCAGAGATCTTCTCCAGTTATCTTAAAGATGGTTCTGACAGTGCTGATGGAATTGTTGGGGACTTATTTGGAGCAAGCTAATAACTTCTAACCACATCCTATTCCATTTCTAACCATAATCTTCTGCCATGCACTGAGGAAGCAGAGCTGGTTATCACCTTTAGGCTTCTGTAAAAAAACCCACAAAAACCTGCTGGAGAATTAGGATGTCTCTTCCAGTAACTGTTTGCTCACAGGCCCTTACTGCCTTCTGTTACCAACAAATATCTCACAGTTCCCAAATCTTTCCAGTATATGACTTCACTCAGCATAGGGATTTACCTTGTCTAACCCTTTCTATTTTGTCAGATACCTGGGGATGACTATAATTTTGTGTTAATATTTTACTCTTCCTTCAAATTCTATCTCAGGCTGATGTAGATTGAATATATTCTGTATAATTTTAAGTTTTTCGAATAATCCAAAAGTTAGCACAGGTGCTTTTGCACGTAGAACTTGGTAACTAAAATAAAATAAAGAAATGCTTATGATTTTCTGCAGAGATAGAAGACTTCTCCAGAACTGTCAGTGAAGCAGCTTTCATAGCTGAATTAGTTTACAAATCACTGAAAGAATAATAATAAAAGTAGCAACTCAGAATGTATTCCACCAGCCACAGCTGTTACACTTCAACAT
The DNA here is from genome assembly GCA_028020825.1 of Podargus strigoides. Lineage (NCBI taxonomy): Eukaryota > Metazoa > Chordata > Aves > Caprimulgiformes > Podargidae > Podargus > Podargus strigoides. The sequence continues at coordinate 86,244,021 of CM051663.1, read as the reverse complement.
TCTGTGATATGAATTAGAAACAGATGACAATGTGTGACATATCTGAAAAGGCATGTAGTTAGTTTAGGATTTAATGTATACTCTTTTGGTTAACCAAATAGCCTCATTACATTCTTTGGTACAGCACTGAAAACAATCGTCTCATTGTAAGGTTATACATTGATACCTAACGTGAATTTGCAATTTATTTGAGACTTTATGTCTTTAGTTGTACAGTTAGCTTGAATGTTGCCCCCAAAACAGTGCAAACTCAAAAAGAAAATAGAAGAATTGTAAGAGAAAGGCATGAAGACTATTATTTTCTAGCACAGCAACTATTTCAGTTGAATGTTTTTATGTAGTTAGTATCTATATATGCTTATTTGTATAGAAATGAGGTTCAAAAATTTCTGTTTCCTCTGAAACACTTGTATAGCTATCGTTTAAAAAACCAAGCCATCTGTACATGGTAAAGAAATTATATTAAACTATAAAAAGTGGTCAGATGAAGGAGAATTTTGAAGTTTAAGCCACATTTATAGAATTAAATAGTTTCACATTATGGCAACCAACTTGCAAAACAATTAGTGCAGACGCGCAACACCTCTTTCTGAAAAAAAAAATAAAAAGGAGCTTACTTTTCAAATGCATGCAAATTAAATTTTTCCTCATAAATACACTCCAGCTGTTTTCAGCTCCTGTTTTTATAATGAAAACTTTTAAAATTCAAATGTGTCTAGCCATACTATGTGTGGCATGCTGGTGAATGCCTATGGTCTTACTCAATAGAAAATGCAGATACCAGGATTTTTGAAAATCATGCTCTTAAATTTCATTTCATTAAGTCAATAGGTTGCTTTCCAGTAATGCATTAGGTGACTTCCCTGTGTGAATTTTCACACTTTAAAAATACTGAAATGATTTAGCAATGTGCTTCACTAATCTTGAATTAATGTCTTGAAATTAGCCACTAGAAGGCACAGGTACCTATAATCTTCAATTTGAGCAAATCACAAAGTTTTGTGGTCTGATGGTTTTTAGGCCTAATTATGTTATTCGCTTGCAGAAAACATTTCTAAAGAAAAGAAACTCGAATGTCAGAGCTGAGCAGAAGGGAGTATGTGATCATTGTATAAGGTTAAGGCTTAACCTCAGGTCAAATACTTATGTCACTCTTCCTTGATTAAAAGTATTTAGAAAATGTTCAAGTTTACTGTAAATGTTTGGGCTGTAGTAACTGGAAATAAAAAGCATAAATGGCAAAATACAGCAACGGTACAATATAAATGTTTAGTTTGGTCTTTAATAGTGAATAAAACACTATTTAAAGAAATAAATAGTAAACCATGAATTGTAGTCTTTACTATGCTACTGAGAAAATGTCACAGACACAAAATATTTCATCTCAGCTGCCTAGCAAACTTTTCACAAAATATGGAGTTCCAGTTTAGGGAAATGGAGCTCTTATACATAGTAAATTTGTGCTGACATGTTCTCTTGATATATTTCAGATTTGGGATTACTGGGCAGACAGAAGTCACTGTAGAACAATAAAACAAAGAAAACACTGCTTACCCCAATTGACTGAGGGCAGATGGTGGCATGTTATGTAGGTGTTGCTGTTGCCAGCCAGTCACAGAACCAAGATGAAGAGCACTGGCTGTATTAAACCCAGAGAGAGATGATATATCGGCACTACTCAGAGAATATTCTAGATTTGAGAGCATAAAAGACAATAATTAAAAGAGAATTAAGGAGGAAGCAATTAAACAATAAGGAGCATCATAATTTTCATGTTACTTTATAAAGCTTTTAATTTTAATAACACCAATCACATTAAGTTGCCGCAGAAAAAGTAGATCTTCCTCTTCCCTTAACTCATCAACTTGGGAGCAAATAATGCATGAATAATTATTCTGTAATTTAGCAGGGCTTTTCTGGATCTGGAAGATCCAAAGCATCCTTAGCCTGTATATCCACCATAGTACACCTACATACACACAACTACAGACGCATTCTCAGAGTCAAAGACTTGGAAAACATAGTAATATTTTGGTTAGTCTTCCTTCCAGAACTCAGCAGGCAGCCTGTGACTGAACAACACACTTCTCTAACAGCATTCGATCTGTACAGCAGCAATGCACAAAGGGAACTGGAAAGCATCTCCTGAGGCTTCATTTCTAGTCTCTCCCAGGTAACTATGTGATAGCCCACACAGTTATTGAAGTCCGTTTTGAAGCCCATGAAGCTGCTTTCTCCCACTACCTTTTTGACTTTAGGAAGGGGCACTCAACTACTTGTGGCATTAAAAGGATTAAGAAATGTTTTTTAAATTGCATTTTTTTATTAAAGCCAATGAAAGCAAGCTATCAAAGCAGTTTTCCATTTGAACAAAACAGCTGAGTTTTAAATAGATATGTCTTAAGTTAGTGGCAGATACAGAATAAGTAAATGAAGTGCAAAAGCATACCAGCTATGAATTTTCCAGTTTCTCTCAACTAACATTAGCTAATTCATTAGCACTGAGATAGACATTTGCCAGCATCTTGCTCCCTCCCCCACCCTTTACATCTTGAACTGATACTTACCAGTACCATATGTTGTTGAGATGGCTGATGGGTATCCTCCCATCCCTTGCCCTGGTAGAGTAGGAGTTGCTACGGAAACCACTGGAGTAGCCAATGACTGAGCAGACTGGGAGTTATTTATCCTCTGATTCTTTTAAAGTAAGTAAAATAAACATATTATTGACTAGTTTTAAGTGAGTTTAGTGTATTAGCTTTCTGGGTATCTTTTGTTCATGAGAAATACAGGCTGATACAAATTTCTAGAAATTAATCATTTAACATGTGGCTTTTATGAACTCTGCCAACCCTATCATTTACAAGCCTTCAAGAGACCAGTTGTCACCATAGTAACCCATTACATCAGTATCTCCTAGGTAACTGAACTAGTAACAAGCAAGATTGCTTTTACTGTGGGTAGAAGAACAGATCGTGTGAAAAACTAATGAAATATGTAAACTCTGTTTCCATTGTTTTCCTTTTCACTGAAATAAAAAAAAAAAAGTGAAAGAAAAAACTCCAAACCCAGCCCTACTGGATTTTATGCTTTGAAGGTGAGGGGCACCCCGAGATTGCTGAACACCGAACTCTTACCAGCAGATGGTGCTCTGACTACTTCAATTTTGTAAAATAAAACAAACTTCAAGAGCATTAGGCAGCACAGCAGTTACACGTTTAACTCCGAGACACTTGATGTTGCACTGTAAAAATTGCACTAGGGAGCTCTAATCCTGTGAGTGGCAGGATAAAACGACCAGAAAGCCACCAAAAAAAAAAAGTCGTAAGGCTGCATCATCTTCAACAGCACAAATTGACACACTCTCAAAGCACCAGCAAGAAGAAAGCTTTATTCTGGCGTGCATAATTTGATTATGTGCAACACTTGCACCTGGCCTTCCATATTGTTATATTTCAAAAATTATGATGACCCTTTTGTTCATAAAATAATTATGGTAAAGTTTTTCATTTTACTCCAACACTTCACCTGCACAAGTATCAATCATAAAAAAGAACTGAGTTTCTTTTCCTCATTATTAAGATGAACATCACTACCACTTACCAGAAGGAGATCAACATCCTCAGACTGAGTGCATAGGAAAGGAGCATTAAAGATTAGTGCATATAAATATTTACCAGGATGCAGATTTCTAGCCTAGGGAACAGCTTCATCTGATAGGGGCAGCAAATTAAACACTTTCTGAGCACAGTTTGGAAAAATAGCACTTTGTAGATCTGTTCTTTTTCCTTCTAATGGGATGATTGTCTCAGTAGCGAGGATAACCTATCCAGTTTTCAGCACAAAACTTTCTCTAAGAATTCATTATTTCTTTCACAGCCTTGGTGGCTGCAGACTGTGTTGCTATACCTGGTTTCAGGAGACCTGACCATTCGCAGAATCCCTTGGAAAGTATCAGTTTTACGAACCTTGGAATAAATCATTTGATGCAGACAGCTTGTCACTGTCCTGGTTGACTTTGAGCATTGCCCTGTAGGAGACTATTTGTTACTTATCCTCTCAGAAGCCAGCCTTGCATTTATGGGGGGTTTTAGTTTGGTATTCAAAGTTAATTTATAATGTGTCAAGCTGAAGTAGGCAACTTGGAAGTTGTTTTAATAGTGTCTGTTACATAATGGAATAATGTGTTTATAGTGTCACTTAAATTTACCATCAAGATCCTTTTTAAATTAAGCTCACTTTTGATGTTAAATCACTCATGAAATATTTACTTGCAACCACTAGCTGACTTTTGGAAAGTAACTACAAGATACGCACACGATACCTTCACAATTCAACCTTCTAGCGTAATAGCCTGCCTAAATTTCATTAATCCTGGCAGAAGGTATGGCAGTTTCATGCTCCTTTCTGTCCTGCTCTATCTATTTATTACCTCTTATCATTAAAAATTTGGCCTTTGGAGCTCAGAGTGATAAAGTTCAAATTAATTTATTTGTAGTCAATCTGCCATCTGCTGAGAGTCTGTGTGGCTAAATATTTAAGAAAAACATAGTAAGTGAGGAATACTCAGGGTTATATTCAGCCTTTATAACAAATCCAGGAAAGGCACTTACAGCTACCAGGAAAGAGTGCAGAAGTTTAGACTGTGCAGGACACAGTTCCTAGTTTGCAACTCAATAGAAAAAAGGGAGGAAGCAAATATGACTTCATAAAAGCAATCAAACAAGCTCTGCCTACATCCTCAAGCCTTACGAATAGATGGAAAAAACAACCAAACAAGAATGTGGAATATTATTCTGTTGATTTTAGTTGCTTGAGCAGGCCTTGAAATTCCTAAATATCTCTTATCTGAAGGAGATTAAAAAACGCTTTGAAAATACATTACCACTGATGGCATTGTATTCTTGCTGCCAGGTGGAATAAGCACACGGAGATCTGGTTTACGGTTGTTCATTCCCAAATTCATTGGAGGCGGAGATTTTGCTTGCATATTCTTGTTCAAGTTGCCAGGTGAGACCAGCAGACCTGGTGAGTTGCGGGGGTTGCCATATCCATTTCCTGTTTTGGTTAAAAAAAAGAAAAGAAGAAAAAAGAAAGAAGGATTATAAATTCCAATGTATTTCTTAAGACTGTACAATAAAAATATCAAATAAAAAAAAATCAAAGTAAATTCCTGTGTCATGTAATGTATCTTTATAGGAAAACACAACACGTACCATATTTGGAACAACTGGTCTTAAAATGCTTTCTCTTAGGGCAGCCAACATCTCAGTGATGTGCTGAAATTAACTTTATTGCACAACTCTGTTTACAGCACTATGGTATATAGGACAATACACTGTGCACTCAAAGCAGCTAAGATTTAACGTTTGCCTTACATGAGAATCAGGAAAGTCAGACAATCTTACAGCTTGAAAAAATGTCAAAACTATGCTGTGTTTTCTTGATGACTACAGTGGATTCTGCCTTGCCTGACTCAGCCCTTTCCAGGTCATGATTTTGTTTTGTTTTTAAACAAAGGATGAGTACTGCAAGGCTATAATTTCCAGAAAAGGCAGGGGGAGGATTAGGAAGAGTCTTAAATGTTTTTGGCTCTCTTTCACCACACTTTTTGGACCTGATTCTGTCAACACTAAAGTCAATGGGAGAAAGAGTGTAACCTTATTTGGAGAATACCACCGTATCTTTCATCTTCATCTCCCTTTCTGCTTTCTGCCAACCCGAGGAACAATTCTGACAGGCAAATGCTTCATTTGCCTTTTTCAGAAAAGTTTCCTTCTCTCATCACGTAGTATTGACAACTGTATATCTGTAAGGTTACTGACCTACCTTCCACTAAAAATGAGACCTTCCTATATTACCCACCTAATTTCACCTCTTGCCCACACAAAGTCTGGGGAAAGAGATGATATTTTAGTGTAGCCTTGAAAAGCTGTCTGCACAGGCTCAAGAGGGATACAGAAACTGCTCAGTCATAAAGAGGGAATAGCATGAAAACTAGTACAGAAAGAGAAAACTTCCACGGATAATTACCAAGAAAACAAATGCTGGGGGAGAGTTTCTGTTCTGTGCTTATCTTTTGTTCACTGCCTGACAGCTGTGACAGACAACCTAGAAACAGTGCGGGAAGATGAGCTACTGAGTGTGGCAGGGACCTACGAGTTAGGAGCTCTGGGCCTTCAAATTTCCTGTGTGGACCCAAAGTCAGTGAAGAACTCAGTATCTCACTTATATTTTTTTCTTTTTTTTTTTTTTTTTTTTTTCCCCCCCCCACATGAAATGGGCTTTACAGCCCTAAAGGACATAAATGGATCATGGAACTAAATTTGCTAGTTTATGAGGTGGGCATAAAAATGACAGTACATGAGAATGAATCTGTCTTCTAATTAGGATAATGAAGTGAGTCCAAGCATGACTAACGTTAAATCATGTTTTAAATCTGCAGGCACATCAGCTAATTGTATTTATCAGATCAGCAAATCCATGGAAAAAAAAAAAAAAAATCTGTCAAAGGCTATTAAATCAAAACCACTACTTCAGGCTCTGGAAGACCCTGAACTGTGAGCACTAGGCTTAGGACACAGGAAAAGTACCACAAAGTGCTTGACTTCCATATTTGTGAAGTACCTTTAGTCACTGCTCTGGCCTGGCTTGTTTATTCTCATGCTTTTTATTATCATGATCTCCCAAGCCTTCACAAACAGGAATTAAGATGAAAACTTACAAACACTCAGATAATTTCAGAGTTTCTGTATTAAAATATTTTTCGTAGTTAACCTTGTTGCTTTTTTCCTTGATAATATCTTACAGCTAGTGAGATAAAATCAGTTAATGAAAAAAAGTGTATTTTACACTTATCAAGCTAAAATAGCAGAAGAGCATCAAGGATCTTCCATTTTGTGTCAGTAGGCTTTTTTTTTTTCAAATGAACAATTGTTCTCAACATGGATATGCTACATATTATGCACTAGTTAATGCTATGTGTTACTAGAGGTGGTGAAATTAGAAGGGATGTTTTGAATATACAACAATATTTTCCTCTAGAAACTACAGTGCTTTTTAAAAGTTGATCTTTTACAAACTGAATACTGAAAAACTAATGACATGGAGAAATGATCAACAGAAGAAACTGAAAAAAAGGTAGAGTTTCTCTGGAACACAGGAGCTATTTTATCAACAGGAAGTAAAACTGCCTTGTGACATCTCTTGTATGACTAGCATTTGTTCAGAGAGTGCAAATGAAGCTGCTTGAAAAAGCAGTGTATATTTTTTTTTTCAGTTCTACAACATACAACCTAAGATATTTAACACAATAGCTTGCACTGTAATCTATATGTTTGTATGTTTATATGTTGTAATCTATATGTTTATAGTTGTGATTCTCAGAGAACAGAAACAAGAATGAACTCCCATTTTCTAGATAAGATTCACTTTATAAATTAAAGAGAAAGAATGCATCTGCATAAAACTTTACTCTTCAGAAAGTTTTGCCTGACCTTTATATTATTTACATACCAATGTAAAATATTTTGAACAGTGATAACATTTCTTAAATTTATATTTTTAGAACATCAAATTATTTTTAAGAACTACTGCAATCTTCTCTTTACCAGTAGATTTCTGCTGTTCATGGCATATTATGCCAGCTAGCATTTTGGAGCCATATAATAACCATTCCTCTTTCCAGCCACCAAATTGTTATTCTTTTGGTATAATGTGGATTCAGGAATGTAAGACTGTGAGCCTTAAACCAATGATACAGAAACCCATCATCTGAAAATCAATGATGAATGCACACGTGCGGTTTGCAGTTAAGAAGAGTCTGCATTTAAACCAGCTCTTTAAACCATCTCGTCTTTACTCAGAAAGCTGTGGCCTGCTCTGAGGCAGCTGTCCCACCTTCAGATAAATCCACTGAAGAGAATGGCCTCATTTACATTCAGAGGCAAAAAAATACATAAGACTTCTAATATACAAATTAAACCTTCCTTCATCCTATGCTTTAAAATTACACTCTGCCTGGACAATTATCAATTTAGTTGTGACTGTATGCAGAACGTTGCATTCCACTATCCACTTGAAAGCGTAAAAATTATATGTCATGTATGAATGGATTTCCTGATTATAGATTATAAGAAAATGAAAACCAGATGGATTTTAGAGCAAGTTGGCTTTACATTTTATTTGGTTAAAAGCCATATTTTTGCTGGAATAGAACATTTTAAAACATTACAGATATAACTTGTAATGTATAATGAAAATAAAAATGTTAGATGCACAAGTTTTAAGGGGCATATGTCAGAATTTGTAAATTCACAGCATTTTCAATTCAAGAAGTTTTCAGAGAAAATTATTTTTCCTCGTGTTGTTTGTTATACTGACTTGAAAGAGTAAAAATATTATACACAGAAAAGAACTTGTTTCAAGACAGAACTAGTGGAGCAGCACGTGTCATGAAATGCAGTGCCAGACTTCATATTTGGACTAATGGCAGAATATAAAGAAAAATACTTTCTGAGCACAGAATGCTCTTCCTGGGCATGTTCCTGCATTTTGCATTTAGGCACAAGTGCCATGGACTTTAGAATGAATTCTGTCCAAGTACAGACTGCATGATTAATCCCCGTAACATCACTTTTTAAAAACATCCAGAAAAGTTATTTCTGTGCACCAGTAGTCAGTCAGTCAGGATAAATTATTAAAAAAAATCATTTATTCATGGAAAACTATGACTTGAATTATGTTGCAAACTCATGTACTACTATTTTAAATGGTCATTTTCATGTTTTAAGAATTTAAGAGTATAAGTAGGGCACAAATTTATTCAGGAGAGGACAGAAAGCAAAGTTTACTTTTTTTCATCCCTCATTAGTAACACCTAAACCTTACATGCTTTCAAAAATAGAAAAATATACTGAACAAAAAAACTTCTATGCTAGTCCTAGAAGAATGATGAAAAAGACACAAAATTATATGTCCTTTATTTGATCTCACTTTCATTTACTCTAATGCTTTTCACTGACCACATGGGTTGAGAATTTACAAGATCTTTAGGAACCTGAGATGCCTAACTCCCATTAATATTAATAGTAAAAGAGCTTTCAAATTCTTGAAGAAGTTTCAATAAATATTAACGGTCATTTAAAGTTTCCAACAAGTGTATGCTCTTGCTTGTAGAAATTATCATAATTCTTTCAAGAATATGTGCATTCCATTACTTGGAGGATTCCTGCTTCTTACCATGTTATGTTAAATGCACATCCCTTATATATGACATTATGAGTGACCACCAAGCCTCTCAAAAAGGATGTTAAATTTAGTATGAGTTTATACAAACATGAGAGCCAACTCTGCTGATATTTACCTTCATTTCAAATATATGTATACATAAAAGAAAAAATGCAGTAATAGAAATTTTGCTAAACTTAGATCCAGTTTTGCACTCTTCACTTGGTTGATTTTCTCACTTATTGGAGGAACAGTAATTGTTTCTAATTGTAATCAAAAGGCAATGAAAGGGTTCCTTCTCTCCCTTACATCCTATGTGCAATTTTTTTTTTTTTTTTTTTTTAATGCATATACACTGTTGGAAGAGGCTACAGTTTACCATCCGAATAAAATAGATAACCCACAATAAAGCACTAATTCCAGGAAGCTGTACTGGTGTTCACCTAAACAGAATTTTTAAAAGAAATAATTGAAGGTTCTTATTCACATGTTGCATGCTAGTCACTTCACACTACATGACCTCTACTAACTGCAAGTACTAGAAGAAAACCAATCTGCAGATATGCTCACCCAGAAAAAAGAAAACCTTTATGTTAAAGTAGCTGCCCATTCCCACAACATTACACTAATGGGCCTTTACTGAATTACTGGGAGCCAACTCAGACAGATGTGGTGTATAAAAACTACTGACTTTGTGTGAAAGAACTCTCAAGCATCTTGTGAAATATCAGATGCTTTTGGACTGAAATAAGATAAAAGTGCTGTGAATGTATAGACATTTGGAAGAATGGGAAGAGAGTGAGGAGAAAACTGTTTCAACAACTCTGTCGTAGTTTTAGAAATCAAATATTTAGAAATCATGTGAACAAAAAGGTAAGATATTCCTGCAACAATACAAGACTAAATTGATATCCAGGTCTCTCTCTAACTCACTCATTCTTGACATGCAGGTTGTATAACTGTTAATGGGAAATTCTTGCTCTTTAATCTAAAGCTATGTAAAGGGCTCTAATAGCTTGACAGTTTGTCCTGTGCTGGGAAGAAAGACAGTATTTAGGAATCACTAAAATACTGGTACTACTGTAGGCAATTTAGGTGTACATGGAGGGCCACCTGCTGCACAAAGCTAAAGGTTACAGGGTGCATCCCATTTCACGATCCTGGGTGTTAGTGAGATCTCATTTTGGAAATCAGGCAAATCTTCACTGCTTCCACTGCAACTGAGGTAAATGTTCTCATCCAATTTCCCAAGGAAATGATCTGCTTATATTTGTAGTATATAATGAAGAAAGTGACTTCTCTGTTCTGTGGCTCACATTTTTCAGTTTTGTGATGTCCTTATGCTGGTACAAGTACTTGGGCTCAGATCCTACATACTGAGACAGCATGGGTCTTACTGCTAAATCTTGTATTTAGCATCATTAACAGTCCTCTCACCAGTCTTATAGTTCCCCTCACTGGGCCTGATCCAGACCACCTACCCATGGGCCGACATCCTGGCCCATCCCCATCCCCATGGAGGCCCCTGATGCCCGGGGCTGGGTGTGTCCCCCGCTGTCGCCTCCCTGGCTGGGGCAATGGATGGGTCCTGTGGTCCTGGCTGCAAAGCCCTGCCCTGCCGCCCCCAGGCACCTCCACTGTTCCTGGACCCCAGCTGTCCCCAGCCCCCAAGGCATCCTGCCAGCATGTTCCTCATCATGAAAAAATTACAAAACGATTCTTTCTCTTCAAATTTTCATGTTGAGTACTGCCAGGCACCTTAATGAAATGTTTACATGGATGAAGTAGTCAAATTTATTTCTAACCCTTGGGCTAGTGCCATAAAAAATCTGGAACATCCTTACAATCTACTCTATGTGGAGTATTTGCAGGTGCACATAACTATTGCTGAAAAAGGGCATGTGTATCCCATACTGCCGCAACTGGGCTCAGATTTCCTTCAGGACAGAGACGATGCTTCTTAGGCAGAAGCTCAAAGTAAGAAGTGGCTCTTTGGCCACTTGACAACATGGAACATACTGCAAAACACATTTCTGGAAATCTGAGGACATGTCATGAATCTAGGAGGCCAGAAACCTGAGATGCTTTTTCAGTCAAATGGAGAAATAGATGAGTTTATTTAGATGTAGAATGAAAGACCATGAGAACAGAAACCTGACCTGTGTATCACAGACCATTACACTTCATGCAAATACTTTACTGCTGAGTCAAGTGTACAACTAAATACGTGTCAAACTAACCTGATCAGCAACGCTGTGGTTATGTTTTGTTGCTATCATAAGATGGGTATTTAAATGTTTCTAAAGTAGATTTTGCACTAAGTTTTCTCCCACTTTAGTCTAGGAGTTCACACTTTAATAAAATAGTTGAAAAGGTGGCACCTGACTGTCTACAGAATTATGTTGGGGTTACTCACATAAGGAGCTGTGAGCAAACCCTTCAAAACACTTCCAATTGCAATTAGGTTACCCAAGCTAAAGGCAGATATTTCAGCACATCTCTGGACTCCTTCCTTGCAACATTTGGAATAGGGGTATATCGCATAGGCAGTGAGGGTCTGTTGCAAATTGTACACTCAGAGAAGGGGGAGCGCTCTTCCTTCTTCAAGGTTGATCACCCTTATTCTTCCTTTTTTTTTGCTCAGCAAAGAAACAAAACCATAGATGATCCAAGTCCAGGTCCTGTTCGTGGTTTTTCAATTTTGCAGTACAGTTACTATTGTCAGTATGCTTATATTCTTATATTGTCTGATCATAGCATCTTACTGTTTGCTTTCATAATTTTCTAATGGTACCTTATTTCAGGAGTCTCAGAGCACACAGCTTTAATGCAGAAACACCATCTTTCCTATATCTTTAATTTTGATTGTGCTAATACATTTACCTCCACTTCCACAACACTATTTTTTTTCTAACGTGGTTATTTATCAGTAGCTATGCTATAAATTTCAAGTTATCTTGTTTGTCTTGAAGCTTCACCTAATCAGTACAGTAAATAAGCTTTAACTATTGAGAAAAATCACTTAAGAAAATTACACAGTGGCCTTCAGTTTTGTGCTTTATAAATACTACACATCTGTAGTTAAAACATGTGGGCACTGCACACACATTTTGAAATTTTGAAAATGTGCGTGAAGAATGCATAATTTAAAATTCAATGTCAGGAAAGTTTCATGACTACATATGTTAAACACAAATGATATATACTTACATTTTTAACTTACCAATGTTATTAGAACAGATATTCACACAAAAGGAAAGTGTTTTGTGCACAGATCATTCTACTTAGATTTGTATCGAAATTTAGGCAGGTGCAAAGAAGTGTCAATAACTAACATATCCCTGTCTCCTCTGGCTTTTACTTCTGGGAGACTGTTCCAACTGTTACCAAAGGAAAAGTCAGCTTGCAAGAGATTTGGAAAACAAATTTATGGATTGAATATCTTATTTGGGGAATCATGTTAAAAGTTAAAGGGCAGGGGTCACATTAACTTAATACTGACAGGAGCCTCCACATGTGGTTGCAGTCCCAGCTTCAGGAGGTTAAAAGCATTTCTTGCTGTCTTCCTCAATCAAAGTCATTGCTGCATCCAGAACCAGGAGGCATCAACTACCTCATTCAGGACTCAGGACAGGCATGAAATCCAGATGTTTGCTAATTTGCAATGCCTTCCTGTATTTTCTGAATTTCAACAAGGATATGGATTGCAGTGTGTAACAGAAGACAGTGTGGTGTCTTAATGAGCAAGAATGCACAGAAAAAAACCCCATTGAAATCCCTGTTTCACTGAAATAAAGCATAAAATTCCCCCAGACTTCACCAGGAAAAGGATTTTATCTAAAGAATCTAAATTATTCTTGTGGAACATTTGAAATTGCTTGTCATAAAGGAAAAGAAGTCAATCATGCCTGTCTTTAAAATCCCACTTACAAAGAACCACAGTTTGTATGACTCACTTAATTGCTCATTACATGTGAACTTAGGGCTTTCTCCCTTTCAATCCTTTCAAGCTGTCTTTTTATAAATAAAAATATTGAGACATTGTTGATTAGAGAGAAGATGAGACAGAGAATAACTAAATAAATCACTAAGTCAACACAACCGATGGAAACTCAATGAAGGCCAAATTTTCACAGTTTTTCATTGAGATCTACTCAGAATGAGTTTATGTGGATATCTTCGTTGGTAAGAGTTCACATGAGTTAGCTGAAAATACACACATCCAACCTTTGCATATGGCACCCATTGTAAGACATTTTTTTTTTAATACATGGACATCAGCATCAGTTCTTTCAAACTTACTCACAAAGTTTCACTGATGTGATTTTTACCTGGATGAAAACTGTCTGAATAAGCTGTATAAAACAGATCAGTTACTTAGAGCAGAAATAGAACTTTATTTTGGAAAGACCTCTGTTGACTGCCTACACAGATATGAAATTCAGATACTGTTACATAGACTATTGCCTTCGTGCTATGTATTAGAGCTGTCAAACAAGTTCTAGTAGTGTTCTTCCTGCTTTAACTCAAATCTCCTATTTGGAAAGAAAAAACTTAAAAAACACCTTCTTAAAAGACTGAAAAAGAAAGTATATATCCTCCTTATATGGAGGAAAGCTTGGAAAAGGAACACTTAATGGCATAATATCAGTGGAAAAAGAGAAAAGAAAATGAGAGTTGTTATGTTTTTCATATCTTATTCCCCTCCATGGTTTTAAGCCAACCTGCCAATTTATGAATTCTTATTGTTTGGATTTGGCACTACTGCATGACAAACTCTGTTATGAATAACTGCATGTTCTTTCTTTTGGACTGTGAACTTCCTTGGATAGGAACTATTGTTTACTATACTTTTGTACCACATCTTGCCCTGTCTTTGGATCAGAGGTCTGTGGGCAACTGCACTCATTGAGTAGCAAGGGAAGGGCAACGACTTACCATGCTCCCTCTGGCAAACCCAGTCCTAACAGATTGCCCATAAAGTGTGGTTTTGGAATCATTGTTCTAAGCTCACTTGTTTAGTTAACATATTCCACACTTGCAGCCTAAGAATTATCTTCTCTTGACTATGCCAAGCATGATTTCAGGGTACCAGAGAGAATAATTATGTTTTGTTTTGGTTTTTTTTTTTTAAATTTATTTTTTATTTTTGTATTAGTTTGTTTATTTATATTTATAGTTTCAAAAGGCACTAATGTAACGAGGTGCCTTTGAAATACTTGCTTATTTTTGGTACTGCTTGTAGGCTTCTGTGAGCAGATTCCTTCTTTTTAGTAAATCACTCATTTTTGAGAAGATACACTCCAGATTGCTTCTGCCCTGAAGGCTTATAAATTAAAACCACCTACTATTACATATATTTCCATGTGTCTTGAAATACTAGTAGAGTATATAATACATTCATCCACAGTCAGTACATGACCAAGAAAAGAAAAAGCAGCAGGAATGCACTAGCAAATTATGATACTGGCTGGCAGATGCAGGACCTCAGCCCTCAGAAGATGAGAAGGTGACTGTTAGCTTGTGGTTAATTTCCAGAAGGAAATAACTAGCTGCTGATTTATAAGTAAATATGGGAGTCAATTATTAAAAAAGGCATGGGATGAACTTCTCAAAATGCACTACTGATCTTTTAATTTTCTAATGATTTTAAATACAGGTTTAAAGGTAGTTTGAAGACGATTGATTTAAAGAGAACAAGCACTTAGTCCCTCTGACAGCATTTGTAGAGTCTCAAATACTTTTGAATAACTTGTTCCTTTAGTTTAACATTATCGTCGAGATGAAGGCAGTACAGAAATCAAACAGTAAAACAAACAAATTACAGAAAGTGAATAAACAATTAAAGCAAGTATATTTTTTATTAATCTCATCCCAGATTTAAAACTTCAGATAGAATTTCTCATTCAATTTTATTGTTTATAGTGGTTTAAAACATAAAGAAATTATGCTGATTTAGCTGGGCTTATTCCATTCAAAAAATCCCTTAATTATAAAGTACAAAATTTCGCGATCTGAAAACCATATAAAAATGAAAAATATTATTCAATCTGAAAATATAACTCAGCCTGAAAATCAAAAGTTTAAAGTATAGATGTTTTCTTAAGAAAGAACTCCCTCAGTATTGTATTTTGATTTTAAAGCTACTTAAATATTTTTCAAGTTTTAATCTTTTATCAAGCTTTCAACATAAGTACTGAGTCACTGAATAAAACCTGAGTTCTGGTAATTCACAATACAAAAACTTCGTAGACATTATTTATTTCTGGTCAAATTACTGTTAAGTGGCTTTGTTAAAGACTACACTTCCTAAAAATGAAAAGAACTTTACATAGTCCATTATGTAAACAGGTAACATGTCACTTAATCGTCATCTTAGTTATGGGGTAAGCTAGAATGATTTTAGAACATACCAATTTGGGTCCAAAAAGTTCTTCCTCTCTCTTTCAATAAAAAGCCTCTGGTTTCACACTACAGTGCCAAAGACATTGGTGTATACTAAATGTGAAGTTCACTCCAATTTTGTTAGCATTTGCTACTATCGCATGATAGGAACTACTCAATCGGTGTTTCGCCAAGAACAAATTTACTTCAACAAACCTGAGATAACCTTGGTTTAACTTAAAAATCCCATTGATGCTATTTAGTCGTGCAGGATAATAAAGAAGTAGTCAGCTTTTTGAAGTTCTATTTATATCTTGGGTTGACTCCCAAGGTAAATTGTAGATGATTTCAGGGTTATTACTTGAAATAATCCAAATGAACAAAATAACGTGCTTCTCAAAACACAGACTAAACTACCCTTTTTCCATTTCTGATATTGCAGTTATAATGCAATTTGTTATAATGTAAGTTGTTAAAGTAGTGCAGAAACCCAGGCCTGGTGTTAGTAATCAAAAGTAGTTTCATTTTGTAAGGGCAGAAATGAAACTCTTTAGAGTCGTCTTCTTGGAGTATGTTGTTTTGAAAATATGCTATTTTTGGACACTGCAGAAAAATGCAAATTCATAATGTTCTAATTTGGCCAGAAATATGAACCCCAACAGATTAAACCACATGATCATGCTACCAGCTTCTAAGATGCCAAATAGAAGAAAACACAGAGGTCTCTGTTTCTTGTGAAGAATGATGTACAAAGAGAACTTTTGATGTTTATTCTTCTGCACCCTAAAGAAAGAGGTCTGTCCAAAATAGTGCCATTGTGGAATGATGCAACTAAGACAGAGGATTCAACCTTACAGTGACCTTTTCATCTTCCTTCAGCCCTGTATCAAATTCTTTCCACTGCTCTGCATTTAAGAGATTCAGAAAACACTTCTTTAATGGTGTTTAAAGCTCTTATTGCCAGATAAAGAACAAAGACTATTCATATGATTAAATATTTATGATGCATTCCTCGCAATGCCCCTCATATATATATGCCCCCCAAATCAATTGCCTACTCCAGAGTTACATTTCTTGAGAGCTTAATGCATATAACTGTGTGCAGGAAATAAAAATTCTTAATTTGTGAGTAAATAAGCAAGCTACCCCTCTACCTATGCTTATATATGCATTTAATATATTTCCAAGAAAAAAGTAGGTAAAAAGAATATAAATTGTCAAGTGGTGTATTGATATACAGATTTTATTAAGCACAAGGACTGTCAAGCCAAATGCATGTGTAGACGAACTTTTATTTTAGTATGTGCCCCTTTTAAAAGAACTAATTGCTTTCTTTACTAATTGCTTTCCAACGTCTTTTTAAAGCTAACAGGGAAACCGGTAACGAGACAATGATATTTCTCAATACGCCAGAAGAGGGAGCCCCTCAATAGGGCAATCAATTTCCTACCCGAGTCCCTCCATTGCCGTTCCTAAGTCTCTGCTATACATGAGGTTAAAGTGAGATGAAATGCGAACATCGCCAGCATGAATCTTTCTTTAGCTGTGTTTTGTTGGCTAACAAAAGATAATTAACAAAACTGTAATTTTCTATCATGCTTTCTTTTCTTGACAACAAAGGAGACTAACAGCTAAGTTCCCGTGGTCTGCCTTCCCTACTCCAAAATTAATACAAAATGACCCTCAAAGCCTCAGCGTGTGTTTAAAGTGCCTTTCTTATACAGTGCTGTGCAGTTTCAGTTTTACTGCAAATGCACCACACAAACATCTGTGACTCATCCACACGTGAAGATAAAAGGGGGGTGGCCTAAGGCAGGGACAAGAAGAGTCAAGAAAGAAAAGATCACTATAGCCAGAATTTCTTTATCGGTAATTTTGTGAGAGAACGTCAGAATTGGCATATCTATCAGCCTTGGTTTATAGTGCACAAAACGGATCTTCCAGCTATTTTTCCATGCAGCGCTTTCTGAGAGCAGTTAACCCAGTAAAACTGGTTGTGCTCCGCGTTTTACCACTCGGCTTATTTTCTTCGAACATATGTCTTTGCTTCTCAAACTGAAACAGTAATCCTGCCATTGTCTTTTGTAATCTGTATTTGTAATAATGCAACATTGCTGACATTGCTAACAAACCACTGAGTTTACTGAGCAAAGGGAACTACTCTGACAACATTGCTTTGATAACACAGACGTTAGCAAGTGCAGTTCTCGTTCATTTTATGGGAGCAGGACTAAAAGAGGTAGTCTTTTTCTCTGCATGGATATTTTGAAAATCCTTTCCCTGTTGTGTACCAAAGCACTTAAGCAAATACCTAAAACTAAGCTCAAGTTAATTACTGATTATTTAAGCAAATGTTAACAGATTTTGCTGGTTAGCAGTGGTCTTAAAGCAGGGGCTTGAAATCAAATCTGTGCTCAGGAGACTGAAGTCTAATGAGTGACGAAATATTGAAAACTTTACGCAAGCTTCAATTCATAAAATTAATCCCCAGTTCCACTAAAGTCAATGGAAAAAACTCTCTGTGACTTAAAAAAGAGCAGGGTTTCTCACACTGGCCTCAGCAGGAGTTTTGCCTGAACAGGGCTATGCAATGGACCCAAAAGTTTTTTACAGAAAGGCTAATGTGAAGGAAAACAGACAGTCGCATCTGTGGAATTTGTTGAGGTGCAAGATTTTTGACATTGCTGAAAACAAGCCTCTTCCTATTAACAACAGAAGCACAAATACCAACTCCCCACACCCCAGCTGGGGGAAATAAACTGATGCCGATCACTTTCTAATATTCCACCTCCAATATGGAGCTATTTCAGGACTCGGCCTTTGAAGAAAGTCCTTTTTTCACTTAGAAAAAGAAATATAAATTCTTTTCTCTTTACCTGCACTGGTGCCTGCACCGGTTGTGAGGTCCCCACCCATCAGGCCACCTAGGGGGTTGAAATGAAATACTACAAATGATCATGATAAATTATGACAGGCAAACATTCAAAACATTTTCTCTTAACTTCAAACAGTCTGCTGCAGTACCCACTGCTGTTTTCCTCTGACTTCATAGAATCATAGAACGGTTTGGGTTGGAAGGGACCTTTAAAGGTCATCTAGTCTTACCTCCGTGCCACGGGCAGGGACATCTTCGACTAGATCAGGTTGCTCAGAGCCCCATCCAACCTGACCTTGAATGTTTCCAGGGATGGGGCTTCTACCACCTCTCTGGGCAACCTGTGCCAGTGTTTCACTACCCTCATTGTAAAAGATTTCTTCCTAATATCTAGTCTAAATCTATCCTCATTACTGCTTGTCCTATCACTACAGGTCCTGCTAAAAAGTCTGTCCCCATCTTTCTCGTAAGCCGTCTCTGAGTACTGAAAGGCTGCCATCAGGTCTCCCTGGGGCGTTCTCCAGGCTGAACAACCCCAACTTTTTCAGCCCTTCCTCATAAGAGAGATGCTCCAGCCCTCTGACCATCTTCATGGCCCTTCTCTGGACCTGCTCCAGCACTGGGGGCCCCAGAACTGGACATAGTACTGCAAGTGGGGTCTCACCAGAGTGGAGTAGAGGGGCAGAACCACCTCCCTCAACCTGCTGGCCATGCTTCTTTTGATGTAGACCTTCAAAAGGCATCAGATCAGACCCATAGTCATAAAATTGTTTAATGTTAACCCGTATGAGAAATTTCTCTTTTAAGGACAAACAAAATATATAGTACACAACATTTCATTATTTTATTTTTGTACTTCCACAGCATATGAAAAATCAATTATATTTGAAAATTATGTATAGTAGTCCTTAATTTGAAAACTATCTTTAGTTCACTATTAGTCAGAAAAGCAAAGGCTTCCACATAAGATTCAGAGGAAGAGACTGAAAGCTCCCAGGTGAGAACATAACTCAGAAGTTATAAAATACATTTACGTAGTTTTTCATTTTAATTTCCTCAGCCTTTCATAGACATTCACTCTAAGGATTTTTAAAACTACTCTTTGCATTTGAAGACCTCAGACGGTTCTTCTAACCCGGTAAACTTAAGGATCTTGATTTTGCTTCAGCCAGACAGATTGATGAACTTAATCCCCATTTATCCTATTCAGGGGTAAGCCCTCATCATCACCAGGGCAAAGCCCAGCCTCTTGCTATACACGGCACTCAAGTACAGAGCTCAACTAATGTTTACCCATCAAGGAACTTGTGAATGCATAAATAATAATAAATTCTGCATTTGGCCTCTAGGATGAAGATTTAAGTAACAAGTGTCCTTTTTCACTTGCTTCAACTTTTTTGCATTGGTTACATTTTCTCCCCTGCCTCCTTAAGCTTTGTGGCATAGTGAGATCTTGCACAAATTAAGTATACAAGCTGCCTCTCTATGAAACAGCAAATTGTCTGCCCTTTTATCCTTTATTGATTTCCTTTAATCTTAGTCAATATTCAGCTTTTTCTAGAGCTTTTTTTTTTCTCTAAATTGGGAATAGAAACCCCTTTGGCTCTTCTTTTGAGTTTTCAACACAGCAATTTTGGACAAACTGTTATATATATGGTAAAAACAGAGTTCTTATTTCTCAGAGTACAGTTTAAAGTGACCTAAGGCACACAAGCAGCTGATAAAAGAGCATTTAAAGGGATGGGACTGAACAGAACCTACCTGTGTTACCTGCACTCGGAGGCCGATGTGTCACGCCAGGAGACATGCTATTTCTTTGCAAAGAAGGATGAGCCAGCGGCAAAAGGTTGGGATTTCCCAGTGAGCTGACTGGGTTACTGTATACCAAGCTGTTGTGGTTGGACACTGGGATAGAAACTGGCATCTCAAAGTTTGGTGGTGGAACAGCCTGTACAAGCAAAAAAGGGAAACAAAGACAAGAATAGTACAGAAGCACAACAGCCTTCAAGTACAGTTACTCTATATTTAGTTCAAATATTTTCTAGTTGGTGGTTAAAATATTTACACTTGCCCCCTCCCCCAAGAGTCAAGAGAAGAGTTTCAAAAGAGTTACCAAGGCTTTTAAATACACTTTTTCAAATCATGATTCCATCTGCCTCTATTGAAGCTTGCACATTTATATTTCATAAGAACTGGATTTTTTTTTTTAAAAAAAAACCCACCCAAACCCTGCTTTATGAAGCTTAATTTTCTTTTTCTTTCATTCCATGAAGTTGTAATTGTTCACTTGTGATATCTTGATCTAGTGTCACAGATTACTGCAAGATCAAAGGTACATGATTATGATGACTTCATTGCATGGAGGAAAATTAGAAGGGGTGGAATGCAAAAAGGAAAGCTTTCATTTCAGCTTATGTTGCTTTAGCAACCAGAATGATCCCAAATCACATTAAAGGCACCAACACCGTAAATTATTTTAAAAAAAAGTTTCTATCTGAGCTTGGAGGGGTTTAAAATAAACAAAATTCATCTCAGGGACAGGTAGCAAACACAAGAACACCAATCTTTGGGTTCTTTGTGTTTGGTTTGTTTGTTTGTGAGTCTTTTGTGTGGGTTTTTTTTTTTGTAGTTGGGTTTTTTTGGGAGGGTGGTGGTGTTTGCTGACATCTTTTGAATATACTGTTTCCATGCTATAAGGCAGGATCCTCTCCTGAGACACTCCTTTGCAAGAAGCCCTTTCAAAAAAGAACCAAATTATGGACCACTCTGACAGAGGGTGTGAGGAGATGCAGTACCTGATTCTCAATGTGGTTTTAGAAAGCCAGGTCAGGTTTTCTTGGTTCATTGGTGGATTTATTGGTCGGGGTTTTCTTGGGTGGCAGTTGCCTGAATTTCTGTGACATTTATGACTCTGGTGGCATTCAAATAGATTAGAACTCCATATTTAATTTACTTGGTTTTAAAATAATTAATTTCTTGCCTTTGTGAATGGAAAGAAAACTTTTTCAGAATTACCTGCCAGCATTTTAAATATATTCAAATACCAGAATGCAAATGAAGTGCCCCTTAATTTGCCATTTAAAAACCTTATAAGCTTCAAGAGTCCAAACCCATTAAAAAATTCTTTAAAGCAGCCTTGCAACATCTTCAGAGGGAGGAAATCAGAGATTTTAATTTTGTTGTTGGCAGCTGACAACACTGGTAAGTCTTCAAGGACCTAGACGGAGTTCATTGACAGCTGAACACATAATCTGCTTTGTCAGGCAACATAGGCACCCTGACCTTGTGCCACCCACACGTCTCTTCTCTGGCTGGCCAGAGCTGCTGGCTGTGCCCTGTGCATTACAGTGCTGGCCATCAAATTATAGTTATCCCTTACTTTTTTTTTTTTTTTTTTTGTCTTCTTCCCTTTCTTGGGGCAGACATAATTTTGCTCTAAATACAGAGCAATCATTTTGCTTAACCACTGAGACATACAGCAAGGTTTTAGTTCAGGGTATGATGTGAATGATACATTACACAAATGCCTTGGGACTTATTTCAAGGTGTTAATTTGGCTCTGAAGCCCTCTACGTAGCCCATGGCCTGGTTTTGTGAGAGATGGCCACAGCATCTCAGCTGAGATCAGGTAGGGCACTTGAGTGGGTGGACCTGCTGGCATTGCTCCGCAGCTGGGGCTGAGACTTGCTTTCCTTTGCCGAGAAGCTGAAGTGCACCCAAAGGGCTGTATTTTCCATAGAGCTGACTGGTTTAAAAGGAGGTGGGAAGGGGAGGAGAAGTGACTTGAGAATCTATGTGCTCAGTGTCTAAAGAGCAAAACTACACATGGTACTAGGTCTGTGTACGGCTCCTGAAACATACTAATGTTTGTGTCTCACAAATAGAAAAAAGAGAATAAATGATTATGTGATAAAAAACCGCAATTGCTGAAGTATATTCTTTATTTCTTTCAGGAGCAATCTTCTTTTGCCTGCAGCTGATTTTACATTGAAGTCCAGCTCAGTAGCTGCATGTGTGTTTTGTCTTTCAAAGGAAAGTTCACAAAACACATAGCAGAAGCAGTACCAGTTTATGTCACGACTGAGGTCTAAGTTCCTTGGAAATAGATTCACATAGCATAACCTGAAACATTTGATAAACCTGAAGGCATTTTTTAAGGCAAGACATTTGAATCACTGGCCACAGAAGGACTCAAGAGGTTCCCAAATCCCAGGTAAGTCAGAAGTGCATGTGTGCTCCTAGAGCTCAAAGCCAGCTGCTGCTGATGATTTCTGCTTTTTCAAAAGGTTTTGGCCAGGGAATTCACATGAGGATAGATGTCCTCCAGCCTGATGCGAGACATGAATAAGCCAACATGGAATCTCTTATTGCAGCTTTGAGGGCTGTGGTGGAGATCTCTCTGCCTGGTGGCTTTGAGCATGTAATCCTGCCTGCTTGAATGCAAGCCCATGTCAGGCTGAGTGTCACCTACTGGGGAGCACTTTGCACACTGTCTTCTCTGTCATGAGATTTGTGAAATCTGCCCTCTGAACCTGGGCAGGCAGCTGATGACACCAGTATTGTCTCTATTTTCTCAATTTATTTTCCTAATCCCAACCTCAGTTGACCTATCTAAAGTAAAACATGGGTACAAACAAAAATCTGAAGGTCTTACCAATCAGGCTTGCCTATTTTCATCATTATACTCTGTATTTCTTCCATGTATGAACCAAACCCTTCAAGGGCTGCAGTCTTCTTTTTCTACATTAGTACAGCACAAAAGAGCTCAAGTCTTAGTTGCTCTTGTGGCTGCCAGTCTCACTAGTTATCACTGAACCATATAAACTTTGCTGAAACAGATATTAGCTTTCCTTTTGTAACTTAAAAATTATTTTTTTAAACTAGTTAAGCAAATAATTTCCTTAGTTTATGTTGCAATGGTTTCATTTTCACCGTTTTACCTACTGTCTGCGTATACTTACATCTATTTACAGAGTACTTCATAAGCACATATGTCAGGGAAAAGTCAGTTTACTCTCTGCCTTGCAGCACAATGCACACTGTAACTGGAATATAGTAGCTTTTATTTCTTCTCCTCAGTAGTCAAAGGTTAGAGGGAGAAGCTTGTCTGGATAAACACCAGTATTAAACAGTAAGTCTCTAGCTACAGTTTTGTTTTGGTTGCCCAAATTATGTTACAGTCTCATATGTCCTTCACCAAGAACTGCAGCCTACTGCAGATTCCCTAGTCACTCTTGGTGGTAAGTCACAGGGTATATCTATTCCAGCTAGGCCTGACAGGCATTAAAGCTTATGATGCACTTGTGTAATATCTATATTAGTAAATTAAACTTGCCTAGGAACTGAGGCCATATGAGGCCACAGAGCAGTCCATGTCCATAGTATTAAGCTTTCTCAACTTCAAGAACATCATGACTACATATAAAACTGACAATTGGGAATTGTTCCTGGCCTGGGCTAACTATCAAACAGAGCTAAGAAACTGTGTGGGAGAGTGTTATTTGTCTGGTGTCAAAAGCATGCCAGGGACTGCTCAAACAACTCAGGGCAGAGATAAGCACCTCCCGCTGCCTTGGTGCGTTCTTTGCCATTTGCTAATTTATGAACATAGTAAATGTAGCCTTACTCTAACATGTATGCAGCTTGCCACATTTTGCTTTTTTTTCTCTCTCTCTTTTCTCCTTTGGATACCATTGTCAAAGAGGCCACATGGCTCACCTGAGAGGAAACTGCCAGTGTACAGCACACACTGTGTTAGCTCTGCGATCCACAAGCTGCGATATGCTGTGCAAAGCAGTGTTGGGGACTCATAACCCTTGGAAATTGATGGACCAAACATTCTGTGTTAAATATTGTTTTTATATGTCCCATGTTCAAGCAGGCCTTCATTTATTTAGAGACAGAGATACTTATAGATCCCTTCTAGTGGACTATTTCTGTCTCTTCTGCTTTCATCACTCTTATGAAAACCACAAATAAATGTCTAATTATTATCAGATGTCTTAGAACAATATAAATACTTATCCCCAGAAAATTATCTGAGGAAACATTATTGGCCTTAGCTGTTAGGAGCAAAAGCCAATTTTGTTTTCATTTGGCAGCAGCTTTATTCTGTTACAAGACTAGGCACAGGCATTGCATTGTTTTATATATTTTGTAAGTAGTGATTTAGTGACTTAACTTGGTGACTTTCTGTTCAGTTTTGCTTTCTTCCCCCTCAGCTTTCTTGGATAGCTTTGATAATCATGAGTAAATGACTTTAACTTCCATGAAGTTATACTGATTTGTACAGTTAAGGATATTATTGCATATAGTATATTATACATGTATATTAAAAATGTATTATATTCACAAATTTCCATTATGTACTAGCTTCGAGCTCCAACTTGCCCATTGCATCTTGGGTTATGTCAAGAGAAGGAGCTCCTGTTATATTAGGGGAGAATACCTACTGGTTCTTCCTTTTGTGGTAAGCAGCTTGATGGAGCACACAGACATTGAGTGCTGCATGTGAAGTATTCAAAGAAGGGATATCCTGTCTCACATGAAAAGAAATGCTAACATTTTGCAGTTCTGTATCTCTGAAGCATCCCTGAAGTAATTTCACAAAAAGATAACACATTATACCTTGTAACATCCCTGCAAGGTAGGAAGTTACATTATACCCAAAATACACCTCAGGAAACCAAGTTAATCACCAAGTTAATAGCTGAAGTAGGACTATACTTGACATCAAAAGGTTAATTTTAATGAAAGCAACCATTTAAATTTAATGAAAGTCCATTAATTTCTGGGAGGACAAAAGTGATGTACCATGTTTAGATTAACTGTGTTGTTTCTAATTCCTAGAACCTTCCTAGTTTTATTGAGAAGACAATTTTCCCAAATGCTTCTGGAGGTAAAGAAAGTGATAAATGCACTACCACAGGAATGAATTTTTTTCCAAGGTTCTTTTTTCATGTCTTAATATTTCAAAAGGTTATAACATGTGCTGCTTTGTTGGAACAAAAACAGGTAACATGAGAGAAACAGAAGATCTGAAGGACCATTCCAAAACCAATTTTTAAGGTGGAAAAGAAGCTTGGTTAAATACTATCTGATTGAAAATTCCATCACTTTGATTTGAAAAAGCCAAAGGTCATCCTTGAAAGAGGAAAGGAATGCCAATTGATAAGACTTTGATGTGAAAAATGGTAAAGTGTTCCAGGTTATAACAGTCAACCTAATACTGTAATCATCATTTCTCAAACTGAGTTCCATCTTGAGAAATCAAATTCATGGTCACAGCTTTAGAGCTTTTTTTTTGGAGAAAAACAGCCATGCAAAACAAGGAAATATAAAGAGACGTAAAAAAAGATGGAATATATATGTATTCCTCTCTGACATTTTATATACTTGTCAGGCATCCTTAACCAGCCATTCCAAATACTAATTTAGCAAATTTGATGCCATTCCGGTCTCTGGGGAAATCTTTATTTTTTATTTTTTTTAAAAAATACATTTGCTATGATGTGAGAACGTCTTCAAATTTACTTAAGTGAAAATCTTTCTGCTGAGAATCAATGGAAAGAACACTTACATTGAATGAGACAGGATCTGAGCATCCTTAAGAAGTAACTTCAGCTTAGGTATCAGATTTTGTACACACAATTGACTAGCACTACAGAAAAGACTTTGCTCATTCGGGGTATACAGACATTCTTTTTGGTAGCTAACCACAGAACCTACATGTGGGAATGAGAAATGAACACATCCAAATGATCTCTTCTTGAAGTAAGCAGTTACCTATGCAAATTCAGATGCTTCTTTGGACCCAGGCAAATCTTTGGTTTGCTACTTTCTCTTCCACACACATTTGGAAGAAGGGTCAAATACAACCTCCAAAACTCCACATTCTTTTTTGCCGGATTTGTAAATGTAACATTAGACATAATGACAAAGTATTCTCCCCTCGTATGTCTTGTGCAAACAAAACAGCACATGCAGAGTTATTTCTCTTAGATATCTGGCAAGGCATATGACTGACGGTTAGAAATTTTGACTTGGTTAAAACAAAATTTAGCTCATGTTAAAGCATTAAAGAAATGCTGATGAGGTCAAAGCAAATTCTCTGATAAAGCTGTAAAATCACCCCAACACACAAACATGTCTGAATCCTACCATTAGGCTCTCATGCAGTCTGTTTCTCTGCAGCGAGCAAGTAGCTGTAACCCTTCAGTGCTGCAACTGAGTTTAGCAGAGACACTTGAGAACTGAAGTGACATGTACAGAACACACTAATTACTATATATAATTTCAGTTCTACATTGTTTTTTCTATATCACCACAGAAAGTATTCTGCGGGTTTGTTAGCCTGTCCACAAAGAAAGATTTCCATCGTTATTTTTTAGGTAGAATTTGGGCAAGTGGTGTGGTAAAACGGTTCTGTAAATCAAGTGAATATAATGTATATATGTATATTTCACTTCCTTCTGTAGGTTTCACGTATAGCAGGTTTCATCTGTGTGTCAGAGGTAGAGACATAGAAGGAAAATGTGTTGTGTGGAATTTTCTGACCACAGTGTTTAATTATATACTGGGCTATTAAAGCCTGTTTCCAGCTGAAATGTTTTCCTTAAGAAGCCAGAACTGAAAGGGTTATGGTTTGTTACTGCAGCGGTTATCAGCAGACAGCCATCTAACCTTCGGTACTTACAGGTATTTTATGGCTCTTGATCATATTATCAAATTCTTCATTAATTTTTTTGTATTTTTCTTCAGTGCGTGGGGTGAGAGCGTAAGAGGAGTCAGGATCGGGGCTTTCACAACCTTTGTTTTCTTTCTTGTTCAATGCCTGCCAGGTTCAGAGAAATATCAAAAAGTAAAAAAAATGAAAGGGAGCTCAGAGTACTTACACATAATCTTTGCCTGCTGATCATTAGATCAATATCTTCATTAATTTTTCTGTACTTGTCCTCAGACTCAGGGCTGTGACCTACTGAATCGTCTGCATCGGGGTCTGGACTGTCACAGCCATTAAGTCCTTTCTTTCTCAATGTCTGAAATACATAATTTGGAAAGTTCAATCCTTTACACAGGCTGCAAGAAAGACTCAGCAGTGTCACAGTAACACAAACTGCTCAACAGTGGAAGGTTTCACATTATGCTTCAGGGAAAGAAAGTGACTACAGATCCACCACACTGATGCTGCAGGTCTCCAATTACGAGTGGGCAGAGAGGACCATACAGACCTCTCCCTTCTGAAACTGGAATCAGTCAATAAAGAATGAAGCTGGCAATCTGGCAAAGCACATGTGCTAGTACCCCCCCTCCAACCATATCTGATAGCATTAAGGGGTTAAGATACCCATGCAGAAATCAATTTTTTAAACATATTTATCCATTTGAAACATTAAAAGCAAAGGACACATACTGTTTACAGTGGAACACTCTGCTGTTTTCCTTTTCCCCAAAGAAAGATAGAGGAAGAAGAAATGAAAAAACCCCAAACCAATCTGCGACAAATTTAGGAGTTTATGTTCGTGACAGAAGGAGGAGGAGTACCCAAATTGAATTCTTCCTTTAAATTGGATGCAAGGGATGATATTAGCAATGCTTTCAAAATACTATCAAAAGTGTATGCTTTTGTAGGACAAGGGGGAAGACAGAGTTACTAATGTGGCTCTGCAATACCGATTAAGAGCTTCTAGACATGGTGTTTACTTTTTATTGACTTCAGTTTATAGTGCTACAAATGCACAGTCCTGAAGCTTAATGTACAGGAAAAAGCACTGTTGGAACAGATGCTTAGTGAAATGTCAAAACAGGTGAATTTCAGGTTCAGCAGCTCAAATCAACCCTCACAACCAGGATCACCATCACCAAGATAAATAACAGAGATGAAAAAGCTTAAAAACAGAATAAAATCAGCAGCTAGCAGGTCAGAATAGTCAGAATAGCCTCAAATAGGTTTTAACTGATCTGCCTTGACAGATCACCAAGGAACAGTCATGGGCTTCATTAAGGTAAAAGAATACAAGAAGCAAGTCTTTGTGGACTCCCCAAGTACAAGTGATGTTACACAAAGTCAATATTTGTAAGGTTTCTCAAATTTAGCTTCAAGAATGCCTCCGTCAAAAACTCTTCAAAGAGCACCTTTGGCTATCTACAAACTTTATTAGACAGCTTGCAATTAATTCTGAGTTGAAACCTGGTTAAGTAATCTCAGTTACAACATGTAGATCACATAGCACTCTTGTGCTAATAAGTGGCTATCCTTGCGCTATGTATTAGTGTGGGATGCTCTAACTGGTTTCTTTTTGCCTTCTGAGAATGGCTGCCTCTCATCTGAGCTTTTTGTTCCTTTTGGAAAAGTACATTTCCTAATTAATTTCTTTATGGTAATGCCCAATTTATCACCATCAAATTCCTCAAGTATTATAACATCATACCTTGTTTCTGTACTATTGTATTTATTTATTAAAAATGAGACCTTATTTTCTGCATTTTACCTGAGACTTAAGAACAGACCCCTCTTATTCCTGCAAAAGATATAAAGCTGTTGTCCTTGTGGAGACACATTTTCATCAAGTCAGCAAAGTGACGGTGATCTGTCTGAAGAGATCTGAGCCTTCCAGATTCATGTTACGGACCTCTGAAACAGATTTAGTCAACTGTGCAAGGCTGGCTCAGTGTAGATCTTTCTTTTCAAACTTCGTATCTATATAGACTTCACATCTGATCCCATGAGCTACTACTGACACATGGATGAAATTATAAATCCATTGGAATAAAATCTTAAGAATCTAAAACAACTGAATGCTTCTCTACACTTCTCTGCTCCCTCTTATCTCTCTTTTATCTTTTGAATGTTAAATAGTAGAACAGACAGTCATGTATGATTTCTACTCTTGCTAGCTTGAAACAAGCCAAATATAAAGAGGGATTTTGCAATCAGTTGTTGTTTGATAGATTTAATATATACCATATGATATATTAAAAGTGAAATTTCTCTTCTACATCTGAATAACTAATCTCAACTAATGTTCTTCTCTTCATATAAGAACAAAACAGTTGTCCTTTGAATACATAAAGTATTCTGTTTTCAAGATCCATTAGATGAAGCTGTCCAGACATGAAACATGTCCAGATCAGCACTCTTGGGACCTTTTCTTGAGATCATCTGAGTTCAAGCTTTGAGATGACAGTCCAACTCCTCTATTTACAAATGGCAACGACCTCTTTTTTTTTCCAGAGGTCAACACAGCTGCAACTGAAGAGGCACAGGTGAGGGAAGGGAGCTGCACAATGCTTATCCTATCAGAAACCCAGATGAAGAGCAATATGAAAAGACAAGAGGGGGGATGTTTTGCAGTCTCTTTGAATCTTTTCCTCTCCCATCATTCCCAGTCCTTGTCTGCTGCATTCTCAAGACTGTCTGGGTGAAAGAAAATGCACCTTGTCCTCAGCACACTCACAGTGCTCTAAAGCTTTGCAACTGTCTACACAGCACTCATGTGAAACAGTCACTTCTGTGCTTTGTAGAGGTTCAGGAATATACTGTCGTCTTTCAGATATTCAGAGGTTCATAACCCCATGAACGTCCTGCAGCAGCCTCCAAAACCAGACCAGATTCCCTCCCAACATACTAATGTTTTGTTTTCATACTTATTTGTTTTTATTTTCATATCCTTAGAGAGCAGGTTGCTGCAACACCAGGCAGAGAAGAAGCGATCTCCATTTTCACCAGAAAAGTCAAAGGCCAAATTTAGTAAAATCATGTTGGTATTCTACCCGAAATTAAAGAGGAGAGGCAAACCTTTCCCTTGTAAAACCCATCAGTCCAGTGTGTTTGGCTGGTACCTTGACTGATATGGCTAATTATGCTCATGAATGCAGTGCACTTCTTCCCTACTCCATACTGTGCCCTCCCCTCCAAAAAAAAAGGGAAAAAAAGTACATGCTTCTATGAGTTGGGGTAAGGCCAGGCAAAAAAAATTTCCACAAGTGTGTTGCAGTCAGAGGCACAGCTCCTAGCTTTGTGCTTGCTGGAACTAATGCCTGGTTCCCTGCAAATTGCTTTTTGGGGTAAAGTGCAATATTCAGAGAAGCTTTCCTGTGGCTGGGTCTCTCAGGGCTTCTCTTGCCCCCTAGCCATCCTTCTGCTGATTCTTTGTTGCTTCTGTGTGTAAGGACTCATGCTACAATCCTGCCTTCAGCTAGGAGTCTTTCTGTGAGTAGTTTCTAGTTCTCTTTTTCTTCACAAGAACATATAATTTTCACAAAACTTGTTGGAATTTCATTGTCTGTGAGACCCCTCCCTTTGTGCCAGATTCGCTTGGCACTGAATAAAAAATGAAAAAGTTATAAGGGAAAAGACAGAAGAACAGACTGATAGACTGCACAAGCACATGAACACATGCTCACAGACACAGTCCTCCTCTGGAGAGGAGAGTAGGCTGAAAGTGACATACTTATCCTCTGCACTAAGGTCCTGAGTGGTATTCAGGACACATATAATGGTCCTGAGCACATTAGCGTTATCTCTGGCTTCTCAACATGCAGGCTACAGTTCTGTCAGTTCTATTGTCTTGTCTGTTACTTTACTCTCTTCTACATTATTATCTGCTACATTATACCTCTCATAAACATCCTTTATCGTGCTTCAACACATCCTATACCTGTCGGTACAGCACAACTAAAAGTGGCACTGGCCAATATCTAACTGATCCATCCTTATTCACAAGCTCCGTGGACTTCATGACATTTTTCCCTCTTCTCCTCTGCTCTGTGTCACCTCTTGAAAGCAGAGGCTGGACATCGGAGAATACTGGAGTCATTATGAAGACCAACTGGATTTCAGCAGGCTAGAGTCTTTGACCCAGTCTTGCAGTGATTTAGAAACCATTTTTCTTACCATGTTAAGCTGTCATAGCCTCTTGCAAACCCTGGAAAACAGCCAGATCTATTGCATCTTCCTAGAGATTAGCTAGTTTCCAAAGATTTAATGACTATTCAGGGAATTTTTAAGAGGATAAAATTACACAATTGTATAGTGCATTGCATTCTAGAGAACCTCAAGCCAGATTTCAGTTATTTTTAAAGAAAATAAGCCATTTTTGAACTACGGAAGCTCTACTTCTTCCAAGCAATTAAACAAGTAATTATATTGGGCTCCAATAACCTAAAATCAGCCAAGGCATTTGAAAAACAAAATGGTTAAAGGAAAACAACCTTTGGCTGAAATCTCATATGCCAGCAATTTAGCCTAAATCCTGCTCTATAAATCTCAGAGGAGAAGTGCTGACTTAGTGACATACTGGCTGCTGTTAAATGAAGTATAAACAACTATTTACTTTCATTTCATGCAAAATTTATCATCACTACAAAAGCACAAAAGCAAATATGGCACTACCAGCCATGTCTGATTTTATCAAGGCAATGGAAATCATTGCAATTTGAAGGCTTTTGAGGAGGAAAAACTTTTCATTTTCCTAATCCTGTCTCTGTTTCTGCAGTATTATTCACTTCTTTTAGCCTTTTTTTAACAGGAAGAGTGGAGAAGGTTAGAATTTTTTTTTTTTTTTTTTTTTTTTTTCATAGTATCCTTTAGTTTTATCATCTTTGTAGAGGGGTACCTCATTTCTTCTTAGTAGGTTCATCTGCTGTGAAGCTGCTCTCCAATAGGGCTTGAGAAGCAACAAATATTTGGGCTTGGAAATGCTCACAGCACAGCTGCCAAATTAATAAGACCAGGTCGGTTGATAATTTCCCCAAAAGGTTTAGACCACCTCACTCTGTCTGTTCCATTTTGATATCCTCTGCAACAAAAGCCTAACTATTGCAAGGTTAATCACTATCTTCATTTGTGTAATGAAAAGTGCAATCTCACTGGCTCTTCATCTGTAATCAAAATGTACAGTATGGAAAAATTCAGAATTACAGGTCTACTTCTACAAATTCCTGTATCTGTTATGTTGTCTAGAAGCCACCACAATGATCTCTAACTGATAACCCTACTAGTGACCATGACAGTCCACAGAGCTGTAATTTGGTAAATTATATTCCACTGTCAGAAGACAAAAACCACAAGTGCCTTCCATTTTCCACTATCACTTTCTTTCCTGTATCTAGATGGGATAAATCTTTTAGCCACAAATGAAAAATGGTTTGGTCTCTTTTTTGCTCACTGGAGCCACATATCTATGTGGCAAGGCAGAGAATAGCCAATTACAAATGAATGATATGCTACTGTGTTCAACTACTTTATTATTTATATCCATTCCAAAGGATCCAGCCAAATTTATGGAAGCCCCCCTAAAAAGCAGGAAATATTTAAATCATGGGCCTGATTAATTTAAGCATCAATTTTGCTCTCTGTGCAACAGAAACATTAAAGTTAGAAAGTGTTGAGCCTTCATTCTCTTCTCTTGCACAGTTATATAATGATGAAATTTTATGATGAAATTGCACGATACAATGTATGGTGCAATCAAGTCATGAAAGGTTCTAGTGAAATGAAAAACACAAAGAGGAAGAGATAGGTTGCTATGGGAACCGTCCATCTGAATTTCCTGACTTCTGTGTAACTAAAATCTCAAATTTTATGTTCCATTAATTCCACTAATTCTTAGATTTTTACATTTAATAATGAACATAAACTAGTATGCTGGTACTAATGTACTTTAATTGCATGTTTAGGAGAATCAGATAAAACATTATTATACTTATCTAACAAGGTCTAGACAAAAAACAATTGTATACCAGTAACAGAAAAATGGAACATTTCTTACCTCTTTTGTATAAATCATAAAATGTGGTTTACACGGTTTTTGAAATAAGCTACAGGACTTATATAATAGTTGAACTTCTATAACCACATGTTAACCTTTTTGTTACTATTTTATTTTCACCGAAGTTTCAAAGAAAAAAAAATTTCCATTGTCTGGTCCTGTACATGTGTCTTCTTCAAATGAATACATGTAAGTGTGCTTTTCACAACAATACACCAAACCCTCTCCTTGGGTTTGCCTCTCATTTTCGCGCGCCAGGTGATTATTCTCTCCTCCTTCTAGTACATTCTCTAATCACACCTCTTGTGAAACCAAACAATGCCAACACCCTTTGCCAGTAACATCTGCTTCTCTTTACTTATGAATGATCAACCAGTGTGTTATGAATGCTTGTATGTGTATGCTGCAAGCTCATCAGGACACGAGGTTTGTACCTGCTTACAGAGTTCAAGTCTATTCTCTTCCACTCATGTTCTTGACATGTGCCAAGACATATCTACAATATTTTCTAATATCCATATAAAACCAAATTAACCTGTGGTTTTTTGAAAGGGCACTGGGATAGTGGGGTTTTTGCTTCTTTGTGCTACGTAACTCCGGCACGGGGGAGCTTTATAAAGCAGTGACTGTGGTGCAGCCCTTGAGCCAGGGAGATGCACAGCCCTCTGGAGGTGCAGTCTGTTCGCTCTGACCTTGCAGTCTGTAGCAGAGTGGTCAGCCTCACCACATCTCCTGCTGCCTCTCTGCGGTGCATCTCCTGCATCCACATGAGAGAGCACACCTTGCCGTCTGGCTGCCATGCCTGGGTTACCCCTCTGAGAGATGGGGAGACTGGAGATGGGTAGGTGCCAGAGGTTTGCTCTCTGAAAGAAAACAAGTACAATCCCTTTCTTTAATGTACAACCTTACTCACTTGCCAGTGCTTTTCTATTTAGTATTGACTTAAATTACACAGGGCAACTTTGGCTTTGTGAGTATTAAGAGAAGAAGGATATGCCATATTCAGAGAGCTCATAGCAGCTAATCTAAACCAGGTATCCTTCTGGATTTTCTCAGAAAGAAACAAAGGCAAATCACATGAAGACTCCAGCACTAAAGCTTTATATTAAAATTTCTGTTAATGCATGCAACTAAGTTTACACCCTCCCGTGTTCACAATTATTTCATAGGAAGAATTTCTTCACAGTGAGGGTAACAGAACACTGGAACAGGCTGCCCAGAGAGGTTGTGGAGTCTCCTTCTCTGGAGACATTCAAAACCCGCCTGGACATGTTCCTGTGTGACCTGATTTAGGTGTTCCTGCTCTGGCAAGGGGATTGGACTAGATGATCTTTTGAGGTCCCTTCCAATCCCTAACATTCTGTGATTCTGTGATTCTGTGATAGGACACTCAAAAGACTTCTGTCCACCACGCTGCACTTGTAAACTGGTTTTTTTTTAAAAAAGAATTTAGATCTGAATAATTCCTGAGGTTCTAAGTAAGGATATTTCCTCATCCTTCAGGCTTTTCCCATCCATCGTCACGGAGCAAAAGGTCTGAAAACCCCACAAATCCCCCTGGGCAGCTGACGTAGGATTCCTACGCCAACCCTCAATGGAGGGGATAGCGTTTCCCTGGCCTTGACAGAGGAGACAGGCGGCAGCACCCACCGAGCCCAGCCGCCCAGGAATCCACAGGGGGAGCAGAGCATCAAGTGACTGTCGGCACTGGCTGGCGCGCTGCGGCTGTATCCTGGAGGGGAGCGGGTCCCCAGCCCAGCCGCAGCAATGCCACACATCCCCGCCATCTGCACCTGTCAGCGCCGGCACCTGCTGCCCCATGGCCATAGATGGCTGTCTCCGGGGCCATGGCTCTGATTGGTGACATTCCGCTCCCAGCCCCACCAGCTGACCAGTTTGGGTTTGTTTTTTTTTCTGTTGTTTTTTAATTCACCCGTGCTGCTGTCACACTTCTCAGCTCTCATGTGGTCACAGTTTACAGGAATGCAGCATCTGCGCTTTACAGATACATAGACATAAATACACCTGTATATATATATCTACACATATGTTTATATATACGTATACACACCCTCCACTACATCACTTCTCAGCACTTTTTTGTTCAGATCTAGAGGAATTCTTTAGAAGTCTTTGCACATAAGCACTATCAGCCTCCATTTGCTATGATGGAGTATAATACCAGCTTAATATTGCTGGTGTGTTGAATTAGCAGAAATAAAAAAAGGGCTGTGCTTTTCCAGAAAAGACTGACGTTTCCTAAATAATGAATTCACGTGAAAGACTAATTGGACGTGTTAAGACTAGTGACATAAATGTAATGCTGACCTAGTTGCAATTACAGCTTCTGATAAAATCATCTCTACAGATACATGCGATTTAGAAAGAAAAAAAAAAAAAAAGCTTTGGACAAACAAAATTCCTTTAAACATTACTCAAAATTTACTGTCAAATGCACCCCTTTATACCTAAAGACTGTGTTAAAATGAAACTTCTACGCAGCTGCTTTTTAAACCTGTACTTTGAAAAGAGAGTCAAATTCTGCTCTGTTGTGTTAAAAAAACCCGACAGCTTTCCAGAGACTGGCTGCCAGTGTTTTCTGCACAAAATCAGTAGATTATTTACTTAGCTTAGAAGTATTCTCAGGATATTTGTGTTTTAGAGATGGAATAGTTATCACTGCTCTTTGAGTACTCCAATGATTATAACCCCTTACCGAGGGTTCAAAGGCCCATCACCAGCACTGTTTTTGAGTAATGGAAATACCGAAGATGTAGGTAAGGGCAGAAAACTTTAGCTTGGTCTCCTGTTCTTGCCCTGCCCATAAATGTGTGCCTTCTCCTGCAGAATGAAGGCTAGCACCACAGTCTAGTGGCAAATACCTCGTTTTCCATCCTCTGTCTTGGAAGGTGGATTTACAGAAAATAGAACTCCACTGTTTCTCAAGGCTCAGTATTTGTGGAATGACTTCATGAAGACAGAACTTCTATACTCTGGCGAGTTCCACTACCTGACTGGCAGGAGCACCACCAGTCTGCAAGCAGATCCAATCTTGATAAGGGGTGCAAAGATGGCCTGAAGCCAGAATAGATGCATCTCTGATTCGCCTCTTGCCCTCTGGCCATAGCATAACATCAGTCCATTATACGCCTTACTGACTTAAAGTGTATGAAGTATTTAAATGGCCAGGTTTTGCTAAGCTTTATTGAGTATATTTAAAATAGAAGGTTTTGGCGAGACATAGTGTATTTGATTTGTACGAGGTTTTGATGCCAGTCACAGAAAGTATATGAATGGAAAAATAAACTTTACAGTAGTTCAGCAGAATCATCTCAGATTCTTTAGGGAATATGAGGCCACTTAAAAATAAACGCTGTAATCATCAACAGGTTGTTATTTCCCTCCTTTTTATGTTTGTCTATCTATAATCCTTCTCTACTGACTCCAGTCCTTCCAGATGGAGCACTGCCCTCAACATTTTCATTCGTGTCTAATTTAGTCAGACATATACACAAATACAAGGCTGAAGTCAGATCTCATTTACACTAGTGTAAATCTCAAGCTGGATTTGGAACAGCTGTAGAGACACCAGTTGAGTTATTCTAGATGTACAGTGGTGTTACCAAGCCTGTTACATCAGTGTTACTATCTCTTGAAACATACAGTATTTGAAATATGCAGGGCTTAATATAAATGACTGCAAAAAAAATTAACTATTTTAAAGGCAGCTGGTGTTTTTCCATGATATAAATGGGAACCTTTAATACTAAATGCCATA
This sequence comes from Podargus strigoides, assembly GCA_028020825.1. NCBI lineage: Eukaryota > Metazoa > Chordata > Aves > Caprimulgiformes > Podargidae > Podargus > Podargus strigoides. Next base: position 86,206,985 of record CM051663.1, on the reverse strand, counting down.
TTCAAAATACTCGAGAAATGTGACATACAGAGTAACACATATATGTTACAAAAGCTTTTGTCACAAAAGCTTATTACAGAAAGAATGGCAGCTGATAGGAATTATACTTTGCATATATTTTGAGCATTAACTATGTTCTAAAAGAGATCTCAAAGAGATTCTGAAATTGTATGTTTAAGGACTGCTCCACACATCATTAAAATGCACCCATCCTGGCGTGAATATATTCTCAACTTGTGTATCTACTCTAGCTAGCAGAGTTTCCAGCAGCAGAAATTATTCGTACCTGAGATAAACAAAATTCTAAGGTACGATATAAGCTAATTGGGATGGAATTTTTCCTAGACCATGGGGGAAACACCTTCACCCTTAACCGTGGGGCCATGGAATCTTTGATGACCACAACATTTTACTTTTCCATTTCATCTGAAACAGAGCACCTCCAGCAGTACTGAACTGGTGCAGTACTGACTCAGCAGTGAAAATGCCACCCACTGAGACAAGAACTGCACTTCCTTCAGCACCTGGGTTTTCTCTGGAGGTCTCCCATAAAAATCTTGAATGTATCAATGCTCTGAACAGTTTTTTGTTTTGTTTTGTTATTTCCTTTTTTTTCCCCCAGAATTTGAACATTTATTTTACAGCAGATCAAATTACAGGGTATTAAAAAAAATGGTACCGGTACAACAATGAGCAAATGTTGCTGAATTGCAGTTCCTTTTAAAGGATAAAGAACATTCTCTTTTATTTTTATAGTACCATAATTGTTTATCCATTGGTAAATAAGCCCAAATCAATATATTTTTTAAAAATGGTGAATTATAATAGAGGTTAGATCTCTGAAATTCTAGCCTCCTGTTTCATTGCAGGATGGAGGTCTTAAATAGCACAAAGCAATAACCATCAACTCACTGTTCTGCTGATAGAGTCAAGTTTTCATCAAGGAGAAAGAGAAGAAAGCCTCTCCACTAAGTTTAGAGAAAACAAGCACTATCTGAGAAGAAAAATTGGCCCATGTTTTTAACTATGAAAACAGATGACTCAAACGATGCAGACTTTCATACTTGATTTAAGATGGCTTTGTTTTTTTCTGTTAGACCAACAATCTATATAAATTCTGTTATTTACCAGAAACATTTGTGCAAATTGTATCTATCTTTAAACAGCTGCTAAAATCTCTAGACTATGATATGCATTTGTCTGCTTACCAAAGTATCATCTGCTGGAAACAAAGAACTGGGTTTTGTTTTCCCATGGAAAATCCTACAGGACTGGTAAGATTCATACAGAAACTTTGTTAGGTGAAATTTGCAAATAACACAACTAAACACTAGTCAAAAAAGGAGAGAGAGAACACAGTCAGGAGTTATATGAAGGAACTGGATGAAACTCCAGAACTGCACGGTTATGCTGGTCCTTCAAACAACTTTGTTTTCCTGAAGCATAATTTCTTCAAAAGTCATACTGCTGCTATCACTCCTTGAGAAGATTAAGCATTACTCTCAAAAGGAAAGAATCAGACGTGACAGAATTAGCAAGAAGTAGTTAGATTTGAAAAGATTTTGGAGAATTTAGGAAGTTTTCCATGCAAGGGGATTCTAAATTTCCATTACTGTAAATGGTGCCATCACGGAAGCAAAATATTAGCCCCTTTACATAAGATTACCCAAGGATTAAGCTGCTACCATATACCCCAAGAAGCTGCAGTTTTAGCTCTGACTTCTGTTACTAACTTCCCGCATGGACTTTGTTAATTCCCTTTTCTACAGTTCTCTCTCTATAAAAAGTTGAATGATAGTAATTACCAGTGTAATTGGGGTTCTATAAGAAGGAAAAATCCAAGAAAACTGTAATGTACTCAGTAAGTAGTCTAAATTTAATATAGAGAGACAGACAGACCCCCACTTACACCTGCAAAAAACTGACTCACATGCTGTCCTCTGTCTAAGTTAAGTTAACAACATAGTGGTCAGTTTCAGTGCTCTGTTTGGGAAGGAAGAAAACTTGAGAAACAGAGCAGCTTCTAATTCTTATCACTGCTTGAGAAAGCAGAAGTGGCAGAGACAGACTCACGATCTAGTCAGTAAAATTTGACCAGAACTGAAGACATAGTTTACAGAGATACTAGAAAATTTATGGCTGAGAAGGTAAAATAGAAAAGAAAAACCTCCAACCTTCATTCAGAAACTAACCATCTTCTTGTGAAAATTTCAGCTTCCTCCGGAAGCAGCTAAAACATACTTTAAATGTTAGGGTTTTTCACTGCAAAACTGGATTTCTTTTTTTTGGACAAAATTATAGTTTTGTAAAGAAGAATTGGTATATTGGCCTGCCAAAGCCTTACTGTCTGAAATCTTCAAACCTTTAATCATATGGTATTCCCAAACAGAGAATTCTGTGGGCTACAAAAGATGTTTCCGCTTGCGTGCCCTAATTCTGCAGGAGTGGGACACATGGAGCAAGATTTCAGCCTATTTCATTTCTTCCAAGGCTTGCTAGAGGTGGGAATGAAGGACGCTGCGAACATGTGCATGATCGGTACTGTCTCACTTGGTGAAGACTTAGCTGTGGGGTGTGACCAGCTTTGGTGGCTCTCGCTGTTGCAGTATAAATCACTGTGCAGAGCTGCCTGCTCTGCCCTGTCACCTGAGATTACTCACCCCCTACCAGAGCTGCGGAGGTGGAGTGGCCAAGGGGTGGGCATGCATTCCCTTTCTCTGACTGCTGCGAAGGTGGTAACCTCCAACGGAGGAAAGGAAATAAATAGCTTGGGGGTACTCACATCTCCAGATACCACAGCTATTTCCTCAGACAGCCTCAGTCAGAGTCTCACAGAGCCATGTTACATATAAGAGAGGGAAATTTTCTAATTGGGAATCCCTAAACCCAGAACAGCCTGACTGTATTTGTTTTAAAGAACTTACCTCCTTCGTGATTTATCACTTCACAGTGGTTTGCAATATGGACACAGGTAATGTTTTGGACACTGTGTTGCTGGGAAAAAGGTAAATCTTGTGGCTATCTGAGAAAAATGTTCAGAAGTCAGAACTTTCTGACTTTTTTCTAACACGCCCAGCTGGCGTACAAGGAAGAACCATACTGGATCCCCACCTACCTAGGAACTGAAATCCACTGGTGCACAAGCACTACTTCCAGTCCCAAAATGTAGCACTGCTGAGGCAACTTGGACCAGCTACAGACTGAACCTAAAACCATTATGCTGAGAGATGGAACAATAGTATTTCCTATCGACATTATTGTGGCAAGAAAACCGAGCTCCTTTACTTATTCCATTATCTTGGCTATCTTCTAAGCCATTTGCAGCCATCAGCCTGCTGCCACAGTAGTGACAGCTCAATGCAATAAGACAACCTAGAGGAAAGGTAAAGAGTATTACGTCAAATAATAAAGGAATACTTCAGATTCTCTAACATTTATTTTATGTTTGAACATGAAAATTCAATTTTAAAATCAATCAGAAGCTGACTGTGCCAAAGAAATCGGAGACTGTGATAAGACTGAAGATGAGCTTATCTCAAAACACATGTGGCTTTGCCCCTTACTATTGATATATTAAAATCAAAGATCTGGCAAAGGGATCCTGAGTGATTTCAATGCCTCTAGGCTTCCACACAGCACTTACAGCAGCAAATGGGACCAGCAATGTCCTAAATAACCAAAATTTCAGTGAAAATCAGTAACATTACAAGATCCTTTCCATGAAGAGGCCGATGGGCATATAAGCAACGAGTATCTGCAGAGAGGTGCATAAACCTGAGGTTTGCCTGAAGCTTCTCAACAACATGAAACTTTCAAATAAACTGTAGCAAAGCATACTTACACTGATTCCAAAGTTTGGGGGTATGCTAGATCACAAAACCCCAGAACTGAATAGCTGTAGCAGCAACGGATGAGTACGTCCTTTACTCCTGCCACTGAATTGGCCATGGAGATCAGTAGGAAGTAGATTTAAATGCAGAATATGTAGTCAGCTCTTTTGCTCCATCACTCTTGGTGAAGGAGGAGGTGGAATTAAGAACATTTCCCTCATGAAAAAGACGACAGAGAAGGAGTAGGAGGATTTCTCAGACTCCTTAATGGGAAGAGAATGAAAAATTTAGTCTGTGGGAGGGACGAGAGGTTTCTATAACCCTTGGGGATCCAGTGTTTCATCTCAAAACCAAGACCAGAAGCATCTTACTTCTGTTCAGGCTACAGTTGTGAGTCCCTCATAGGCATCACTATCAGGTGAGTATAATCCTACTAAACAAACTCCTTATTGTTGATGCAAGTCAAGTCAGAATTGTCAAATACAGTTATGTGCAGGGGTCCTAACAGTTCAAGGGTTCTGGTAGTGAAGCTAATTAGGCAGATCCCACTATACCTGCCAGCGTTTAAAGTTATAAATGAAGGTATCTCCAGGACAGAGAAAGGAGAGCACACCTTTCTAAGCATCCTTTGGAACAGAAGCATTTTTTTAAGTGACAGAGTAGGAAAATGGTCAATGAAGAGTCCTCTCTCTTAGCTACATTGCCTTGAGCTTACACTGAAACCATAAACAGCAGTCCACACCCTGCTGCAATTCCTGCCTTGTGACAGGAAAGGACTGTGGAATAGGTCCAATAAAGGATTTAGGGACACAGAAAGCTCTATTTGGCAATACTTGCTATTTAGGTACTCGACCTGCAGAGTGGAACTTACGCTGTGTTAGGATCTGAGGCTTCCTATGAAGGGCACTGGAAGAGTTTGGTGCTACAGAACAGAATCCAAACCTAGCAGCATATGATGAAGTTGTGAGTGACCCAGACCAAGTGAACAGGGTTTCAGAAATGCTATCCCTTATCAAAAGTTATGCTGTTTACCCAGGGCTGCAGAGACACCCTGATCCACAAAGCCCTACCAGGCACTCGGGCATTGATTCAGGCATACTGTCCCCTCCTACAGGTAATCTTTTGAAGGTCTGAGGAAGAGTCACTCTTCCCCTTTTAAGAACAGACTGCTGTTGCAGATTTTGTGTATAACAACTAATGGTTAGAAACCTGCTACAAAACTGGAAACACAGGTTCTATTTCTTCTTTGATCTGAATGGGTTTAAAATTATTTTCTCCCATATACCCAAAAGGCATAGGATTTACCCAGCTTCCCAGGCTCTACACAGTTCTACATAGGTTAAACCTCTGCACTTCTCCATAATATTTTGCTTTTGTGCATTAACAAAGGCAACACTTGTTGGGTCAGAGAAACAAGACTCAATAGGGGACAGAGTTCTATGGCTTGTTACAGCATTTATGTTTGAGGAGAGTCTCTGGAAATCTCATTTCTGCTGCAGAGCTGGTGTTTGCATTTTAAGTTAAACAGACTCAATAAAACGAGAAAGAATCCTTTAAGAAAGGAATGAAACTGAAGTCTCTGTCCCTTTGATAGCATACAAAAATCAGCAATATTTTCTGATTCTGTTTTGTGAAAAGCTTGATCCTATACCTGTGCATTGCATTAGGAATTGCTTGTCAGGGATATTTCGTTCATGGACGACTGGGAAGTCCCAGATCTTCTGGGGCTTAAGCTGGGAAAAGACTCCATTTTGGCCCAGCTTGGGTTATACTTAGTAAGCACAGTACAGGCCCCTAGGAATCTTCAAGATCAAACAATAAGATTTCACACAAAGTTTATGTGCCTCCGGATTAGGCTTTTGGATAAATGACCTTTGTTGTCATATTTTAAAGTTTATGTTTAGTCCCTTCTGTGAAACATTTTCAGATATAGGATGGAAAGTACTCAGCATAATTATGAAATTTCATTCATGTCTTAAATATTATATGTGGGTTGAGTGAAAATTTAAATGTGAGAAGGCAAGCTTCTTTTCACATAGGTTACAAAAACAGAGTTTAAATGTTAAGGTGGTTACTGCTAGAGACAAAAGGGAAAAGCTTCCATTTTAGTGATACTTGTTTGAACATGCTAGACGTACGTAATAACCAAGCCTTGGCTTATAACAATGAAAGGAAAAATTATGTGTTTTTATCTTTTTCATGTTATAGCCATGATTCCATTGTAGTAAGCTAAATATACTTAAAACACCATACACTGCATTAGGAACTGCTTTTTTTGTCAAGATTTTGATCTCTCTTGAATCAATCTATAGCGGCTTTGTGTTGTTTAAAGTACTCTTATTGACTCTTCTATAATTTGCTTTCTTTGAACAGCCTGTGTGCTGTAACATTTGATCAAAGAAATAAACGTATGCTTTAACAACCCAAAGTAAAGTGCATGCACATTTTTATAACTCCGCACTATAAAATGTAATTATAGTTGTCTATAGATCACACAGGATGATATAAATAAATGAGTTTGACATTTTTTTTAATGCAAGCCTATCCAATATATCACAGATTTTTCCCTTTACCACTACTGTCTATCATGCAAAAGCATTAAACTGTTTAGAACACAGACAATGCAACTTCTTTTAATGGAATTTTTAACTCCTCCATTAACTGGTAAACATACATAAAACACTCATAGCAAAATTAAGGAAGGAATATACAACAACCTAAATTTGTGGATGTATAAATTACTGCATAAAGAAAATGTTGACTGAAACTGTTTTAAAGGCTCTTTTTTAATTCAGAGAACAATGGCTATTTAAGATTTAACTACATTGAACAGTTCTGGACTATGGACATTAATTCACAGCTGACCACTAGACTTGTGATTATTAAAAATGTAGAACAATAAAGCATATGTGTTTGAGGTTTTATAGTCCTGCAAATTTGGTAACTTACACTAATTTCAATCACCTTTTATATAAACAAACACATAGAGGCCCCCCTGAATTCAGGGCAAATGGAGTCTAATCAATATGAACTACATAATACATAAAGGATGGATGCAAATTTTATAGTACACAAATAAATAATTAATTTATACATTCTTACTGTAATAAGGAAGAAAAGTCAGCATATTTTGAAGTTTAACAGAACTTTTGCCAGAACTATGAAAACTGTGGAAAGGCATCTCAAGAACAGATAGTGGTCTACCTTGACTTCAGCAAGACTTTTGACACTGTCTCTCATGGCATCCTCACAACCAAACTTAACAAGTGTGGACTGGATGATTGGGCAGTGAGGTGGATTGGGAACTGGCTGAAGGACAGAGCCCAGAGAGGAGTGGTCAGTGGGGCAGAGTCTAGTTGGAGGCCTGTGACTAGTGGTGTCCCCCAGGGGTCGGTACTGAGTCCGGTCCTATTCAATATATTCATTAACGACCTGGATGAAGGGACAGAGTGTATCCTCAGCAAGTTTGCTGATAATACAAAGCTGGGAGGAGTGGCTGACACACCAGAGGGCTGTGCTGCCATCCAGTGTGACCTGGACAGTCTGGAGAGCTGGGCAGGGAGAAACTTAATGAAATTCATTGAGAGCAAGTGTAGAGTCCTGCATCTGGGGAAGAACAACCCCATGGATCAGTACAGGCTGGGGGCTGAGCTGCTGGAGAGAAGCTCTGGGGAAAAGGACCTGGGAGTGCTGGTACACAACAGGTTGACCATGAGCCAGCAATGTGTCCTTGCAGTCAAGAAGGCCAAGGGATCCTGGGGTGTATTAAGAGGAGTGTGGACAGTAGGTCAAGGGAGGTTCTCCTCCCCCTCTACTCTGCCCTGGTGAGGCCTCATCTGGAGTACTGTGTCCAGTTCTTGGCTCCCCAGTTCAAGAGGGACATGGAGCTACTGGAAAGAGTCCAGCGCAGGGCCACTAAGATGATGAAGGGATTGGAGCATCTCCCGTCTGAGGAGAGGCTGAGGGAACTGGGTCTGTTTAGCTTGGAGAAGAGGAGGCTGAGGGGAGATCTCGTTAATGCTTATAAATATCTCAAAGGCGGGTGTCAGGAAGACAGGGCCAGATTCTTCTTGGTGGTGTCCAGTGACAGGACAAGGGGCAATGGGCACAAACTGGAACACAGGAGGTTCAATCTTAACAAAAGAAAACCGTTTACTGTGAGGGTGACAGAGCACTGGAACAGGCTGCCCAGAGAGGCTGGGGAGTCTCCATCTCTGGAGACATTTCAAACCCGTCTGGATGTGTTCCTGTGTGGTCTACTCTAGGATCCTGCTCTGGCAGGGAGGTTGGACTAGATGATCTTCGGAGGTCCCTTCCAACCCCTACCATTCTGTGATTCTGTGATCTGTGTGCAGTTCAAGGAAAGAGAGGTATGGAGATCTTTTGCTTCATGCAAAACAGAAGGGTAAGGTGCTCTGGCCTGAGCAGAGCATTTAAAATTCCAGCTCCCTAGCAGATGAAGTAGGCAAAAAGCCAGGATCAGGCTCACTCTTTGTATCCCCGTTCTCGCTAGTGATGAAGCTCCTCTTGCACAGAGGCTTTGTTACTCAGGGAAGGGGGTTCACTTATTTCCAACTCTCTGTGGTGTGGAAGGGAAGTGGACGTTTTTATTTCTCAGTATAGATATATAAATGCCACTCATGAACTACTTAGGTCCCAATTCTGCCACACTGGAACTGCTTCAGAAATAAAGCCATGATTCTGCAGATATTGGCAGGAGCATTCAGCTTTCTTCTTGTGAATGGTTTTACTGTCTGAAACAGGATTTCTATGAATCTTTGTAGAAATAAGACCTGTTCTAGTATTGCTTACTACAAAAGGTGACAAAATCTGTAGCAACTGGTGTTTGTGCTAGGATCCGTAACCGGAGAGTTTTGAAGTTAGTCAGAAGGCTTCCATTGACCACTCTAGGCTTTAAATCAGGGGTCTAACTAAACCTGAATAGTGGACTTAATATATCAGATTTTTTTTGGCTTTTGATAGTGCGGAACTCTTTTTACCTAATACAACTATGAGCAGTGGCTAAGGGCCCATACCTGGAAACACTTGTACACTAAAAAAACTTATCCTTATGTGTAAGCATGTGAAGAACTGTGCATCACTTGCTGAGTTTTCTAGAAACTCCGTGCTGCATAATCTTCAATGTTGGTTTGACAAAGAACAGTTGACAGCCTATTAGGAACCCAACAAAACAAAGTTTATGAGAGAAAAGAGGGCAAGGTCAGTAGTTTGCATTAAAGATAGTTGTGAGGTAAGAGAAGATGTAGTATTTCTACAGTTGTGATTATTACTAGTGTATAAGAATCCAGGTAAGTAACCGCATTTTGTATTTACCTTACAAAGCAGGGATGTCTCAGTGATGAAAATGAAAAATGGGTTTGCTCACAAAAGCCTTTGTGTCTGGAATACAGCTATAAGTAGCTCACTATCTAGGTTGAAAATGATAATGCAGGGTAGTGTGTCCTATTTTTCCATGCTTGCAGTGAAGATACAATACGGGAATTCAGCCTTGGTAATTACTAATACACCACACAGACACAATTACACCCTGTGTACTGCATAAAGGAATCACTTGTGGTCTGCCTCCATTACAAAGAGCAGTAGGGGGCCAACATGCAAGAAGACAAAATGCTTTACAAGGAGGAAGGAGACCAGAAGAGTCGATGTACCCAAATACAAGGACCTTGATTCTTTCTGGAGTGATTTAAGTCCCTTTCCATCAATTATCATCCTTTGTCTCCAGAGTCTTATCACAAGCAGCATTACAGGAACTGAACAAAACAATACTCAGGCTCAAATAACTCTGTGAACTGTGCTGACATTTCCACACCCTGTTGCTGTGTTTGACCAGGTTACTCAGATTAAAAAAAAAACCAAAAATGACACAAAAACCCGAACCTAAAAAACTCCATACAGAACAACAAACATTCCTGTTTTAAATAACATGCTCAACCCTTCCTGGAGTCTTTTCTGCCATCTAGTATTACTGATATCTCGCACTGCAATACCACAGTGGTGATGTGATATAAAAACCTCTGCAGTGCAAACCAAAATTGACTTTCTCTTATATGACAGCTTTTCAAATGAAAAGTTCCTGCTTTGCAGGGTTTATTTTTAAGTTAATTAGATCCTGCCTCTTGCTGTTCCCATCTCCTCTACACTATTGGTAAAATCTGAGTTTCAGATAAATGAAGAATTACAAACAAAAAACTTCACATATATATGCAGAAGTGCTCTGCAGCTAAAGTTTGATTTCTCAGGGAAATAAATCAACTGTCTACTCATTCACTTTTACTGCTCAGAATCAGAGTAATAAATTTTTCTCATTGATATGTGAAGTTTTGAGGGCACAATTTAAAGTATGAAATCAATGAAAAGCGTCTATTTTTTTCATTCATTCACACTAGATATGTGACATTTCATGGTAATTCTTGACTGCAATTCATGGCAGTCATTGCTCATCTGAAAATAAATTAAAAAAACATGTGGAAAGTCAAAAAAAAAAGGACCTTAGGAAAGTCAGCTATTTTTGACAGCAAGTTAGCTTCTGTGAAACAAAGCCTTGTCTTTCAGAAAGTGTTTACGATCTATGAGAAAAAAAAAAAATATATCCTTGGGCTAAAATGTTTATTGGCACCTAGGAGTCTGAAGAGAGCAAGTCAGGCCTGTGGTTTTTTGAGGGCACTTTATCATCGCCTGCATTCTCAAAGGGATCTGTGAATGAATAGAGCTGGATTACTCAGCCTTCTATTCCACGCCTATTCCGCTCCATTTTCCTTGGCAAGACTGAGAGCCAAGCTATTTTTAGTTAGGCAGTTTTCTATTTTTAGACAAATATCAGTTAAGAGACTTTTGTTAGGAATAATTTTAAAAGAGAAAAACACAAAACGGGGAGGGGATGAAGCTTCCCATCTTATATTGTGAAGCAAGCCCTTCAACCTGTAACTCCAGGCATTTCAGCTGCTTCCAATCTTGGAAAAATAAAGAAAATTCAGAGTTCAGGGATTTAAAAATAAACCTACCCTCTGGCAAACAGACCAAAATACAACAAGCTGTTACTATGTGAAACAGTGACTACAAAAACAAAGAACATTCTCCAATGACTAGATTGGGATAAAACTTTGGAGCTATTAAGTTGTAAGAATGTTACACAGACATGTAAGATTTTTCCAGCTTCTCAGCCAGATATATCATGTTTTGGAGAAAGAAACAGTGATCTGTGAAATGGACCTTGCTCTAAGAAATACAGATTTAAGTTCCCAGTTTTACGAAGAAAGAAACTATGAACAGAGTTTGAAACACATTTATATTCTGCACATATTTTTCACCTCTGTCATTATAGCATTTTTACAACAATTCATCCAAAACACTTCTTAAGTTATTAAAATATTTTAAAAATTATTACTAAGAAAAAAAGAAAAAATGAAAAACAATGTGGGGATGTGACCAATAACCAGAAATGATGCACAATAAGTAAAAATCAGGAGGTCCAGAGCTCCCTCAAAATATACTCAAAAGTAGGTTTTGCTCTACCATGTGCCTTAGGGTAACTAACTTCGCATCTGTTTTAATTTTCTCTGTCCCTATTCTCTTCTTCCAGGTACATAAAAAACAAGCTATCATCAACTGAGCTACTTCACTCTCATTTGAGATACATTAGGATTACAAACTATGTTTCACATCAACCAAACCCTTGCTGCAAATAAATCATAGAGGAAAACTTTTTTTTTTTAGAGAAAGCAAAATAAAACAACTCATTATGCAACTTTCCCTTAGCTGCATTTTTCACATATTTGATAAATTTGAAATTTATTAGGGAAAAAAAAATAGTGTCAACACTTGGCCCTCTACCTTTCTTCTAAGCTGCAAAACATCAAAATTCTGTCACTTATTAGATGCACAGCAACAGGGTGCTGCAGAGTGATCAAGGAGAACTTAAACTATAGCCTGTGGATGGAAAGATAAAGAGTATAAAATCTCATGTGGATAAGAAGGAGGAGGGAATAAATTGCTATCTGCTGGATGTAGTAGAGGAACTAATTTGGACAGTCCCACTGACCAGAACAGCAGTCCCATTGAGGGACTACTTTGGATAGAATAGAACTGCCTTCCAGAGTTCTCCAGCTTTGAAGTTTTTCTTGTGGTCTTGTAATAGCTAGTATTTACATAAAGCCCAAATGGATGGCATAATAAGATTAGGTAAGAATACCCTCTTTTATTTAAGAAAATACGTATTTCTAAATTAATTGCTTGAAAAAATGAAATTAAGATTGATAAACTGGATATTTTTCTAGTATTTTGGAAAACAGGATATTTTCCCCTCCAAAGTCTTTTTGTACTAATCATGGTTAAGAAAAACACAGAAAAAATTCATATGAGGATATTAGGTTACAAACACATTTTTCAAAGGCTTGAAACTCAGAAGGCAAACAAAGAAAGACCAAAGGAATATCACAAAAATGCTGAACATCTTGAAGCTAATACCATGATTTTGTCATACATGAGGTTAGCAATAACGGTTTGGCTCATATTTACTAAAAATGAAACAAGGAGCATGCATTTAAAAAGCCTAAATCATCATCCAAGGGAAATTCTTTGGCCAGTTGACCCTGTCCTATCATCTCCTGGCCTGTGGAAACTGGTAACAGTAGCTGTTTTCTTAACAAGCTGGTCTTCAACCAATTTACAAAGGAAATCAATAATGCTATCCCCATTTTACAGATAGGGAAACTGAAGCATTAGGAGGAAATGTGACTCGTCCAAGGTCACAAAACAGTATTTGGCAAAGCTATTAATAAAATCCAAGTCTCATGAGTCCCAGTTCAGGGCAGTATCCAATAGACTGTACTGTCTTTAGATCACCCTGAATAACCTTTCTTGCATACAGCCTTACTTCCCATACTGTCCCAGATCTTCAGCCCATCGTAGCTGAAATAATTCCCCTGATTTCAACAGCTGAAGAGCTGACTTGATGTGTATTTCACAGCTTGTTTATATGCAGTATTATGTTATGATGCAAGAGAAGAAAACATACTTATTGCATTAAACTAGCTACAACAGTTGCTTTACTTTTCCTAAAAGAGCACATGTAGAGAGTTATATGGGCTTATTTACTACAAATATACAGATAAGAGTCTTAATTGATATGAAGAGGCTTTCAGAATCTAATTAACCTCCCAGCTAGTCATTAGCTCTGTGACCTTTAGAAATAATTGACAGAAGGAATTTTTTTTCCTCTCCATCTCGTTCAGAACTTCCACACCGAGTGACTAATCCTACATGTGCTATAGAACCCACAGCACACCTGTAAGAACTGACAGGATAATGTGTCATAGTCCATCAGCAAAACCGGACTGTGGAATTCCTTGCAAGGACAACATACTTCCCATGTAGCATGTCACATGCATGCACCTTTTGCTGCCTGAGTTCCATCCTCATCAACTGCAACCTTCCAAAATGCTAAAGCTATACCAAATTTTAAGTCTGAAATCACTCAAGCCTGTAGGCAATTTAGTAGTATTTCATGCCTACTAACACTCTGTTGCTGGTCATACTAAAAGCGATCAGATTTTCAATTCAAGCTAGTTCTTCTACAAAGCTGTGGAAGTATTCATTCTTATCTATCGTTAGTTGCATTTTTCCATATGCAGTTTTGTTTTTTTTTTTTTTTTTTGAGTAAATGCTTTTTTAATAAGCAATAACACACATACAAAAGCAAAATTCTGAATTTCACCACCCTATAGGGCTTGGTATTGCTTTGCTCGCTACCATCTTAACATGAAGATCTGTAGAGATGTCTCTGTGTGTTGTAAAAGATGATGTGTGATCTGCAGGGAGAATTTCATATGTCCACAAGCTCATTTCTTCCCCTTGGGGGAAAATGCTGCTGCAAATCACACTCATCTCTCTTGCCATGATCAGTTCATTCTCCCCCACCAAACACAGGAGTCCACTGGGGAAGGGAAATTACTCTGTAAAAGGTCAGCAGTTACTAGAGCAATGAAGACATATCACTCTATGCAAAACAAACTAAAAAGACAATGCTAGATGCTGATTATATATGAAAAAGAATCTAGAATTTTTAAATTATTCAATAAAGTGATATATTATTGCAAATTAGAATTATTTAAAAAAATTTTTCCCCCTCATGGACAACCAGCAACCCCATCAAAATGGCCCTAGGATAGTTGAAGTTTCCTAAGTAGCTCAGGCCAATTCTTGATGAAGTCCTCAGTATCACCAAAAGTTCACCCAATATGAGTTTCTCCAGACTTATACAATTTCAGTGAGAAAGGAAAGGGGAACGAGGATGGAGGGGCAAGTGTAATGGAAAAGCAATCCCTAACAGGCAGACTGAAGACACAGCTGGTGAGACAAAAGACAAATGAGAGCACAACTTAATGACACTCTCAGAGACACAAAGACAGAAAAAGAAGTATGTACTGGAGTGAAATTGGCAATATATTAAGAAGAATAAAACTGAGGATGAGCCAAAGGTGATGAGACCCTCAGAAATGGTCAAAAGATAGTAACCTTGGTACGAGAGGTATAAACATTGATGGAAACAGGACTGATGTATCTTACATAGAGAATCATGTTACTGTAGCATCATCACCTGATTTTGATACCTGTTCTTACTGTGCCATGTCTGAAGTAGGGCTGTAAATACTTTGAAGTAGGACCTCTTAGTGTGTATTAGAATACAGCAAAACTGCAAGAGTGAGTGGAGAAGTGGGCAAAAGGGCATAGTATGCTTGATAAATATTCAGGTGAAAAAAACCCCACAGAGTAAGGCAATGTATTGAAGCATAAGGATATAACAGTGTATTTCAGGAGCTGACATCTATATGTAAAAGCCTATGTCAAGGACCCTGAACTCCTATGTGTAAAGAAGAAATAAAAGGGAAAAAAAGGAGTAGCTGAAGCCAGATGCCAGTAAAAGATAGAGCCAAAGGCAGATAGCAAGAGGCATTCCAAAAAAAGGAAAAGACACTGAGGTTGTGGCAGATAAAAGACAGCTGCAAAGATCAGACAGATGTGTGTGCATGCATGCAAACCAGAAGTTTTAAGCAGTGAACTTCAGAAAATTCAGGGATTTGGTGGGTGATCAGCTTTGATAACATAGAACCTCAGTTAGCAAAGAGGAAAACAGAAGAAGTTTGCATTGTTCCTCTTTTTTCTCTACCAGTGACTAGTGGTACGGTAGAGGGGAACTGAAGAGATGCATGTATGTTGGACAGAAAACCATGGGATGAATTTGAAAGGGCTGACCTAGTAGGAGAACTCAGTTAAAGGTAGTGACCACTAAATCAGCAGAGAAATAGAAGCTAGTTGGAGAAAGAGGGACAATAAGAGCAGCGAGGCTGAAGAAATTGATGGATTGGGGGCTTAAAAAGAGCTGAAAGATGAAGTGGCTAGTGATTTGTGGAGGAATGATTCATGTGCACACAGAGCAAGGATCAGCGTATTAGACTCAGTGTCTAAGAAAGAGAATCAAAACCAGGACTCAGTAAAAACTCACAAGAGGTCTACTAAAGCTGAGACGGTAGCTGATGCTTTGACATGAAAGAAGTGATAAGGAAGAAGGGACAGTGAGAGAGAAAACAGTCAGGAAGTTTCACCTTAAATCAGCAAAGGCTTGAGGGCTTAGCTGAAGAACCACAGTAAACTTCTGTAATACGGTTAAGGTTGTAATTATATTTGCTGCCAAGATGCAAAATATTTCCCTGTATTCCTACTCTGAAATCTGCTTGAGTGATGTCCTTTCTGAGCTCCTAAGCAGTGGGCTTACAGTGGATTCTTGTTACAGTAACGTGGCAGTGAAATATCAACAAAAAAAGTTGTGTTACATCCACTTCTCTTTTACAGAAACAAGGAGAGGATCTGCTCTCATTTTAAATGAATGCAAAAAATGCACAATGCACACACTTGTCTGTTGTAAAACCCTGACATTTAGTCTTCCACATTTCCTCATTGTCATAAGAAAATTATTGCCTAGTCCTATACACCTGGTGATAATGTTAAACAATAAATTCATAAGGTAAGGTTTTTTTATGATAGAGCAGATAGGAACTGGATGTATTGACAAATTTCTAAGGACAGATTGGAACCCTGGTTGCAAAAACAGTACTTCTGCCCAAAGACTGTGCACCAAATGCCACAGGATTTTGTAATGACAGAAAATGTAATCCTACTTTAAAGTAAAGAATTACAAAACTTCTAGTAATTAGTTCACAGGATTTTAAATGACAGCCACTGAATATATTGTTGTTGGTATTTACATACGGCACTTGGAAATTAGCATAAAGATGAAATTAATCTTTTTTTCCTTAGTGTCAAAGGAACCCTGTACAGGTTCTGCTCTTCCTTAAAATAAGTTACTATGTCCAGCAACCAACATGCACTTCTCAACTGCAGCAAAATTGAATGAACGACTGTGGTGTGAGTGGTTTAGTGGGTGAGGACATAAAGGCTCCTAAACAGAAGTCTCAGAAAGAACATTTTTATTTATTTATTTATTTATTCCCAGTACTAATACATATCATAGAACCTCCACACAGATTTTGGTAAGACTCACAATAATGGCCACTGTTGCTTAAAAAGGATAAACTTGAGTGTCGAATGCAAATATTTTCTCCTTCATGGACACACATTGACTTTTAGTTACCTGTGGATGTTATAAGTATGTTTACTGGGTAATAACTGAAACACATTCAGCTGGTAGGTAATTTTTGTGATCTAAAGAACTCAGACATACCAAACTGAACGTTAATCAACTCCATTTTGCATGAGGCAACTGGAAAAGACCATCTCAGTTATATTTATTACATGTAAATAAAATTACCACATGTGTAAAGAAAGTATAAGCTATTTGTTTAAATTATTAAACCAAAAGAGTTCAAAGAATAACAGTAACTGAACTTTACCATTTTCTTAATATTAGTCACTCCGTTTTACATCTTGACAGATGTAATCAGATCATACACCTCTTAAGTTGGGTAGAACAAAATTGCTTGATTTGCAGTAATACAGGTATCAAAATGAATGTAAAATATTGTTTCCCATGAAAAACAGTGTAATGTTTGTTAGATGTATGACACCTGGTGTCTTCTGATACTTCAAATAACAAATTATAGCCTGAAGACTCATTCCTTCAGAAATGCTAAATATAATTAATTCCAGTAATTAAACTGAAAACGTTTGCTTAATAAAATTAACAGCTTAGCCAGACCTACATGAAAATTCATGCAATTTTTCCATTTGAATAGCAGTGGTTTGACCTAAAAGTAATTAACTACATATTAGAGACCTATTCTTTTGACTTTCTTTGAATATAGATTGTTCAAAGAAGTTATACCACATTTGAATGACTGATGACACAGATCTACCACAACCAAACAGTAACAAAACAGTTAATATTCTGCTGAATGTGAAGAGAAATTGGATTCTAAATTAAAGACCTTTATATGGCTGACAGTTATATTTCAAATTTTCATAAGTCTACCTAAAAAAGTTTTCTTTCTGTACAGAAATCTGTGAGCACAGCTATGCCCTTTTCTTCCACTGAAATATAGTCATTGAACAGTCATTTAGTTGAAAATGACCAGATTTAATAATACTGTCTGATTCTCAGCTGCTGTTGATTGCTCTGGACGAACAAGATTAAAAACCTGTAAGTGTGAAATCTAGCTGTCTTAAAGTGAAAAAAAATGGACTCCTTATAAGGAAAATGTGCAATGTAGTCAGTTTAACTGATCAATTTAAATATTTAACTGTGTGGCAGATTTATATGCTGTGCCTAAAAATACTTCCAAACTACACTACAAGTCAAGCCATTTCTCAGATTGCATACTTTCATGGGCTCTATTCCTCTATTGTACTCGTAACTGTGATGTTAATTATCTAGTAAAGGCATAATATGAAACTCTTGTTCAAAACCTATACCCTGCAGATCTACTCCTTTCATCCTGAAACAGTACTGGCATTGGTGTGGCTTAAGTATTTTGCATTATGGACAGAACACTGAAAAACCTAACAGCAAAACAATCAAACGACTGAATTCAGAGCTGACAGAACATACGGAAAAACTATAAACACGCACTTCATTTCACCTTTTCTGCCTACTGTTAGATTGCTCAATTAAAATAATGTTTATTTGAAATAACTCCTTTTATTTGGCTCCTTTTAGACGAGTGCAAAGGGAAGCCCACTCAATTTTGGGTATAGCCAGAAGATTACATGTCTGCATGAAAAATTGCCTCTCAGTCTATCCAGAGAGTCACTATTTTTGCAGGAAAGGGACTCTGCTGGTGCAGAGAGTGCTCTTTCTGAAAATCTTGAGTTTACAACAAAATAGGCAACATTTTAAATTTTACATTTTCACTCAAGTTTCTTGAAAAACCATAGTCCTCACGATCAAAAGTATTCATTCATTGTGAAGCAAGTAATAAATCCCTAACTCCTAGTTTACTCACCTATTCCCACAAGAAAGCCTGCAGGAAGAAGTAAAGATATCACAGGAAACTTTTCCTGCTAAGAATATTCTGGCTTTTTGCCACTGAAAGAGGACAGGGCATTATTTTGGACAGAATTTAAATTCTGCTGGACAGGACATGGGCTTACCAGAGCTAGGTGACAGGAAAGGCTTCATGTCTGAACAGGAGATTTGAAGTAAGAGAGGAAGAGAGATGATGGAGAGGAGGAAGAAATTATGTACTTTCCTCTTAATCTTAACTCACATAAATTTTTATTCTGCTGTCAGAACCTCATACTCCCCTAATGGGGGAGAACATGAAGGAAGAAAATCATTATCATCCTATATGTTGACGTAAGGATAGACAGAAAAGTTATATATATTCCTTGGTTGCAGACTTTACCAATCTACAGTGGTGTTTTTCAGACATCTTGTAACAAGTGTAATGATGTCTATTATACAGTATTTTTTCTCCACCAAAAGTATTTTATATGCAATTTAGACACTTATTTTCTTCTAATGCTAGTCTCAAGTACATGAATAACCCGGGCGGAAGCACCAAAGCCTCATTTTATACAGCATCCAGATTATTTGAAAATCTGAAACTAATACCTTTAAAAAGATCTGAAGTAATCTAAGTGTATAGGCCAAGGTATTCAACAGCATTTATGAATAAATTTCACTGATCTTTAAGACAGGATCTCACCCTTCCAATACTTTTTAAAATGATACTGTTAGAGGCGTAATATCTTGGGTGCTTTGAAAACAGGGAGTTGCATAAGTCACATAAGCAATTTTTTAGGTATCACTCTGAGTGTTCTGTGATTACAACAAAATCATTGAAAGCTTCAATTATTTTGCATGGCTTGAATCATAATACGATTCTAAATTAAACAGACTTTTCTTCAAATATTAGAAGCTTAAAATTAAAAATCTTTCATTTTCAGTAATTGGAAATACAACTTACCATCTATATATATATATATGCGTATATATATATATATATATATAAATTACAAAGTGTTTCTAGCATTCTGATAGTATTGTTTTGATACTGTTATTATGATATTAACTTAACAGCATTCTGTGTAAGGGAGCTGAAACATTTTCCTCAGTGCAACTCGTAAGTAAACTTTTCTTGCATTTTATTAAACCTCCTTCCTTTGTAAATAATCAAAAAGCTAAATAAGTCAATTGCGTGCCTTACAGCAGTGACTCCAAATCTTTTTCTTCCATGTCTTATACAGTGTATTTTTTAGTTCCTCCTGGACGGACAACATTAAAACTGTTCGAATGAGGAGACAAGGCACACAATGTTTTCTGGAGAGCACATCACTGGGAGCAACCAGGACACAAGGGGGGGATTCAGCTGGGAGGTGGTGGTCAAGGTGAGGAGAGGACTAACGGGACAAAGGGACAAAGTGACACAGAAAGCTGGAGGAGAGGAAGACAGAGATCCCATTGCAGGAGTTTCTGTTGAGCGTGTGAGACTCAGCAGGATAAAACAGACAGCTCACAAAAGACATGGATTCCCTCCAGTCTCTGCTGCATCACCTCCAACCCCCAAACCCATACTTCATTGTCCCTGTTTTCCTCTGGTGCTGCTATGTCACCTCCAGGGTACGTTCTACAACCCTTGAGAAAGATGATCAGGCCTCTCACTTTGAGTGCCTCCGTCTCAGAGCAAAGTGAAAAGAGAATCCTCACAAAACAAAAAAATCTTACCTCAACAATATCTGAATTCGTTCGACTCTCATGTGGCTCATTGTACTCAGTATATTTCAGCAACACTTTGTCCATGTCAGTACTGGCATACTGGAACAGTTTGTTGGTGCTGTTGAAGATGATCAGAGCAATCTCACAGTCACACAAAACACTCAGCTCATAAGCCTTCTTCATTAACCCAAATTTCCTCTTTGTAAATGTCACCTGGAAAAAATTAAAAAAGGTCCGTCAAAAATCCCCAAGATAGTCTTTGTAGTACTTCTTCTTTATCTGGAAATGTAATGTGTGACTGCTGTAGTCTTTGAATTGAACAAGTTTGGAAGGCAAATGCATAAATCTAAATATAATTCCAAAGTAGAATATAGACAAGGAAATATACCTAATTCTCACTGCACAAAACTCAAGGTACAGGTAAGGAGCATGGGACATTTTCATTAAGTAGCGCTATGAAGGGTGATACTGCATCTTTCTCTGTAACTTTTTCATTCATATACTCTTTATACTGTGTATATTTTCCCCGTCAATATTTTAAAACTGCACCTCCGATTTGTAGCTCTAAATAGTTCAAAGATGTGCAGTCAATTCTTATTTTTGATAGTGATTGACTTTGATTCTGTGTTCCCGAATTCCTGCTAGATTTTTAACAAAGAAGTTATTTCATACAGCATTTGTGTAAAAGAGATATGTTGTACATATAAACACATAATAGTTTTGATGAAATATCTAGTGTCAAAAATTCAAACACTCATGTGAGAAATGAGAAATATAAAGCAGGAATGAAGAACAAACAATAGCTGGCCAGCAACAAATACCACCTTTGAAACAAGGTCTTTTCTAAGCTCAGAGGTAGCATACTTTATTTCATTTCAAATTAGATGCCTAGAAATATGAACTGACATTTTTTAGTACAAAGGACTTTGGGTCATATTATATAGGAAAAAATAGGGATGTGCTTACAAGGTCTCAGTAGGCCAGCTAATGCCCTGACATCATGCACAATCTAAGCAGTATGAAAAATATCGTTTCTCCATACAGAACCGTAATTTTCCACAGGGACTGTTTTGACAATGGAAGACTTGCACATCAAATTAATGTGGTTGCTTTTTTTTTTTCTCTCTGTTCTTTTCTGCACTAGCTTATAAGTTCCAGTAAGACACATGACAGAATAAGAAACTACCATGAACTGTTTAAGCCAGTTGTACAGTTGAATTTTTCTCCTTCTTGTTTCTTCACATATGAAATTTCCATTAAGTGTATACAATGACTGTGATTTTTTTTACATCTATTTTTTCTGTAATAATTTTCAATGACAAAAATTATTAAGACAAAAATACGGTTTTGCTAAGCCTACTTTTAATCAAATTTAACATGTAGTAAAGGTATTTCATACGTCAAGGACAGGCACGAAACCAAGTTTATAGGTCTGTTTAATCCTGCACTTGTTGTTACCATTCCTTAATACCTGTAAGTAGTAGCACCTCTGCACTTTAATGCCAAGGCAAGAAGATTCGTCTGTACATGGTTCATGGCTGCTGCTTTATCTTTTCACACTCTTAGTGCAAGTTAATACTAACTGTGACCTCAGTCTACCTTAAAATCCCAGCATGTCAGGCCATGGAAAATGTGACCTTTAAGTATTGCTAATCCCTGTTTGCTAGTCCATCTCAGAAAGATGAGGCTCTGTGCCAATACTGTGAACATTTATTCTCCCAAATGTATACTGAATGTTATTCCTCTTATTGTCATTTCAATCTCTTTAGCCTCTGTCAACACACTGTTAAGAAAAGATGGATTGCCACTAAATACAATTATTCAAGCATTTTAAAAACACACTTTCCACAGCACTGGTCTCAAGTATGCATCATTGATAGTAACTCCTTTCTAAATTTGTCTGTCTCAATGGCTTTTGACAGTTGAAGTGAATAATGAGATAGGTAACAAAACTTCACTCAAATTCTGAAAAAAACCCTAGTCTTTCAAATATTCCTTTAATGTTTTCTCTGATTACAGAAAATTGAAATCCATTTGTTGAAACATGTATATATACATAAAAGCATGTTTTAGAAAAATCTAAACTTACATAAAATAAAATGTACTAACTCAACATATTTTTCTGCATCTCAAATGCCTTTCAATCAACTTTTTGACCACAGTGCTGTAGGTGGAGTGTCTCTGTACAGTATGGTTTCTGTGCAACAGAAACCTCAGAATTTAGCATGTTACAGCTTCTTACCATCAAAGTACACTCCAGTACAGAAATATCTTTAAAGCCACTGTTTGCGTTTACTGTTAGGTGCTCCTGAACATTTAGAATAACCACACAGCTGTGCTGCACAGCACATACTTATTTCATAATACTTATCTCCAGAATGACATTGGTCAGAGTTCCTTTTTGTGGAAAGTGAAAAAAACCCACCCTGCTAAATAAACTAGATCTTTTTTCTCTTTCTTTAGAACATAATTTTAATTGCTCTGAATTTGATTTAACTCCTTGATCTTTCTAACATTCTCTAAATCTATCAGATAATGCTTTCTGCCACTGCTGATAAATGCATTGAAAACAATTGTATCTACTTTTGTTTCTATGGTGATCTGGAATATTACTTCTATTTTATAATATGTCCTTCTTTGTGGTTTATCTTTACACATATATATGACATATATATATATGTAAATTTATCATGCTTTTACAACATTTTATAATAGGGGTGAACTTGTATTTTCAAATGTGTAGTGACTGGTCAGTAACTTCAGAAAAATTAAGAATAGTCTTCAAGCTATTTAGAAACAAATTATCTTTTTGCATACTTTTGTCTATGTGGCTACCATAAAGAAATTGAATACTTCTCTTCCTTCTTCTAAAATATTTCTGTGGACAATATAAGTAGACAGCACCTTTAGCACTTAACTTTTTGGGGGTCTCAAATTGTTAACCACTTGTTATGTTAGCCATGTTCACCCAAACTATAAGTATCTAATAAATATTGGCTAAGGTACCAGATAATATCCTAGTATTGTAGAAATTTCACTGAGTGGTAAAAATTAGCATAAATTGTTTAAAACATTTGGTCTCTTTTGTCTGGGTGGAAGACAGTGTGCAACCCACACTTAAGAAGCTCTGACTGCACTTGAACTGACTCAGAGCTGAGAATGAACAAGACACACAATCCACATGAACACAAGCTTTTGAGTAGCTGTAGCTACAGTACCAAAAAATCCAGGTGCTCACATAGTCTTATTATTATATACTGTGTTCAAAGTTCTCAGTCATGATAGTATCATATAACAATGGACAATGTTATTTTGTCATTTGACAAAAAGAACACTAGTGAGACTGAAAGAGAACACATACAAAGAGACAATTCATCAACATATCAAAGAAAAGGACATCCAAAAAGTGCATGCATTTCAATATCTGTTTAATGTTTAACTTTATTTCAGCAGCAAGAATCAAATAACTATATGTGATAATATTAGTCAAGATATGATTTATTATCCCTGTTGTCTAAACCACTGCTAATTTGTAGCTGTTTTTCAATTCACGAATTTTCTTCTCTTTAGGAGAAGGACAGGCAATTTCGGAAGTCCTTCTCTTTTTGGGATATAATATTTTATAATGACAGTGTGAGAACTAGGGAGAAAGCAAAGTGGAGGGAGGAAGTGGAGTAGATAAGAGGTCAGCACTCAGCTGTCTTTAAAACCTTTTTAAGCATGTATATATGAAACACAAGGTTTGAAACACCAACACAGTTTCTAAATATTGTTATGTACTTTTATGCATAGTTTTATACATATTGCAAAAAGAACAGTGTGTGGAGAATACCACATTTACCTCTGAAACACACCAAAAAATAACCTAATCCCATTCTTTCATATTAACTAAAACCCCCCTAGTCTATTACTGTTTGTCTTAGCCCTATGGTTATTTTACTTATTTAAGGATTATGTTTAAAAATTGAAGAGTCAAACCAGCCTCATAACAGGAATGGCAGTACTGAGTAGGTAGGTTACTAAAGCATTTTTGTATATGATGAAATATAAATGCTGATGACTTCATAGCTGTGAGCAAATCAGATGCTGCTTCCAAGTACTGGGAAAACTCAAAAAAAACCCCAGCAGTGAAGTAGTCAGCTTCCAACTTCCTCGATAAAAATCAAAGTTAGCTTTTTATTCATTTTGGATGATATTCTAACTAAAGGTAAAACTCACTGTATGTGCTAAAGGAAAGGCATTGACAAAAGAGGATTTTTAAAAGGATGTTCTTCCACTTCAGCTCTCGCTCTTGTTCAATACCGTGGTAACATCTCTCAACCAGCTCCGTAAGAATCTTCTGAGAGGTGGTTCATGGACTAGTCATTGCAGTGTCCGTGAGTGGGGATTGCAGACAGCCTGAATTCAAGTGTGCTTATCACACACTGTGATATGCTCCATTTAGATGGTAATCTGGCCCACAGCAGACTTTCTTGTTTAATCACTAGTAGGTAAAACTTACTTAAACTAAATAAACTAGAAGGTAATGTTACTTGGTTGTGAGTATAAATTCTTTCATGTGCTGAAATTTGAATTTAAATACGAGTGTGTGTAAATGCTGATAGTGGCCACTGGCAATAGTCTTTATTTAGCTGGATTTGTAACAACAATTATATGCTTCTTATAGATGTTAATATACCAGAGAAGGAACAGAAGTAGCCATAAGTACTCCCATTTAATGAATATAGCCTTCAGGATACATTATTTATCTTTGTCACAATATAGTCTTTGTTTCTTTCTGTATTTTTTGGTGGGAGTTAGTTAAGGAGTGTTTTAGTTTAGTTTAGTTTTTAATTCAGGTCCTTTCAATACGTTTTCTGAAATCTCACACACTCCAAGAGGCTGAGCCATAACAGCACTCTGTATTTTTCACTAAGAGTCACAGCATATGTGTTAACATTTTATGTTTTCTGTGATCTTTCAAGCAATTTGATCCAGCCATTGGCAAATTATCAGTGTTCCACTTACTACTTCTAATTCTGGTTATAGAGATACATAGTCACTGACATAGGAAAATGAGAGAAACTGGGAATTTGCACATAATCCTTCCCATATACATTTCCTGGCAAGAAACATGTAAGTTTCGCATGACTAGTGAAAATCAGGGACCACTCATGCACTGCCTGGTCAAGAAGAACACTGTTTTGTTTGTCCTCACTTCATCTGGAATGTCTAAATCCCCAACACAGGGACTAGAGCAACCATGGCAGATACGATGTATGTGACAAATACAAGGTACTAGATGAGCAATCTACCTGACTTCAAAGATAATGAAGTCAAGCTGGCCATGTGGAAATCAAGGGGCTCTTGACTAAAATGTCACTGACAGGCACCTAATCCTATCATATGTTAAAACCCTAAATAACCACTGGAGAGGTAAGAGCTCTGGTCACATTCTTTCTTCTCCTTCCTCCTATTTGATTTTTGTTTAGATTTGTCTGTCAGATGAAGAGGTCTGGCTGCCTGGTTATCTTCACAGCAATTCGCAGTGGGACTGAGAAGCAGCACCAGTGCAGGATTCATTTGAGACAAACCTTCCTTTATGCAATAGCTGGGCATGCCATAGCAAATGAAAGACTCTTTAAAGAGCAGTGAAGGACCTTCAGCAGCCTGCTTCCATGTTCTTATAACCCTCCAGCATAATTTACAGGGATGAGACAGCAGTGATTTATGCTGGTAAAAGAGCTATTGTCTGGGAAAGCCTCAAGCGTATTGAGCTATGACTTGCTGAATAGTCCAGATAAAGAGGAGTTCTAAGCAGCATGCCCTAAAATTATAGCTATAACAAATAAAATACTCATGATCAATCCGTATAAAAAAGGTTTTGTACTTGTGTGTTACGCTCCATTTTTAGTATATTTGTACATGAATAAGAGATCAAATACTTAAAATAGAGGTAGTATTCAGTCTGCCCAAATCCAACACATGATGGTGGATCTCTCAGACGAATTTTTTCTTTGTAAGTAAAGAGAGGAAGGATAACTGGAAGATATGTTAATTAAGATGATATAGCAACTCAGAAATTAGTAGGTTAGGCAGTACAACTATGCTTCCCACTTTAACTTACAAATTAAGATCTAAAACCAGACAGGGATGCAAGAATAACAGTGGTTAATGTCTGATACTTCATTTCCTTTTGTTGAATCTGAGAGATAAGATTAAATCCATTATGTACAGATGTACAGATATGTATGTATTTTGGGCAAAAAACATCATCTCTATCAAAAACACAGTAGCTAATACAATATACAAGAAAGCTGACTTCTTTTTTTTCTGTATGCTGTCAACAGTTCTGGCAGGTACAAATAGATGTTTAGGGTAAAAAACATGTTTACTAGTTCTGTGCTGCTAAAATGTTCATAAGGTAAAGGTCAAAGAATATTTCATTCCCTGCTGAGCAAATGGTCAGGAAGCACATTTGTCTGCATTTCCTGTCATAACAGGAAGAGTGTAACTTCTTCCTCTCCACAATGGCTTTGGTTCTGCTTCCCACCTCCAGATCTTTCTCCCCCAGGGCTTTCCAAACCATTCCTTGCAAGACAGCAAGGCTGTGCCTGTGTCTGCACTGGTTTTCAGCTTTACTGTGTTCGCAGATTTCTTGTTCACTACTGCACTCTCTTTACTTAGGCTTCTTGCTCACACTTCAAATTGAAAGTAATTTGACCTAAATATTTACCTTATGCTAATTCACTCTAAATTATGCTCAGAACATACATTTGTAATACAAGCACACTTAACCTTAAATATAATACATTCTAGAAATTCGCAGTTCAGTTCAGCAGCTGTCTTAAAACTTTACTTCTTGGGTACTCTGGCATAACATAAAATGTGCTGCCAGATTTGTACAGATCACTACAACTTAGGAGCCACAAAAACTTGGGGTGTATTCTTTGCTTACATAAACCTAACTTTACCTCTAAAAAAAGGAGGCCTAACTGTAATGCTATATTACGTGTATGTATTGTGTGCAATTTAACGTAAGCAAGAGAAGGAATTCAAATATGTAAAAGATAAAAAGCATGTGATGTTTAAGACAAAGTTCATTGAACAGAATGATGCTTAGTTGCATAGTTAAGCAGTTAAGTTTTTTCATATGAAAATATTTTCCTGGAGAAAAATATCATAAAATCTCAGATCTTGGACAAAATGAAGAGACCCATGAGGGAAGACTGAAAATATCGAGAAATTGGTAGAAATAAGTTTTCTATCTAACTTATGCTCATGTTAGTATTAATATGCAAGGCTCTTTCTACAGGGGAGTTCTTCTTCAGCTGATAGTTTCTTGCTCTTTCGTTTTAAACAGAGCTGAAACAGAGATAAAAATAGGTACATGAGGCTGAAATTAGTTTTCAAACTAGCAGCATTAGGTATTGAAGTCAGTAGAACAAATCTAGGTCTTCCTGCAAATGGTCATTTCCCTCCAGGATATTCTTCCCCTGCTCCATAACCTCACTTATCTGCTTTAATTTGTTCTCTGTTGAGCCAGTAACAGCACTAAGTTTTGGTTTATAGCTTCACAGATTTGCTGGAATCAAAGAATGATAAAAAGTCCATGCATGAAAAAGTTAAACAGCAAGTGTTTGTTACTGTCGTACCCCACAGAATTACATAGACATGATATTGTCTTACTATTTAAGCACCTTGATATTGAAGTGTATACTTCCTATGGTATTTAATAAAAATTAAGCTCCAAGCAGTTCATTACAAATTGAAAGAGGTGTTTCAAGCAGTATGTAGAATCATTAGGTAAGCTCAACTCAATTTTACCTGTGAATCTGACAACAGTGTGCTTCACAAGCAGGAAAAAAAATGCAGAATTAATGAGCAAGATGATCAGAGGGATAAAAAATGGTGGATCATTATATAAGACCTGATATTTCTTAATACTAACTAGAAAAAGCAGTGGATTAAAAGCAAGTGGGTGTTCCAGACCCGATACCAGAATGTCATTGGGTCAATATGTCCTCTTTCTTGGGTCAATGTACCTCTGGATTTAGCTCATGGACCACGGATTTAATGAGATATTTTCTGAGTGACCTTGTACAACAGTAATACAATATCATTTACGTCATTGCACCTATTTATTTTAGGTCTGGGCAGCCCTGCCTGGACTGTTGCAAAGAGAGTTTCAGATGATCTCAGTCTTCAGCAGACCACAAAAGGCCCTCATTAAAACTAATAAAATATTTCAAATTGATGAAAAAAAATATAAAAAATACAAGGAGTTTTCTGAGGCAGATGAATGCGTTTTTTCCTTCATGTGTTGACCATAACAGAGTTAGTTGAATTATTTCTTTCAATTAAGGAAACACATGGAAATATAAAGTTTATTCATGTTTTTGCAAATACCCTTTGTCTTTTCTTTTTTTTTTTTTTTAAAAAAAAGCAACCCAGAATTCCTCACAGCAGCCTTCTCCAATCTGCCTGATTGAAATTTCTGCATAAAGAACTTGCAGCAGTCAGGAGCTACATCACATGTCAATGTTAATACTTTTGGTTATTGGTTCTGTTGGTAGTACAATTAATATAATGTATGCAGTTTACTTGAATGGGCTGTTGACAAGGCTACCACGATCTCATGAGCCTGACAGACACTACCAGAGATTCATTCCATGTTTATGAAGACTGTATTATCCAGCGTTGCAATAGTAAAAAGAATGTCTCTGGTCACATTGGCTGCCTACAACAGGATTCTCTTGAGAGTTCTCATTTTCATTTAATATCATGATGGTAACTAAACTACACAAATAAATATATATTTACTCTAGCTCTGGCAGTTATTCATATTCCTTCTCCCTGTGGCTACAAGCAGAGTGAAAGGGAATTTTTCAGATGAGCTTTTCTGAAACTTTCACAACCAAAGAGAATTTGTGATCACTCACAGAAGATTCAAACATCCTTGCCACCTTTGTCACCACATGGTAACTGTGATGGCCAGGAAAATACAGCCAACTGGCAGCCCACATGAAACAACATTAAATTAGTGGTTCCTCCTAGTTAAAAGCCTGAATTCTGCACTCACTGAAGTCAATGACAGAGCTCTTATGCAGCCCAGAGTAAAAGGACTGGGCCTCTAATGTCTAGGTTGCAGTAGTTTTCCTTTAACTTAACCCAAAATGTCAAAGTTTCAGTTTTTTGGAACAGTGCAGATCATATCCCCATATTACACGTTTCTGTGAAATTTGCAGCCAGGCATTTCAACAGTTGCAACTTACATTTATTACCAATATGGTCACTAAAGTACACAAATCCAACCAAATAGACTTGATCAGAAGAAATCCTCTTGAAGGGAGGTCAGTAATATTTTTGTCCTTCCCAATCCACTCATACAAGCACTTCTAACAGTAAGGGAGTCTCCTAACATAGCAGACAGTAGTGTGGAAGAAAACAGCTGTTATACTGATAGAACAAGTAGTCCATTCAATACTTTATGTAAATAGCCAGTCAGGACACTAGGCAAATGAGTGGAAAAGCAAGGACAGAAATCACCTTCCACAGGTCTAGTAACAACTTAAACCCTTTTTGCAAAAACTCTGTTATCCAAACAGATTCACTCTTGCACTGGGAGAGGGCAGAAGAATTAAACTATTGCTATATCCCCTTGTTCAATACGTGTTCTACCTATTCTTCCCTGCATGTGCTATCCTGCAGAGAATTTGAGTACTTGAAAACAGCTGAGGATGCACTGTCCATGTATATCGTATTTCTCTCTATCCCATGCTTTGTACTGTGAAACCACAGTGAGTTTGAATATAAGGAATAAGGCAGTTTCAAGTCAATACATTTGCTGCTGTTCTTGCAAAAGTCTTTCAGTGAAGCAAGAGACCAGTCTCCATACATATGATGGTAAATGGAGCTACAAATAAGCTTTGTGGAACTGTGTTTCAGCTGGTATCTTAATTCTATTAATCAAAAACTTTTAACCTTTTTTCTTTTTTTTTTTTCCCCGATGCAGTCTTTTAATCTTTTCTGTTCATTCAAATACATTTATGTCATCAAATAATAATAAAAAAAGGAATATAAACCAGTTACTATTTAAAGATCACTGGAAGTGTGTAAGTTAAAAAACCTCAAATAAACAGATGCAGCTTCACTGAAACAGCAATAGCTCATTGAATACATCATATTTTAAGAAACAGTAAAACTTGTGAAGAGTACATCTCATACAAATGGTTAAAAGATCCATCAGCTCTTAGTGAAAATCTAGTTGTATTTAATCACATATATTGCTACAACTAAAAAGCCTGCTCCCACAGTCCAAATGAATCAATGGAAATCTTTTTATTGGCTTCACTGAGCTTTAAATTGGGGCACTGAATGCAGAGAGGATAAAAACAGTAGAATCACTTTCTCAATTATGTTTCAATACATTAACAGAAATGAGAAGCAGAATCAAGCCAGTTATACTATGTGGAGGGTAAAGTAATGTAAATTTACACCTTCAGTCTCACACTGACTAATCAACATGAAAGATATTACCAAAATACTAGCATGACACTTTCTGCACTAACACTACAGTTGTTAGTATTTTAGTGTTATAGTTTTATTAATAATTATTAGTTCTGAAATCTGGTGCTAGAAGTCTTGAAACTCTACTCTGAATGACTTGAAAGACTATCTGTCTTCACTTTTTAAAGTAAATTTAACCTCTTGAAAGGTATCTCTTCGACAAAACTGGGGATTAAGTTCTCTGTAAATCCTGTATTTGAGTAAGCAAGTTGACATTGAAGCTATTGTATGAACTGATGGTACTAATAGCAAAATCTTGTAGTATCATTTGCAAAATAATTCAGGTTCACTTCAAAAAGAAACCATGGAAATATGGGAAAGTTCCAGACAACTAGTGTCTTAATGTTTAATAAATTCAGTTCAATATTTCAAATCCAATTTCAATTCCAAACTATAAGCCAATTAAAATAAATTTTGTGATGGTTTTGTACTGATAGAATTATTGCTTTTTGGCTTAGCCTACTGGAACAGCAACCTTTAGGGAAAACACAAAATATATCCATCATAAATATAATTTTTGCTATCATACCCAATTTTCTGCCATGGAGAACAGAAGTGACTGCTAACGCTAAAAAATTTAAAAATTCTTGGAAAGCATATTTAAAGATAAAGATCATAATTGTTATGCCTAGACTGAGTTTTTTATGCTTTATAAAATCCTTGAAGGCTAACAGCATAACTTCTTAAAAAAGCAAATTGAATATATGAAGAAATTTATAGATCAAAGGAGCAGAATGACTATATTAATCAAATCAAATTCTTAAAAAACAGCTACTGAAGATTACTCCTAAATTGCAGCCCCTTGTATGAACAACACTAACCATAGAGTAAATAATTTTATGGACAGTTTCTCACATTTGTGAATCTTCAGTTTCAACAAAACATCTATCCATTTATATCAAATGTAAACAGGAGCAGCTTTTCACAGATTTTATTTTAAGATGCCAATTGTTGCATTTTATTTTTCTGAAAAGAATTAAGCAGTTTCTCTAATTTATGAACATAAACTAGCAGAGACAGTGTTGATAAAATGTGACAGCTACTCAGCTATTTTATCTAAAACAGTAGTAATAATTAATTAAACAGTCCTGCTGGACGTATTTAGCCATAGCATCAGAAATGGAGACTTTTTTTTATAACTATAACATGCTGATATTATTGTATGTGAATTTTAAAATGTGTTAGGCTACTCAAATTCTTTTTAAAATTCAGACAGGAAAAGATGAGATTTTTTCACTTTTGTTTGAAGGATGTAAAAATACAAACACTGCAAACATCCAGAAACATAAATAATTTGGATCCATGAATTTAAATGCAAGTCCTCCTGCAAATAAACTCATAATAGTTCACAAAATACAGTACTAAAATCTGCATCCTGTAACAACTTGCAGATGCACTTAACGATGTATATTACATACTGAAGGGAGTGCAGACGGGACTGAAAGTAGAGCATACACATCAGTCTTTGTAGAGTCAAGGCCTCAAGTAATAAATTCCTAACTACGTATGTTACTAAACTTCAAAAAACTGTGTGCGAGATTTCTAGTTATTTCCAAAAGTACTTTTTCTTTGGTAGTCTTCCATACATCATGCATATGTATACATATATGCAGCTATTTGTATATGTACACTAAGTTATCAACTTGTTAATCACTTTAAGAATAAGTCACTTTAGAAATATAATACGATGTTCAAATACAGTATTTTTGCTACTCACCTGTCTGTTACGTTCATCCATAATCCTTGTAATCTGAATCTTTTTTCTCCCCATAGTCCCCGTTTTTTTTCCTCTCCTTCTTCCTTAAAATTATGTATTTTTCCCTTCTCTTTTCTTCCTCTTTCCTGTTTCCTCAAAACAAACCTCCTTCTTCAGCACTTGCACTACTCAGTTCACAGTCCCCTGCATCCGTTCCTGCTAAACACAGAAAGGAAATCAAATGTTATCACAAAATTGATAACTAGATGAAAGTTATTACATGGAGCTGACCAAGCATCCTCATTATAATTTAGTGTACATGTAAATTATAATAAAACATTACGGCATCTATAAAATAAGTAATGCACAGAGAAATAATAATTTAATTCAAAGGCTTTTTATTAACAAACCCGCCAGTATATCAAGAAATGAAGAAAAGGACTGAAATACACATTGCCAAAATTTTAACGGAATTAGGTGTCTCTAGTTTTAAATATCACTCACTGCTCTAATATGAAAAATTACCTAAAACAGAGAGTTAATGAACCTTTCTGTACCTATCTATGCTAAGTAGGCCAGCTCATTCATTTCTGAAGGGAAAACAATCTTGTGTTTTGACAGCAGAGGTGATAATGTCCCTCATTATGCAAATAGGATGGACCTTTATTAAAGTGTTACTTGATATATGAGGTATGTCAGTTACTTTAAATCCAGAATTTTTAACCTTATTCTTAAAGAATATAGATTAGTGCAAGTACTACTCATGATACTTGAAGAGAACAGTGGAGCATTTTCCCTCATTTCATTTCAATGTAAATTCTAAAACGTTCTGATGAATGATTTATAACTAGCAAACATGCATATCTTTACTTAGAAAAATTCTTGAACCAAAAGCCAAGCTATCCAGCACAGAATAATAGGGACAGATGATAATTTAAGAATGTTTTGAAAAATGTTTTCACAGTTTTAGTAATGCACCGATACGAGCTCCCAGAACTTTACAATACTGGTTCTATCATGAAACTAGGACAGTTAGATGCAATATACAAAAATACACAATGCAGTACACATTCCATATTTCAAAAAATACCATAAATCGCAAAATTAATTTCTACCATATGCAAAGTATTTTTAGCAATAAAAGACGATAAAATTATAAGAAAATACAGAAATTACATTCAGTTTGGTACTAAAGTAAAAGATGCATTTTTTTTCCCTTTTTAACCTTTGTTTACCATATTTTTGTATTTACATGTTTTGAACAGGACAGCACAGAATTCTTTTACATACAGAAGAGAAAAAAAAAAAATCTGAAGAAGATTCATTTAAAATGATCTTATAAAGTTATTATGTTAGATCCATAGTGTATTAAAAATACTGCCCTGGAAATAAATATTCAGTAATTTAAAAACAGAAGTTGGTGTTTTCTTATTTATTTTAAGCTTGTAGCCTCGCAGCCAACTTGATAAATTCTCACAATATGTTACGTAACACTAAGCCAATGTCCTGGCCATTTAATCCATTATTTGGCTCTGATTCAAAGCTACTGAGGTAGAAAAGCTAGACCTCACTCATTCTGATCTTCAATTCTCTCTTGATTTTTTTTTGCATACATTAAGTTTCTCAAGTGTTTTATCACTCTAAGAAAAAACAAATTAACAAATAAGCAGTCAGTCTGAGTTTTCTAACTAGCCATTATGACATAATTAATCTGCTGGGCAAAACAAATTTTCAAGTATAATACTTATTACTTTTTTGTACAGCAATGCCTTTTTATATTATTTGCTAGGCATATTTATATATGCATAAATGATTATCGTAATGCAGAATATGGAACAATATGTTGCCAATATAATAAAGTGTAAAGGCTGCAAAATCTTTTTGCTGTGTTTTACTTATTTGAAAACAGTTTCACTTCTCAAAAAGACACAAAGGCGCTTGATCATATTTACAATAAAAAAGTCCAAAACTTTGAAATAAATTGATTAAATATATTTATAATTTTTTTTTTTTTTCCCAAATAAGGCTAGGAGACAGTCTTATCTGACACTCAGTATTGACAAACAAACTCAGTCTATTTTTAGAAACAGTTTTAAATTTCCTTGGACTGAGTTTCTTTCCTGTTTTTCCTTACCTCTGATACAAAGAACAAGTTAGAATGGTGTTTCCCATGCACATGCAGGACCCAAAGGAGTCTAACAGGCTTTCTCTGCAACAGTAAGTCAATACACTAATCCACAGCAAATGCATATGGAACAATTTCCTTTCCTTTCATTCAGCTGAAGCCGCTGGCACTATCGGCTTACAGCACTACGTCTGCCTAAACTCTTATTCACTGCAAGGTGGAAGGTCAGGGTGGACAGATTAGAACAGTGGTGACAGGTTAGCAAGGATGAGAGTTGCTCTGCAGATCAAGATGCTGATGTTGAGTGAGTTCAGAAAAAAACCTGAATACTGAGAAAATCTACCAGGAAGGACAAAAATCTTAGTGGAGGAGCAGTATGTTGAGTCCCTCCCCACACTTAGTTCCACATTTAAGATCAGTCTTCAAACAACAAAAGCTTTTATAGACAGTTTAAAGTCAGAACACTTAAAATTCTGATGATCTACACAAAACTATCTTAGGGTAATTCATGCAACACTTGACGAGCAAAATTTTTTTCTTTGTTACCTGTAGTAATTCACTAAGTACACTAGTTTCATTTTAAGAGGCAAAAAAGATGTGCAGGAAGACAAAGTTGAAGGGGAACAAAGATGATATGGTTATTAAATATTATCATACAGTCTGAGAGAACCTGAAGGAGAAGTCAAAATATATTAGGTCAGATGTATCCAATATACAATTTGCAAAGAAACATAATTTGGCTTCAACAGGCAGCGGGTTAAGTTTTCTTGCATTGAGGAAAAATCTCTCCCATTTGCATTTTGCTTACTAGTCTAATTTCAAAGAAATCTTCTCAGTTTTTCTAGCAAATGTATTTCGTTTTTTTAAAAAAAATAATTTCTGCTATTTTTACTGCTACTAGAAACAAATTGGGAATACTGTGGTATTCTCTGTCTTACTCTTTTACACGTCTATACATATCGACACATACTGCTTCACGTGCTATTCTTACAATGGGTTTGCATATACTGTTCATTTCATTAGTATGTACATTTACACATGTACATATATAAAGCAGATAGCTGGATTGATTCCAAATCAATTAGATTCAGATGAGTAAATAAAGACATCTGATTCATGGGCTATAACCTACAAAGGCTGGTGACTTCTGAGTCAAACAGAATGTAAAGGACTCTGGAGACCTGCAAATCCTCATGGCTGCTTTAGGACTTCACGAGTGCTCTCAATACTTTTTGAAAATTCTTGCAGGATTAAGGATTACATATTAAGTATTTAAAGTTCCTATTAACTGATGAACTGTATTTCCCTAACACTAATAAAGCACACTAGCTAGAAAAGCCAAAGATACTACAAAATTCAAATAGTACTGCAGGCTTTCATTATCCAAGAGAACCTAAAAAGGAACTTAAAATGATTCCAGAAGCTTTGTTGAAGTAACTCTCCACATAAAAGAAACCTTCCAACTTAATGACATGGTTACATGCAAACAAATTGCACATAAAGAAACACATAGTTACATGCTATGGTGTTACAGTCTTCAGCATTTTTTTCTTTTTGCAAACCCAAACAGAAAAAACCAAAAAATCAGACGGCTTACAAAAAGAGGAACTTCATTTTTGGCGGGCTTCTGTTCACTATATGATTTGGCAGAGGCAGTGGTAGCTGACAGAAGGTTGATCTGAGCCTTGAGAAGGGAACAGAGCTAATGGACAAATGCAGCAGACCACTTGACCACTCCTGTCTCTCTTTCATACATTCACACACAGACATACACACGCGCACACATACACACACACACATGCACACCCACTATCCCTTCTTTGCAACACAGAAGAATCTTGATAGAATGGCAGGAAACACGCACAGAGTGGTCAGGGAAGGATATGATGTCAGCAACCACGAACAATAAAAGGTGTAAAGGTGCTTCCTTCCCTAAACTGTTCCAGAAGTGCAAAATGGGAACCAAAACTCTCCACTTCCTTCTCCGAGCAGAACTGTCTGAATCTGCTCTGCTGCAACACCCCAGACAGAGAGTTCTTTGAACAAGTCATACCAGGGGCAATAAGGAGTATCAAAACAGGAGACTCAAAATATTTAATTTATAAACAAGAAGGCAGCCAGAGAAAAACTAAGCTAAAATGTGCTAGGCTTTAGCATTTTCATGGTTGCTTTACAAAAGAAACAAACTTGCCATAAAGATGTCCCTGTTCCATTAAGCATTTTATATTCTGAGTGGATTAATTAGGTTAAAGCTAAAGAACCAAACCCATTTTTTTTATTATCCTGATGTAAGGAAGCAATTAAAAAAAAAATTCTGCACCCATACTCTTACTATTCTTGTCATGACAAATAAAAGTAACTTTGAAGATCTATGAAATCTTTTTATGCAAAAAGATTTAATCAGAAGAGTTTTGAATCAGATCCTAAAAATGTAAATGTTCTGAGTAAGAATACAACAGCTAATTTTCTGATGAAAAATTAGCTGCAAAAACTGCAACATAACCATGAAAACCCACAGAGGGGAAGACATGCTCAAATAAAATGGTAACTGAAATGTTTTCTGTAAAAGCCCTAGCAGACTATGCTCCATATACGGACAAAGAGAGCCCCGCAGTGAAGGAACAGCTGAACAGATGAAAGAACGGCATCAAATAAAGACACTAATCATTTTGTGTCTGTCACCTTGAGCTGGATATAGCTGAAAGAAATACAGAAAAGGGTGAAAGTAACGATCATCTCTTATCTTATCTGACTGAGATCAGCTGACATTAAAGATAGAAGTGGTCCTTCACATTCAATGTGATTTGGTTGCACGGTCATTAAAGACACAGTTTGGGCCATTAACAGAAAGGTTATGATAAAACTATATATGTCTTTACCACAGCAATACATCAGTAAAGCAGGAATGGCATGATCTACCGTATGGTCATCCAGGCAGAAAGCCATGCAACAAATGAATCTGAGTCATCTTAAGGTTTCAAACATCTGTGCACAACACTCTGATTTAGAAATTAAACATAACCTACATTTACGTGTTTTGATCTTATGGCCAGGCTGCCACATGAAAAGATTGGAAGGGAGTTTGTTTTAATCTACTAAATTTAACTCTGGAGAGGTCACGCATTTTGCTACAGGAAGTGTTAAAACAAACATTTAAGCCATAATGAATATAAAGTAACAGATGAAATACTATAGACTACTCGAGAGAGAGTAAGTCAAACTGAAAAGGTCTGTACAGAAAGAAAATATTTGTAATTACAAAAGCTTATTTATCTTTTAACTTCTCTAACCTGATTCCTGACTTATGGCAAGAGTTTAATTTATAACAGAGAACAACTTAAGGGCAATGAAGTTCTGCAACAAGGCAGGAGTAAAATGTTCATAAACTTGCAAACTGCAAAATCATTCCCCATATTAAGCTGTTAATTAAAGTTTTGGAGAAAACTTGAATCATTTGATCTGAATTAATATTCCACTAATTTC
This sequence comes from Podargus strigoides, assembly GCA_028020825.1. Taxonomy (NCBI): domain Eukaryota; kingdom Metazoa; phylum Chordata; class Aves; order Caprimulgiformes; family Podargidae; genus Podargus; species Podargus strigoides. The sequence continues at coordinate 86,169,114 of CM051663.1, read as the reverse complement.
ACTACTGATTTTGAAAGCATCTTCTGAATATATAAGATTCTCTATTCTGACTGCTACTCCATTTATTTTTTATTTGTGAAGGATAGCAGAATGCATTTATTTTTAAGTCTGAGCTTCAAGAGATACACCTTATTTGCTTTTCACATTTATATTTGCAAGTATTCCTATTACACTGACAATGTAGTAATTAATTGCAGAAAATTCCTCTCTTTCACCCAGGTTACTGTTTTATAATCAATACCATTATTTGTATGCCTAGGAGGAAGAGACATGAGAATATCTAGCGCTGTGAATTTTTTGGAATTTGGAGTTAAATACTTCTGAAAACTAGTTGTAAGAATACTTCACCACTTGAATTAGACAACAGTGATTGCTGTAGCTTACAACTCAAATACAGTACCAAGTTATCTCACAGAGCAAGAACTTATGCAGCGTGTGTGGAATAGTTTTACTTGCTATTATTTTGCAGAGTTCCCCTGAAAAGTTTTTTAGGGCAAACTAAGCATCATTGCCAAAATAGTGGAGAAGATGGTACTTCCTAATAGCAGTCCTACTTCATTATGCCACAGACCCTGCTTTTCAAAAGACTATAGGTAGCCACCTATCAATTCAAGCTGACCTATATACGGAAAGGAAAGGAGTGACCAGCTTACCTTCCAAGGTAAGAGTTGTCCATCAGGCCCAGTGAAGGAGGGTTTTCTGAATAGATGTACTATTCAGACATGTTAAACCAAACCTGGAGGTGTTAATAAAGATCCACAATAGAAGGCCAAAGGCCTTCCAAATGACTGTGAAGTTTGCCACAGATGGTGAGTCATTCCTTGCAGTGGTGCACCAAAAGAGGAAGCAACCACCAGCAATCTAGATGAAAACTGATTGCCTGCAGTCCGGTAAGAAGAGGTGTATGCCTGCTACACTTGATGAAGAAAGAAAAACTTAGCTAATTTACAACATTTCTGAAGAACAGATGAAGACGACTATTTGATTTGTAAAACAAAGCATGCAGACAGTAATGCATATTTTAAGGAAAGCAATTAAGTGAAATGCTAGTATACTAAAAAACATACCCATGAAAAGCTGATTTTAAATCTACAATGACTAGTAGGTGATATTTCAGTGTCTACCCATCACCCAGTTGAAAAAAATGGAAAGAAATAGTTGGAAGAAAATTTTACAGGTTTATGAGCAGGTTCATGACGTACCTTTGGCAGCTCCACAGGCATAATGAAAGTCTGACCAATAAATATCGAATAAGATCCTTGAAGTGCTTGGGAGACTGGCTCAATCATAACAGTTTATTGAATCAGACGAGCTAATAATACAAGGGAAAAAATAAAGGACTGAAAACTGAATCACCTAATTGATCTGAAATGGAGACAGTAACTAGGAATGGGAACCTGTCTGAAAATGGAGTAGGGAAATTGGATCGCTGCAATTTCAGCTCGAAGTCTCCATAGTTTTGAGCTAATAATTTGACTGGATTGCATCATAGTTAACAGGTGTGAAGTAAGTATCAGGAAAGTTGTTTTACAAATTCAGGTCTGTCATTTAATGAGCTGGAGGAGAAGGGGAAGCATTCCAGTGGTCAAGAGAGTATGGTTTAGCAACTTGTGTGTTGAAAAGGTGTTTTGGAACTACTCTGATCTTAGTCTAGCTATATTTAAAGACAATTTTCATACAAGGTAAGATACTAGTGCTTACAGTTTGGGAGCAGTCTTATACAAAGACAAAGGACTTTGGAAAGTGTTGGCTTATTCTGGGAAAAGCTTAGGATCTCTAGAGTTAAGTCATTGCATCAGCTGAAAGCAGTCTCTGGCTGTGGTTAGATCTAGATTTACAGATTTGTTACTAGTGTTTGTATGAGAGGAAGTCTGTGGTGAGGAACATAAATCCCCACAACGGCTTTTAAGAATCAGGGGATGATTCCAGGTATTATTGGAAAAAGCTATGTTCTGAAATATTAAATCACAGTCTGAATCTGGGCACAAATGCTTGGTAATACCAATACCAGTGGCAGACAATTTTAGATTGTCCCCTACTGAAGAAATTAAGGATTGATTCTCAAAGGGACTCTTTGTTACCAGAAAAGATTTTTGATTACTCTCTGCTTATAATTTGCTGAATTGCAGAAATGCAAGCAAGCTTGGTATATGCACTTAGACACAACAGTTGGAGACAGCAGCGTCTGAACTATGGTCAATGATCAGTCTTGAAGCATTAGACAGAGTAAATGGAGAAAAGAACTAAATTTTGGGTCAAACAGATGGACTTGTTCAGACCTACACAGACTTGGTTTCCTTCATCTTCATCCAACAAGCTCCAGAGGAGTTTTATACACTCTGACCCACAATCCTTTCTTTTCTCACTCAAAGGGCACTGTAATCCTGCTTATCTATGTTAAACAACATACAGTTGAGTTCTGCTATTCTATGTTTGTGCTTCAACACCACTTCATCTCTGTGAGGAGGAAGAAAGACTTGGATTGTAGAAACTTAATAATCATATTTTGAAAAGTGATATCTTACACATTTGCAAATAAAACTTTTCAGGAATTTTTTAGAGCAAAGAGGAAGCTTTTAGAAACAGGAGTTTTGCGGCATAAATAAACGAGACAAAACACAGTAAGAACCCAAAGTCTCTTTAAAGTACTGAGAAAAAAATATAGTGTGCACTGTATTTGGTTCAAAGACTAAGCTGAAAATTAGCAAGGCTCATCTAAAGAGGTAGAATAGGGAGAAAATTGAGGATGAAAGTACCTTAAATCTAGGAACATAGGTGTAGAAATTAAGAGAAATTCCTCATTAAAGGAAAATGTGTGCCTCTGCCAGACAATAGATTCTGTAGAAATACTGTGAAAGGGTTAATAAAAAGAACCCTTTCCAAGATGAACAAAGTGAGTGACAAAAATTGTCAAGGTAAAGCTGGAAGGAAAGTAAAACTGTTTTGGGTTAGTGATAGGAAGTATCTTGACAAGAAAACTGTATAAATAAGTTAAGTTGCCATAATATTTTTCTGGCTGGGAAGCAGTGCTCATGGTGTTGCCATTTTAAGAGTAATTTGGGTAACAGAACGTAGAAGGGGTAGGATTACTGCTGGTAAGCATAACGTCTGTGATTTCTAGACCTAGGTACTTGAATAGAAGACAGCAAAGAACTTTGTTAGGTATTATTTTATGGAGTTTTGTGATTTGCAGCCATGAAGAGAAGTTGAAAATTGAGAGACATTGGGAGAAATCTCAGTTATAGGAAATACAGGGAGCAGAGCCCTGAAGTAATACTGACACAAAGAAACAGCTTTGGAGTTACTGCTGATGGGAAAGGGAACTCAAACATTAATACCTGATGATGGACATTAATTCTTGAGTCTTGGTACATTGAGAGATAAAGAAATCTTTGTAAACAAACAGTATCAAGGGAATATTTGAGTCACTTGTCAGTTTCCCTGTCCTAACGGAAGCAAACTGTAATACCCTGAATTTGGCTAGCTCCTCAAGCCAAAAGGGGACAATATCTCTTAAGCCTATCTCCTAACATAGCTCAGCTTCCTACAGGAGGACTATTGCAATCAAATGTGAAAGACTTCAGGAAGGTGTCCAGGAGCCACAGAAATTCTGCAAAATCTGACCAAATCATGGTGGAGACCCATGGAAGCTGTATGTGCCAGTCTCTCAAGCTAAATAGCTACCAGTCTGCTCTTATCCTGTTCAGGCTTGAAAAATTTGTTTCTGTATGGATTGACTAATGCCTTAGACATTTATTTATCTACCTACTTATTTATTTATTTTTCAGCAATATATCTTGTATGACTCAACCAGTTATCCAAACCAATCGTTGACTTGTCAAAGATGGACTGAGTCTCAGACAGATATGATTTTAAATCCAGAGAATGCCACTGATTTCTATGTACCTAGTCCTTTATACTAATGCAAACATGAGAACAGATCGACCATTAGTACTGAAAAATAAGTTAGAGAACCTTTGTAAGCAGAGTTAGTATCTAATATAGATAAACCAAATTGGAAAAAATAAATTGCCTTTATACTGTACAAGCCTTTCTTTGGATCCTCAGCATACCAGAAACTCAGCCTTTTTTCCCAGCTACAGAAGCTGGTGTAATGAAATATATTACCTCTGCCTAGAAACGGTCTCTCATTTGCGGTGTTAGACCATCTCAGCTACAACTATACTACCACAGAAACAGAAAGTTGGTTTTCCTACAACATAGACCTAAACACATATTTAAGTACCTTCATTAGTTTTCTAAAGTAATGTCAGATCAGTACACCCTTTATCTGGCAACTAATTTCTCAGAGGTGAATGATTAGATATAGAGATGTTCTGCTTTGCTCTTTTTTATACCCAGTTCTAGAAACACACCCTTTTCCCTTTAATTCCTGACCTTCCCATAAATGTCAAGAATTAAATATAGTTCTGAAATGTGAAGTAGACTGCACAACATGGTGAAGTGCTGCTAAGCTGCTAACCGTTCATTCATTCTGTGTAAATGTTAATATGATAAATATGAGTATAAAAACTATGACAATCCCTGAACTCAACTGCTTGCCCAGAGATAGCTGTAGGCTTAAAATGAGGAGGAAAAAAAAAAAAAAAAAAAAAGGCAAGGGAAATATATCAATCTTCCCAGTGACCATGACAGCTGAAAAGTCTACATTAATGCTTCCAATCCTACTCAGACATCTTTTTCCCAAGGACAAAAGGAGATGAAATGTATGTCAGGTACATAATAAGGCTAATAAAAAAAATGAAAACACCTGCATTTCACTGAACAGGGGTGAGGAACTGCCTCTGTCTGTGAAATATACGTCTTTTTCTAATGGCAAAGCTCATAAATTAGGACAGGTTGCTGCATTTAAGTATATAAAATACACACAGTTTAAGTAGAAACACATGAACTTAGAATACAACTGTTCTAAAAAAAGGAAAAAAAGAAAAGTACAGTGGCAGTATAGCAAAGAAGCGCTTATACTGTGATTACAAAGATCTGATACGTCTTATAAGCCACATGATAGGAAATAAACCTTGCACATATATTGTCTGGTGACTCATGTCTGGAATTTTGCACGTTCAGGATGAGGCATCTGTTAGAAAAATTGAAGGTTCTGACTACTAAGAAATAAAATATATGGCCATATCTGCTAGTTCTCACACATTATCACTCATTTGCTGAAGCTACTTGCTTTCTGCCTCCTGGCTATATCTTGACAAGAGGCATCTCTCTACGCTGGAAGATCCAAACTGGATTCCCACTGGTTTGGAACTAGAAAAAATGCATAAACAGACACAGCTCTAAGAAAGGAAAGACAACATGGAATTTGCTATTGGGGAGAAAACAAAAGAAGATGCCTCATGTGAGAAGAAACAGACAAGTTGCCTGAAACAACTGACTTACGTTGTCTGTTGAGGAAGGAATTTTCTGTTGTTCCAGCTTAGTGGGATATTCTACAGATTTTTTTTGTCCTTCGTGGTGGAGAAAGGGGCAAGCAATAGTTATATTTGTGTTAACAGTGTTCACATTAAAAGAGAGAGACTGGAGAAATGTAAGAAATATAGTACACTGAGAAGTTATGCTTTGATACGATAAAGAGCTAGAAGAGCTGTACTTTAGATACTAAAGATCCATCCTGAGTCAGTTACAAAGACATAAAGAGCCACACCTAATTTAGCATGCTGTTCAACCACATCATAGTTCACATTAAGTTTTTGAAAATTGTATTAGGTAACTAATTCATACTTTCCACATGAGGATTTGCTCTTCTAATTTTTCACAGAATTAGAGTCTAACTGCTCTCACCTCAAGACCTCTAAAAGCAAATTTCCTACTGAAATAGGAGTTTACCACAGAGGTACACCCACCACTGTCTACAACTACAAAAGCCACAAGTGAGCATCACACCCTGCCTACTGCACCTCAGCCTTAACCACTCCATTAGCACATGCAGCTGGATTTATTTATTTTATTTCTTACACATACAAAACACATTGCATTTGGCAGTAGCCATTGCAAAAAGTCAACATCCTTGACAAATAGAAGAAACCAGACCTATAAAATGTGCTTAATTTGCAGAGGGAAATACAGTGCAATTTGCTTGATAGTCTCCATTCTGTCTTGAATAAGCATTTTTTTCCTAAACAGATCATTGCCAGCATTGCTCATTTTATTATTGTCCAAGATGCATGCTGAAAAAACCCACCATAATCAATACAAAGATACATTAGCTAAATCTTTTTGTGGCCTTCAATGTACATTATGTTTTCTCAGAAATGGCACTTTTCGAGCTCTATTGATATGCAAGGTGATTTCTGACAAAAAATATTCTTGGAAACAGACGACTGCGGAAAAAGTAGCCGGCAGCATAGTGTAAAGAATTGAATCTAAGGTTGGGATGCAAACATGGCTGAGATCTGCTCCTTTTTCTGCCAAAAATATTTCATGCCACCTTCATTTTTTACTGAGTTCCTCTGTGGGAAACCTGGGGATAAGAAACCTGGGGATTTGTTCGTGCAAATATTCTGAGAAATAAGTACAGTGAATACTTACTACGCAATAGAGAAATTCTGAGGGCTTTCAGTAGATATACTATAATTCGCATCTGGCATGGTCAGTGAGTATATAAACAAATACAGAAGATCATTTAGCAGATTTAAAAATGTATGAAAGTAATGTTAAAGGCAAGATTATGATCATGAAAATATTAATACCTGTGCATAAAATCACCGATTTCAGAAAGTTATAATTACCTTGCATATCTAAAGCATTTCTATACACATGTTGTTGTCACACTTTAGCCCTTTATGCTAATGTATATCTTCTTGAAATAAAGATATTTGACAGTACTGTCACATAAGGTCCAACATGGTACACAGCAGATTCATCAATTTCCTGTTTCTTACTCTCTCTCCTTTACAGCATCCTAATCAACCTAATTAAAGCTTCGTTCATTTGAAACCTCAGATGACAATTTGTTTAACTCTATCCCACTGTGGTCTTTTTATAAAGAGAATTAAATTTGATCTTCTGACAGCAATTATTAAATGATCCCAACTGGCCCCAATTAAGACACATGGCTCACAGGCCTCAAAATCCAATAAAGTGACAAGCCCTCTCTTTCACTTGTACATCTTCCTTTATCTTGCTTTATTTTCTTAAAGCCAATTAGGCTCATCTTATCAAGTGGAACTGAATGCCATTGTGTAGACTAATTCAAGATACAATGCACCAGTTTACTTTTACAGACATACTGAAATAAGGACAACATGCTCAAAATCATGCTTTTGAAACCCCTCCCTGATTCAACTCACCTAGCTTTAATGCCTTTCACTGTGCTGCACATGACCTACATATGCTTACTTTTAAAACACTGCCTACAATGAGCAGTGATTAGAGAAATACACTAAATATCCATGGTATGAGTTTTGCACTGCTTAAAATTCTCCTTATAGTAATACACTTTAACCATTTCTACTTGGTTATCATCTCTTCATTTCAGAAATTCAAAGAAATGCGACACTCATGTAACTTCTGAGGTTAACCTTTTTTTACCTTTAATTTCTGCTCTAATTTTTCCACACATGTTCAGTAGTATGCTGTGCAGAAATGTTCCCATGATTTCATGTAAAGGCAGGTAGCCCCAGGATTTGGAACTCATTGATTGTGTGGTACTCCTGGGAAACAGCTGAATTAAAACCAGCCTCATGAGACCGAAGTAGCTTCCATACACATCTGGCTCTTCTTATTCTAAACTCTAACACCTGCCTGGAAATTTAACCCCCATCTTTTCTCTGAAGAACAAATGGGACAGATTCATCTACTGCCATTTGGTTTAGGTCAAAGCTGAGCTGTGTGGTGTTCTGCTAAATTAATTGCAATGTAATTGATATTGTTTGACACAGTTTTTTGAAAAGGTGATGCTCCATCCATTTTCTGATCAGACTGCTCTCTCTGTATTAAAATATATAAGATTTCATATTTCTGCACATTTACCCTAAGTACGGCTTTGAGTAATAACATTAAAATACAGCACACATTTTCTATCTCAATATTTCTAATGAATTGCTGTGCAAACTAAGATTATGTGCCAAATTGTTATCAAGAGAGAAAGTAACAAGTAAAAAAAAGCTCAAAGCAATACTACTTCCATTGTGGTGAATGTTTTCTACATTTCTTTAATTTACATACTGAACAAATGTACGCATGATATTCCTTAAACACAAAAAAGGAAGAAAGAGACTAAATTTCAATGCAACATTTTCTTTACTAGCAGGAAGATGTGTGAGTTTATGTAAAACATAATTAGACATATTTCCTGTCCAGCTGGGAAACATACTTTTCTTTGCAAAAATTAAAAAAAATAAAGTGATGCCAACCATTTCTCAAAAAGCAAAATAAATGCATTTTTAAAGAAATTGCAAATGTTACATTTAGGAGTTTAAAAAATATTGACTTCAAAAGGCAGGCAACAGTTTTACTCCCAGAAATGCTATATGACTCCAGTAAATTTGAACTGTAACACAGAATAACAGTAGACAAAGAATTTCCAATAGTGCCTTGAAATTTCTGAAGATTAAAAAAGATATCAGTATACTGTGCTGCAAATTATTTGTCATTGTATTCTAATAATCCTATGCAAGATGTTAATTTTAGATCATTCTTTCACTAAAAACAGCAAACTCTGTAACACATTTAGTGCAAAGAGCTGAAAATGTCCTGTGGAAAAAAACCTGTACAGAAATCAGATCAACCCAAATCCTGCCATTACTCAGCACTGCAGTGACGTGCAGATGTTTGTAGTGGTTTAAGGAGCCAGCGGGGGCTGGAAACTCTACATACTCAACTCCAACATGATTGCAATTGAACCTCATCAAAGTAAGAGCTCATAATTTGTCACAGAAAACAGCCAATTAACATATGTTAGAAAAAGGCTCCCATAAAGATAATATATGATTAAAGATCCAATGCAGCTGTCACAGACCAAAATTCTGCATTTTAAAAAGAAGTATCAGTCTGGGTTTCTGAATGTTTACACTGATAATGGATACTATTTTTAAAAAAACTACAGAAAAAAGTGCCCTGAGTTACAGTATTTCCTCCAGGTTTGGAGTTACAGCTTAGGGAGATCCGGGTACTAAACTACTATTTACTTGTTCTTGCTGTTGTGCTGTAAATAGTAAAGACCCTTGCCAAAACACAACCTTATTTTGTTTTAGTGCTATTTTAAAAGACAGACCTTCATTGTGAGTGAGGTGGCCTTCTTTGATGCACTTTGTTGTCAAGACATTCCTCTGAAAACACAGCATGTCCTTATTGCTACAAAAAATACAGTACTGTAAAACTGTGTACTATAGCCCCAGGGCCAGCACTGTGATCCTAGCTATTCAAATGCATGGCTGTGAGTAAAACTTCACTGCAGCCAGTTCCATTATTTCACATTTACATTGGTGAAAATGAGATCTAAATGTAGCCTGCGAACTTCCTTTAAATAAATACGTTGATTAAAAATAGTTTTCACATATATATGCATGGAAAATGAAACCTGTTGCTTTATTAATGCAGAACCCTGACTGTGATGCCTATTCTGAACAATAAGCTCTATTCCTTATATTTTGCACAGCAATATTTAATTACTGAATTACTGCATAATTAAGCTTCTATTTTTTACAAGCATTACACACTTTTTTCCTGCTATCATTTAGGATCCTATGTGTCAGTCCGTAAAACTTTGAGGCCACTTGAATAGTAAGTTGCTTGTATGTGTGTGCATATGTAAGCATGTGTGTCCTTGTCTTGACATCGTGTTGTAACAGGAAGCGCTTCCTCTTTTCTGTTTGAAAGAGACCCCAGAAAAACAAAGTTTTGAAACTTGGTAGTCTGACTGGACACTAGCCAATGTGTTTTTAAAACCACTTTAACTCCTATTCTGTCAAATATAATTTTATGATGATGGATAAAAGCAGGGATAAATTTTAATCAGTACTAAAGGAAAATAATATAATGAAAATAGTATTCTCCCCAAGTGTAATGTGATGATTTTTAAGGGTCTTTTTTCCCCTTTAAAGTATTTTTATGATTCAGAAATGCTGTTTCCATTAATGCTAGAGGCTGTAGTTTGTGTCATCAGCACAAAGTTAATTCTCTCAAAACAGCACTTATTACATTGATACTGAAGTATCTGTCAACTTTATAGCTGTGGTTTCAAAAGTCCTGAATAGACACAGACTTCTGAATATGCTAAAACCTAATATGCTGAGAGGTCAAAAGGAAAACTCTTAAATGTGTAAGACTCTCAAAAAGATCAAAAGCACTGAACGTTTCTGACTCACGTACATGTAGCAAAAATTCCTAATGTTCTTTAATGTGCTTCACTATATTATATTAAGACAAAAAAATAGTCATTATGAATCACTGTCCCTTTTACCAAAACACTGTGAATAATGTTAAGGTTATGCTGCCTTTTTTTTTTTCCTCAGGAGTGTGTTCATTGATTCCCAAGCAATCAGTAACATTTTTGATTAAGATCTCAGAAATAGCTGAAAATCCCAAGGCTTCTCTACTATTGAAACTTCACGTCTTTGACTGTCCCCAACTAATGACAGTAAACTATGCAGCCTCAAGCTAAAGAGATTAATTTCCATTTTGCAATGAATAGACAAAAAAGACTGGACAAGATCTATTCCATATCAACCACAGTGTTATGTCTATTACAGAAAATGCACTTGTGGCCTTTGAGACAGCTTGAGATGGGAATAATAAAATTCAAGGTTCAAAACAAGTAGTACTTAACTAATGTTACAATAAACAAGAGTCAGATGAGAACTGTATTTTTTTCCTTATACTGTTTTTTTTTAGAATAATACTACATGTTTTGGATAAGTCAGCTTCAAATTTACTAGTTATTCTGCTTTAAAAAACTGCTGCTAGCAGTAACATCAGAATAATTTTAAGCAAGTTCTGCATCGTAAGGAAACATTGTGTCATAGTGATTTCCTGTTCTGTAATCCTAAATTTCCTCTCTTCTTAGGTAAAATCAGATAATTTTACAATTAGATCATGTATAAATGACAAGTATGAGTCCACTGATATTAAGCAATATATTTTCCAAGCATAATTATCAAATTGATCTGCTGTTTACTTATCACAAGATCTCTAAAAAATCTCCAGCATCCTTTTTTTTTTTTTTTTTTTACTTCAGATTTAACTAAGTATGCATGATGAAATACTTTAAAAATGTTCATCTTCCTATGTCATGTTGCAGAAAGCCAACAATGGCTTCTACTAAATGGAAATGTCGATAGCATGTCATAACCTAATTCAAGATGTTACAAGTTTTTCTACAATTATTTTAAAAATCTGATTGTAGGGTGTGGAAACAGAGTTCCTGAAAACAGTATCCCACTTCCTGATTGCTTCTGTGCATATGGATGTTAGTGACAATTTTTCTGTTTACTTTAACAATAGTATTAAATGTTCAAGACCACTTTAGTATCAAGGCTGCAGACTCTATATGGTCTTACCCACACATCTCTATGGCATTATCCTGTTTAAATAAAGGAAACATATGCTGATACTTCTCAGTCTCTCTGATGAGTCCACCGGGTGGTTCTGGAGAGAAGAGTTACCATGATGGAAGGCTCTAAATCCTTGTGGATTACAGCAATGCTATACAGTAACAAAGCATCATAAAAATGAAGCATAAAACTTTCAAGATAGATAATAATAATAATAATAACAACAGCAACAACAACCACAACAATAACGATGACTCTATACCAGCCATGATAATACAAAGGTATTAGTCCTGTACATTACCTAGAGATGACCACTGAGGAATCAAAGGCTCCATTTTGCAATTTTGCATGAAACAACTATAGAATACACTGAATATGTTCAAGTATGAATTAAGAACTTTTACTACAACTACAGTTTTGCTGTTAAAATTTCTAAGTTATGGAAGACTTAAAGGGATACTTTCAAGTCATTTTAATCATCTAACATTTTCCCATACCAGCTCATGGATTTACGTTCCGACACCAGTAGCCTGAGACAAGAACAAACTGATTTATAGCCCACGCTAGAGCAGCTTGCTGCTCAGTTGTCATTTTTTTCTTGGCTCCAGTCGATGGAAGCAACTCTCTTGCTGGGTTTTAAGTTTAGTGTGGTTTTGGGGCTGTTTTTTAGGCCAAAATCTTTATTTTTCTATTTATTTTGTTGTCTGTTGAACCTTTGATATTAGATTCCCAGATAATTTGTTCCAGTTCCCAGAGCAGATTCTTCAGATGAGAGCCATGCATTAGCAAGCCTGTAGCTCCTGCTGAAACCTCTTGCAGGGATAAACAGAGCCTGTAGCAAATCTACATGAACTTGTTTCTGGGAACTCCACTGCTGCATGGTTCTGCAGAAATAACCATTGACAACACACATGTAAAATTTGCCTATGGTCTGGATTCAGGTGTGTACAGACAGCAGTCTGTTGTCAATCTTGCAGTACAATACCCTGTCTGACAAAAACTTGACACCCTGCATCCTTTTGCTGTTTCGGTTCAGCCAGTGCATCCCTTGTTCCCTTTCGCCAGTCAAAAACTATGCTGACTGTGACATTCAGTGTCATGCCCATGACAGGCAGGTGTTAGAAGGATTTCATGTATAGGGTTTTAGGACCACAGGCCATCTGGCTCAACCTGGCTTGTCAGACAAAAAGCAGAAGAGCAGTAAGAGTAGAGAGTCTGACAGTACCTGGAGCAGACTCTAAGGGTTCCTTCAATATTAAGCAGGCTTTGTGTGTGCCACAGACAAAGCATATTACATATCAAGATAGATATGCATACAGGAGAGTAGTAGTATTTGTCTCTGTTTTCTCAACCCATAAATCAGTCCCATGCTTCTCCTGCCATACAAGAAGGTGAGATTAGATGTTCATCTTTTTAAGGACTTGTCACCCTCAATTAAAGAGGTGTCAACTACTCTTAACCTGTATGGCATATGGTCATCCTGGTTAACGAAAAAGACACTTCCCTGAGTTGCTGCAGTCAAACCAGCATATGCTATGATCCTGTTGATTCTTACAAGCTAATCAGGGTCAAGCTGGGTCAGGTTTATGTACTGCAAATTCTTTAGGACAGGAACAGTCTCTTCCTACAAGCTCCTACAGTACAAAAAAATAACATGTAAAATAATGGGCCTTCAGTCATAACTGGAACATCAGGATATTACTAAACTCTTTTATATATTTAACTGTAGTTAACAAAAGACCTCCAATCATGTGCATGTAATACATGGAGTTAGAGAGATTTCAGCCAATGATGTTTTGAAGGCACTATGCTAACAGAGAACAGTATGTTATAAATGAATTGCAAAACCAAGATCCTGATCACTGAGAACATTCATGACAATCTTTACAGAATGAATTATGTTTCATATCTTGACCAAATTCCATCTTGGATCATGATTCTGCCTATATAAATTTTAATGCAGCTGAAGAAGGAACTCTTTGCTTTTTGGTTTAGACAGATTTGGTTGTGTTTTGACTTGTTAGAAATGTTAGCATTTCACTGTGGCTTTGCTTTCAGAGTCAGGTGAACTAATAACATTCCTTGCTTATATTTTGCCTTCAATAGGTTGTACAGTGGCCTATTACAATTACAATTCTAAAACATTTTTAGTAATAGGAATTTCACCATGTCGGAAGTAAGCAAAGTCTTTCTCTCTTACCAGCTTTTCCATAAAGGTAACACAGAAAGAAGAAAAAGTTATAAGAATCTCTTTTCAAATTAATGAAGATAAATGAAGACATGAACATTTTGCATCCAAAAACCCACAAATTAATATCTACATTTCATCTTCTCATGTAGTATTGATTGCAGTATGGAGTTTTTGGAAATACCATCTCATGGATAACAATGCCATGAAAGAAAACCATGGACTAAAACCCAAAGGAATGATAATAATTAATTTTTGAGTGCTGACTGAATAAACTTAACCTAGCTGATAATCTTTTCTTGACAATCAGATGGTTTATGTAGACACAACTAATAGATCAGAGAAAGAACAGCCGCATATCACTCTGGGAAGTTCTTATCACAGAAGCAGAAACACAGATTCCTGTAAAAGTTGTAGTAGCCTATATTTTCCCCTGCATTAGTTTGCAAACAGAGTGATACAGCTCAAACTGGTGGACATAATTCAGTCTTAAACAGGCCAGGGGGTAAATTGCAATATAGTCCCTGGGGTGTGGAGATCTGTCTTAATATAATTTTTAAAAAAATTATTATTACTTTAAAATAAGGTCAACTTTTTTTTGGAAACTGGTTTTAGTACTTACTGTTTTCAATAACCCATTTCTAACTGTTTTAAAGTTGTCACAGAAAACAAGCATTTTAAGAACAATTGCTTTAGTGGTGGTATTTTCAACCAGATCTGCGGGAAAGTTGACAGACTTTTTATACAGTAGACTGCTTTTTAATTTAAGTTTTAGTAGGGTTATGGCAGTGATTACATTTCACAGAGAACATATCGCTTACTTCTTACCAAATCAATGTCCCCATTTCATATAAACGTGGATATGTCTAATCTCAGCACCTGGTGGAAAATGGTTACAATGGCCAACTTCCTGTGGCAGAAAGGTGGCGATGGGGGGGTGGGGACAGGGCTTAATTGTGTGACTAGTAAATTGGATCACCAAAATTTACCAAGAAACACAATTTTGGACCATAAGGTCAGATCTGCTGCTCAGAAACAGAGAGTCTCCATGAAAACAGATTCTTAGTAATATAAGAATGCATTAACAAGAAGAACACACAGAGGACATCAAAGTCAACTGTACACTGCTGACTTGGCATCATACAAGAGACAGACTAGGAAGTTACCTACACAAAAAATATTATGTAGGAAGAGAGGAACAAGACTCTTTTTCCTCAAATGTTTACAGTTTAACCCAATCAAAGATGGATTTTTATGTATCTATGTAATTTTTTTCACACTACTTAGTTATTAAGTTTTATATGTGAAATTCAAGTACTCTCTTGAGATGGAGAGACACAAAATGTCTGCTAAATAAGAAACTATCTCTATTATAAATTCTTCCTACAAGAACTTCTTAGAACAGAAGTTTTGACATTGTGATGAATCAGAAATCACTGATCCACAGAAATGTTGCTAATTACCAGGAGATAGATATACTATAATGTGCTATAATATGATAGAGTTGGAGGCACTTCTATTATTGATACTAATAGATCCTGTTTCCTAACACTATTCTGTCACATACAGTATAGCTATTCTTCGTGTAGAGATTTTATTCTCTTGTCAGTGATGGGGGATGTAGTGATTTTGGTATTGTTCAGTTGATTAAATAGGTTGAGAAATTCCTATTTCTGAAAACTTGATTGCCTACAAGTTCTATCATTTGAAAATGATAGAAGGAATTTTCTTCTACACATGCATAGCTTCTTATCAAAGTTAGCCAAACTTCTATGGGCACTAAATTTGCTCGCCTGCTCCCCTGCCTCGTTGATTTGAATATCAACATAAAAAGAGAAAATCAAACCCACAAAATAATTATTTGGTCTTCCTTATTAAGTGTCACATTAAGGAACCCTACATGAGCGAACACATTGACACGGGAATGGACAGAAAACTAAGTCCAGATAAGGGAGAACGACAGCCATCACCAACTCTGAACACTTGCTTAATTTCTGGATAGGTAATGGTTTAGCTTAAAGTCAGGCTTTAGAAGGCAGTATCTGCAACATATCAAACAACTCCGAACAAATCTGACAAGACGTCAGATGCTTACTTTGTGTTTAAATGTCTGCCACAAAAAACAGATGACATCACCAGCTTTGGATGTGGTCAAATTCTGCCTGGAATTGGACTAAAAGGGTAGAAGGACCTCAAAAATGCCATAGGTTAGAATTGTAAATTGGCAGTTCTGGGACAGACACGTCAGTCACAAATAGTAACTTTCAATGGGCATAGATGTTGAGATCATTTGAATCTAATCTGAGGAAAATTTATAGCGTGTGCACCATTTTAGTTTCTATTGGGCTGTATTAAAAAAGAAAAACTTTCAAATTCTAAAGCAGACGGTATTTTACTTTTCTCTGGCTGATCGAGCTCAACTGTCTTTCAAATGCAGTTAAAAACCCAAAAGTAGTTAAACAAGATGAAAGCGGTGTTGCAGCACATGCTTGAATTTCTTAGCATTCTGTTTACAACAGCTCCAAGGGCAAATCTTATTTCCAAGGCTGACTCGCAGTCCACTTTTGCCAAATGCCAGCACTGACTTGGAGTATATTTTTTAATGTTTGCTACCAGCAATAAGATACTTCTTAAACCTGAAATTATAGCCTATAGTTAAGCAAATTAATCTCACATTTTCTAAGTTACAGATTGCAAGATTCAGTCAAGTAAAATAATTTGTCATAAGATTTAGGAAGGACATTTTACATGCCAGTTTGTTGTTAAATCTGCATGGAAGGCTACAGTGATATATTACTTATATTTTTATGGAGCTTTCCCCTCAAATTTTGGCCATATTTCAACTGAAATTCATGGTGTTTCCCACTCCACAGGGTAAAAATCACTGTGGAATATAGTTAAGAGCTGAAATTAGGTGTAAACAGGGTATAATATGGGCCTAGTCTCACTGAAAGAAAAGTATCTTGTGAAAAATATGATACAATATACTTAGTACATTAAGATCATTAGGAAGTAATTACATATATCTTAATCAATACCTATTGTGAATTTTTTTTTTTAATAAGCATTAAAAACTTGAATACTTTGTGAACTACAGAATTAATATTAACATGAAGTGTCACATTGTTTTTTGACTAATTGTATGACTTTACATTTTACTGCAGAAAACGGGCCTGCTGTCATGGCCGTGGAGTTTGTACCTGTGTAGCAGGATTATATGTCATGCACATTATGAAACTAAGAAGTGTGAAGGGTAAATATGTGCATTAGGTAGAAATGGCAGCTCATCTCAGTAATGCTGTTCACCTGTTGCGGTGTGCTGTGACTCCTCTTAACTTTTCCCTGTTTAAGGAATGATGATCAGTAATGATAATTAATTTAGTTCTACATTCTTCTTCTCTTCTGCCAGCTAGATAATAATGAAAAAATTCCTAATTTGCATTTTAAGAATGGTTGTGTATTCCTTATAACTGTAAATCTGGTAATGCTGTAGTATAACATTTTACCCTTTCTCTTCTTGGTAAATCTAAGATGATTTTTAAAGATCTGCTGTAGCACAGCCATTCAGAAAATACATTCTACAATTTCTGTCCATTTTTAATCTCCTGCTGATTATCAGTGATTTGATCTGAGATTATGAAGCAGGTTCCCTTGATTGTACTATAGCCTGAAGTCTGTTCTGACTTTTTTCATCCATGTGCATGTATCTTATTTCCCTTTCACTGTCCATAAAAGATAAATGCGTTAGTTACATAAAATGGCAGAGAAAAGGAAAACACTTTGAAAATGTCTAATAATGTTCCAACTTTTGCATATATTTTAAAGGAAAATTAAAGTGTAAATTAACATTATATGCAATATCCTGAAGAGACGAAGCTTTTACACACAGAAATTTAACTAACAGAAGAGCTCTGATTTGTTCAGTCATCTGACTTATCTGGTGTTCTCCATCTTAGTATCTGAACTAATGGTAAAGCCCACGGCATCACTTGTTTTACTTTTACCTTGTCTGTTTGCCTTAGTGCATCTCCTTTAATGATGGGGAAAAGTCCAGCATTTTAATTTTTCTTATGCCAATAGACTAAAAATACATCCCCGTTGCCATCTTGTTCATTCTCATGTAATGTTCCAGCTTTAGGTCACCAAACAACACCATCTGAACTCGTCAAAATTAATGACAGAAAAAGACTCCAGAAGTAACCTTCACTTATGCACTCCACCATGTCCCAGGGTACTACAGAAAAGACTGAGATCAAATGAGAAACAGAGAATTGAAGGTCCTGGGCAGCAGCTTGTTTAAACACATTTTTTCAAGATAAGAAGGAAAAAGAAAATATGCATTCCTTTGTTAAAAGGAAAGCTTTGCTGTGTCTAATATATTAGAGAAATTCTTCAAGAATAGTTCATCCTCGCATAAAGATTACTTATGCAATGCTGCCAAGGCCACGGTCAGCCTGGGCTGTCAGTCTGAACTGGTAAATGCTAGACGAGCAAGCTAAGCTGCCTTGATTCTCCTTTCTGCACTGCAGAACAGCCAGCATCTAATTGCTTGCTGAGAAACAGGTAAGTGAATAATAATTTCCCTCAGTTTGGAGATAAATGTTGCATTCTGACACACTTCTTTTTCAGTTGTATAAATTCAGACATATGTAGGGCATAAATCCCTGAAGAACAGTGTCCTAAGTACCTAATCAAGAAGGAAAAATCATGTAAAATACTGTCATTCTTTAAGGATAATTTTGAGTCAGCTCTCTGTGAGCATTCTTCTAGTACATGGTTGCAACCAGCATTGAAGCACATTGTCTATTACTTAATGTAGCAATTGTATGCTTTTGGTTTGCTACAGTATTTTGGGAAAACAGTCTGAAACAGAAAAAATGTATTATTTAGCAATGATCCGTAAAATGGGCCGCATATCTGATCAATATTCCTACAGTGAGCGTCAGGTATAGCATGACTAAGAATGAGTAGTACCTTCACGTTGGTTATTCAATCCCTGAACTGTAACAGAGCTATTTCTGTACTTTGAATAAAAATGGATTAACACATCTCTTTTACAGTTCTGTATCTAGGGAGAATAAATCATAAAGCAAAAGAATGCACAGTATTCCACGATGCCACAATAAAATTTGCTCATAGGAACTAGTGCTATTAAAAACACCACATTCTGCTGGGATTGTGGTCCAAGGCCTAATGATTAAGAGTAAGTTACCCTGAAGACTATCCAGTAATGAGGATTTGTAAATTCCCATCTTAATAATATGCAATACTTTTGGATTGTTTCAAGAATTATTTGAGCCAAAAAGTTCCTTGGTATTCTTACTGACTGTAATCTACCAGAAAACTACTAAAAATTCCAAGACAAAAAAAATCACCTATTTAGCTCACCTAGCAGAACAAGGAGTTTGCACTGAAGTTAAATTTAGAAAGATCTAAACATAATGAAGTTAGCTTCAGGTATGCATGTCAACTTCCCCCATTTCCTTCTTTTCTCCAGAAATAACTGATTTGTAAAATTTGATTTAAGAAAAAAAAACCCACTGACAATTTTTTTTTCTTTTTTTTTTCTTAAGACTAGCTTTCACTTTGTAGTGATACATATAGTCTAGAAATGTTTTGAATTCTGATCATTTCAATCAGACTTTTAAGTAACTTGCATCCATGGAATACTTTAAAATTCAAAGGTTTTAAAATAATTTAAAGGCATACCATCACACCAACCAGTCAAGTGAAGGCTTAATGGGGGAAGGGTGGAGGCATTTTACTTGACGAAAATAATTGTGACATCGGTACAACATCCAGAAATAGTAAACTTGAACAAATCTGTAAGTATTTGCAGTACTATGGCTTGTAGCCCCAAACCCACAAGCATGAATGTATGTGCCTAATTTGAAACACTTGAATAGTTCACTGAAGGCTGCAGAACTGTTCATGTACCTAAAATTAAGAACATATGTAATGGTTAATATGAATGAAATCACAGATGCTGTTATTGCATCCCAATGAGCAAAGCAAGCCAATGAGAATCTGAAATCAATGAGTATATTAGAGATGCAAAAGCAAATCCGTGATGTCATTCATGAACCTTTGGTGGATACAAGTTGCATGCATCTAAATACAGGCACTGTATTAAAGTGAAATGTATGGAACAGTATTTAAAGCAATTTGGTAAAAAGTGTGGCAACCGATTCCACAACTGAATTCAGGTGTGAAAAATGCAATTAATTATTAGACTGAAAATTCAGACATGGCACTAAAGGAAAAACCCTTATATATTGCAGAAAGTATTTTATGAAGTCCACAAGTGTAGGATCCACCTGACCTCACTGAAGCCATCAACACCTGGCATCTAGTCTAGGTTTCTTCAAACATAGGCTTACTTTATCATCAATGGAGAAAATGAGGCACCATATAAACCTAGCTGTAGACATCTCACCATAATTACAGTGACTATAACAGAAGCAGCAAGACAAACAGACAGCAAGACAAGCAAACAAAGATGAGCATCCCTTTCCACCTGTAGTTTTGTCCAGCTGAAGCCTAGTGACATAGATTGCACAATGGGAACAAGAAAGGAGTAATTCCTTGTAAGGAAGGGTAATAAAGATTCAAACACAATTTAAAAACATATATTAAATGTAATAATGGCCCATGTGTCCTATTTAGTAAGCAATTATATTGACATGCTGTGTATGTTGATATGCAAAAGCTTCTACTCTTATCATGCAACACGAAACTCATCATTAAGTTGTCACTATCAGTAACTCCACCACTAACATGCTTAGGTTACTTTACAAATAAGGAAACAAGAAAATTTTAAATAACAACTCCAGCAAGAACTATTGAGAGCAATGATAATAAATATGGTCTTAATAGGAATTTTGCTAAAAAATAATAGTGGAGAAAAAATAAGTAGCCAAAAATTTAAATTTCATCTTAATGTTTTCTGATGATATATGGTTCCAGACAGATTTCCTGGGGGAGTTCCTTAACTGAAGGCCTATCACAGCAAAGGACATAACTTGCCAACCTAAGATGTGACGCTGAGATTCCCAAAATGTGCTATGGGGGTGGTGATATCTGTCAAGATGATATTTGTGGAGGAGTTCTTGAAAATAGCCAGGATCTAAACCATTAAGGATTTCAAAACTAAGAGAGCAAACTTTAAAATCAAACACTACTTCATAGCAGACAAAGTAAATAAGTTAAGGTACAAGAGGGATGATTGTATTTGCTCGAGACAGGACGGGAGTGTGTCACTGTATTCTGAACAGGCTGCAAGTGACAGAGCTGAGCTGCTGGAAGCCTTTCTAGGAGGGAATTACAATAATCCTCTCCATCAAGAGGGCATGTGCTTCTGCTATGAGGTCACCACAGGATAAATAAGGGCACTGTCTGCATCAAACACACCACTAAAAAGACATTTTCAATCTCATTCACTGCAGAAATCTCCACAAAGGAGATCGAGAATGAACTGGACATCAGAATTTTTACTACAATTTCCTACTGTACTCAAATCCCCCAAATCTGTCAGTAGTGACATGTAAAATGAGAAAGCAGTCTCCTAAAGATACAGATACAAACTGGTAAGATTCGTGCTTTTGCTGTGGCTGAGGCAGAGGTAGTTGGCAATCCTGCCTGCATGAAAACAGAGCTACACCTGTGGAATCCCTGGAGTGAGAGGCACATAACTCCTTATCGCTCAGAGTGGGATGAAGTCTTTGATATTTAGCGTTCCTACAATAACCACTGCAAGCACGCACTTCATGACATGACTCTGGTGTCTGCCAAACTAACCTTGAACTTCAGCACAGCTTTGAAGAACCATAAAATATTTTTAATCATAAATCTGAAAGTCTGCACGAGAAAACAGTTGGCTAATGTAGCCCTGAGGCTCATAATTTGGAATATAAAGTACTTGATTTCCCCATGCTTGTGCAAACTAATATTTTCGTGCATTTGTGCATGTTCAACTGGCCTATAAACTGAAAAATGTATTGTAAGTAATAGCACACAAAACCTCCTTGTGTTCTTAAATAATGAAAATATTAAATATGTATACAATTAAAATGTCAGAGGGTTTTGGCTCATCAAATTGAATTAACGTAATAAAGTATCATTACATATATTTTCTAATACATTTATATAACAGTTACATTTTGGAAGCATATCAAATTATCTGTGACTTCAAGTATTTAAAATTAAGCACTTATTGGCCCCCAATGAACAATAAATAACTTTCTTAGAAGAGAAAGTTTATGTGAAGTATACGGTATAGGAAAATTCTAGTAGCATGATTATTAAAAGTAACAGCTTGCACCCCTACAGCCTGACTGAGTTTGAAAGAAAGTTCAGAATGGAGTGGGGGAATTAGCTGATGAACTTCTGGCAACTATAGCAGTAGTCTTCATGAATAATTCAATATATGCCCCATCCCCTCTATGTCTCAACAGACTAACAGCTGCAACTCTCAAATGACAAGTGTTATTTTTTCAGAAGCTTCTGAAAATAGTATACTGATTATAAAATAACATATATAATAAAATAAAGTTTTCCCTCCCCGCTTTTCACTTCTGACTTACAGTAACTAGTGAAGTTTTACAGCAAAAGGAGGAATTCTCAAATGGACTTTTATGAGTTATGCAGCAGGTCTACAGAAGCAGCTGGGAAAAGAATTTAGATTTGGTCCTTTACCTTAACACAACCACACAACTCACCTAGATTACTGTGTCCCCAAAACCTCATTAAGAGTAGCTTTGTACATAAAAGCTGCAAAATTACACTTTCATAACGTGAATCTTTATCTTGGCTTCATAAAAACAGGAAGAAGCTTTCTGGTCTGAGGTTTTTTATTGAACAATTTCTGCAATGTTCTGTAATTCCTAGTGAAAATTTGGCACTTCAGGATATCAGGGAATTGTCTGAACATGTTTGGTGAATATTCTGATGTAGAACATCGGTTTGTCTCGATCTAACATTCTTCAGTAAAAGGGGATAGAAGTTTAAGCAGATAGTAACACGTTTCCTTGATGGCAGTGCAACTGCCTGTGCCATCAGTCCAGTTCAGAAGAAGAAATGTTTTTCAGTTCAGAAAATCCAGAATAGAAACTGTACAAATCTGCTAGCATACTTTTTTATAAAGCAAGGTAGGCAAACCCCCCAAAACTAGACAAACTCTAATCACTTGGAAAAAAGACCCTCCACTGTCATCAGGCCTTACTGCTAAAAGGAAGGGATCTCTCAGATATGTTTAAATAATTTGAGTATTTTTCAGTTTTGTGAAAAGATTTTTCAGTGGCGTTATATAACAGTGGGTATTTAGGGAAGGAAAACATTAACTTAATGTAATGCTGAAATAGCTACACACGTAGCTGTTTCCTGATTTACTGAGAAGCTACTGTGTGCAGCACTTCTGACTGAAAGCAGTAGTGGACAAAATCTTTTTGATGATACAGAGTGAAAGATCAGCCTGTTACTTTGCATTTTTTTAAAAAAATATAAATACATAATCTTTCTGTCTATGAGCCAGCTTCTGTTAATAGGAAGTGTGCTCTATGCACAATAGAAGAAAAATTCTTTGCCTTGCATGCCCTATATGGACATACGCCATCAAAATTAAAAAAAATATTGAAGGTTTGAGGGTGATCTTGTTGTCAAGAGATAAGCTGAAAGGTTTCTTAAACATCTGCTTTACTGTCTTGTAATGAACGGTTTCTCTTCTCAGCTCCAGAAATGCCCTGGCTCTTCTTATTCAACGTAACGGCAAGATCCTTCAGTGCTTGAGTTGCCCAATGGATCTGGTCTAGGCATCACTTTAATTAGGATGCAAATTATTTTTCTGATCATTTGAGTAAGAGCTCTCTTGCACTTTTTTTTTTCAGAATTGGAGTGCGATCTCCTACCGATGCCTTGTCATAGAAACATAAAGAAAGTAGATTTATATGATGGATTGCAATTTCTATTGCTAATTATAATACAAAATATTGAAGAGAGGGGTTTCATGTTATGCCATCTAAGGGACATTTTCTATACAGTAGGAATCTGCACAACCAGAGAGATACAATGTACAGAATATTTTTAGCTGCTTACATTTCATATTTTAACAGTTAAGTTTTCAAACAAACTGAAACAGAATTATAAGACTTTGGAAAGAACAAAGCTATCTGTCCTTATTTTCACATTTCTTAGCTAACAGAAATAAAAAATTGGAACAGTTATTGAGATAGTGCATTTGAAAGCTTAATAACGCTGCCAATTTTTTTTTAAAAAATGTTAATATGGTATTAGATAGCTTTGTCAGTTGAGCTGTTTTCAAGATAAATTAGAAGTGCTGCTACCAAAGGGCTGCTTCCTCCTTCGGCATCTTAACACAGTTAACATGGATATTTTTTTCTGAATACTATGGAAAGTGCATTCAAAACCACAATATTTTTCTTCAAAATAATAAATCCATAACTAAATCCAAGGACAAATTGTAACAGAAATGGAAAGCCGTAACAGAATTGATCAGAGAACTGGTTACTGACATTTTTGTTTGTTGAGTATCGCGATTGGGTTAAAAATGAATCATTTGTAAGGTATCTCCTGCACTGTATTAATACATACAACTTCTACTTATGAGATTTATGCAGGTGGAGCATGATTTCATACCACAGCCAAACCTGTGTGCTGTTTAAGAGTCAGTGGTCAACTCTGACTCCAACCAGACAGTCTCGTTCTCTCTTAAATTATGGATAAGTATAATTTTTTTTTCTTGAGCAATGTGTTAGTCCTTCATCCTGGTGCAAACAGATAAAAAAAGAATGTGTATTTTTAAAAAGAAAAAAAAAATCTCCAAACAAACAGTGCTTTCACTAGGGGCAGTACTAGCCCAAGAAATCCAAACTATCATTACTGGTGAAGAGCTCTATGAATAATACATTTTTTGGGCCAGCTCACATCACAAAAAAAGGTTGTCTCTGCTCAGGAGAGGTCCATGTCTAGGCTGATACAGTGAAAAAAGCTGCTTCATGCCACTATGGAGGGTGGCTCCCCCATTGGAAACAGGCTACTGGCAAGGCACTGAAAGTATTTTCAAGTGAAACAGGCCGTACTGTTCCACCTTGTGAACAGTAAGAAAATGTAATATTTTAGTATTGATTTTACCTGAACTCTCCAGTGTATAATAACACATCAAACAAAACCCTTTCATATTTTCCAGCTATTTAAGTTAACAGTGTTAGAAAGTATAAAATAAAAATATATACAGGACTTACTGACCTATTGCGTGTATTTGTTTATCTGAAGATACACGGGTATCTTCACACTATCACTTAAGTAAGTATCAATATTTATTCCCGAATTACTGGAAGACTGAAAATACTGGTCCCTATTCAATAGAGATTAACGTAAGGGGAATACAAAGTGAAGTGCCATACTCTATGTGAACTAAAATCAGTGGCGTCTGTGGAAAAGCGGCTCCCCGTTCATTGTTTTTCTGCTAATCACTTGATCAGCTTTGGATCAAAAAAAATGGATTTTTTTTTTTTTTTTTAAGATGGAAGTTATCAGCTATGTATAAATTGAGAAAAAAAAATCTTGACTTTACATCTTCTCATTTGTGATACATCTACAGCTAAGATCAGCATTGATGTCTGAAACAGACTCTGAAACTGGTAAACTCACAGGATAGACTTCTATATAAGTTGCCTCGAGCTTTGGAATTTATCATCTGATTTTTCCAATCTGGATGTGTATAAATTTCATCTTTTGTACCATATCAGGTTCCAAGTAGGATTGTGAAGTACCAGGCAAACAGATTTGAGATTCTTGTGCTTAGCATTTGGATCTAAAAGGAATATACTGCTATGCTGAACTGGAGTTCAGTTTATAGGTTGCTTTTTTACAAAGAAGGTATAATTAATATGCTTAAGTTTAAAAGAAAGTGCATTTAAAAAAAATCAAGATAAATACAGGTTGACATAATGAGAGGATGTTACATTCCATAGTCTTTCATTTGGTCTTTGCCCCCTTTCCTTCATAGAAGTATCAGTTCTCGTGACACGTATCAGGATATAAAATCTACCCTTTTAGAAGAGTACTAAATTATCACATTCACTTCTCACTGCTGGACTTATTAATAGGTGTGCTGCTCTTATTGTAATCTGGATCTTAAAAGTGTAATAACTAAGCAGGAAAAACATTTCTGAACTGAGCCTAGCAATCAAGGCAGAGAAATAATTTGAGGACCCTATTTCCTCTTAGCCTTCTTTTTACATTTGTGTGATAACTGATGTGCTGAAAATATTTGTTTCTTAGAGATATACATATTAATGATTCCCATCCAAAAATTATTTTAGGACTAGCTAAAAGAGTCAGTATTATTTGCAGAAACTCTAGAAAGATCGAGCTCGTAACAAAAAATAATATTAAAAATATGGTAATGGAAACCAGGGTTTACAACCATCTTCTAATCCAATCTGTCTATAAAACCAAGAAGAAGTTATGTTTGGGATTCTTATATACCTATCATTCCTTTACTCACATACACAAATATAAAAGTACTTACAGAAATACACTAAAAAATACAGTATTCCTTACCCATAATATAGAAGGACTGCAAGACTAGAACAACGGAAGAAAGACTTTCATTTTATATAGTAACTGTATATATGTGAATAAAGAGCACCACGTGTTTATGGACTGATTATTTTTATGAGGTCTAACTGTAAAGAGACATTTTGGCAGTTTTATTTACAGCGTAAGGCATACCCAGAGGCATGCAAGCATAGTTTGAAAACCATACATACTTGTATATAAAGCACACAGATATATATATATATGTACATATGTATAAAAATATGTACATGATCATAGGAAGTGATTTTAAAGAAAAACCACAAGCCAGCTAACATGGCAGTCCACCACTGCCATGAGTGTTTATATTTCTAGAGTATTTCTAGATAGGCTTTTTAACATATGTATGCTATCAATAACAAAATCTGAAATTATATGAGGTACAAAAATATGAATTCAGGGTTTTAAGTATGTAAAGGCACTCTCTAAAATGAAACAGTGTTTAAAGATACATCCTAAAAATACAGATAAAATTTCTTTAAGTATATTTAAATTATGTTAATGTATATATATACAGCTAT
The DNA here is from genome assembly GCA_028020825.1 of Podargus strigoides. Taxonomy (NCBI): domain Eukaryota; kingdom Metazoa; phylum Chordata; class Aves; order Caprimulgiformes; family Podargidae; genus Podargus; species Podargus strigoides. The sequence continues at coordinate 86,142,268 of CM051663.1, read as the reverse complement.
TTCAAATGCAGCCAAGTCACTAAGCTCATTAAAGTAGTTTTTGATTTTGAGAATTAATGCTTTGCTGCTGAAGATTTTTTTATTTTTTTTAGCTATAGATAAAAAAGAATGCGAAGACATCAACCCCTCTGAACAAAGTACAATTCAGATAGAAGTTAGATCATCAAGTATGAAAATAATAGGTTTACAGGCAACATTTGCTTGTAAAACAAATTCTGTTCTTTAATAAACATCTAATGTGTCCATACATATTTAATGTTAACAGTTTTTTAACGGCTTAGTCTGTAACCTTAGTAGCCCAGTGTGGAATTTGCTACTGTCATGTCTGCCCTCACTGGGACAGAGGTAGAAAGCAGCAAAGTGGTAACACAAAGTCACATTTATCAAATTTGAGCTGTTGACTAATTTTCCTCTGGCGAAGACATAATGAGAACATCGCATCACCTCATAAACAATATTATGCTGGTTAGACACCTTCCGTAAAGCTTAATTAACACACCAACTCTTCCTACTGAACACTGAAAGAACTCTAAGACATTCTCAATAGTAAAACTATCCACGTTTCCTTCTGCCTTCTTTGTTTACCCTGTTTGTTCATACTGTTAATGCCTTGAGGTGGAGGCTCTCCATTAATAGTTATTTGCACAGCATCATGCACTATAGGCCCTAATCTCTCTTAGGACCTGTAGCTGTTACCACAACATGACAAAAAGTGGTAACATTAACTGTGTTTAAAGGGTTTTTTTATCTGTAGGTAACAAAGTCCAAAAGAATCAAATTTCATTTTGCTATTTGTATCTACTTAGTCTCTTACTGGACAAGTACTTTGCACTAGAAAGAATACATACCCCTGTATACAATTTCCTTTTTTATGATTCATATGCATGCAGGATGTCTAAGAGTCCACATTTTTGGATGATCAGCAATATTTATAAATTGGAATACAAAATTTAAAAGAAATACCATAATATTTTCTAAATAAGAATTGGGAATATTACCTTTATTCCAGAATGGCCAGGATGATGGCCACCACTTGAAACTGATGTCTGTCAATGTACTGTGGTGATTTCCTATATACATTATTGGCAAATCCGTGTTTTACAAACTAGGACTTAAAAAGAAAGCTAAGATGTTAAACAAATACCCTATTTAACCTGGTGCAGAGTAGCCTGGATAAAACTCTATGACCGAATATATCAAAAAAAATAAAAAGAACTAATTTATTCTCAGTTACTTTTCAGAAAAGAGTATCCTGTATAAACGACTACAGCAGCATGTTCTGTCACATTCTTTCCATAAACTGAGCCCTGTCAGTGACAGCAAAACAGATTGTGTGCATCTGCTGGGAATGAGCCAGATGACAGTGGAAGAAACACACATGGATACCTTGGCACAACAACTAAAGAAGTAGAAGAAAAATGGACAAGAAAGAAGCAGAAAGTTCTAAGCTTTAATTAAAATGGTTCTCTAACAAAAGTGAAGTTATCTAAGAGTCTGCTACAGACTGCGTGATATGCTTTAGACTATAACTTTTTCAAAAGGAACTACATATTTTTACTCTACATTGGTTTGTTTACTCCCTATGCTACTCATATGGCCACCATTCCCACAGCGTCTGGATCCCACAGAATTTGCCTCAGGGAAATACCATGCTCATTCTACAAGAGGGAATTGATATACCAACAAAATGAAATCCTCATAGTCAACTAAAATAGGTTCTGGAAGAAAGAGTTAAATCCACAGTGTCCAAATCCAGGCTGCCATCCCAATGCTAGAATATCCTCCCTGTGCTTAGCTCTGCTTTCAAACTAAAATACTGTTATACCTAAAATTGACATTAAACCAATAAGCCGCTGCTACTGTAGCATTACCAGGCTGCTGAGCCTGACAAGTTAAATTAGCACAAGTGGTAACTAAGTCAGCTTTGCTATTGCTGCTTGTATCCTCTCAAGTTATACTGTTGAATATATGGGTTGAGAGCCCAAGATGGGTCTAGAAAGGATCAATGAATTGTAGTCTTCAGCACGGAACTGCTACCACAAATAGTGGTAGCTGTGTATTCTCATATAAAACGAGAGCCTGATGTTCACTAATAGTTAAAAAGCACTCCCAGATACTGACTCATTACGGCATCAGAACTGCATGCTTATGCTCAGGAATGAATTCAGGAATTCTGCTGAGTGTCTAAAAGAAATCTTTACTTTCAGGTGCAAAGTAACTTACATTGTTTTCCTTTCGGTTAATCACTTGAAGCTAGACCAACCAGACATGGAAGCACATTTGTTTTGTGGGTTTTTTTCGTTTGTTTTTTTTTTTTTTAAAAAAAAGAAAACAGTATTCCAATCATAAGGACACACGAACTCTTTGGAATTTTGCACTGCTATTTTACACACTGTTTTGCCTTATATATCCGGAATAAGATGTGATTCCAGCTGAGTAAAGATTAGTATAGCACCTAATGGTCCGAGCAGCTCAAGTAATCTATTTAGAGCATCTGGAAGCCTCATGAACCCAGTGGTCTCAGCCTGTTATGTATTCCATATGTAATGACTATCTAATATTCTGATGGTACTTCAGAATCACATTAGTTAAACAGAATGATTTGGTATTTATAAAACTCATATATATCATTACATAGTACAATTAACATGCAGCAGACAGAAGCTGATGTATACTCGCCTAGACTGAGAAAAGATCTAGAACAGCGGATATTGCACTTTCATGTTTCATTGCATTTCAGAATATGTGAATGGCAGCTGCACATGTACAGACTTAAACCCCCAAGTGGGACTCTGAAAACTGCTTAAGTCTGCTTATAATGTTCTCGATCAAAGAAGTGGTAGATCTCTACATATTCTTCCCAGTGTGGTCCGCAAGAGAAGATAAGGAAATCTTCTTTTGAAATGTCCTTTTCAAATGGTACCTTTGTTTCTAATGAGTCTGCGAAAAGAGTCAGAGTGGAACTGAGAAAAATAGGTGGATGTTAATTAACAAGATGAACGACAACGCTTTATATAAAGCAGTTTTTAGTAGGTTATCAAGTCACTGGAGTTATGCTGGAATATATGAGCAAAGGACATAGTTTCATATATTCAGTTATATCTGAAATACTGTTAAATAAATGTATTAGTATCTGTGGATGTAAGTTCTTTTTGTGTTTGTGAAATCAGAATTTCCCAATTATAGTTGAAAGAAAAGAAAAAAACAGCACATTTTTACAACTTACAAGCTGTTTCAAGTTCTTGGATAAATACTAGTCAAGACTGAATATCGGCACAACTTTTTAACCAGAGTCGTTATTCTTCTTCATTAATTCAAGCATAATAATGTGGTCAGGAAGTCAGGTTTGGATTCACACCCACATATTCAACAAGCACATAAACTGTACAAGAAAACTGGCTGATGAGGCATGTGTGTTAGGCTGCAAGGTCTTTCCTAAAGGACCACCCAAGCTCTGCTGAAGATGACTGAGAACATGCACATAATGGCTATTTTTGAACTATTTGTTCTCATAAAGGTTTATTAAACACTCTTAGGTAGCCTGAGCAATTTATTGCACCCTGAAGCTGTACTTCCTGTCGCAGACAGCCTATAATCAATCCAGTCGTCATTTACAGCATGCTCGTTGTCCTCGTATTCAAACACCTCTTCATGTTTCTAACTCCTATCCTAGATTTCAGAGCTTTGCTAGACATTCTTAGTTCAAGAAACAAACTCAAGTGAAAGAATGAGGCCACTACAAATTATGAAAGACTGACATAGAGATATTTATAAAAGATCTAGTTTCACATATTTAGATGAATACACTTGTAAATGTAAAGATGAAACAAAAGGCACTTTCTTCCTATACATCGTATTTTATAAAGTAAAATCAAACTTTTCAGACCATGCAATAGGAAAGATGGCATGGAACTGGTTGTTTAAGCTTGTTTTAAGCTATATTGCAGACTTGAAACACAGAAAGGCTTGTATTTTTTGAGCAAGAGAGATAAAAGAGCACAAGAGACCAACTCAGTAGCTAAGGAGCTATGGCATTCCAGTGAAAGATGACTCAGTTACAGCCATTTATTTGATGAACATTTAATTATCTATACAAAAATGGGATGGCCTCACATTTGGAAACTGAGAGTAGCTTTCTCCCAGAACATTCTATAGCCAACTGGTTAAGGAGCTTTGCAGAAATAGATTCTTGTCTTGTCTTTGAACTGCTCTAAATTAAGGGTAGGAAGTATTTCAAATCAGGTTTCTCAAATCCTGAATTTCTGCTACAAAAGTTAAACCAGTGCTTATAAAGAATTTCTATACTTAACCTGGGGATGTGGATTCCAGTAGTCAACAGGTCACAACAAAGTGAAACCGAAATTCCCCTTTTTTGTGTCACCCTAAGTTGTTCCTAATTATGTGGATACATCCTGGCATGCTGAATAGGTTTTAGCTTTTAGAGCATCTCTGTAGATTTGACAATTTTCATCCATGTTTTGCCTTTGAAGAACTGAGACATTGCATCACAGATTCGCACAAAGAAAGTTTGCTGTTCCTTTTAGAATTATATTTAGGGGTTCTGTTCTGAGTTCCTTTCTTATATTGTATGCATTGCTCTGTTGTGCAGCTTCTGCACTTCATTTTCAGACGTTTTTACCTTGTAGCTGTTGCTTCAAATAAAGTTCATGCATCTTCTTAGAAATGATGATTAATGAATTGTATATTAAAGATATACAATATATTTTAAAAATTCCCCCTTTATTTTTAAATTTGGGAATTCATATTGAAGGATTCTGCTCCGTGGTCTTCTTGGAAATTGCCACTAGTGGGTTGCATGTGGTGCTGGCGATTATTATATTCAAGAAATTTGTTTAAAATTCAGAGCACACTTTTCAACTAAATGTGCTGTATGTTACCTTTTCATTAGAAAATCGGTATTTCAACCTTAGATACCTAGCTTAGATGATGATATATTCAAAACATGATCTGTGAACAAACACAATAGTAGGTATTTATTTCAGTGTTCTGCATTTAAGATTAGCATTTAGACCAACATATGGAAATGGAATGCTGATGATGCCTTTTTTTCGCAAGTATTAGCACAGGAATCTCACAAAACTGTATGTCTATAGATTCCTTTTGATTTTAAAGAGGCACTGTATTTTCAACTTATATCTATCAAATATGGAAGCTCTATTTTTAGGATAATGTTTAAATCACAGAGCAATCTTCTGATCCATTAGTGGAATGGCTTCCTCTTTCTGATCACATCTGGAAAACAGTAGAGCGAAAGGAGAGAACAAATACTTTCTTCCTGACCATCCTCAAAATTACTTTTTATCAGAAATCTGTAGAAGTATTATTCCGTGTCCTGTGTTGTAGTCAAAGTAGTGATGGTATCACAACAGGTTTGCTTTTAATCTTATACAGAAAAATGTGGTAGAACATAGTGCTACTGCTTTACAGACGACATTTAGCGACTTGTAACAGAAGGCAGCACCAGAAAATCACCACTTGTCCAGATACATGACAAGTACTGCTCTTCAAAACAGACCAGAATATCTTTCTTTTGTGTCATGCCTCTTTGCTGCACCAGATATTGCTTCATATTGTTATTAAGGGACCAAAACAACAAAAAAAAAGTTAAATAAAGCACACATTCTGCCTCCATTGAGAAAACCTGGCACTCTCAATTAAGTACTTTTTTTTACAGGATTAGAAGCAGGGGGAGAAAAAATCCCAACAACAGTAAAACAACATGCAAAAATACCATTTCTGTTGCTTGCTTTGTGTCTGTTGTAAGGATTTGCATTTTGCTTATCATCACCGTATCTTATCCCTGATATATTTTTTTTTAAAACACGAAATTCCAGAAAATATAGCACTCAGTCAGGATGCCTTCAAGACGTCTATTCTGCTGATCACCAGAGAATGTAATACCGAGATTATGACAGTATCTACTGGAAGCATAACTCAACTAAATGTAATTTCTGGATGGGGATTTAAATACTGGAACTTGTACTGAAGATAGATCTTCATTTTGCTTTGTCAATATCAAATCTTGGAAATTTTCAACTTGTTTAAAAAGAATATTATAGGAAATGTAGAAGAATATTCTTCTGCTTCTGTCCTATGCATGATCTTCTTTATTGAAGCATCAACAATAAAATAGAAATGCCAGATCTTTTTGTTACACCAGTGAAGCTACGCAGATTTCTGCCTACCAAAGATGTAGGTAGGCATCCTCTATTTCTGTACATGTAATTACGGGCAGTTCTTTGTTGATTAGGTAGCTTGCCAATCATCTTATCATCATTTTTTCCAAGAAAAAAATAGAATATTATTTTCCAATTAATACACATTTAAAAATGTAATTTTAAATTATATGCAATTGCTAACTACTGTCACATGAATAAGAGTACTAGTAATCCAACAAGCCTGGGTTATATTTTTTTTTCAATGTGTGCTCCCAAGAACATTAGCAAAATTCTGCTTCATCCTATTTAGTTTTAAATGAGCCTACCAGTCCATAGACTCTTACTAAGATTTATGATCATATTTCCTATCTTTCAAATTTATGTATGTGTATTTTGGATAAAGTTGTACATTTTGCATGCCACTGCAAGGATGCATTCCCTGGCTCAGTATTCTGACATGAAAAATGCATCATGTAGAAGTTTGGTAAGTGTGCAGTTTCACACTTACTTCATATATAGCAGTGGGGTAATAAGCTGGATTTTTCCTCATTCTGTTGCTATATGAATTCCTTGTTTGCATCTTATATGCATAGGCAAGGTAAAGCAAAAACTGGCCACTTCTCTAAGATTCCGTGGGAAAAAAGGGTTCTCATCAAATACTGCTTCAAAGATCAGTTCCTTATAGGTACAGTACACATTTAAACAATCATTGTTCTTAGTTTGTTGGACCGTCACCCTACATCTGCAACAGTTATGGATTATTCATAGCAAGCCAAATTCAATACACTTCAATAGGAAATTTGTTTGAAAAAACTCTGCAAGATTAAGGTTTTAAGTTCGACTACCATGTATTGTCCATTCTCCTCCATTTGCATACTACTTTACCAAACAGTCCATAGCCACATTCTTCCTAGCCTTCCTAAAAGGCTTCCTCCTTTTTCTGCCGTTTCTCCCACTTTTCAATAGCATAGGCAGAAGCAACATTCAGGACACAGATGGACGGAGATAAAGCAGGCCTGAGGATAAGTGTAGAGAACACACTGTCTCCTGCTGGTTTCACAGAATATCCTCAAACTGTGCTAACTTTCTCTACAAACTGCCCAGGCATTCCCAAGAGTTACGGCAACCAGTGGGGAGTTCCTGGCAGCACACGTCTGAAGCTAAAATGCCAGGCTGAAGTGGAAGCATGGGCCAGCACTACGGGACAGTCGCAGATCCTCAGTGTCCTGTCATTTCTCTACAACACCCTCCCGTCTTGAGGGACAGCTTTTCCACTCAACTGCAATGAAATGACTTAACACAATCTCCACTGAGAAGTCCACACGGATTTTTTAAATGAAAAGTGCCGTAGCCTAGCTTCTTGCACTGGAACTTTTAAATTTCTATAATGATCTGACAATAACTAAATTATTTGGATTAAAATAATGCGCCATTATTTCCGATACAATGTCATATAGCAATATATTTGTCAGTAGGGGGAGAAATTTATTAGAAATCAAATAAATAGCACATGCTACTGTTACTTGTTATTTATATTACTAAAAGAAATGCTTCACGTGGACAATGTTCTGCATTGTGTTTACTTTTGCAGATGCGTTTTATAAACAATTTCACAATCCTCGCTCCTTGTCCTTTGTACATACTTTGCTAACAGCTATTGATTGACTACTTAAAAGTAAATAGTAAAATGTAACTGATCATGGGTTCCAGAAATGGCATGCCTCCTGTATCTATAAAAGCAAACATAAATAATGTTATTTCTAATTCAGTTTGCTTAACTGTACATCTTGTGATTACAGGATGAGAGATAAAAGACAGTAATGTCTAAGGTGGACTCCTGCACTGGCATTAGGTTAATAACAATTTTAATGATAAACTTCACTTAATCAACTAAACAGTAAAGAAATTATAGTCAGAGGAGACCTGTTAGGCTGCATTCTAAGTTTCTTATCAGCAGTGCTTTATAACCTGGGAAAAGGAGGCAGATGAGCTTTATGCCATCTGTTCCATTCTGTCCCTAAGCTGTGGGCTGCCTTATGGTTAACTTAAAAGAAGACAGTAGATACTGACTTCCCAGGACCTGCTGTAACGGCCAGGATCTCTGAAACTCTCTCCACTTGAACTCTTGCAGCCCTCCAATGTCAGGCAAGGTGGCGGAAGGCTGAGATAAGTACATCTACCTTGCTGAAGCAGGTGACTGCTAAGTCACCTGTTCAAGGAATTACAAAAGGGGCCCAGGCTACAGACCTTGTTGGTGTGATTACTGAACCCATCTTGCACAAAAGTTTATTCCATACAAAATTAAAATAATTATCACATAGTTTATTCAGACTTGTTTTTAAATAAGTCAAATAATGTTATTCTAGAATTTCCTATTACATATTTCTGCAATCTAAATGTATTTAATTGTTAAAAGGGGAAAAAATGCTTAGTGGAGTTCTACTTAGCTGTATTTCAGATTAATAGTCCTACACTTGAACTGCCTTAAAGATTCTTTTTCTCTACACTTCCCTCTCTTTCTCTTGCAAATTTACTTTCTCTTTTCAAGGGAAGAAGCAATGTAACTATATGAGAAAATTCTATCACTTTTGCACGTTAGCCTTCCCGGCTGAGTAACGGGTGCCCCTCGCATACTTTGAGCTACTTTCAAGATGCAACGAAGTTTAAAGGCTAGGATACTGCCCGATATTTAGTGGCTTAAATAAATGGCAGATCTCAGAAAGGTCTCTTTGCAGTTTAACAGGGGGAAAAAACTGATATTAATAGGGTTTGTGGCAGAACACTATCTTAAAAACTGCATTTTTTAATATATTTTGAAACCAAACACTGATTTCCATGACCGAGATCTGTACGTATAGATTTAACTCTCTGTATTCAGTGGGAAACAATTATTTTATCTCTAAGCAGGCACCTGAATTTATCATATGTGCACTGAGAAGAAGTCACAGATTTTTATTACCAATATTAACTGGTAAACTTATGATTTTTTAAAAATTGCAAATTCATTTTATTTCTCTTTAAAACTTCCTTAGTAGAATGAGTATCTAGGAATTCCACTGCTTTTCCTGAAAGTCTTAGGATAACAGGCTATATTTCCAACGTCATCATTAAATTGATCTCATACTTTACATAAAACTGTGTGGCATTAAAATGTGCAAAAGTGCACTCAGCCTTGGCTGCTTCCTTATCATTATAACACTGTACCTCACAATTCAAATACACAGCTGGGGCCCGTAAGTTGTATTTTGTCACACCGATGCTAGGTAACTTTGTGAAAACTACACCCTCCCGTCAAAAAAAAAAAATAAATAATATCTGCTGTTGTATGACATAAATCTAATATAACTGAATGTTTTTTTTTCAGGTATTCATGAGTTATATGGCCAGACTGAACTTGCAAGAAAAGGATAGTATATTTCAGTCGTTACCCCTCCAAGCTCTGTTTCAGTATTTTACACCTAGGAACTCCTTTTCAAAAGTGCTGATCATCCACATCTACAATCAAAAGTGCAAGGTGCACATTTGAAGACTGTCCGAATACAGTTTTCTTGCTTATAGAGCAATAAAATAACCAGGTATAATTACAGAATATGGTAACTTAACGATTCTTTATGGACTGTAACGAGTGAGCATGTCTCAGACTAGTCTTTTTCATCTCATTTGGCCGCAAGGTTCTTCAAGCTATTTCAAACATTTCTATAACTGCATTTATTACCTATTTCCAAGGGCTTACTTTTTGAAACATTATCTTATCAAAACTTTTAGAATTCCCATTTGAGCCACGTAATACATTATTGAGAAGCTAGCATAATGCACATAGGAAACAAAAGGAGAAAAAGAAAATGTAATTCACATATAACAAAAACTTTTCAAAATACAGCTAGGCAAAGCTAGAATGAAAGAAAACCAAAATGTGCTTTCAGTGTCCATTAAGATGAAACATCTGAATTTACAAGTTTCCTGTCTGATTATAATAACACACACAAAATTAAATACATAAATATTAATTTTATGTATCACATAAGATGAGGACAATGAAAAAACAATGTTTACACTTATGGTTGACTCATTAGTGTTTTATTATGTGAAACACTAGGAGGCATCAGTTGGGTAAAAAAAAGAGTTCTTTTGAAAAATGGTAAGAAATTAGCATAGAAGTTATCAGCTTGGAAGTTTCATAATTCGAAATGTTAAAGGCTGTACGTTATAAATAAATTATGCAAATAGCCGACACTTTTTATTCTCACTGCTAAATGACATATTTAATAATATAGGGAAAACATTTAATTTCCTAACTATTTTCAAACCAGAATACTATGTTCACATAAGCAACACAAAGTTTGGTTTTACATCATATTACATTTTTAAAAATAAAAGAATAGAGGTAAACTAAGATGACTTACTTGTTCCTCACTATTATACTTTCTGATAAAGCTGCAAAGCCCTGACATGTTTTATGCAGTGTCCTCTGCACATAACCTCTTAGTAGGGTAAGTGCAGTAAATTTCATGTAGTCCTAGGCTTTTAAGAACTTTTAATTGCTATTGCAAGATATCATCTAGGCAAAAATGTTTTTAAAAAAATCCCAGGACAATCATCTACTACATTTTAAATATATTTCCCAAAAGCGGTGAATTAAACACCATTTTTAAAAATTTTTAAGCAATGCTACAAGTGGCTCTACTTTTTACTATAAAGTCATACGAAACCAGTAATGTCAAAACTGAATTTTCCTTCCTTCAAATTGCATTTAACAATGACTAAGCAACAGAATTATACTTGTCTTATAAAATAATCAATTGAAATCGAAGTGTGCCTTGCCACACTGCAGCAATCAGCTTTTATCTCTGCCCAATCAAAATGACATGCGAACTGCCTAATCCTTCTTTTGTAAGGCACGAAAGACTTTGTTGTCACTGTTGGTTTTGTGAATCGCCTCTATAAGCTGGTCTGATTTCCTAAAGATGACAGATCCTAGTGAATAGACAAGCTCCACTGCACTGCAGTCAGTGAGACAGTGAGACTGAAGTGGAGGACTGAAGATGCTAGCTTTTAATCACCTGTCCACATGCAACATTGACCATCAGTTCTGAGAAAATTACCTTAAAGCTGGTCAGAGGACTCAAATAATTCCTTTTAAAAATAGAAAACAAAACATTTAATTGCTTTTTAGTTTTTCACTTGAACGCTCAGTTGTGTTTGCTGACCAGAGTTCTTCAAGCCCATTCTGTTTGTGAAATAAGATGCAAAACTGTATTTTCAACCTTTTCAAATACCACAATACTAACCCAACTCTTAAGCTTGAAGTATTCTAGCTGTTTGGTATTACATATAGGATTTTTTTTTTGTATTTTACACCTAAGTCACTATAAAGCCTAAATGAGCACGTAGCAAAATCTCTCTGCTGATATTGATCATATAGTAAAATTTAAAAATCTTTAAATGTATCATAAATAGAGCTGCTTTGGTTATTCTTCAGAATGCTGAAGCCACGACCATAAACCCCTTGAAATTATATAGCACCTTATTTATGCTCATCTTCATAACCAGTGTTTTCAAAAGAATACCACTATACCCCACTTGAGTTTAGGATAAATTACCATGCAAGCTAGAATAATTATGTCCAACAGGTAAAAATGGAGCCTACGTATCAAAACCCAAATGGTTACTCTTTCAAGCACCTAATAGCAGTTAATGACTTCTTGTTCAATTAGATGTAGATATACCCCTAGCTGTCTCCGAAGATGAACCGAACTATTGTGGTGAACAACAAATTAACCTTATTACAGAGAAAAGTAAAATTAAAATAAATGAAGCTGGCAAAAGAATTCTATTCACAACTCCTGCTGAGTTCCTAAGTTTCTATGTAGTTATATTTATCTATCTACTAAATAGTGAGCTATCAAAATCTTTCAGAGGTAAACTTTTGGAAAAAGCTTCAAAGAACTTCATTTCTCTTTGTCTATAATATAGATGTTTTTTAAAAAAGAACCATTTAACAGAGGGAGGCTTCTCTCTGTTTTTGAATACACGTGTTGCGGGTACACAAATTAAGAGTATTTATTAAAAAATAAGAATTTTTTTTCTGATCTTATATTGAAAGAAAATTCATAGTAAGAAAGTATTTGTATGAATTTTCTTATGATGCTCCAAAACTAGCAGCTCACGAACATAACTCTAAAAGACCTAATCTCACACACTACTCATCATTTAGTACCAATTTCTACAAGGCTCTTAAGACTAAATTTCCTTTTTTCTTGGCCAAGTAATCTTAATAGCATACAGGCATATCTGATTCCTGCATTCATTTATAGGACATCAAAAGTGGCATTCCTTACATCTCTGACCTAAGAAAGCTATGGAACAGGCAAGAGGTTTAGGTCTCCTAGGGGCCTGATCCTGTAAATCCTTGTTCCTGTGACTTGTTCATTTTCATACAAGTAGTCTCAGCGTTGTCAGTGGAACTAGTTGTGTAAGTACTGTTTGCATGAAAGGTTTTCATCTTCAGGTCCCAGAACTCTCTTCTCATACTAGCTACATTGGGTATATTAGTAAATATATATAAAACCAGCAAGTTTTTAAAAATAAAACTATGTGTACTACAAGGAACACAGACACTCTGAATTAAGGGCCATTCTCTTCAGTTCTTCTTCAAAATTTTTTTCCATTACTTACAAAAGGACTTGAGTGTGAGCAGAGGCTTCAGTATTAGACTCGATATGAATTATGCATTCATTAATATAGAAAGAATAATATATTTCAATTAAATTGATAAAGAAAGTAAGTCTTGCAGGTTTTTTTGACTTCAAGTTCGGTACCTAAAACCATGTAACAAAACTAGTTCACAAAATAACAAATCCCCAAAGTGAACCAGAGATCAGCATGTATGTAATACAGAGGTTAGAACTGGTTCACAGGTGGTTATATTTCCATGCCCTGTCAAGCCTCTAGGGATTAGAGTTACTATACTTCACATAAACATCTTTACTCTTTAACCACAATACCCAGGAAAGTGCCAGTAAAAGAAATCTAGCCACATTTGGATCTAATATAATTGTTTTTTCATCCATCTTGTAGTTCTTTTAAAGTAAAGATATGAAACTAGGACATTTGCGATTAAGATGATCGTCAGATAAGTGCTAGGAAAATGCATTTTGTGTCACGACAATTCTTTTCTGATCACCAGTAAAACACTGGCAAAGTGCCCCTCTGCTTCTCTTAAATCTTTAGTCTTAAATTGTGTATTACAGCATTTAATTCCAGAATACAGGTATTTGCTAATAATAATAATTATATACGACAAACAAAACAGAAATCTTCTATAAAGAAGACAATGCTTAGGTTCTCACAATGATTCATTAAGTTTTGTTTTGTATCGTGCTGCCTTTTTTTTTTGTTTTCCTTTTTTTCTTTGAGAAAAGGAATTACTTGTCTTCATACTTGTTTTGTTTCTCAGGCTCACAGAAGGTCACACTAAGTTTTATGAGAAACACTAAGTATTACAGTTACATAATGAACCAATAGTCTTATAAGTCTCCCATTTACATTGAACTTTATCTTAGCCTGTAAGTAACTGTACTGCAACTAAACCAGCCAGTTTTGTCAGGCTGATTAGCTCTGCTCCCTCATATTAAAAGATGTAAAGATTACTCAAAGTACGATGTAAAGACCAGAGTACACTATTCCAAAAGAGGTTTGCAGCCTGTGACTTAAATTCCCACCTCAATGCAAGAGGTCTTTCCATCTCAAACCTAAGTACTGAAATGAAAGATGCACAAAGTTAAACACTTGCAAGCATGCATGACCTAATCTCCAGAACTGAAGAGCCTGTGATACATTGAAGTTTAAGAGCATTTCAGTCTAACTGGACTGTTTCCTTAGTCTGATAAATCAGGGTGCAAGCACTACAAGGTTGCAGCATTTGGTGAACTATTCAAATCAAATAAGCTTCGAACACTTTACAGTATCAAGCACATGAAAGATGTAAACTAACTTCATCAAAGTTTAAACACTGAAGACACTGATAGAGACAAGTCAGCAATAATTTACTAGACAGTGATTTAACTATATTACTTGTCTGAAAAGTTACTTTCAAGCAATTGACAGTGCACTTACACACTTAAAAAGACTGCAAGCAACCTCAGTCCCAGTCCACATTCAATAACCAATGCATTCCTCAAACGCAATAGGAAATGTACATCAGGCTTTTGTACCATGCCCACTAGGTTTTATTCCGATGCTGAATTTCACATGTACTTACATTACAAACATTTAGCTGTTTGGATGATCAGACTAGTCCTTGAGATATTTTCCTTTCATAGGAAAAAGAAAAAATCCCTTTACTTCTTCCAGCCTTAAATATTCACCACCTGGTTCAACATGCAGCCTCCTTGAATCACACACACAACCTTCAAAGTCAATCCAATAAGCAGCCAGAAGATGTCTGGGGTGTGTGTGTCTGTGTGTGTGTGTGTGCGTGTGTGCAGCCCGGAGGAGGAGAAAGTGGCTGAGCTGCTGGTCGGATTAAAAGTAACCGGACTCGTCCTGAAAGCGTCCAGGAAGGAAGTGACAGCAGGCGAATGGGAAAAGGCGAGCAGCTCACAGCCTTTGTAACATCGCGGAGGGGAAGGGGGAGGCGAGGAAGGGATTCGAACTACACGCCTGATGAGGTGTCCTTTTCTGCTTCGCTTCCTCGTCCTCCCTTTTCTTCTCCTTCTCCGTCTCTCTGTTTCTCTCTCTCTCTCCCACAATCCCAAACGAATGACTCTCTCCTCCCGAGCTGGAGAAATAATCAGTTTCACTCTTGCAAAAAGGGGGCGGGATCAGATCCCGAAAGCGCTTTAATAAAACAAACATAGAGCAGCAGCAGCGGCAGCAGCTCCCTTCCTTGCCCCTCTAGTCTAAACTAGATTGATAAATTACTCCGCTACACCACTTTAATTATGTATATGGTATGCAGAATAAATCACTGAACATCAGCACCTCAATCAAGCACTTTTTAAATGATAATTGCATCTTGGATGAATCAATCTTTCCATTCCTGACATTTCCCTAATTTTAGTTTTACGGTGGGGGTAATGGCATATGCCACACGCACACCTAATGACAATCCTTTATTATACCGAGTAAGGACAGGACGGCGAGCCGGTGCGTGTTTCCCAGCTCCTGCCAAGGTACCGCAGCGTGAGGACGGCCGGACCGCCGCAGGGGCTGGCAAGCACACCGCTCAGCGCGGGCACGGCCGCCCGGTGCCCCGCAGGGGCGGTAGGGACCGCGGCACGCATCGCGGCAGGGACCGCGGGAGCGCGCGGGGCGCCGCGGGGCGCAGCGGCTCCAAAAACGTCCCCACGCATCGCAACCCCGCGCCGCTCCGGGCTGGGCTGGGGCGAGCACTGAGGGAGGGGAGGGCGCTGAGCGGGCCAGCAGACCCGCGGGCACCGATCGCCCTGCCCTGGCCACCGCAGCGAAGGGGCTGACCCCTGCACCGCCTCCCTTCGGCTGCCCCGCAGATTCCCTGCCCCAGCGCCTCGCACCTTTCCCGGGCTCCTTCTCCGGAGCCCTCCGCCTGCTGCTACCCGGCCAGCATCCCCCTGCCCCGAACTTTGCCACGGGGACCGGCGCCCGCGCTGCGCCCCGGGGGGAGCCACCGGATAAAAACCCCCTCGCCTCTTCGTAGGGGTCCCGGCCAGTGGCAGCCTCGCCAGGCTGACCCACAGAAACGCAGCGTTACGAGCACACTGTGTGAAAGGACAGGGCTGTAAAAAAAATATTTATTTATTTATTATTAGGTTCATTTGCTTTCAAAACTGGATTGAAAGGACCGTGCTGTATGTGAGCTTGAATCCAAATTAAGCACATGCAGTAATTTGTAACACTGGACTTCTGCAGGTACCTGTTTTTGCAGATACTTGTTTTAATTTATGTGTAGACAGCCAACTTATGATCCTTCGAGAGCAGCAGGGGAGTTTATAAAGGCATAGACCATTATTTTTATGATAGATTAAGGTACTGGAAATAGGAACAGCACGCGTGACAAAACCAAACGACTGAATTCAAACAACAGTGATAAATACATATTTGGTTTATTTTAATACGAGTCCTTGGTCTCGCAGTCTTTTCCCCTATAAACATCTCATTGGGCCACTGACCTACTTCTGAAGTTCTGTATTTGACAGTGAATAAAAGCCTTTTCAGTTCAACTGTACTTTTGAAAACGTGGATGCTCAAAGGCACGGTCAGAGCAAAACGAAGCTAAGGCAGCTCTAACAAGCACCCTGCAATTGCTCCTGACGCAGCTCCCCACAGAATACCCTTTAGTGACTGCAGGTCTCATCATGCCCTACTCTGTCTTAATGAAAATCAGCTACAGAGCGGACAACTCTCAATGGACAGACAGTTATGTGCTATAAATGCACCCCAAACGACGACGATAACAGCAATACTGATGTGCCTAGAGCCACCAGGCAGCCAGACACGAGCCAGGCACACCGTACCCGGTGGCGAGAGGCACATATGCTCGGCGGTGTCAGCAGTGGAGCCCGAATAATGTTGGGGAAGAAATACTTTCTCAGCCGCAGGTTTGGCATGAAGTGCAGCAGGAAAGAAATATGGAACAGTTACATGGGTTGTACCCTTGCTATGCCTTTTCTGCAGACAATTTTGGTCTCCCAGCATGGCACCCAACTATCCAGTAATATTCATGTTTGCTTAGTGGCAAAAATAGAAAACTGTGTTAAGACTTCACACTTTTGTGCTCTAATTGAAAATGACTGTCATCTGCTTTATTTTGTGCTGGATATGTAAGTTTTCAGGTTTCTGGCTAGCTGGTAACACAGCCCTTCAACTGGCAAGACAGAACACGAGCACCGTCACATCTTGAAGGCAATTATTAGAGTAGACAAGCATTTCAGAAAATAAAAGTATACCGCAGCTTAGCACATCTACTACACCTCCACATGGGCACTTGTGGTCTAATCTTTAAATAGTTGTGACCTTCACATACTGGAGCACCTGAAAGCCATGCCAAGTTTTTGTCACGAGTACAATTCATCAAATCCATGTAAAGGACACCTCGATTTTTAAAACAGAGTTCAGATGCTAGATGGACAAACAGATATAAGGGGAGGGATCAGGCTTTGTCACTCATCTTGGGGTTAGATAAGGCATGAATTTGTGTAGTATCTTTTGAAATGTTTAAGATTTTTTTTTCTCTCTTTTGCGGCATTCAATTTTAAAATCTGGAATAATTTCAAACAGTGAAAATCCTTTGTTCTAGTGTCTGTACTTGTACTGATGCTCCACAAATGCACCCTTTCCAAACTTCTGGCACGAGATTCAAATTGACTCTTTTTTGCTGTCCACAGGTCATGTGTAGGTCTGCTGACAAAATTATTTTTTTTCTCAATCCACCACCTGAGGCATGCAAGGTTTTAAACAATGAGATACCAGTCAAAATGTAGCAATTATAAAATCACATCTCCAAAATTATATCAAAGAGTGAAGTGTGTATCCAAGTATCTCTTTCCCTTACAAGTGTGATTATCTCAAGGTAACATTTCCTTTGAAGATGATTATCAAAGTCCGTTTTTGTTCTTTTGTGGATGCAGAACATATCTTTCCCGTAGGAGAAATGAGATTGCCAGCTTACATCTTTTAATGGCGCTTAAACTGAAAAGCAGCAAGGTTACTATGAAATGATCCACCTCCTTTGCATCTTAACCCTGGGGTGGCTTGGTTTCTATTTTCTGTTTAAAGTTCTGCTCAACCCCACTCCACTCCACGCCTCGCTCTCTTCCACCACCTCCCTATCTTGTAAGAGCAACACAGTATAACACTTCTTTCCATGTCTGGCTGCTTTTAAACTTGGCCCACGCTGGGTGCAGCGCTTGAAGTGAGCTTTACAAAATTATTTTAAAGTGAGCTGGGGCGGTTGCCACAGCAACCCACCCTGAGAGAAATCGAGGCTATAGATTAATCTACCCCACAAGATTATTCAACAGTACTGTATTTGTTCTTCATTCATTCAGAATATTCCCTCAATCCATATGCTTTTATAATGAACAAAAGATGTAAACTCAGATAATTTCAAAGATAAATTGGATATATATTCCAGGAGCACAATTTAAATGCTTTGCAAACCACTGCAAGGAGCTGAAATGTACGTGATTCTTTGCACAATCATTTAATTGCAAAAAAATATTTGCAAGGTAGGCACAGCTGACATACGAACTTTAAATAAAATGGCATGCCATTACTAAAATGGTGTTCTACACATCAAGCAATGATTACAGAAAGCCTTTGTCACAGGTGTACCTGTAAGTACATAATACAGCCGAGCTTGCTCTCCAGGCTTTGCTTTTAACATTAAATCTGAAAACAATAAATAGTACTTTGCAATATTAAATGCAATAAATATTAAACACTCACCACATACACCCTCTTTATTGTCAAAATCATCCGCCTCCAATGCTTTACTTAATCTTTCCCATAGTAGTTACTTCACAGTTTACAATTCTTGTTCGGCACCTTAGATGTTTAAAAGCACAAAAGTAGCATATTATTAAAATGCAAACCTATGGTACTTAAATGTATTTAAAGAGATTTACAAAACAATTTCTATAAAAAGGATACAAGTCTTTACTGATGTGCATTTAGGCCTAAAAGGAATATCACTTGTAAGTAACTTGATGTTTTCAGAAGCTGTAATAAATTCCACCTGAATCCTACCTTAGGGATGCTACACTATCAATAAAATTACAAAACTATTGATCTGGGGCTCTACTCATCCTCCAGTCGGTGCTTAGAAAATTATTTATGCCTTTACGTGCATTTTGGAAAAGGCGGATGCCTCATTGTTTAACAAACACCAATTTAAAAATCCGGGCCAAACGCTGAAATGTTAAAGCTTGGCATACTGATTTCTTCGGTCTCCTCGGGCCTGCCTCGAGGAAAGGCAACACAGGGTGACACTGGGAGAACCTTTTCCAACCCAAACGCCCGTTTTTCTGTCCACCTGTGGCTGTGGCAAGAGGGTCCCCGCTGAGGCCCGGACAAACAACTCGGTGTGGAGGGGCTGTTCCCCGACCCCCCCCCGCGCCCTGGGCACACTCTGCCTCCCAGCTGACACCTCCTCACGGCTGGGCTTCTATTCCTTTACTGACTTATCGGTTCCCCGGGCCCGGAGAGTCCCGCTCGGGGCGGGCGGCAGGGAACGCACCGCGGCCGCAGGTACGCCGCCCGCCGCCATCTCCCCTCAGGCAGAGCGCGGCCCGCCCCGCCCCGCCCCCGCCACACACCCCTGGCTGCCTCAGCCCCGGCCCCGCCGCCCCGGCCCGGGGCGCCGTGCGGGGAGGTAAGCTGCCACGTGTGTGCGGAGGCGGCCGGCGGGCCGGGCCGGTGGTGCCGGGATGGTACTGCTGCTCCTCCTCCTCCCTATTTCCGCGGGAAGGCGCTGAGGCGGGCGGGGGGCGGTGTGAGGCCGGCGGGGCGCCGGCTAACGCGAGAGCGGGTGGTCCCGGGAAGGGGGAGGGGGAAGCGGCAGCGGTGGCGCTGCGGTTGGAGGAGCGGCGGGAGCCCCGTGAGGCGGTGGCTGTTGCAGCGGGCACGGGGACAGCGAAGGGGTATGGGTGTCCTGGCCAAAGGCTGGCTCAGCGAAAGGCCGTGAGCGGCGGGCAGCCTGACGTCCCCGCCGCGCTGTCCCCTCCCAAGTCGTTCACAGCCTTTGCAGGACGTTGCCCACCTCTCCAGCCTCTGGAGCAAATGACCAGTGTGCGGGAGACTGATGGTGCCCGCGGGCCTCAGGGTGGCAGCCGTGGTGGCCAAGGGCCGGGCCGGGCGGTGGGGTGCAGGGGCAGGGATGAAGCAGGGCCCAGGCTGCTGAGGGCGAAGCAGCACATGCGTGGTGCTGCGGCGGGGCTGGCCGGAGGCCTCTGGGCGGCCGGGCGCCACCGGGCTTCGTGGCCACGGCGGGAGGCGGGTAGCGACACGGGGACGATAGCCTGAGTTGTGCTCGTGGTCTCGATGGAGAGCTTGGAGGTGAACTAATCAGGGGCATTATCTGTAACATTCCAGGCTTTGGGAAACTTGTATTTTCAACGCCCCCTTTTTAAAAAATTGAGATTTGTTTTTTTTTCATGCTCCCTTGCTGATATTTTCAAGGGCCTTTGCAAGGAAGAGACTGATTGCAGAGGGGGAAAGGCTGCCAAAAGCACTAAGTCAACAGTGGAAAGGCGGTTGTTTGTTTGGCTAAATTGATCCAGTTCTAGTAATCTGAAGTGTTTCGTTGTTACAAAAGGCAGTTTCTGAAACTGTAGTTTGGAAGTTGATACTGTCCTTTAAATATCTCGTAAACAGCTGTCCAAAGATTATTTTTATCTTAAGAATTTTTTTACTGTACTGCTTGCTTTGTTTCTTTTTAAGAAGTGTTTTAAAACTAGAGATAGGAGGTGACTTCTTCGTAGACAAATGCGTTTTCTTTCAAAGATTAGATATTACTAAAATTATCCTAAAAGTGTAAAAATAGTATTTATTACTCTGAATGACAACACAGACTAATATTAGAATCAGATCAGGACCTAGTGATAAACACTTTTTTGTTTGCCAACACAAGCTTTTTAGAAATAAACTAATATTTAAGGTCTGTCATTTGTTAGAATATGAGGCTGAATTTGCACCTGAAGGAGTTAATGGCTATAGAAATGTTGAATCTCATGCTTGGCGACCTCATGCACCATGTCCAAAGTCCCCTGAAGTCTGTTGAAATCCAGTGCACTCGGGTTTCAAATGAGACCTAAAATGGAAGCTTGGCCTGACGTCAGTGGCTACCCAGATCCTATTCCTGCCTCAGAATTAATTTTTGAATATGCTGTGACTCCAGTTCCTTTACCAGCTGCAGTCTCTCTAAGATATTCAAATGTCCTCATCATCCTATGACAACATTCCACCAAATGTATATAGTTTATATATACACGTATGTATTTCAGGGGGACAACACTTGTAGTCAATGGTGTTACTGAAGTGTAACTAAAGGAAGAATTTAACCTACTAACCTTTTCCCCATTGAGATTTAGAGACTTCAAAAATGTGAGTCTAGACTTGCGTGGAAGAAATGTTATCAAGGGTTTTGAAGTTCTTTAGTGCTAGTCAGAAATCATCAAGCAAAACTTCAGTCTCATACAAACTCAAAAGCGCAGTAACTATTTTCAATTCCACACCTCCTCCCTCCTCCCCCCCCCCCAGTCTCTTCAGACATAAAGTTAACTAGGTGAAATTTCAAGCTAAATGGGCTTTTTTTTTTTTTTTTCCTATGTAAAAATATAAAAATAGATCAAATATGAGCTTAGAGTGGAAATTTGGAATCAATAGGGTTTAAGTACAGGAATGTATTTGAAGAATAATTTTGGAAATGTCATCTTCATAAACTGCTGTTCATCAGTCTGATTATTCTGCATCTTCATATGCCTCAGAAACATCAGATTTTTTTTTTTAAAAAGCAAGGGCATTTGGTTGAAGTGTAATTTATCGTATGGTTTAATACAACTCTGATTAAAGTCTGCCTGGATTATTAAACAGCCTTCACCCAAGAAATACAATATCTTTACTGTTCAGCTCAGTCGCTAATACAGAAGAGCACGCTGGAGGGAGACGTGCTGTACTTTGGTGACTTTTTGTTCTGGAGGGCCTATGACCAAACAGAGACTAAATCAGAGCAGCTGTGGGGCCTCTTGAATTTACAGAAGGGAGCAGGTAGGTTCCTGCCAACTGCAGAGTACAGCACTGAGATTGCCTATCTTTAAAATCTTTATCTATCTTCCAGTGTCTCATGCAACCTCTAGCCTTGATGCAGAGGAAAATAACTTTGTATTTCATTGTTAATTTGTGCATCTGTAGAAGGTTTAAACCTCTTCACTGTTAGCTGGTCATTTCAAAAGATGTTTTCTGCTAGGACAGTTCCTTCTACTTTTCTCCAAGAAGAAAGGCTACCAGAAATTAAGTTTCAGAACTAGCATTTTAAGTAAGGACCACCTTTCTCATTCCTGCTACCATATTTGTTTGTCTATGTGATTGTCACCAGTTGAATAAAGAGAATCTCCCTGTGATCCCCTTTCATTTTGGGAAGGGTGGAGAGGGAAGGATTTTTTTTTTAGGCTGTGCATTCCTTCTCTGTTCCTGAAGTGGAATTGCCTGACTAAGTTATCATGATATTTTCAGACATTTTGCCAAAAAGTGCACAACCCAAAATAAAAAATACTATTGCAGACCCTTGCTAATTGTGTGGCACTCAAGCATCTTTCTCTCTTGTACTGCATGATGATGTGATGCAGAAGCAGACAGCCAAAGATGGACAGAAAAGGCTTAATTAAGTATTCTACAGCTGGTACAAGTTAGATCAGCATCTGCGTCTGTGTAGACAATGAAGTTCATGGTAATTTTGAGGGCCAAGCAAAGCAGAGATTTGTTTTGGATAGACCCCTAGCCACAATTCAAACAAAATTCAAATCAAACCTGTTCTAAGTGTAGAAAAACATTGGTCAACTTCATCTCCTGTTGCTGAAGGCCAGTATGATTTCTTGTCTTGGCTACAGATACAGATGTACCACATGAAAGGCTGCTGTTACAGCATTCCCAACTAGAAGAGGAAATGCTTTTTTAAGATGAGCACCCAGCTTTTTGGCTGTTTCTCTGACAATTTGCCTCTATTTTAAATTGCATACCACTTTCTGGGACCAAAGTTGGAGTAAACGATACACAACATCCTGCCTGTTGTAACAGAGTATGCTGTATGATGTTTGCAGCATAACTTTAGTATAGAATACAGTAACAATAGATTAATATATGGAATGAGGGGATAAAGGTATTGTTGGCAAACTGTTTTATACAGATATGTTTATATGCAGGTATCAAGAAGTAATAGGGTATTCTCTGGACATTTTTAGAAAACAAACTGTTTTCAAGTGCTTGTAAACTCTTCAGTGCTGAATTCATGTTTTTGTTCTGCATTTGAACAGCTCCAAACAAGGGCACTTGTCCATAAATATGTCTTCTAAGTGCTGCTGTAATACTAATATTTCTATTATCAAAACAATAATGAATATAAAACTTTTATTAGACTTTTAGAGAGGCCTTTTGAAGGTTGACAGCTCTTGTTGATAAGTGAAGAAGAACTTATAACCTTTGTGGCCATAAAATGTAATTGCACGGTAGTTGGGTCAGCTTTTAGATGTGCTTGTGCCACTTAACGTTTGTCTATATTAAAACTTCCATGAGGCTCCAGCTGTGATGTCACTGGTTATAACTCTTCCCATGGAGGCACTTTAAAAAGTTGGTATTACCGAGGTTAAAAGGAAACTAAGCCTCAGAAGTCATGTGTGGATATGTACTTTGGTTTAGATGTATTTCATCTGAAGTTACCGTTGCTGTTGTATAATCTAGTTTGAGCATCTTTGCACTGCTCCTGTATGATCCAGACAGATTTAAGTTCCCATTTCTGGTCTGTTACATTCTGGAAGCCTGCACTAATCAGACCAGCAAGATCTGGTTTCAGCAATGATTTTATAGACAGCTACGCTGACTGTTAAAGGAGAAGAAACCTGGTTACTTTATAAAAGAAGCTTCTGAAATTGAGGGTTATTATTTTTGTCAGGCAAGTAAGGATCATACGGAGACTTCAGCTCTTTTTTTAAATTAAGTAGTTAATCTCCAAGCAAATATGTATTGGAACCTCTTGAACTGACCCACCAACTATGTCATTACCCTCTCCATTTTTAAACTCTCAGTAACACTTAAGTAAGTTATGCTGACACTGGCTATTGTTTTTACCTTTTAGATGTAGAGCAGTCTGAGGGTCTGTCCTGTAAAGCTACTTTCAGCTAATATCTCTAGACATGACTTCGTTGTCCTCTTGGCTGTGACTCAGATAAAGGAGTAAGGGCTGGAGAATAGGTGCGTGTTTGTAAGGGAGTTACAAGATTTTTTAAGTGAGACCGAAGGGTCTTCTGAGGTCTAGATATTCGGGTAGGGTGAAGATGGGGCAAAAGGCATATGGGCAGAAATAATTTAAGAAGGACTGCCACTAGTGGGGATAGACAGGATTAGTGTGAGATTCAATGAGGAGTTCTTGCATCCTTTTTTTCAGATTAAACATAGCAGTTTGAAACTATTTAAAGAAGTTTCTCCCAGGAACAAAGGATTAAGTGCTTCTTTGCCTTAAGTGGGAGCCAGTTCCCTCATATTTCTGAGGAAAATCAAATCTCATTTCAGTGAGATTGTATGTGCTTAGGATCAGAAACCCAAAATCTCATTTCAGTGAGAGTGTATGTGCTGGGGATCTAAAGTGCTATCAAAAGCAGAGTGGTTGAGGACTGAATGGTTAATGAAGTCAGTTAGTGCAAGGACACATAATTAAATAGATAGCCGTATCTTTCCAAGGGTAGGAACTATCTCTTGATATACAAGTAGATTCTTTCACGATCTCTTCTATTTTACTCAACATTAGCAGACTCTTCATTACTTTTTATAATTATTACACGATACTAATTTGTTACTACCAAGCATTCTTCTACACTAATTTCAAACTTGGGAGATGGATTGATATTGGGGAAAGGGCTATTTGCGTGTAGTTACACTGGATAGAGAGTATCCTGCAATCACTTAAGAAAGCAAAGAAAAAATAGTGCTGAAGATACCATCACTAGCAAAATATATAGGAACCCTTGATTTTGTATACATGCATGTAATTATTTGTATAGCAACAAAAGAAAGTAGAGAAAGATGGAAATTAACAGGGGGGAGCTTTTTTTGTTTAAACCCCCCCCCCCAAACCCAAACAACCCAGATACAGAAAAGTTTGTTTTGCTGAATTAATCCTTAGCAGCTGGGTATCATACTATTCAGCTTTTAATTTTTTGCCCTGACAGATGCTGTCACGTTTAAGGGTACAGTGCATCAGCTACATTAGATTGAACTTCATATGCTGTGACCACAACTTTTAAGTATATGCATAGAACTAGCATTACTATATATTTATATATTTATGAATGAAGCAGTAATTGCTGTTTCACTCATTCTGTGCAGTTATTTTACAAGCTTCAAGCAAACTAGTGTACCTTAGCTTAAATCTAGATGTTTATACTTTGTAAACTGTATTTATTGAACTTGATGGAGAATGCCTTTAGAGTTATGCATAGAATGCACTGTTGCTTTTGTCTTTATTGAATATTTCTTAAGTGATGCCTTCGGAACGTGCCTCATAATGCTAGTTGCATTCAAAGGAACAAAGCCCAATTTGATGATGCAATAAATTGTTAGTACTTGCATTGCAGAAGATGACTCCATTATCAGTTTGTGTATCTGTACATTGTGACAAGGGGTATCCTGCAAGGCCTGTCCACATTACCTTGTTTATGGTGAACTGTACAGTGCAACAGCATTTTTGAAATGGGATAGCATGGAAGAGCTGCAGGCAGTCGTGGCGAGTGGTATGGGAATGCCGGGGGTGTCTTCACATGGGGATCGGCCACAGTGGGGTGCAGGGGTGGGGAGTGGCTGCAGAGCTGCAGCCACTACAATAGCCCAGGGGTGGTGAAGCCCCCAGATGAGGCAGTGGCTCCCTACATTGCCAGCAGCCTGGCAAGGAGAATTCTCTGCTTATTCCTAACGTCCATGTGTTCCTGTAATTTTCAGGGAGATGATTTCATAGCAAAACCCAATGAATTTTTGAACAAAATAAATGCATTAATAAAAGTCTGTGAAGAAGGTTGTATGTATTTTGTAGGATAAGATTTTGCTTACTGTACCAAAAGAAAAATTATTATAAATTTAAAGTGTATATATACGTTCTTTTATATATAGATGAACATACACACACACTTTGTATACACAGGTGTATGTATATACACACACTTTAAATTTATAATAGAAATATAAAATGGAAAATTTGCATGCTTTAAATGCTCATATATTAAGCAGTAATTAAGACAATTCATCCTATTCCCCCCCGCCCCCCCCTAATTTTTATCATGCAGTTCATCTTCTTATCCAACTTTTAAATGCAACTTCTTTGCCATCACTGGAAAGTGCCCAGTTTTCACCAGTGTAAGTGAAAAGAGAAGAAGGCATGATATGCTTTGAAAAAAACATGTAACACTGTGCGAAAAGCCTTGAATTAACTTTTGAAGAGCACAACATAGAATCACTAAATAGCGATTTTTGCCAAAGCTTTCTGGTTAAATCCCATTTTATATTTACATGCAGTATGGAATAACTAATATAGATGCCTTCCTGACACTAAAGCTTGGTTTTATTAGAAAAGACAAACGTGGTTGAAAGCTGAGCGACACTGTAGCTTTTCAAAATAAAAGAGATTTAAAAAAAAGTTCTGGAATAAACTGCCCTAGTTTACAAAACAGACAACAGAGCTATGGGGAATAGCTGGTATAGAAATAAATGAGTGTACCAGGCATTTTAGGGCTGATTCTGTTTCTAATTGAAATAGTAGTAAAGTTTCAGTGGATTAAATAAGATTTTTCTATTTCTTAATCTCTCAGTATTTCATTATTAATAGAAATACTTTACAATTTCACTTAATGTGCTTAAGTCTGATGATGAGGAAAATAAGAAACAGATCAATAAAGGGCACTCATTTAAGTTTAATGGTATAAATTATCTAGTGTGCAATCTCCATCTTTTGCAACATTAAACAGTCTTTTTCTAGAAGAGTAAAATATTCTGTACTGATGTTTTATTTTACAAAATACTCTTTTTCCCCAAATGCAGTGAAATATAGACTAACTTAATGGAATTTCATGAAATTATCCAGGAGTTTGTCACATTAATTATTGTTTCTGAGCCTCTAAAGTCAGTATAATAAAATATTGATGAACCTAAGAGTATACAGAATTAAAGGCTCTAAACCAAAGGCTATGTATTTTTCTTGGTTACTGTAGCACGTACAATGTCTACTTAACTCTAGGAACTGCCGTTACTATTTACTATCTTTGGATTTAACAGTGCTTGCTTTTAATAGCTGTTTAGGGGATTTGCTTTCCATACATACAAATGTTACACATGAAATAGCGATGTTTTATAGGCATTGCATGGTTCAAAGGCAGCTCTAGGGTTTTTTTGTTTTGTTTTGTTTTGCATTTCATAGTTCCCTCTCGACTGTACTGATCCCACACCAAGCAGCCTATCTGAAAAAGATTCACAGATCAGGAATGTTTAAAAGGACCTCAGGTATTATTATTCAGCCTAATCTTAATTTGTGTTTGCTGATAAATCATTTTTTTTGACATACGGGGAATATCCACTACAGAAGCAGTCTAACTATACATTGACATCTGATTCTTTCTCCCATTAGTGTCTTCTATGGTGTTCATGTGAATTGTGAGTATGGAATCTGTTTACTCAAAAGGATTCATATGGTCAAGTTTTCTGTCTGTTTACTTGCTTAAATAAATGTTTTCAATTTAACACAACAATTTGTAATGAATACTGTGAAACAAAGTTAAAAAGAATGAGTTCTTGAAATAGAAATCATAACAAAAATGCTTTTCTCCCCTCCAAAATATTTATTTTAACATGTGGTCACATTTTCCTACATTTTCACATTAATTGAAATCTTATTGTTCTAGAAATATAAATATTTTCCCCCTTCATCTAGTTTCTCAGCTTTTACTCAAAGGATACACACAGAGGCATAATTTGTGGTTTTAAAATAAGGAAAAACATGTTAATTCATGAAATCTTCAAAAAGCATCATGCCAAGCAGTGCTCTTGTGTAGCCTCTGTTTTGTAGTTTACCTTTTCACTTTAGCAAAAGGCAGCAGTTTTGTGTGATAATCCTTCAGTTACTGAGTTTTGTAAAATGTTCTCAAGACTGTTAATTTCACTCCCTTATTTATTACGGAGTAATCTTATGCTGATGCTCAGAAGGAGTTTCTAAGGCTCTGGAACATCCGCTGAAACTCCAAATACCGGGAACAATCTACAGACTGTTCTGCATCCTTTCTACATCCTTTCTGTTTATTTGGAATTTACCAGGATAACTCTTTTTTTTTAAAGGAGACAGATGGGGGGCACGGAGTACACCCCTGGTGCTGTCTGGCTTCTGGTGGTGCTGTATGTAATCCTCTATGTTCTTTCCATTCAGATTCATAGAAACAGTTTGAAAGAAACTGACTATAAATACCCAGCCACTTTCAAGAAACTTTTCTTGGCAACAGAAGCTAAAATCAAGCACCGTATCAAATAAAATGCGAAGCATGCTACAAAGCTTATCTGCTTTCTCTTGAAGAAAGCTTTGTGAGCGTAGCCACGAGCCTGGAGCTGAACCACCCAGTGCTGCGGCAAGCAGAGAAACTCCAAAGACTTAAGAATAATTTTAAAATCGTTTTCTCTATTAAAACTCACCAGTGCCCTTCTTCTGCTTCTCCAGGAAGTTGTACCCGTCAGCACCTGCTGAGGGCTTCGTTGATCAAACTGGCAGGTAAAAAAATTCCTGTAGAATAAAGCCAGACCAGCTGGCTTTGAAGAGAAGCCCCCCAGTTTGGGTTGTGTTTGCCTCACTCACCCTCTCCTCCGCAGCCCTGGGCTTTTTCTGCTTTGGATGTTGGCCTGTAGGCTGCGTGATGCGGGGGCACAAGTGTCTGGCAGGCCAAGGTGCACCTGCTTCTGTCACTCCGGAGTAAATTTAGCTGTAAAAGGTATCACTGACAAGCAGACCTTTGTCAGCGCTGGCAAACGAACGTGGCCATCCCCCTCCGAAGTACGCTGCGAGTTCAAATGGAAAATATCAAATTGGTTGTCTTATCCAGTAATCACTTCTTCGAGAAGGGAGGCCAAATTGCTTGCACGTGGCAAAAAACTTTCCTTCTTTACATAGATGTTAAAATTACAGTATTCCAAGAATAGTCTCTGAACAAGGCAGGGTTTTGTTCTATTAATTGTGGCTGGAAGGAAACTTTTTTTTTAAATGGATATGCAGCACACACATATTTCAATTCAGGTTATTAAACTGTGTTAAGTATTAAAGTTGATTGCCTTTCTTTTCACTAACTCACTGTGCTTTTTTATCCAAAGAAATATTAGAAGACTAAAACCTCTCAAATAGGAGGTATTAATCTCATTCCCAAAATTAGAAAGCATGCAGTGTTGAGAGACTACATGTCAAAATTACATGTTCGTAGCACTTATGCAGTAGGAATCTAGGAACCAACCACTTATTTTAAAAGGGGAGCTAAAGTAAATGGAGACTCTTCTGAGAAAAGCAGTCAAAACTTGGTGTTCTTGTCCTTATTGGATTAAGGTAAGGGTATTTATCATTTATATCTGCCCCTTGCTTTTTGTTTTTTTTTTTCTTCCTGGAAGTGGCTTCTGGTGACTGAAATAGAAAGATGTAATTTGCATCAGTATGTCTTCTCGCAGAGTTAAAAAGAAAGAGTCACCAACATAGGTTTGCCAAGATTGGTAGTAGCATACCTAGATACTCCATTTTCTGCTTGAAAACTATGTCATAAACTCGAACAACTTTAAGGAAAAATTTCAAAGATGTGTATTTTACTACAGTATGCTGTTTAAAAGGAGCAAAATGTTCCCTCTAAAAAAAGTGATGAGAAAAATTGTGGGTCAGGAGCTCTTTGTAAAATAAACAAGGTTCCTATTTACTTACTTGTATAAAACAACCACTCACCAAGCTGTATGTCTCTGCAGGGGCACCCTTTCAGATTAAAACATGGACCTGATTGGCATCATCCTGTATCCATGGAAACGTTTTAAGTGCCTCTCTCAATATGTACTTCTCTTATTCAGGGTTTAAAAGCTGAGTACTGAATAAGTAAGTGGTTTTATTTAATAATTACACAGCAAGTACTTTGTGGAAGCTTGGTTCTTGGGGTTTGTGTCTGTCATAATGAAGATCTTATGTTTTCATCATATTTGATAAAATCGTGTGTTTCATTTCAAGCCTCCTATCAGCTCTCATTCTTAGATTAAAAACAATATTCAAAAAGTCCTAATGAATGAAAATTATGGAAGTTTTGATGATCCATTACTATTTGAAAAACAATGATAGTAGTTCATGAAACCATCAGACTTAGGCACTGCTCTAGTTGCATTAGTCTGGTTTTCTGTCTTTCTGAAAAAGAAATAGGAATAAAGTACTAAGAAGTCAGACTATTTTCTTTTGGAAACAGCCATACCCACCTGCATCGCTGTTTAGTGGGTCACAGAAGTTAAGAGCTTAACAATCATCTCATAACTGAACCAAAAGACTGAAAAAAAAGGGGGTGTTTTAGCATAGAAATAGGTAAAAATGCATAATAATAATATTCCTATTAAGATGTGTCTGCCCACTACTTAATTAGAATATCAAAGCAAAGAACTAATAGAAATAAAGGATTTTCTGTCTCCATATGTCTTATGTAGAGAAAGAAGCATAGGTGCTGAAGTACATTTATTTTCAAAACTATCATTCTGAAGAAGATGCTTTGCAGATCGAGTGTAGTTATTTCAAAGTTGCCTTGGCTCAAGTTCAAAACTCTTGGAATTCCACCTATTAACTGGTACAACTGATGCACACTTTTAATGTAGTTTGGTTTACAAAGTTCGAAAATGAGTGATTGCTATCCATTCGTTAACCTTCTGTATGTGTTTTTTAGAAGTCCTGCCTTAATATTGTTGATGGAAAACACTTTCTCCACCTGGGCCAGGCTGTAACACTAAACTGCCTTGCTAATTACAGCTGCTATCAGAAAAACACATTTCTGTCTACAAAGATCCAGTAGCTCTCACTGAAACCCAACTGGTTTAGAGGTGTGGTTTGCTAAGTTTGCATCTCTGCATATTATTTTCATTTACTGCTGTTACTGTTTTTATTTCCCACCTTGTCTCAACAACCCAGATCCTGCTGAGTGCAGATGGCACAAATGATCTCCCCACTGATTAGGCTGGAACAGCCTTTGCAGAAGCTCTCTAAAACTTTGTTATCTGGTGAAAGTTGTTGCCTTTTTGCACGCTAAATTCTCCATATCGGGCTTATACTTTTATTTATGTGTATATGCATTTACAAATGTGTAAAGATTTTATTGAAGAAATATGATTGTGGTGTGGGCCAGTTGAACCTGCTGGAGTTTCTGTGGGAGCTTCGGTGGGTGATCTGCCTGTGGGCTGGCCTGTTTGTCCTGCGGATTGCCACATGAGACCTAGGATTGCGATTGCTCTCAAGAACTTTTACTCTGAGCCAACTAAGCATATCAGAGAGGTGAAACTTTCAGCCTCAGGGGAAGGATGCGGCACACATGACAATTTTGTACATCTCCCTTCTGTCATGTGCCTGTCCTTGCTTCAAGGTCAAGGTTGCTGGAGTACTAACTGGGGTAATAGAAAGACTACGCTCAGCCCTCTGTGCATTCAGTCTGACGTGGAAAAGGAAGCTCTGACCTTGTTCACCACCCTGAACAAATACAATTTCAGTTATGTACTTGAATGGCAGGACCGCTCAGGTGCAGTGCAAAATGCAGTGAAGGCCGGGCTTGACTCTGCCATACTGAATTCAAGGAAATGAGATTTGCCCTGTTGCCACGATTAATGGGCAAAAATCTGATTCTTCTTGCCACAGATCTCAGGGAAAGAAAGGGATGAGGGAAAATGGTAGTGGTATCGCTTGGGCACATAAATCTTCATCTAAGTAATATGTTCTCAGCTTTATGATTTTTAGCTTTTTAATCCAAGATGTCTTTTTTTTTTTTTTTTTTTTTTTCTTTCCTAGCATTTGTTAAAGAATCACTTCCAAAAAGCTAGAAAGTCAGCCTGAGCATATTGCAGATAAAATCTGTCTCCCTTCTCCATCACGTAAAATAGAGATACAACATTTGGCCTATATTCAGTTTTTCAGGTGCTAAAAAGCTATGACAAAACTGCACAGATCGTATGATAATGGGCATATTATACAACTCTAGATCATCATATGCCCAACTTATTATTACTATTTTAGTTTTCCGCAGACCACTTTTATAGCACCGTAAACTTACATGTACTTCACAAACATAAAGGCTCATTGCATGCTTTTTGAATTTATAGATCAAATACAAATAAGTGGGGGGGAGAAAACAGGAAACATTTAAGAATATGGCAGAGGTGTAGTGGGTCCTGCTGTGAAAAGAAAAGTGAGCTGAGTTGTTTGAGGGCTTTTAAAGATTGTCAGCAGACTAAAGGTTTTCCAAATACAGAAGAGGAGTTGGGATTTTTTTCATGAAGAGAAAGTAAATTGTGAGTTCTATAGGCAGTAGAGATGCATTGGGAAAAAGGTGAGCTTAGTGGCAGCATTCTGAGCAGTCTTGAGGGAAGGGTGTAGGGCAGGGTTAAGATAGGTAAGGTGACATGTCTGTCCATTTAAGTGGCTCTTAGTGGTGGGGAGCCACATCTCAAAGTAGAATAAATTTATTTAGGAAAAAAGTTGCACAAGGGAAATTCAGAAATATGTGAGCCCATAAGGTAAGAGAATGGAGTAAATACAGAGTGCGATAGGAGGTAGAGGAGGAATCGGAAGGCAGAGATAGTGATTAAGTAGGAATAATTTTGTTTTGTGGCAATGGCTGTTTGTAGCCAGAGGGAGATGTGTGCCGTGTTGCAAAAACAGTCAGATTTGGCATAAATGCAGCTGAAGGCAGGGGAAGAGATAGTCGTGAAATCATAGAATGCCAGTTTAGAAGGGACCTCAAGGATGATCTGGTTCAACCTTTCTTGGCAAAAGCATGTCTCAGAGTGGGGAAAAGAGAAGGCTTTGGAATATACTTCTCTATTTTTCCATTTTTTATGTCTTAAAATGAAAGCAACCTTTCAAAAAGGGAAATTAAAACCACTGAAGGCAGAGAGTAGACAGGTGAATGAGAGAGAAGAATCTGACCTTGCAGTAAGTCACTGCTACTGCTGAAATGCTGTGCCTGAGAGAGCTGTATACACACTTATACAAACACATTGAATGCCCTTACCTCTAGATTTTCTTTAAAAGATTGAAAAGAAACTATGGGGAGAAGTTATGAATGTAGGCAGAGAAAGTGATTTCTGACACATGCAAGAATATTGGGTAGCCAGTGTTCTTGTGTAATATATTATACAAAGCATAAAGTCAGGACTGGATGTGATGACACAGTAGGGCCCAAATTTGGTGTTCCAAGGTGGAGCAGCCTCTGTGCAGCTCAGCACAGGCAGTGGCGCTGCCTCCGTCACATCGGGTTCATGTACAAGTGCTAGATGACAGGCTGATTCCATAAGAAGTTCCAGGAACTCACAACAAACCTGCCTTACTAGATTTTGTCAGAGTTGAAAAAAAGTGAAAAGCAGTTCTGGGGTATACATGGTTAGATCTATACCATTGCACTGAAGGAGTGAAAGCAGTGTGAGCAGCTGCAGTCTGTGGGAGCTCAGGTACGTATATGCCATTAATTTAGATGGGCTCCAGGATTCTGTCAACGGAGGAGAGCTTTCCCAGGAATATTTACTGCAGAACAGTTATACTGATTATAAGTTACTTTAAAGTAATAAATTAATAGTGACCTTCTCTGCCAAAGTATGATATATTACAGACTGATCTGCTGTTCTGTATGATTGTTTTACATACTAATTGCCAGTATAGTTGCCCAAGAATTGAAATATAAATATGATACGGAGTGATTCATAGACAGTATGTAAAAGCAAAACCAAAAATCCTCAAAATGTTACAAGCTTTTAGAACTAAAACATTTCAGTGCAAATCAGCAATATGGTGTATTGTCAAATTAATTATTTGAAAAGGAATATTTATAATAAACATTGGAAAGGATCACTGGAATACAGGGTTTCACTAAACATTCCCAGTTATATGTAAAAATGATTTAGCTCCTGTTCCTGCGAACCATTTTTCGTATTTTGCTGTTGTCTCTCAAACTCAGAATCACAGAATGTTAGGGATTGGAAGGGACCTCAAAAGATCATCTAGTCCAATCCCCCTGCCAGAGCAGGAACACCTAGGTCAGGTCACACAGGAACATGTCCAGGCGGGTTTTGAATGTCTCCAGAGAAGGAGACTCCACAACCTCTCTGGGCAGCCTGTGCCAGTGTTCTGTTGCCCTCACTGTGAAGAAGTTCTTCCTCACATTTATGCGGAACCTCCTATGTTCCAGCTTGCACCCATTGTCCCTTGTCCTATCATTGGATGTCACTGAGAAGATCCTGGCTCCATCCTCATGACACTCACCCTTTACATATTTATAAACATTAATGAGGTCACCCCTCAGTCTCCTCCCAGCTAAAGAGACCCAGCTCCCTCAGCCTTTCCTCATAAGGGAGATGTTCCACTCCCTTCATCATCTTTGTGGCTCTGCGCTGGACTCTCTCAAGCAGTTCCCTGTCCTTCTTGAACTGGGGGGCCCAGAACTGGACACAATACTCCAGATGTGGCCTCACCAGGGCAGAGCAGAGGGGGAGGAGAACCTCTCTTCACCTACTAACCACACCCCTTCTAATACACCGCAAGATGCCACTGGCCTTCTTGGCCACAAGGGCACATTGCTGGCTCATGGTCAGCCTGCTACTCCTTCAAGCTCTAGTTTTATAAATATGTTCTGTTCAACAGATAAGAGATTTATTTTGCATTTGTCATGGTGTCTGCAAAAGATGCTTACTAATAAACAAATAAGCAGGCCTTCTTCTTGTTTTAAACCTTTCATGCTATATGAATAGTTGATTTGAAAGTTGTTTTAGGTGGATCTAGTACCACAGCCACATGTACCGCCATCTAGTATCAGCATTGCCTGACGTTTCTCATTGAGATTTTTCATTGTTTGTAAAGTTGCCAAATTTCGACCATTAAGCTTTGAAGTGATCCTTTTTGGTTATGTGCTTTATCCTGGATTTTCTAGAATGATTTAACAGTTGCTTGAAATGAACAGGAGGAGCAGTGTTCTAGATTACATATATTAAGAAAACATGTAAAGTTGTTTCACTGGGAATCTGTAACACCTACAGATTTTGGAATAATGAAAGAAGTTCAGGGACATTCTTAGGAATGTATGCAATGCCTGCCCAAATGGTGTATCTGCCAAACAGAAATTCGCCAGGAAAATACCAGGTCATGTATGCTTGTCTGAGGCTTCCATTGGGAATCTGGCACCAAAGAGGGGGAGGAAGTGATTAAAAGCTGTTGGCGTGCCTGTATGCATAGAGCCAACTTAGAGCTGCATGGCAACTAGTTCTGATATTTGTGATATTTTAAGTAGTGGACTTAATTTTATCACAGAGTCTGAGTGCTTACTAAGGTGCACACTAAACTGTGTATGTTCTGCATTGTGCACAGACAGATGTCAGCTGCTGTCCACTCCTTACCTGCTTAGTAGCAATTCCTCTTTACTCCTTTTTCCTACTCCTTGGAATGGTACAGGGAACTAACCTCATCTTGACTTCTCTTTGTCCCACCCTCCCAGCTCTCCATATGGCTGCAAGCATTGTCCAGCCTTCCAACTAGTAGCCAGAAAAAAATTCTAGTAGAATTCATACATTTTGAAGAATTGAGTTTTGCAGTAGCCACTTGTATGTACAAAAATGTAATTCTAATCCTCTGTTGTTTTTTTGTCATTAGTGTACCATGTTCATTGAGACTGAGACAAAACTGCTGCCTCTAAGAGCCACTGATTTGGAAAATTATCCAAAATCAAGTTATAATAAATGACAATCTTAGGAATTTTGATTAACCTCTAAATAAATGTTTCTTTGGAAAAACCCTGTCAAATGCATTAATGATAAGTTGTGAAGTAGTAGTAATTGAAGGCATGGCATTATAGATAACGTAGTTAATTGATACCACTCTCTCAAACATGTATAGCACATCAGCTGCCATGAAGCTGGAGTGATTATGATAGTATTTACAGCAGTTTAAATGCATCAGATAAGATGTGTAAAATGGAAATTTAGGGTGCTTACTATGGTCAGCTCACCTGGTCATTGAATGACTTTACTTTGGGCGAATATTGCTTGGCTATCCACACTTCCAGCTTTCTGATGAGGGAAGTATATACTGAGCTGCTCTAATTAGATTTTAAGGAAAAGTCATGTGGTCCAGGTTGAAGATAGTAATTAGTCCAGTTAGGCTATGCAGAGTGAAGTAGTCAGGTCCAGGGATCAGCTGAAGAGCACAGTAAGGAGCAGCAGGAGGTGGACCAGGGCCAGGGCTGGAGATGCAGCTGGAGCATGGCTTTTCAGTCCATCCAGGGGACAGGGCAAAGATGGGACTGGTGACAAAGCTATGACAAAGCAGGGGCTTATGCAGGAGACAGCCACCCACAGCACAGTCCAGTGTCCATCCAGAGACTACTACACTTAGAACATAGCCCCAGCCAGTTAAGGGTCTGGGCTGAGCTTAAATGGAGCTCCTGGATCTGGGAGTATGGGGGTGGGGGAGGCCCTGGGGGAGACTTCTCAGGGCTGTTATGGCCTGTTAGGACAATCAGAGACTTGACAGCTTCTTCCTTTCTCTTTTCCTTATCAATGCTTGGCAGTCGTAGGGTTCACAAAATGCGTCTGCCTAAGTCATGTTTCCTTGTGATGGTCCTAAGGAGCAATGTGTTTTGGGTTGAGTTCAGGCTGGAATTACAGCTGGAAATGGAAAACATGTCCGTGTCTTGCAGGTGTGTTCGCAGAAATGCGGTATAGGTTATACGTGCAGATTCTAGGGCCCTGGCTTTGGTTTTCTGGGGGAAGATTGACATACATTTGATGAAAAGTCTTCAGTTCATCTTGTTTCAAGCATTGCTGCAACCCTTATCAACAATTTAGGAGAAAATAAGATGTGTATTGATGATACAGCTTGCACAGCTCCATTGAGGGAGGTTTTTTTCAACAAGAGGAAGGTGTTGGCAGAATGAAAAACTGGGAAGCACGCAGAGGACAGCCAGCACTAGCCACTTCATCATCTCCCTGCACGTGAGTCTAGGTGAAAGGATTAATTTGGGGGGTTAAATTTTTTAGTCCTCTCATAGTTAAAACAACAGTTGGATGGCAAAAGAAAGAAGAAGAACAGTGGATATGTGTGTTTCTAACTTCAGCAATGCTGGAAAGAGAATGCCACCTCCCAGAGCATCAAAAAGTGATCATCCTATATGTGGAGAGTGATGCAGTTCTGTTGTCACAGACATCCAGGTATTTCATGACCTGGATAAAATGTGCAGTCCACTGCTTGGCTGACAGGCTTCTAGCTTACAGTAGGTGACTGTACCTGAAGTGGACCTTCTGCTGCTGGTCATCTTACCCCTCAACATGCTAGGTGGCACAACAGTCATAATTTCTCTGTCTCAGCCTTGCTCGTCACTTGCTATGACTCCTAGTATAGAGCAATGACAGGCAGTGGGGTAAAAGGAAAACTCTCAAGTACAAATTAGATCTGCTGAAGTATGTCTTGGACATAGTTGCTTCTGTCACAAATGAATTAGGGAACACAGAGTGATGGATTTGCAAACCTAGAGCTACTAAAGACATGTAAGCATAGCTGTGAGACCTTCGTTACTCCACTCCATCCCTGGGATCACAGTGTAATAGGACATACTTTTCAGGAGAGAAAGAACTTCAGCTCAGGTTCCTCCTATAAATGTTCTGGGAAAAGGCTGTGGGTGTAGCTGCCTGAGAAGGGGAGTTGGAATGCTGTTGGGAAAACAGACTAGAACCTCAGGCTACAGAATATGCTTTGTAAATTCTAGTTTTTGAGGAAGAATTTGCGGGTTAATGCGATTATTTTGCTTCATGATTCAGCCAACTTAAGTCAGCTTACTTGCAGTATAAACCCATGAGATCAATTTATGACCCTCTAGTTAGGGATAGCTCTTTTGCATTTTCAAATAACAGCCAATAGTCTTGAAAATTTCACCATTCTGGCAAGGGCAAAATACCACTATTTAGCCCATAAGTGCAGTCAAAATAGTGTGAAATGAGCCCAAGTCCTGTGTTTTCTCTAGATTGTCTTGGACGAGTTTTCACTAAGTATAAAATAGTTCATAATTTCAAAGGGTTTTTTTTGTTGTTGTTGGTTTTGTTGTTTTTAGTTTGTTTGTTTGTTTTGGTGATTTTTTCGTTTGATTTTTTTTTTAAAGTAATGTGATGGATTTATTCAAGTAAAAGTTATCTTGCTTCTGAACCTCCCATTGCCCCCCAGATAACAGAAAAACCAAAATCTTAATTTGGTAGCAGAGCTGTTTTATGTACACTAATGTGTTCTTACTGCTTTTGTCAATTATGAATTTGTTTTCCGATATTAAAGCCAGCGTGAAGGACTGCCTTACAGTGAATATTCAGTCTTAAATGCTAAGAACAATTTTTTATGCTGAAGTTTTTCTTTTGAGAGTTGTCCAAGGTTTCATTCCATGACTTCTTCCTAAAGCTATGGCTACATAAATGAGGCCAGAAGCATACCTGTTTACACAGCTGTGCCAGGGGAATGGTGCAGGATCTTCACCTTGCCAATTGAAGGATTGCATCCTGGCAAGGATTGACCCTCTCTCTCGTTCCTAACTTCGTTTCTCAAGGTTGATGAGTAATAATTTGTGTCCTCAGGGCAGAAAATGGGGCAGAAATTTGTGCCCCAAATAGTGTTTCTTTTATTTCCTTATTGTGTGTGTGTATGTATGTGTGGTGGGTTTTCTTTTTTGTTTGTTTGTTTGTTTGTTTGTTTTTTGTCAGGACAAGGAGACAGCCTCTCATCTCTTTGAGGATGCTTGAACATGAGATTACTAATAGGAAATGTTATACACAATTCCATCTATATTTTCCCAGTCATTTTCCATGCACCAATTCTCAGTGAACACAACTGGCATCACTCCCACTGAACAGACACTAATTTACACCAGCTGAGGTCCTAGATCTTATGTTACTTTTATATTCATATACTCTAGTCTGGGAAATGTCAATAAAGCACGCAGGTTTTGAAATGGATAAGATACGAGTGCAACATAAATATTTTAACTAAGGATTTGGATCAGAACTGTTACTTATGGCTGGCGTAATATGATACGCTTTCTTTATGACCCTATCTTATACTGCAGCTCACTTGACCTAAATTCTGCTGCAGTTTTCTGTTGCAAAAAATTGAGATTTCAGGCACTGCTGCAAGTAAATTAAAAAAAAAAAAAAAAAAAAAAAAAAAAAAAGAATAGAAGTCTTTACCAAAATGATATGACGAATTCAGCACTGTATTGCATTTAATCTTATATTGCATCCTATTGATTTTATGCCAGACTTAATTTTTCATTTTTAAGCAAGCTGCAGACTGCAATATTGGTACCAAGAGTTGTCAGCACAATAAACAGATGGTTTGGGGAGTGGATATGGGGAAGTTGAAATTTATCAAACTTGGCGAGGATATGAAGATGGTCTGGGAAATAGAGATTAGGATAACAAGCAGCTGTGAAATACTTAGCATCACTGACCATTTAAATAATGACTATCAAGTTTTATGGTTTAATTAATAATTAAAATCAGGGGGCAGTTCGTGCTTACTAGAGCAGTTGTGTTAGGCTGCCTGCAGACTTGGCCATGTATCTCTGCATTACTTTATTTTCAGTTGACATCGGGAAGATTTTCTTTGCCACTAAAGGCAAAAACCGCCCCCTATTTTAATTTTAAAAGTGACAGTCTGCATCCTGCACTGCATCCTGCAGTGTGCGTCTGCAGCAGTGGGTGGATTCTCTGGCAAATTTAATTGCCACAGAATCACACAAGGCCCTGACTATTACCAAATGGTGTGTGGTAAACAAACACACAGGCTTGTTCCACTGAAGCATTCTCTTCATTTAGTACTTAAATGCACTAGAAGTGGCCTTTTGTAAAGCATAGGTCATGGAACAACAATTGCTATTGGAGTCTCTGGATTACTTCAATGTTTATGTAACTTGACAACAGGCTAGCTACAATTTCACAATTTAGATCATTTATTTTTATGGTTAAACTGTTTGTACAGTAGCAAAACGGTTTAGTGTGTCTCTGCAATAGGATAGTGCCTCATTCTGCAGCCACTCTGGCTTTCTTCAGTTCATGCTTCATGCAGAATGGGTGCTTCAGGAACCTGGCTTCCTGAAGCAAAGACAAGACAAAGCTATTAATGTGCTGGTGTTATTCTTCTTTGTGTTCTACCAAAGTACATCACTGAATGTAAGAAGTTAGCTAGTAACATGAACATTTTGCATTCATGGAGTATTGATGCAGTCAGTCATAGACCTTATCTCAATCTCTGGTAGCCTTTTTCACCCTAATGGCTATGAAGGGCTCAGGTATTTTTCATGTGCCCTCACAACATCTTTCGGAGATTAGTGAGTAATATGTAATAAATCAAAAGGAAAAAGAAGGTCTTTCTCTGCTTCCTTTAGTGCACTTTCACTGACGTGCTAGGAGAGCATGGGAAAAAGAATGAGAAGAAGGATGAAAGAAAGGTTATTGGTAGATACCTTATTGGAAGACATCTCATTGTCTCTCTGTAACACAAAATTCCATGTCCTAGGGGGAGACTCAAACTCCTCTAAGAGCTTTTGGTAAGAAACCAAGAGTTTAAGCAACGGTGGACATGTTTAACAGAGAAGGACATATTTGTGGTGACACTTGCCTCTGCTTGCTTCTCTGAAGTGGGCACAGGTCTTTTGGTATCTCTAGGTGTGATTTCTCTCTTCAGTGGCAAGATGACAAATCAGCTAAAGTAGCATCAAATTTTCACTTTGCTCACCAGGGCTGTCTGCAGACACAGTGTACCACATGTCCCAGTGATGCAGAATGAGTCCTTGTGCAGTTCACGAGAAGAAGATGAGGTCTTTGTGCCATGGGTCCAGATACCAGGTACCAACTTGGCCATAGTTAAATTTTCCCTTGTTGTAAATTCACTATTTGTTCAGGCTGTGTATGCATGCAAAAAACAAGGGTCTGATTTCTTTTTCAGCTAACACTGGATGTTTTTCTATCCTCTAAGAGCTCTATAAGATTGGCATTATCCTGTAGTAGTGTCACAGCCTGTAGTCATTTAACGCCTCTTCTTGTGGGGCCAGGATTCCACGCCCCACATTTAGTAGGTCAGTACAGTAATTTTAAATGTCTTTCTTTCTGTCTTTTGCCGTCTTCAATTATACCTTTCCACCCTACTATTTGTGTAATTTTCTTCTGTCTGAAGTCTCTTTACTGTTGTTCTATATTGCACAGCATGACAAATTACCCATCAAGCCATATCTTTTCAGCCCAGAAATGCACAGTAACACAGAGTCATGGCATTATCACATGTTGTGCACTTTTTTTCCTCACAGTTCATTCAAGCATGTCACTTTATTTTCCTGCTTCTTTTTGTCATCATGAAGATTAACCGTTTTATTCTTTGTAAACTTTAGGGACAATTAGAAATGCATTACATTGTAAGCTCAGAGCAACACCTATATAATTCTGTACAGCTTCCCCTGCATGGCAAACCCATGTCCATGATTCTGAGTCTTTGCAGAAGCCAGGGCTTTCATTCTTATTATACAGCTGAGTAACCTTGGCTGTGGGCAAGAGAATTATTTGTAGCCTCTGGCCACCAACCAAATTAACTGTGAGACACCATTCACTTTGACAGTGTACATTAGATTCTTTTGGGAGTTATGAAACACTCTGGATCTAATGTGTACTGTGCCCATAATCCCTCCTCTTGTCCCCCCTTCCTCTTTAATTCAAGATAAATACCAGTAATTGTACAGCTTGTGCCGAGATATCTCCCAGGCATTGCAAGTATGTGTTAGAAAAATCAATTGGTACAGCTCAGAGCATCAACTGAGCTACAGCTGATAAACACATAAAATGCATCTTTAGAAACTGTGATTAAGATGATACAAAGTTTTTTGTTAACAGCATCATTTAGAGCACTCCTTAGCATTCCATGGGGAGAGTACGGGAGTTCAGAGGCCAGGAGCTCCCACAGCGTTAATGCACAGTCTGAAGAGAACCTCAGGAGTAAATGCAAAGCTGTCCTCATAAACTGTTGGAGATGTGAGACAGGATCTCTGTGGGCAAACATGACCAGTTCATCTTTACAAGCTATTTTATGGATCAATAGGAAGAATTGTTGATTGAAAGAGAGAAAAAACTCTTCTGTAAGGCAAGCTAGAGGACTTAGGACTTCAGGTAATCAGAAACTGCAAGAAGCCTGTGGGATGACACTTGGTTGGAGATAACTTCATATACTTTCAGATTGTTATTAACAAACTGCTGACTGTTTAATACTGTTAGATTTTTTGATTTTTAAAATAATTATACCTAAGAAAGTGTGAGAGCAGAATATAATAAGCCGAAAGTGGTGGTGTGCCAAGCATGCCAAGAGCCATTTACAGGTTTGTGTTAGTGATCCAGTAACTTGAAGAGTGGCAGGTGCTACGAGACTGGTCTTTAGATTTGCTGGAAAAGCTGAGAACTGCCAGTAGCTGGTATAGGCATGTGTTAGTTACTAGTCCTGAGTTTAAATTAATATAGTCCTAAGTAACGTTTCTGTCTCACCCTCTGCAGCATTTTACCATGTACTTTGTAGTATTTACCTATTCTGTGCCTATTTCAAGCCTTTCATGTTGGGTTTTAAAAAATCCCAGGTATCAATTAGCACCATACATATTTTAATTATGATTCTTTTTTTCAAGCATATCTTTACAGGTTCAACAACAAGATTAGTGTAGAAAAAAAAATGCATGAAGAATTTAG
The DNA here is from genome assembly GCA_028020825.1 of Podargus strigoides. Taxonomy (NCBI): domain Eukaryota; kingdom Metazoa; phylum Chordata; class Aves; order Caprimulgiformes; family Podargidae; genus Podargus; species Podargus strigoides. Next base: position 86,099,378 of record CM051663.1, on the reverse strand, counting down.
AAAAGGCCTGACTTGTAAATGAAAGACAAAATCTTTTTACTTCAGTTTTTGCAGCTTTTTGTGGAAACTCTCACAGCTGGTTTAAATGGGACTGGGAGCTCTGGCTGTTGCCATTCATTCATCTTGTAATGTTTTCTAATTCATTTGCTTTAGAGTGTCAGGTAGGACCTGGTAATAGAAAATCCAGCTCTGGTATGTTTCTCCATATATTCCCCTTACAGAAATTTGTTACTGCAGCTGATAAACAGAATTATACAAGCTTTGTCACGCAAATCATATTATAAAAGGTTCCAAAAAACTTGACAATGTTGACAGTTGTTTTCAGCAAATGGCTGCTTTACTGTAGCACTGTCAATGTTGATGTCCTTGTGCACATGTAAAAGAGCAATGTGATTAAGGCAAGCTTGTCCATGCTAGATATGAGCCAAGTTTTCAATCTCCTCATGGCACTGAAAGATTGCTCAGCTGTTGCAGATAAGGCAAGAATAGCTAGCAGATTTCTGCCACTAAAAAAAAAAATAAAAAAATCCTTGTCTTTGGGCATGCGCCTATAGGAATTTGTAACATCTGCTACTGACCTTAAGATCTAGATAAGAACAGCTCATATTTGTAACTCAAATTGATATTACTTGGTTTAGATGATGCACTTCCAAGGAGATTACTGAAGTATCTTTGTAAGAAGAGATTTGTCTAGACAGCAGTCTAAAGCATGATATACTTTCCTGAAGTGGTACAGTAGTGAGTTATCACCATTCATCTAGTGCCACTTACCACTGCAATTTATGTCCACCTTATGCTGAATTGAATTTGGACAAATAATCTATATTGTCTTCTCTTCTGAGAATATTTCATATTTCTATATGAAAATTGATGCATGTGCCCTACCTAGAACACCAGTCATCTTTTCCAAATTTTTTCCTCACTATCAACTACATGAAAGGAGTGGAAAACTCAGTTCTTTAGCCAAAACTTTGTCAAGGGAAACAACACTGAGTTAACACAGTCATATCTCCCATCCTATTGACCCTGAATTCTTTATGTAAGATGTCAAAGCCATGGGACTCAGCAGATTTGTTGTCCTGTCTTGGTGTGGAAATAGTTGGAAGAAGCCAATTTCAACAACATAATCTTGTAACAAACCCACGGGGATTTTCTCATATAAATTAGCATTGACTTTGTCAGTCTAAACATACTCAGATTTCCACTTTATATCTGCTAAAAACTCTTTTGAAAAGCCTGGGTTTTTGTCGAGAGCCTTGGGGGACAGAGGGCATGGATTCTGTGTTGGCTCAGGGTGACCAGTCACGTGTTTCCTCAAACGTTTGGTGTAACGTTCCTCTGCACATCTTGGAATATCATAGGTGGGGACTATGCCTCTATGAGATTATAGGGAAAAACTTGTGAACTGAAGCTGTCTGTCAATAGCTTTTTCTGACAAGCTTGTACAGTGAGAGTGTGGTACTAAAGGGCAGCATTTCATAGTCCTTAATTATGAAACCATCTTTTCTCTTCTTGCAACCCAGTGCCACGTTCCCCATTCTCCAGACAAATTCTGAAGCAAATGTCTTGGACAAACATCTTCTTCACTAAACAAGCCCAATTCAAACCTGGAAAATGGTCTGCTGTTTGCACTGAATGAGGTTGGAGTCTGATAGAAAAAGAGGTTTATGATAAGGTATTCTAAGAGCATGATATAATACATGCAACCAATGGGAGAAGGACATAATTTAACAATGCACTCCTCACCTTAATTCTGATATTTGCCTGTATTTTAAGACTTGATGCTATAATGTAAACATCCTTATAAAAAAGAATCTTATTATGGGAAATCATGAGCAGCCTTAGCTATGGGCAGCAACACCTGTGCTTCCTATAATTAACAAGTTTAAAATAAAATTTATAGCAAGTGTAACAAACAGGGCTTTGCTCTTAACAGAAACCAGTATTAGTTTTGTGTTTTGTAAAATTAGGTGCTGCATTAAAAGAAGACATTGCAGGAAGACATGTTCAATTTTATGTCAGCTTGTGAAATTCAAGGTGACAATACCCTGCTTTCCTCCCTCAGCCTCAGATAAAAATTTGTACCCCAATACTTTAGGCTCAGAGAGTAGCAGTTTGACTCATGTTTCATTCTCAGGCTCTCTGGTTGAAAACCTGTCTCATAAATGAAAGGCTGTAATTATCAGCTAGCAAATTTTTCTATCAGTGGTTATTCTTTAAGGTCAATTAGAGTGAAGAACATTTCAATCTGGATGTATCACGAAGGAAAATCTTTCATGCAGAATTGATGAAGCAGGAGTGCTCCCTGTGCCCGTCTGCTTTCTGCTTTTGTGTGTTCCTCCACTTCAGCTACATGCAGGCTGACTCCACTTTGAAAACCTTGAGCCGCATTCTTCAGAACAGTTGCTTGGTGTTGGTCGGATTTCTCTGCAGCCCTTTTTTCCGTTTGGAGCCACCGAGGCTGCCACATAGTTTCCAAGAACTTCAGCATGTCTTCTGTCTCCTAAATTGTCTCCTGAATCCCAAATATTTCTCAAGTGGCTAGCAAAAGAATATCCAGATAATCTTCAGCCTGGTGATACGAGCTTTGAGAAGAAAGCCAGACAGCTCTGAGAATTAATTGTAAAGTAATTATTTCATTTTATGTTAGCTTGGTGTCTTTAATATGTGTTTACTTTCATTGTTACAGTTAGAGAATTCATGAGATCTGAAGACACTATGAAATCCCACTAATTCTAACACTGATAACTGCTTTTGTTGGTCAGACTGTAAATAATATTGCACAATGATTCATTTGAAAAAGCAATAATGCAACTTGAAAATATAAAGGATGAGGAATAAAGTATAACAAAAGAGCTTTTTGCCTTTCCCAAAACAACGCTTTTTCATTCCTGACCTAGATTTACTTTCCCCCCTTTCTTTAAGCATCCTTTACATTATATACTAAAAATAAATGCATTCAAGGTTCAAACTTTAAGTCCAAAATTACTGCCTTTTAGATCTTTTATAATCCTTTCAGGCATCTAAAAAATAGGTCGAAGCAACACTGCATAATTTGGAAAGTTAAGAAAATGTTGTGTATGGAACAAAAATGTAAGTAGATGTAATTGCAATAACCTTTAAAAGCATTGTTTCCCTTTGATTGTCAATTAAACATTTTAGAGAACTGAAATTTTACACTATTTTATTTTTTTTTATCGCCTTCTCTCAACAAGATGAAGGGAAAAAAATAGCTTCAAGTGTCATGTCATGAAGTCCACCTGGGTCACTGTCCTCTTTACAGGAATATGAGAGTGCTTTGGCTCACAACCTCATTTTGTTCTCACTCAAAACATTGTGCCTAGATACCACTGGGAAGATGAGGACTGAAGATTGACACACAGCAACTGTGGATACAGACGTACATTACGATAAATAAGGCCCTGATCCTGTAAGCAGCCTTGTCCAGACACAGCTCCCTCCAGATCTCTGCTCCACCACAGTTAGCCTGCATTTTTTTTTTCTCTTCAGTGTTATCATGGGCTTCAACTTTCTCAATACTCAAGGCCAAGCAGCTAGCAGACATAACATTGATAGCACTTGATAATGGAGAAGCAGTGTGCAAGTCAAAAAAGGAAATACTTAGTTTCTGGCCATACCTGGAAATAGTGAAAGACAAAACGTTCAAGAGTTTCTGTCCACAACTGGTAACTGAAAGAGCCTTTCCCTTTCATACTTCTGCTTTCTGTCCACTGGAAAAGTGAGGTTTCCCAAGCTTTGGGACAAACCTCTTAACATGTTTTGGATGTACCCATACCCTGCAATACAGAGCAAAAGAGAGAAGTCTCTAGAGATGTCTGTACAAGGCTTGCTTAGATGTTCCACCTCTACAGTTCATTTCCACTGGCAAAAGCCACAGGGACAGTGGGAAAGGAGCCAGGCCACTGCTGGCATTTTGAGCCCAATGTGTGGGATTCTTCTTACCAGGTATAATTTTGTGTCTAAGCTTGTAATTTAAGTTCTTTTTGTAGTTGGAGGCAAGAGATGGATATCTAATCACAATTCCTGTTTAGAATTGATATACCCTACCCTCCAGGTACCCACCAGTCCTATGACTGTCCAGCAAGTCTAGATAACTTCCTTCATGTGTTGAAGCGTACAACATACTACCAGGCAGGAACCAGATGAGAAGGATCTGAGCACCAGCCAGGATTATTTCTTGCTGCTGTCAATTCATAGAATCATAGAATGGTTTGTGTTGGCAGGCATCTTTGTAGATCATCTAGTCCAGCAGGGACATCTTTCACTAGATTGAGTTTCTCAAAGCCCCAGCCTGGCTTTGAACACTGCCAGTGATGGCCCATCCATTTAGTGAGAAGCCTCAGGTCATTCTCCCTCCTCAGCCTCCAGGAGCTAAGAAGAGATAGCTCCTGAAGTTTAGGAGTAATGGGCTGCTGCTGAGTGTATCTACCTGGGTGTGGCATGTAGGTGTTCTCCATGCTCCCCCCTTTCCTATGCTTCAATGCTTTAGGACTTCTGTAATTAAGCCTATCATGCATTTCTACAGCCAGTATACTTTTCTGTCAGTGTTGCTCTTACTTTAAGGCTTACTTTAAGGCTATCAAATAATTGATATTAGTCAATGAATTGTGTGCCTCTTCTTCCAACCTTGTACACAAACACACACAGACACACAATTAATGCAGGGTTAAAGACAACCTAAATTTCTGCAGCATGACTGTCTTACCAGTTACAAATGTATAAGACAACCAACCTCGGATCTTTTATCAGGTGTGGACTGTCTGTCAGATACTCTGCATGATGTAATCAAGGCATCTTTGTAAATCTGTTTCCAGAAAATAATGTTTCCACTCAGTAGTATCCACCCAAGAAAAATTAATCTAGATTAAGCACCTCCTGTGGACAAGACCCCCCTGTACATGTATATTTGAACAATCTAGACTTTATAATGATTATTGAAGAACAGACTGGGTCTCTGGAGATATTTAAAACCCATCTGAATGTGTTCCTGTGTGGTCTGCTCTGTGATCCTGCTGTAGCAGGAGGGTTGGACTAGATGATCTTTGGAGGTCCCTTCCAACCCCTACCACTCTGCGATTCTGTGAAAGGTGGAATTTTTCAGATTCAGCAGCTGCTAATTGGATTGTTTGATGTGGAAACAAAGGAGAACCTGAGGATGTTCTTCTGCACACCGAAGAAAAGTTTTGCCCACATTAAAGGAATGTTAAAAACACTGAAAAACTAGATTGGGATTAAGTGTCAAAAATCAATGAATTATGTGACCACTAAATCAATGTCTTGCAGACATGTCATATATTGATTTACTACTGTGTGGATTTTGAGAGCCCTGGGCTTCTCATTTTTACCAAAGTGATCTGGGAAAATGCAGTAGGCTTTCAGGATGAAGGAGTAGATTGTTCAGCAGGGCATGTGAAAATGCTTTTTGCAGGATGATAGCATGAGTTTGTGTTTATGTGCTGGTAGTGAAAATAACAAGGTAATTGCTAAAAAATTCCCTTGTATTTTTAAGAAGAAGCTGAATGTGAGGCTCGTTTTCCCAAATTCTTTAGAAGCTTGAACATATCAAGTTTTAGGCAAAGTTTCAAGATTTTCTTTCTCTTGCTTGATTCATTTAAATCTTAAAATAACACAGTTGTGATCTGTATCTGAAAATTATTTACTAAAGAAAGCAATGTCTCAGTCCTTGAAGAATATATCTGCCCTTCACCTGAGAAACTGTGGCTGTGATCAAGCAAAAACATATGAATTAGAACCAAAATTATTATATATTAAAAAATACAAGTTTTGCAGAGAGAACAGGACTGTGTGTGTGTGTGTGTTTGGTGTATTTGGTTTATTTGTCTCTATTTAGATAGTTGTGCAATTAATTGGCTCTCTGCTGCCTGAGAAATCTAGTTCTACTTGAAACAGGGTTTTATTCACAAGAACGTCTTCGGAAGCTTTCTTCCTCAAGTATCCTCATTTTTGTGTGCTGCTCTCCAGATTTATAAAGCAATTCCAGACCTATTACACAGCCTAGTACAATGGGGAGGCTTTACTGGTGCCAAGTCCTCTAAATATCTTGACGGTACTCAGAAAAAAGACGATACCCCTTGGCTGCAATTGGAGAGAGCGCTGGAGGTGAAGCTGGCTGTGCTTCAATCTACAACACATCTCCTGGGAGGGATAAAAACACATCTGTGCTTTGGACTGCCAGGAAAGGTTTGTTTGTGGGGCACGGGGTGCTTCCAGCCCCACAGGGGTGCTCGGAGGAGGGTTTTGGGGGCAAAGCAGCAGAGCACAGGGTGTTGCCCAATTATGCCGTGTGGTGCTGCTGTATCAGCTTTGTTAGGAAAAAACTCTTCAGCCCCAGGAATGTTACTAATAATGATGGTGTAGAGGATAATTTCAATGACACCATCTTGGCTCCAGTGCATGGTTTCAGGGAAATACATCCAAACCAGAATTTAGACCATTTTAGGACCAGAGAGAAGTCATTTAGCTGACTTTCAGCTGATGGAAGATTAAGGAAAATGCAGTGCTGAGTCTCCTGACCTCTGCTGAATCTCTTGGCACATTGTTACATCTGATACTGGACCCCTCTGCAGGCAACGGAGCTGACGGTGGTCAGTATCACAGAGCATGCGATAACTTTCATGCAGAGTTAATTGGTACTTTCCTGATCTGTGTGAATTGTTCTTAAGCAGCAGACGGCAAAGGGCCCTACAGACGCCTGAAGTAACAGCAACAACACGGAGTGTTTCTATGAGTTAATAGATGAACGGGTAACAAGTACCAGAAGTATTATGGTGGAAGACTAAACTTTAACCTTCTGCCTGTGACTTCTCAGAAAGGGGTATTGTATGTATTTGTAACTTCCTTTTTGTCCCCAGGTGTGGCAAGTCAGAGCGCACATTTTCCGAGGCTCTAAACCCTATCTACCCTTTTACACTATTGTGTTGTTTTGCAGCTGGGGATCAGAGTGTGCACTGATGATATGCTTTGTCCTGAATGCTGCTGTTATGTTCTATCATCATTACCCATACAAAGAGTTTGACATGAAATGGTGGGTCCCAGTGCACCCAGTTTTGGTAGGGAAACTTAACATTATCTGCCTTCAAAGACTTGTCTTACAAAGAATGGAAACACTACTAATTGAAATGGAAATGATTTTTTATTTCGATTGTCTGAAGGTTTTGAGAATGACTTTTTTCTCCGTTAAAAACGGCATGCTACGTGTTTATATTTGTTTGCAATTTGAGACTTGTGCCCTCACTTAAGATTTCAAATCTTCAGGCGACTTTGACAAAACTATGGAGAATGAGACTTAACACTGCTAATTTGGGTAAGATAAAGAATTGCACATCATGCTGAACCTACTTTCCATTCACCAATTTTTTAACACAGGTAAAAAACCTTTCAGAATGTCCCCATTTAGAATAAAACTTTTTTTTTTTCCTTCCCCTGTGGAACTGCATTAAGAAGATGTAATGCACACAGTGTCTGACGTAAAAGTCACTAAAGCCAATGGAAATATATCCATGCATTTCACTAGACTGTGACTTGAAATAATGCTGTGCAAAGAGCATATTTTATCTCTCAGCAGCACAAATATCCTTTAGTTTTAATGGAAGCTTTGCTGGCTGAAAGTAGGATGTTTTTATTAGTCTGTAGCCTAATGCTTTTTGTTAATGAGAAGGCAATTTAGCTTGTCTGTTAAATCTAAAAAGTATATTGTGAACTGTGGTAGGTAGTACTCTATAGGAAAAAAAGGATTCTGTTGCAATAGCAAAACATGCGTATTTTTTTTGCATGACAGTACTATTTATTTTAATTTAAGATAATCAGCTGATGGATAGAAAACTGGAATGGCATCAGCCGTTTGAAAGGACCTGGTTAAAGTCTTTTGTTGTGAAAGGATCAGGCAGAGTTTGGAAAGCCAAGAACTAAACCCTAATGGCCCAGTTCTTCAAACATATGTGTCAGCAAAAGTAGTTCTAGTGGATCAGGAGCACTGCTTCCTTTAGTTACATTACTGAAGAAGACAGGCATGTTCAGGACTGGCCCTTGGCATTTGGTTTGTTCTTACAATCCCAAGTATGAAAAACAATTTTATGTGCCTTTTTAATTTTATTATAGAAATGAGATTGGACAGTCTTCATCTGGCAAAAAAAGAGTGGCAAGATTCCTTGTTTCCCCTGATCTCTGCTCGTGTAAGTATAAAAATTTGAAATCAAGCCATGCACACTATTGCCAGTTGTTTTAAGGCCCCCACATGTATGCCTTTAAATGAAAACCTTTAAAAGAACCGTTATAATTATAGACAGCAGCTTTGTTATTTAATTACATCCCAGTGTAGCCTCTGCAACTCAAAAAGTTTACAGGCAGTCTAAGAACTGAGAAGTTAAATGTATTTTAAAATGTGTACACTGTGGTGCTTCTGAATAATTCTTTGCTACTAGTCAGTGCCAGCTCAGAATTTCACACCCTTGAACAGATTGTCTGGTTTGGCTTGTGTAATAGGTACCCTGCTATCCTGGACTACTTGGTGGGTGGGTGGAGATGGGTGTTTTTGGAAATGCCAATTGATAGCTAACCATAACAAGTCAGAGTTATGTGTGAGCTGAGAAGGTAGAAACATCTATCTAAAGTAAAATGGATCTACTGAGATGTCTAGGAGGAGCCATGAAACTAGAAAGGTTGCTTTGCAAATCAGCCAAGACTTGGTTTTGAGGCCATTGACAAGGTTTCTGGTGCGGCTTTTGGGGAGCAGTCGAAAGGATGCATGAGCTGCAGGGAAACCAGCCCTGCAGTGATGCTGTGTTGGGTTCCACTTACCGTATGGTAATTGCTCTCCATGACAGCATTGAGTTGCCTTTTACTATCTCAACAGGAAAGAACAGTACATGGGAATTTTAATTCAAAGACTCCATATAACAACCCTCTCCAAAATTCTCACTCCCATGGTGTAAACTACCGAGAAAAGGCAACTGTCTTTGAATCAGTTATGCATACTATAACTCATTGAATAAAACTTTGTGGATTTTTCTCTTTCCATTTAGAAACGAAACACAGATTGGTATCTTGTGTTATTTAAGGACAAACTTAGTTGAGGCTTGAGGGTTTTTTTGCTTTCCAAAAAAGGCATTAAAAAAAAGCGCATTAATTTTTAATTAATTCTTACATTGGAAACACTGTTAGTAGTGCTCTCTGTTGTGAGCAACATCTTTGTCTTGGAGTTACTACAGTATTAAGCAGTGGAAAGACTTAAAGACAAGCTTCACTGTTAGCTTAATGAATGAGCTGATTTCTGTCAAAGTCGCCTTAGCCCAACAGGTCTGGTCAGAAATGTCTGCAGTCCTCTGAGGTCTCAGGAAGACAGGCTGCTTGAGAACCTATAGGGCACTGCTGGCAGCACACAGCACATTCTTGTGTTTACAGGCCCTACACGATATTTCAGGCAGCTCTTGTTTCTGTGGCTATGACCTGTTGCTGAGAGTCAAGCCACTATGTAAACATGAAGAACTTCAAACTCGCAGTGTGCTGCTTTCCAGAGCAAGTGGTCATTTGTTCCAGTTTCCCATGACCACATTACTGCCTGGGTTTGCTGCTCAGAAAAATGCATCAATTTGAAGCATTAATGCTAGACAGGGAAGAGGGTTTGGAAATACAGACTGTATTAGTACATATTATTAAATATACCAAGAGGATAATGTTACCTTATCCCTGGTTTCTCCACTTTGAAACACTCTCCTTATTAAAATAAAAAATGTTCAAAAATTCGAACTTGTGTAGCCAAAATCCAACTTAGGAAATATATTATTTAGCTATGAGCAAGATGATCTGATTTTTAAACTCCATCCGTGATACAAATTTCTGTACTGATGACATTCAAAATAATTAATTTTTCACTGCATTTGTAACTATCCAGAAAGAGAAAGGAAAAGCAGTATCAGGGAGTGATTTACATTATGCTAGATTTTACTGCAGCTTGGCATTGTGAATGAATCTTTGGAATACTTGAAAAGTACATAAGGAAAAAGTCAGTTTCTAATTTGCTGAAGAAAAAACTCTGACATGGTGATAAGTGAGGTAACAAAAAATCGTGGCTTAAAAAACATTCTGAGTGATTGCTGTTTCAGCTATCCCAATCCACAAGCTGGTCTTAAAACAGACTGGTAGTAAAAAACACTCACAGCCTGCTTCTACCTGAGAGTATTAACTCTCAGTGGCTGTTGCACAGAATTAAAGCGGACATTTCCAATCATATGCATAAGTGAAGCTTTTGTTTGCAGAAACAGCGATTTGCATTTAGTAGTGTGCAGCAATAAAATAGAGACTGATTTGACATCTTTAATTCACATGTAAATACAAGGCAGCTACTCTGAAGTTAGTGAGGTTTCCTGAGATTTATACCACCATTGCTGAAAATAGAATCTGATGGTCTATTTTTAGATAACCCAGAGCTGTTATGCATTGAAACCTTGCAACTGTGTTACCTACTCTAATGTCTTCATGAAAAAGCTCAAGCATGTTTTAAAATACATGATTAATTTTAATACCGTTTGGAAACCTTCTTTATGGGCAAATATGCCACAGCTTTCAAGAGTCTGTCTACTGCCGTATCTAATTGCAGATGAATGAAGGTCCTTTCCCTCTACAGAACCTTTAAGACAAGCCCTGTTTATGCCACAGAAATTGTATTTTCAGAAAACACTTGGAGAGTATCTAGATATTTAATGTAGGTCATTTTTTGCTGATGGGAGACGTGTTGATTTTGGTGATTCTCTTTGGTCCCAGCTTGCCTCAAAAACCAGCAGAATCATTCCTTGCCCAGCTCTAGGAAAACCAGAAGTGTTAGTGACAAAGCTGACGAAAATATTTTTCCCTTTCAATAGTTTGCCCCGTACAGCAAGAAGAAAGAAGCAAGTGATGCTGGGGGAAGGGAATGCCCCTATTCACAGGGGATCCCACCAGCATGAATCCATCTGAGTGTACCCAGACAGAGCCAGTGGTCAGGGCAGCCAGGCTTCCCAGGCCTAGCAATTAAGTATAAAAAGCCTGTCTTTATCCAAATAGACAGTCTATATTTTGGAAATTTCCACCACACTTCCTTCTGTAGTCCTACTTTTCTTAAAGTGCACAGCAGCATAATCTGCTGTAGTTATGCTGGGATAGGAGCAGCCGTAAAGTCATCCATGCTGAAGAACTAGGGCAATCTATTAAGTCAACATGAGTGATCCATGTCACTATCAATTTGTTTGCTCTTTTTCAACAGTGTTTTTTAATTTTTTTTTCTTTTTTTTTTTTTTTTTTTTTGTCTTAAATTGTTCAGATTTTCCATTGTCTGTGAGAGATCAGCTGTTGTCAGTGAAAGTTTGACATGGATGACAGTGGCCATGGGTGGCACAGCCGGCATTTGGTGTTACCCGGGTGTTACTTGTAATATGAGAAGACTTGAGCTTTTAAGATGTTGATGCCTTTCCCTGGGGCTTTGGTCAGACATTCCAGGAGTAGTGGGGAAGCTCCAGTGCTAGTCCTGGAAATGGGGCGGACAGTGGTGGAGAGAAGGAAAAAAAGGGGAAAATAATAGAAAAAAAAAAAAAGTGATTGGAACCAGGTGAAATGTTATTAAGTCGTTTGCATTGCAGTCCTCAGTTCTTCAGAAATTATGAACCAGATCCTCAAAGTGAGGTTGGCCTCAGAATAAAAAAAAGCAATAATGCCCCAAAAAAAAAAAAGATAGAGAAACCCTATCACGTGCAAGTCAAAGCCAGAAATGTTACTGTGTCAGTCAATTAATTAAATATTTTTAAATTTGTTTTCTGGTTTTTCACTTGTTAGAACTCATACTTTTTCCATGTCTGTAAGGGACTGTGACTTAAAAATACTGGATCTAATTGCCTGAGAAAAAGAATGAGGATTTTATGGAAACCACCAAATATCATGTGACTGGTGATAAAATTGCAAGTGCTGGCAATACTGATTAGGATAGGCTTATTATTGTATTAACTCAGTTAAAATAATTCAATAAATTGAGTATTTTGTTTTCTTTTGATTAGTGTTGTACATGATTGGAAGGAATTTTTTTTATCCTCAGTGTGGATCTCAGCCAAAGTTGTGATTAGCAACTTCTTGTATCATTCAGGCATTGAAGAGAGGGAAATATTGAGTGTTAAAATGTACCCTGCCTTCTACAGATGAAAAGAAGCAGGCAGAAAAAAAAAATAAATTGTATTACCTACAGCAGAATAAGATTAAACTACTCAGTGTGTGTGGTATCTCTTATGTGGTATCTATTAAAAGTATTGTAATTTTGAAATGTTTTGTGCAGACGCTTGTCTTTATATCTTAAAGTAGTTTCATTAAAACCACCTAAACTTTAATATGTTGAGGGACATCTTGCAGAACCTGAGAGTTTCAAGGCCTCAAAGAAGGCCATCAAGCACACAGGGCAAGGGAGGCTTCACAACACACATGCCAAGTCTGGGGTAAAAACTGCTTTAGAAGACATAAGCTTAAAATGTGTGATTTAAACTCAGTATTTTCAGACATATATTTTTGTACTTGCTTCCTTTTTGGAAAAGGAAATAAACTGTGAGGAAAGGAAAGAAAGTCAAATGTACACTTTCTGGAAATTCATGTTTAGGTAATGCTTGCTCTAACAGCTGATATCCTAGCTTTACACCCTTCAGGTAGCAGGTTTCCCTGCTGAAGTAGGTTTCCGCTCTGCAATCCACATCTGGCTAAGACACTGCCTAGCAAATACGCAGGAAAAATAGAAATAATTCCTTGTTTTTAGTACAACAATGAGCACTGTAAGAGTCCTTCATACTTGTGCATCTTAATCAGTTACACAGGTAAATTAATCGATAGGCATAAGAAGACAAGTTATCCTCTCTTGCAGCAGGCAAGGGGAGGTGAGATGGGGTATGAGGGGTTTTGCTCCCAGTCTAGCATTTTGATGTATGGTGTGACTGTGGCCACAGCATTGTGCAGATAAAGCCAGAAAAAGCCAGAAGGCAATTCTGCTCTGATTGCACCTGCCTGTTAATTAATAGAAAACAAGTCAGCCTGCTGCCATGGCTCAGATAATCCTGCGGGGTTATCCCTGTGTGCCCTACTGAATTGGACCCTACCAGCGGGCCAGGTCATGTACATCTACCTTCTCCATTCACTTTCCACTCCATCACTTCACTCTCAGAGATAACCATTACCTGAAAATCAGACCTTCCTAGTATGCTTAAGGAAGAGGCAGAGCACAGGCACTGATCAAATACATACTCTGTAACCCATTATATTAGGGAGGACCAACGTGCTGGTTTTGATATTGTCTTAATAAAACTTCCAAGAAGTCTGAAGAGGAGAAAAGTTGGTTGCTTTTAGCTAATTTTTTACCCCCACGTGACAGTTGGACTTCTGGCAGTTTAGGGGAGCTGTGCTCAGCACTTCAGCTAATGAATCTCACCATGCTCTTGCCTTTGCCTTAGTGCTTGCACTGATGACCTTTGTTGGGTTGAACCTGAATCTCCCAACATAGCTTCTGGAGGAAACACTGGCAGAAGAAATAGCTATTAAGGAGATAAAGAAGTGAAATAGTGAACAGAGAAAATAGATGAAATAGTCAACAGAGAAACTGATTTTTGTTTGCTTGAATAGAAATGTACACAAAAACTAACTTGCTAGGGAGATTGCTTTCCTGGGTGATACGCTCAACTTGTGGGTGGGAAGAAGGGAATAGAGAGGGACAGCAGTTGTGGCAGCTCTGGACCAGAGGCCAAACATCTCCTGGGGTCAAACGCTTCGTTTTTGTGGAAAAAGACTTAGGAGTGCTGATGGACAACAGGATGACCATGAGTCAGCAATGTGTCCTTGTGGCCAAGAAGGCCAATGGCATCCTGGGATTCATCAAGAATAGTGTGGCCAGCAGATCAAAGGAGATTCTCCTCCCCCTCTACTTTGCCCTGGTGAGGCCACATCTGGAATACTGTGCCCAGTTCTCAGCTGCCCGGTTAAAGAAGGACAGGGAACTGCTGGAAAGAATACAGCAAAGGACTATGGAGATGATTAGGGGACTAGAACATCTCTCTTATGAGTAAAGGCTCAGGGATTTGGGGCTTTTTAGTCTGGAGAAGACTGAGGGAAGATCTTATCAATGCTTATAAATGCTTAAATGGTAGGTGACAGAAGGATGGGGCCAGACGCTTTCCGGTGGTGCCCAGTGACAGGACAAGGGGCAATGGGCACAAACTGGATCACAGGAAGCTCCATCTAAACATGAAAAGGAATTTCTTTCCTTTGAGGGTGACAGAGCACTGGAACAGGCTGCCCAGAGAGTTTGTGGAGTCTCTGTCTCTGGAGACATTCAACACCCACCTGAACACCATCCTGTGCAGCCTGCTCTAGGTGAACCTGCTCTAGCAGTGGGGTTAGACTAGATTATCTCCAGAGGTCCTTTTCAACCCCCAACATTCTGTGATTCTGTGATCCTGTGATTCTGTGTGATGTTTCCTGGAGGCACGAGGCACGGAATGCCTCCTGGCACTGCTCCTGGGGCAGGGATGAGGCTGGCTGGTTCAGACACAGATCCTGGAACTGGAAAAGACCTTGTTGGCCTGCCGGAGTGTCTAAAAGGAGAGAGTACCAAATATATCAAAGGATGGGGAAGACTATTCAGGCTTCCAGTAGTTACTGTACTCATTTTAATAATTTCACGGTGTGCTGTTCGCACAGCGTTGCCCTAAAGAAATGTAGCTGTTCTCGCTGTTTTTTACAGTCAGGTCTCTTAGACCTGTATCACAACTGCAGCTAGCTACTGTGAAAAACAACACCTTCTTTTCCTCTTCTCCAGTAGTTTGGGATATGACAAAAGAACCCCAAACCCCAACAAAAAACGTACTGCTAGTAACTGTGACCTACAACTGGAGCTAGTGCCAGAAGCTGAAACCATGATTTCTTTAAGTTATAAAATGCTTCACACAGCCTAATACCACAGCAGTGACCCTACTGGGTCTTTTCTGAACAAGTTTAAAAAAAATAAATAAGAAGGGGGAACAGAAGGGAAGAAAACCAATGCTTTAAGCATCAAATTACTAAATAATAGAAATGGTATTTTCTGACTTAGACATTTAAGAAAGGTTCATGAAAGAGATTAATATTAAGCCAAACATTTGTTTGGCTTTGCTGCAGCCGGCTGCAGGAATGTAAACTTTTTTTTTCAATGACTTCAGCTCCTAATTTAAAAGCTAGGATTTTTAGCAGTGAGCAAGAGACTATATTTGGCCAAAAAATTCTGCTGGCTTTACTTAGTTACCCGGCACATTCAAAACAATACTCCTTTATCAAAAAACAATAGTCTATTTTATTCACAGCACATGTAGAAGTTGGACCATCCACCAAATTCCACTTTCTTCTCTTGCAATATGTCTGATGCCGGCTAATGAGCTGCGACAGTGCCTGTGCTTCATTTTCAGCAAATTAAATTTATGCCTCGCGGGAATTGTGGTCTGGTCGTGGCACTGCTCCTAGGTATGGGTGGGGTTTGTTTCTCCAACCAGCTCTTGGTTAGCCACATGGGTACGTGCTGTCGCACCACACAACAAAATCTTCTCTATAATAACTAGTTTAAGTAGCCATCCGCCCCACATAAGTGGATCCCATTTAATTTACTTTGTGTTTACAGCACTCCCTTTCAAATTGTATTGTTGGCACAGATGGGTATTTATACAACTTTTATTTTAAACTATTTATTTAGAGTTGGGACTTCAGTAACACTCGCTGTCAGATTTATAGTGCATGTTTAAAACCAAGGTTCTAAAAATGTAATATTTCAAACAGGAGGAAGCAGACAATGAACTTATGCACTTGGGAGTCTGTTCTCTGGATGTGATGGGAGTTGTGCATGCTGCTGATGAAGGAGTTGGCCCTGTGAAACAGAGTGAATGCATCTATGTTTATATGATTGCACTTGATCAAAAACCATTGAGATCACATGCGATCTTCAGACTTAATGTGAAGCAAACAGGCTGCTGAGGGAAGGTAGACTCTGAATCTTGGATCACTGTGCTGACATGTCAGAGGCAGGTCTGATGGGATACTCTGTTTGCCCATGAGTAGGCTCTGATCTGGTGTTGAACTTGGGGGGAAATGAGGTGAAGAAAATTAGGTGCACAGAAAACAAGAGAAAATGGTCTTGCTCAGCCTCTGAAAACAGAATTAATCCAACAACAGCTTTCAAAAAATCTCCTTTCTTCAAAACCAGCGGGGGAAAACCATCTTCCACTTTCCAGTACGAGCTTTAAGGCTTGTTGTAGGGCAGAAGGAGGCATTATTTGGTCAGTAAATAAAAAAAATCTTCATAAAAATGGATATTCTGACCTGAGCATTTGCTCTTGGTGCCCTAGTTCTCCATGGCTAGAAAAAGAATGAATGGCAATGCGTGTGGGGCACACAGAATACTTTATGTCTACAGCAACAAAGGTTACATTTAATGAAAACAAAACTTGCCCTAGAAAATTTGATGAATCTTTCTTATAAACCTATGTACTTTCTCCTGTCTTCTGGCCTGCAAAAGCACGATCTCAAAGCTTTAGTTTAAAAAGCCATTGATGTATACATCTCGGCACTCTTTGCAATAATTAAATGAGTAAAAATAATGAAGGAAAAAATCTTGTTAAGGATTTGATTTTTCAGGTTTCTTGCAAGTTAGAATAACAACCATAAAATCACTTAGCAAACTTGTAGCCCTCCTTTTCTCCTGAGATTCCAAAATTAAAACTTCAATTTTTACAACATCCCTGTGAAATAACAGGGAACAGGTGAAATGACATAACCACTGTACTCAGGAATTCAATGAGGAAATCAACAGTAGACTTCAGCACTCTTGACTCTCCATCCCCTGCTGTAACTTCTAGGGCTCTAGCCTTTAAAGAGCTTGCACTCTTAATGACATTTCCTACAAGCAGTTCTGCATAAGTTGGATTATTTGTAGTGTAAGAACAGTTAAAAACTTGAGCAAAAGTTGGAAGGAGCTATGTCAACCTTTTCTCTCTCTTCTCTGGTACTAAATGCAAAGAAATATTTAAATAAAATAATAAAAAGTGGTAGAAAATAAATATGTCCTTGCCAACATATACAAGTATATGTGAATATATATGTATAAATGAGTGTTAGCCTTGAAACCTCACAATAACCCCCACTGTATAACTCCACTATATTCTCCATATTCAAATAACTGTCCTTGATGATGTCTCTGTATGTAAAGCAATAGAAACTGGACATACAAAAATATAACTAGTCAAAGCTAGTCAAAGCTTCTTTCAAAGGGCCCAATATTTTAGACTAGCAAGTAGGAATGGGGAGTGAGCTTGGAAAGTGCAGACTATACAGTAGAGTGGTCAGACAGACAGTGTCAGTGTTTCTGAACTGTGCAAAATGCTCTGGAACACAAAAATACTGTTTTATCCAGACTGAGAACATGCAGAGGGCTGAAGCAGGGGCCCCAGTGACCTGCTAAGCTCCGTGGCAGACAACGTGCACATGTACAGGCGCAGTCGTGACTCACTGCCCTGATGCACCCCAACAACTGCATCTCTTCTGAGTAGGCAGTGGGGAGAATAGGGTAATTTTACTCATGCAGAATATATAGTTGCATAATTAAAAATGGCAGGACAGTTCTCTTATTGAAAAGTTAGTGAAGGAAAAACATCATGAAATAATTGATAATTCACGTTAAGATTGTAATACTAATGGTTGTAATATAATCAATTGATAGTTGATCTATATAGGACTTTTGTTACTTCTTTTCTAGGTCTCTACAGAGGAGGAAAGTAATATTATCCTAACCATATAATCAGATGCCTTTCCGGAGTTATTTACAGGATGTTACTGTCTCAGGGCTAGTGCTTACTTCACTTGGATGACTTACAAAGTCATGCAGTTAATTTTTGTTTCCACTTCAAGAATGCCTCTGCAGAAGTGCAAAACCTTATTGCTATTAGTTCATCATCATTTACGGTGAGCCCTCCTCTTTCTGTGAAACCACCAAAGGTAAAATTATTGCCAGGCATATTGCAAAGGTGCGAGAATGCAAAGATGCAAAGATGATGCAAAGATGATGCAAAGATGCAAAGAGTGCAGTTTGGATGGCAACTTGGTTTTTTTTTCTTTTTTCCTTCTCCCCCCCCGATTACCTTTATCTGTCTAATTATTAAAAGTAGTTACATTCCTATTCACTTCCTTGCGCTGCATCGAGACCATACCTGTGATGGTGTGTAAGCCATTTATGAAACATCGACAGGGTGGAATCTGATTGCCAGAACTGTGAGTGGAGTTTCAAGTGGTTGCAGACAAGTGCAGGTGCTCAACACTGAAAAAGTGTCATTGTCAAGCATTTTACCTAATTTGTAAGTGGTACAAGAAAGCCATTATGGCAACAAATCCCTCAGCCCTTACGGCCATAAAGTGGGGAGGGCACCACTAAGCAGGTTTGCAGGAAATTAATTGTGCGCTGGCAGGCAATTTGTTATAAGCAGTGTGGAGAGGGGTGGTTTCCGCCCCCCCCCCCCCCCCTTTTTTTTTTTTTTCCAATAGGAATGATTCAAACGAAGGTGTTAGTGTAAATTGATTTGTAATAACAGCACAGAGATTTCTGCAAATGTGTATGTGCGCTTTGGTGTTATTTTCAGTTGCTTTGCACTCACTCTTCTTCAGGTGGTATAAACTGCATATATGAAATACAGTTGTGCCTGTAACAATCCCGTGTTCCTCATAATGATTTCAGTGGTGACTGTAGAGGGCTTTAAGTTGGGCTGTCCTGCAGAAATGGGCCAGCGTTGGCTCATGCTCAAAAATAATAGGAAGCTGAATTCGCCATATTTGCTTGCATTGACCTGTGTGATATAGTAAACAATTTGGGACACTGGCATCTAAAAATAGACCTTGGCTTTTTCCAAGAGAGTCAGAAAGTAGTACCCCTGTTAAAATGCCTTTCTAGAGTATAAAGTAAAGGTAAACATTCAAGTAGAGTTCTTTGTACATAAATATTTTCTAGTAGAGTCTAAGGGATTCAGTTCTCAGAACGACAAAAAAAACCCCACCAAAACCAAACCAAAGCAAAACCTAGAGAAATGAACAGCATAATTCTTGCTTCCCATTTTATTTTTGGAGAATTTAGTTAGCAAGCTTTTGACTAAATTCAGATTTTCTTTAAAAGCCAACAAAATCACTTTCTAAAAGATACCATGCTGCAGTAAAAAATAAACAATTTCCACATAGACTTTCAATTGTTAAATTATTTTATGTCAAAAGCTAGGAAATGAAATACTTCTAAATATAGTGCATTGGAATTTTCTTATCAGTTAATTTTTTAGAAGCTCTACACTTAAGAGCACCATAGTAACAGCTCTGCAAGATGATTCTTCATTACAGTTATCCACTGAGAGCTTCACTGAAGACGTTTCCTCTGGGATCAGAGAGACTAAAAATCAATTCTGATAATATTAGAACACATTTAAAGAGCAAAAAGCCCTAGAAATTATGTGAGGAATAAATAGGGAGATCTTTGTTCCCTGTGTAATCTTTTCCACCTCTTTTCTTCTTTGTGTTGTTATAAACAAATACTTTCAGATTGGAAATGTTAACACCATTTCATGCCTTCAAAAGGCTTTGTAAAACTGGGGCTGAAATAATTCACTCTGAATTATGCAAGTATTTAAGGTACACAAGTCTTTAAGATACTGAGCTACTAGTATTTACAAAGTAGACTTTGAGAAGGTCGAAGTATTGAAGATATTGATGACATCTTTGCAAGTCATTTATGGTTGGAACACGTCTGTCTGGTGTACATTTTTCTTGTAGCCTTGAATCTCTGTTGAGGGATGAATCAGAATATCAATTGCCTTCCCTGCAAAAAGCCCAAAGGTTATGATGATGAAGGCAGCATGCTGAGCAGAAGTCCAGCTGTAGCTCCAGCTCCACAGTTTACTGAGAAGGTACTCCATTTTGCAGAGCTGATGTGACCTCACCCTGCAACCTCCTGCTCCAATACAAAGTCTACGGAAGCATTTCAGTTTAACTTACTGCGTTCATTAAATAAGGCTTAGGTTGTCCTAATTACACACTATCAATAATTAAGAAATGTGTTGTGTGCTGCAGATGGGCCGGGTGCTTCTGGAGGTGATGCCAACAGTGGTGTAACCCCCCCATACTACCCTGTTATCAGCTGTAGCTCTCCTTTTGCAGTACCAGCACCAGATGTGCTAGAGAAAATAGTCTGAATTCTCACATGCACTTTACCTTTTGGAAACAGCTCACACTGTATAGCATTTCTGGTACCAGGCACTGCTACACCTGAGTGTGGTTGAGCTGAAAAAAAAATTAATTAAACGTTTTATGAAAATAAAACATTGACTTGACATCAGTGGTAGTGTCAGCACTTCTGATGGCAGATCTGCAGAAACAGGGAAAGTGATGGCTGTCACTGATGTCACCTTCTCCAAATTTTCCTTTGCTTCACTTTTTAACACTGTTTTGGCTGAAGAGAGAAGGAGATATGGTCTCCTTGGTGAACTCTGTTTAATAAGAAGCTTGAAGCTGTGGTGACTGGAGCTGGGAGAAGCCCTGCTGAGATGGGACATCGCTGGCTTGGGATGCACGGAGGGTACAACTTCCTGGCTGCAGGCAGCCAGCTCACTGAAATTCTGGTACAATGCTTTCTGGAAGTACAATTGCTTTCTAAGGTAGAACAACTGAGTCCTTCGTATCCCTGCGTATGAAATCCATGGGCCCACTCTGGCCCTGGGCCACAGCTTCGTGGGACAGCTGGGGAACTCTGAGGGCTGGCTCTGAGGTAACACAGAGCACAAACCCACTCACGTTTGTCCAAAAATTGTTTACAGGTTAAGTTTACAAGCCTAAGGTTCACCTGCCAAAGCACTCTAGATTTCTGCCAAAGCAGATATTATCTTTCCTGAAACTTACCTAAGTCTGGCATAAAGGAATAAGATTTCCAGTGTATAGCATGGCTTAAAAACACATATCAGCACAGCCCCAGGGAGGTCAAGCATGAGGCATGGAGGTTTGGGACATGAGTCTCTGAGGCTGGCTTTGTGGCTGGATAAAATGGCACTGTGCCTATGCCGTCTGCCATACGTGCTCCTGCAAAATAACACCAATAACTCACATAAGCTCCGTGGAGTAGTTATTTGCACAAGTGAAATAATGATGTCAAAGCCAATCTGGTGTCCAGGATTATGGTGAAGCCCTGTGTACCTGACCATGGGCTGAGGGAGGTTTGGGTTATCTGTTGCAGACTTGGTTGCAGATAGGTTAGCTGTTTTCAGCAGCGTGGTGCTTAAACCCAAGGGTGCTGTGCATATTTCAGGTGGCTGTGCCGGGGCAGTGCTTGGCCCCATGCAAAATTCAACAATCTGCAGTTAAGTGATTGACTGATTAAAAAAAAAGAAGTAAAAAATGATCACAAAACCAGTTTGAAGTGCATTTTGTCTAATTCACTGTTTTACGAATTGAAGAAAAACATTGACATTAATATCCCCTTATGGACTGCAGGAAGTGTTGGCTTTTGTGGAGGGATTTAGGTAAAGGTGAGCATGTGTGGGGTGTGTGCACAAGGAGGATGGAAGAAGCAGGAAGGAGCAGCAAAAAGGTGCTTTTGGAGGTAAGAAGGAAGAAAAAGTGAAAGGAGTTAAAAAGGGCAGGCTACCCTGTCCCCTTCAAGGGGTGGAGAGGTATTCTGAAATATGGCAAAACCATTAAAATGACTGCTGACTGCAAGAGGTTTCAAATGGGTATGCGAAATTTAGAATCTAGGAAAAGAACTTAAAGGGAAGTTGTACATC
This sequence comes from Podargus strigoides, assembly GCA_028020825.1. Taxonomy (NCBI): domain Eukaryota; kingdom Metazoa; phylum Chordata; class Aves; order Caprimulgiformes; family Podargidae; genus Podargus; species Podargus strigoides. Next base: position 86,077,521 of record CM051663.1, on the reverse strand, counting down.
CCCCTCACAATTTTATACCAACATTATTTTATGTTGGTTGGAGCACTGAAGAGTAAGACCTGAATTTCAAACCTTGTTGTAACATAGTCTCCATATAATCTCCTATAAAGAAACAGCTATTAGTATTTAACATTTCTGTATTGCACTTGAAGATATAAACTAAATCCGGGTGAGATACTGCCATAATTAAGCAAAAATCCCAATGCATAACAACAGTTACGCCAGTAGTTCAAGACCAGAATGGTTTCTAAATGAGAGAGCAGTGATACTTTCCAATTCTTAAACATTATTTTTGAGGATTTAATTTTGCAGTCACTCTCATCTGGACGGCTCAAAACATTCAAGTTGTCTCAGTAAGGAATGAATGTGGATTCGGAACTTTGATATAGTGCAGTAAACACTGTCAAACAAATATACGGAAACGAGGAAAAAGAAATAGTAGGAAGATGTGGAACTGCCCAAGGTCACGGTTCTTTGCCCTTAATTCCATTTGTAGTCATCAACGCAAATAAAGGTGTCGTAATACCTCATGTGAGCTCAGAGAGATAGTTAGGTAATGTTATTTTGAAACACATCTGCAGTACCCTGTTTTCCAGGATCATACACAGGGAATTAGTAATTTCTGGGCAGCAGAAGCTTACCAGGGGCAGGACGATGTCAGCACTTTCACCACAAAATCATCATTGTTCAGCAGACAGAAAATGTTTGAGTCTTTTGAGTCTGCGGGAGTGGCAATCATACAAGATGGAAAAAATAGGAAAATTTCCAGCCATTTTCTTGGTTAGAAATATGAATAACATTAGTGCCAATGAAAAGGGAAATTTGCCGCTTTGACAACTCATCCCACACTTCTAAAAGCCTTGAAAAGAAAAGCCAATGTTGGACTGTCTTCATGCTTCAGTCCCACAGAATAAAAAACTGAGGGCAGCCCCATCATTACATGAAATTGAGACAATAGCAGATTATGGCCCATCACAAAAAGCTTTTGGAGCAGGTAACCCTGTGCAGAAGTAAAAGCAGGACAGGATGGAGTGAGGTGGCATGCTTCACCTGGGGCCGAGGCACCTCTAACCAGGCACTGGGTCTTACAATCTATGTTTAAAAGAATTCTTCTGAAGATAGACACAGCTGGATGGAGCAACTCAAAGCCATGCAATTTTTGGGGGCCTTTTTGTGCCACTGGTTACATTCTCTTCTGCAGGCAGATGTTCGAGTGGGTTGCCTACTCTGAAGCCAGTCATGAGCTAGATCTCACGGTGGAAACTGTGTCATTCTGCTTCTTGGTGATTGTTGTGGGCTTGGAAGAAGGTGGATTGCTAGTCACACAGAAGGACATATCAACATGGTAGTTTAAGGTCAACTGTGCCCTGTTGGAAGAAGCAGGAGACTTCAATGTTACATGGGAAGCCAGTATGACTGATCAGCACATGTCTCCTCACAGAACAAGGCTGCTATAAATGGCTACAGGATAAAATTTATCAAATTCCTTCTATACAAAGGTGTTGAGCTGTAGCAATACTAAACATCACATGCAAAAAGAAATCTCTGTGAACAAATATGTCTGGAAGACAAACATGAAGCCTGCCATGGGCTGCAAATGAACCTTCAAACGCTGCATTGCTATTTTTTTATGTTGGGTTCCCCCAGGAGCTGAGTTATACAGTGTCACAACGATTAGCTTACTGTCCCCATTTAGCTCTCCAATGAGGTGTGAATATTTTAGTGCTGATACACAGTCCATTTTCACTAGTGTTTCATCTACATTTCATCATGCTGGGAGAAATGAGTCTTTGGGCATTTCTGGGGACTGCTGTGAACAGGATTGGCATGTTTCCTCATCGTTTTGTCATGAGGTGCGATGGGGTTCCTCTTTCATGCAGTGCCAACTCGATTTGGGGGAGTCTTGGAATAAGTACGAAGAAGTATGCTGTGTTCTTGTTAGGGCTTGCTTTGCAACTCTGGCACTGGCAGGGGTACATGAGCCTGAGTGGAGGATATGTAATGGGTACACAGAAGCAGTCAACTAATTTAGGGAAGAAAAACCCTCTTACAATTTTCCTTTTCACACATTTTGAAAGAGAAGGAGCCAGGTTTACACTACTTTTACATTGTTAACAAGGTGACTGATATCAGTACAGTGAACTCCAGAGAGGAATACCAGAAGTAACTGTCATTAGCAGACATCATCAGCTTGACAGGACAAACACAACCCACAGACCTTCTTATAGTTAAAAAAAAACACCTGAATGCATGCCATTAGGTATCTTGGGGAAGAATTTTACAGATCTCCCACACTGTGATCAGGCTTGGAGTGTAACACCCTGTTTTGGCTAAACATTTCTTCTCTACCACATGAGCTGCCTTTAGTCCTTTGAGAAAAAGTGACTAGTGCTATTACATGACAGTAGGTCTCTGTAAAGCAAATAAATATCTTAAACTTAGCTTTTTCTTAAAGTTGACGGTATCTTAATTTAGAGAAAAAATAAAAGAGTCAGCTTGAGTTCCTTAAATAAGCTGATGTGCTCCTGGAGAGCTGCTTCCTCTGTTCTCCTTTCAGAGCATCTCCTAATCTCTGCTCATCTCTCTGGGAAGCTCCTCCTTCATTAAGCCCTGTGCTTTCTGAGGCTAATGTAGCTCAATGATGTCTTAATGCAAAAGCTTGCTTTAATCTCAGACCATACGCATACAACTGGACTAAACTATCCTAGGTGATATTACCCTGGTTCTGAAAATTTGTGCTGGAATAACATGATCATTAAAGCAATTTAGCTCTGCCCCAAGCACGGCTGGCAGAGTCAGGACTTCATTTATCATATCTGCAAGTACCTTATCTTCTAACACACTGCTGGTTGCTGCTGTGCTCCTGCAGGTTTGGGATTTGAACCTCCCTTCTCTACTCAGAGGATGAAAGTCTGAGCTTGGCTTGTTTCTGGCAGGCCAGGCAGGACAACTGTGAGAATTGCTCTTTGTTTGGCAGACCTTTTCAGCCTTCATGGCTTTCAGTCACAGGCCATGTACTGCAACTGACTGCCTTCTTCCTCCAAGAGACCCTGTTCCTCCCCAGCTGTGAGCTCCTAAAACTGCCTTCAGCAGGTGAGACATTCACTCACTGATGAGGGTATTAAATGACGGAATTGCAAGCCTTTAGTATATTGCAAGCCCTTAGTATATTGCAAGTCCCTACAGTAAGTCTACTGTGAGAGACCAGTAAATATCACTATGTACCTCTTCACTGATTACCATTCCATTTTGTATGAAAACAGATGCATGTTGCATGTTGCAACAATCAAAATTCTTTCAGTCCTTAGTCAATACAGTTAGAGTGACTAGGGTGCTGCATGTGTCTGCTGGCCCCCAGCAGACATCCTGGCAGGTGATGTGACTCTGTTTTCCCATAAGAATTCCACAGAAACACGTGCTGTGTAACGTAATACTGTGATGTTCTGAGTCCATAACTTGCTGTTGTGAGGGAAAAAACTAGTCGCTGCTATATGTTTAATGCTACTTAATTTATTAGTTAGTAGATATTATATTTAATTTATAAACTGGGTTAAGGGAGATAATGTACTATGCCAGTGGAAATCAGTCCTGCTCTGATAAACGAAGACACTTGTCCATTCCTACCTTGCATGGAGAACCTCTTATACATCTCCCTTAAAATTACAGGGATTTCAGGAGTACTGGGGTGTATCCAAAGCCACTGACACACCGAAGGCTAGCCTTAGGGTGAGACTTGAATCCAGCAGGAATGGAAATCTTTAACCATTGCTTAGGTCATGGAAAAAGATTGAGCTTGCAGCTCTCAGATATCTGTCCCTGTGCACACAACAACTGCATAACTCCATCCCCTCCCCCTGCCCTAAAGCAACAGCAGTGTAGGCAGTTCCCAGCCCTTGATTCCTGATATGCCAACATATGTTGGCAGAGCTTCACTTTGCACAAATTTAAATTTCTCTTGGGAGCAGGTTTCACTGGTCTGAGAAAGTAACAGACTGTTCTCTACTTCCCTCTTCTACATCTGAGTATATACCTCTCCTGTATCCTTTACATTGACTCTGACATATTTATCATCTCTATGGCCATGAGATGCAGCCAAATTTCAGAGCTGCCCTTTGTCCAAATGCCTGTACTATTATACTGTCATGTTTGACTTCAAGTTTTGATGTAGGAATGCCAAAAGCTAAAAGTAGCAGAGGTTTGAATGTGGATATTTGTCTCTCAGATTTTGGGAAATCCAGCAGTGTGTTAGGATTTTGCATTTCCAGGTCTGTAAAATTGTGTTGCTCTCTACGTGCACTTACAGGAAGCAACAGGCAGCACATAAGTACAATAGCTACTTGCACAATTTGAAATATGGTACCTTGTACTGCTCCTGGTCAGACTTTATTTCCAGCTGATCCTGTCCTTACCCTGAGACCAGCTCTTCCACTATGCAAGGAAGAGTATGCAAAGGTTAAGTGCCAGCTTTTATTCAGGAATGCCCTCCTCTCAGCTGTCAGTATTCTGTCACACTCAATCTCCTTTGGCCTTCTATCTCTTTAAAGTATATTAAGGAAATATTTCATGAAAATGCTGCAGTTTCTTTGTGGCAATTTGCTTGCAAATGCAATTTGAGAATAGTTGGATTTGCTTTTATTTCTTCTGGATATTCTGCCTAAAGGCAGTTTATCCCTTACCTGTATCTCCAGATACTTTGGCGTCACTTTATTCAAGGTCAGTCAGTAACACGATAACGATGTAGTTTAATAGGTATCCAGAAAATCATAGCGGGATTAGAGCACAGTTCTAGATAGAAAATATGACTGTGCACCGTGGCAATGTTGTACAGTATGATGCAAAGCTAAAATTCATATCCATCTTGTGTGGTCACAAAAGAGGTTACAAAAGAGGTTGTGTAGGTTACAGAAGAGAGGGCTGCCATGAGGAAAAAGTGTTGTATTACTTGCTCCTGGAAAATTTCTAGCTGTCTCAAATGCAGGGTTTGGTTATGCTGATGGAGTTAATTTCTGATAAATGTAGATTAAATTGGTTCACAAATTTGGGTAGTCCTGGGCAGTCAAAATAAGGCAGAAGCCTTGTGCCAGTTTCAAAGGTCTTGTGGCCAGTAAAAGATCAGTCAACACTTAAAAAGCGAATGAGGAGGGCAGAAAGGGAAGAGAAAGAGACTGCTTTGAACACTTCAGCAGAGCTCCAAGCCCTGAGGAGCAGCTCCCGTGGCCTGCCAGCGTTTTGCTTAGGCTGTACGAGATTTATTTGGTGCAATGCCTCCTGCTTCCTCTTGCACTTTGAGGACATGAAGGAAGGTGAGGGCAAGGGAAAACATTGTCAGATAAAATCTCGCAGAAGGGTTGAGAGAGGAGCTGTACTCTGTGCTGTTTGGCCTAAATTCTGCACAGCCGTCAGCTGAACTTGCTAACCTCTGTGTGTGCTCAGAGCTCAGATCGCACACAGCCGGTGTTTGTACAGGAGCAGTGTGCAGATTGTGGGGGGTGGGTTTACTTTTCTTTTGTCTTTTTTTTTTTTATTATTTTTTTTTTATTATAGTGGTAAATAGATTTCTCCAGTATTTTCTTAAAGCTAGCAGATCTGCAAACAGATGCTTGCTTAGATCCTGACAAGCAACCAGCAACTAAATGTTTCCTTTCTCCCAAACAGGATATCATTTTAACTTAATGTGAGGGTCTGTAAAAGGTCTCTAGTTGCAAAGCTAACTTAAGACTATTAGTAAAAAAGCAAGAGCTATATTATCAATCTCACAGCCCTTCCTGGGGCCAGACTCTGATTTCCTGATTCAAATCGATTATTGGGAATATTTTCATTGGTTTCGGTGGGTCTGAGTCTGACACAGGCTATTCAGGCTTCGGAAGCGTATCTGAACCTGGCCCATGATGATTGCACCCTTTTTCTGTAGATCAGCCCTGTAGAGAGACCTTTTATACTTTTAGCTTTACCCAACACTTCCAGCATCCCTGGATATACTGTGAAAAACTGTTCAGGCATTTTTGTTACAGCATCCTTTTTCCCCCCAGAGAAATTGGCTGTTGCAGTACAAATTTTTCCTCCTAAGCAAATAGATATAGTTTATATCTTCTGGCAGGAATAAGAAAGCAAAAATAAAACAAGCCCTCACAATTCTTGGCGAGATGAATCTTCCAGGGTTTGATCCCTTGGCAGAGCTCTGTGGTTTGGCTTTCTCTCTTCTCTTAGTATTGTGTGTGTATGCTTCATTTTCTTTGATTTCATAGCACTGTTTATGTTTATCTGCTAGCTTTTGTCTCAGTTGCCAGTTCCTTTTCCTTTTCAAGATACTTCATCTCCTTGACTACTAAATGCCCTCTTCTCTGTAAAGTTTGGCTGCCTTGTTTCCTCAGGACAAGACTCTGTACAACGCACCTCTGCTGCTTTCTCCCTCTTCCTATCTCTTTCCCAGTTTCCCTTTTCCCCCTGTAGTTCTGTTGCTCCTTACTTCTAGCTCTGCTTTTTGGAAATCTGTCCTCCTCCAAGTGAAGCTGTCTCTTTGGTTTTGTTTTTTTCTTTTCTCCTAGATTTTTTTACCTTTCGCTTTTATTGATAATACTGTTCTTGACTAAATTGTTGCAACTTACTTTTGCATTTCCGTAACTAATTCCAACATTTGATTTCCTTAGGCATTTTGGAATCTGTGTTGAAATCAAAATTGCCTTGTCATCTTGCTACTGGTTTAGAGGACAATTCCTGAATTTTAATGAAACTGGAAGTGGCAACAATATCTCTCACTCCATTTTCTTCAGCAAAATGAAACAGGTATTTTCAGTTAAAGGTTTTTGTCACTGATGAAGGAATTTTGGATAGAGAATTTGGTATTTTGGCAGTAGAGAAGTTATGACACAACTTCTTAGTGTTATGTTGAAGACCTCTGTGGAAATCGTCCTTCTGGTCTCGCTACTCTTTCCTCTGAATTGTCTTGTTGATTGAATGGGAGCAGTCTTGGGTCCGCTATGTAGGATCGGGAAAACAGTTTTCCGTACCAGGACTTATAAGCCTTTTATAAACTGCAATAGTTCATAGCTGCAAGAACCTGTGCTACTGGCCTGCGAACTGAGGCTGCTTTGTGAAGTTTGGAGCTGCTTGGTTCCCAGCCCAGCTGATCATGCAATGGGGCTGGGACAGATAGCCAGGGGTGCTAATCTTATCCAGCTTCACGGTTTAAGTATTGCCTGCTCATCATTACTTAGCTTCTAGGGATAAAAAAAAGAAAATCGTATTTAGTAATAACAGCATCCATCCATGGAAGTACAAACAATTTAGCAGCGAGCTGGTTTTTCAGAATTGAACCTGAATTTTTAGGACTAATTAATTTTATTCGCTCCAAAGTGTGTTACAAACATTAGTCAGTTTCATAGACATTATTCTAAAAGACATTTTGTCAAATATACTGGATTTAATAGAGTGTAGTGGAAACAGTTAAACGTATATTTATTTTAATTACTGAAAATTAAGAGGAACATCTTAACTTAATTTGGTGTTCTGCCAATTCAAGCAAAGATGAATGAAGCATATTAAAAATGAACACGGTTCTTATTTTTATTGGTTGTACGGCCACCTTTCTCACTACATACATCAGTTAGCAAAGTCTGCTTTCAGCAGTGGAAATTTCATTATCACTTCTAATTCTGGTTTTGTAGCACATTAAAGTTTCCAACAGTTAATGACTCTGGTCTCTTTCTGTGCAGGTTTACCTTTCATGAAAGAACATGGAAGAGGAAAGAAATGACAGTAAGACTGAATTATGAACTCTCAGAAGCCGAGAACAAGAACTGATTGTATTGTGGAAGCCGAATTTACTGCTCTTGATTAACGCCAGGCAATGGTGATCGCATGCATGAGATTACTGAAGCAGATGTAGCTCGTGTATTACTTATGCAGGTTAAAAGAAACAAAAAGAAAACTTCTCTTCCAGTTTTCAATTCAGTATTTTAAGAGCACCACAAACACCACTTTAAAAGTCTGTCAGTTGTTTGAAAACTGATGCCTGCAGTTTGTCACCTTAACTGAAGCTCCTTTCCTCCCTTGGACAAAGATCATCGTCCTCCAGACTTCTTTACCAGTATTGAACTTTCTTCTTCTCAGCTTTGACTTGTGCATTTATGGCCCAGAGATGGGGTCTCAGGCCCTTTCCATCAGCAGTGTTGTCACCATGCACCTACGCTGTCCATGCCATTGTCACCCTTACCTCTGGTGATTACCAAAACCAGAACATCTCAGTTACTTCTCAGGTATTCACCTGGGTGACTTAGTATCTCTCTGAGGGTCACCCTATTGTGGGACAGCTGCAATTGTATCTCACAGAGGTGTCATAGCTCTTAATTACATCTTCTGCAAAGTGCTTGGAGGTTCCCTGACAGAAGTGATTTCAGCATGCAAAGTACTGCAGCAAAATAAACTAATCTCGATAGCAGAGGTCAGTCCTGTCTGTCTACATTAACCTAACAGCCTGTGCTTTTCCTCTTCCCTCCACCATTTGCCAAAACAGATACAGTTTGTTTTTCCTTTGATCCCGTGGAGTTGACAGTGACAGATTACTTTCAGTTTGTCATTCTGAACCTTCCCACTTTCCTGGTGATATGACCCATGACATGAGGGAGATCTGTAATCGCGGACAGCTGCCTCTCTGAGCAATGTCCAGATACTACAGGAGAGGCGTGATGGGACCACACAGAAGTCACCATCTTCCCAGGACAGCCGCTGGGTCCCAGAGGTGGGTGGTGAGAAATAACTGTGTGAGAAGCAAGGGTTTTTCAAAAGCTATGGGAGTGTTAAGATTTTCACAAGGCAGCTCATTAGTCTGAAAAGTATGATTTTCTCAATGGAGTGAGGGTTTCAGGCCATTTTGAATGAAGAAAAAAGAGATTGTCTCCAATGGTGGGGTCTCCGTGTAACATACTCTATTTTTATGATATATTCACATCTATTGGTACTACTGGGAATAGTAATATTTTTGTATTCAATCTTCCAAAGCTGGAAAACTGCCGAAAATGGGTTTTGTTAGTGAAGAGCAGGACTCAGCATGCTGTGGTGTGCTCTATGTACATCAGAGGTACCAAGCGCATACCCAGGTCTAAGGGTCACAACATGCTTAACATCTGTCAGGGTCAGTCAGCCCTGTTATTCTCTGCATCCCAAAGCTCTTCATGTACTTTGCAGTAGAATAAAACCAAATTATATCTCATAAAGCCGTATGAAATGCAACATCAAAACAAATTATCAGCAGAAAATTTGTCAGAGTTGTCTGTGAGTTTCAAAGTATTGACCATGCAACTACAGTGTAATGCATGCTGGAAGGGACCTCAGGAGGTCTCCTGTCCTGTCTCCTTTTCAAAGCAGGGCCAGCTTGGAGATCAGAGGGAGATGCTCAGTGTTTTTTCCAGACCCATCTTGGAAACCTCTGAGGCTGGATACCAGACAGCCTCCCTAGGCTACCTACCCACTGCCCAGTGTCTTCATGGGGAGAAAATCTCTACTCATATCCAGCCCAAATCTCTCCTATTATCTTTTGTCTTATTGTGAAGAACCCATCTCTATCTACCTCCTTGATGGGCCCCTGGGCCCAGCGTTTACCCTCATTTGGTGTCATCTGCACTCTTGGTGGGAAAGCACTCCAGCAACTCCTCCAGGCCACCAGTAAAGGTGATAAACAGCAAAAGTCCCACAAGTATTTTGACAAGCAGTCACCATTGACACTAGTCTGTGATGTCAGTACACAATGTCATTTGCTTTAAAGAGGAAAAGCAGACTTTGTGACCTAGGAGAGACTGCCAGACTGAAGATCCCACAGAGGAAAACACTGTGACACGTATGAGATGTGAGGTGATTCTATACTGGAGGCAGCTCATCCACTGAGATTTATTTATCTAACTCTATGACTCCTTAACTTTTGCAGCTCTTGAAATCTATAATTTTTCAATAAAATCTTGGTCACAGCCTAATGTATCTGATTAAGAGCAAGGGAACTGACTTTTATCTTTTTCAAAAGTTTCATGTAGGAAATAATAACTAATCAATGGTATCTTGTTCTGGGGCCTGCAACACAAGGACATCGAGCTGCTGGAGTGCGTCCAGAGAAGGGCCATGAAGATGATCAGAGGGCTGGAGCATCTCTACTATGGGGACAGGCTGAGAGAGTTGGGGTTGTTCAGCCTGGAGAAGAGAAGGCTCCAGGGAGACCTTATAGCACCTTCCAGTACCTGAAGGGGCCCACAAGAAAGCTGGGGAGACACTTTTTATAAGGGCTTGTCATGATAGGATGAGGGGTAATGGTTTTAAACTGGAAAAGGGTAGATTTGGATTAAATATTAGGAAGTAATTCTTGACTGTGATGGTGGTGAGACACTGGATCACGTTGCCCAGAGAAGCTGTGGATGCCCCATCCCTGGAAGCGTTCAGGGCCAGGCTGGACCGGGCTTTGATCAACCTGGTCTAGTGGGAGGTGTCCCTGCCTACGACTGGGTGGTTGGACCAAGATGATCACTAAGGTCCCTTCCAACCCAAACTGTTCTATGATTCTATGATTCTATGACATGATTTTATGTCTGACTAGGGAGATTTGGGTTTTTAGAAGCTAATCATCCAACCTTGTTCTAAATGCTCATTTGACGATTCTCAGCAGGAGTTTCTGTGGGACAGACTTCTCCAGGAGTACCCTCAGACATAAATGGTACAAAGCTCCTGCGTTGGAGCTCATAGATGGTCATGGTTGAAGGCCTTCAGGACAAGACACAAGGAAGAGTATTTAACTTCGGTTTGATTGTGTTTTCACTTGTTTTGTTTTGGTAAACTCAACTGCCATAACCAAGTTGTTTACATAGGTTTGGCATCCAAAGTGTTCGATTTATGTAGTAATTTTTCTTTTTTCTTGGTTGAATTTTGTAATCAGCTAAAGGCTAAGGGTGCTATGTAAATCACAGATGGTGTCAGTAAGTTCTCGGTTAATGCTTTATTTTATGCAAATTAACATATTCTGCTGTCCAATACCTTTACATGTACAGTAAGTACAAAAATCTTGCAATGTACAGGAAATTGTCTAGATGGAGAAACTGTCTGACTGTTCTTCAATGGAAAACTTGCTAATATGCAATAAGAACTAGTTCTTCTCCTGAAGAAATACCCTCACATTAGGCAATACACAAAGTAACCTATATTTTGACCAGAGTGTAATAGGCATACGTGCATAACAATTTCAGTTCAAAGTTTTGTACATTGTTACACTTATTTTGGAAGAACATTTTAGAAACTTTCCTATGAAACTCTTAAAGGTCACTCCTAAAACAAGCTACTCATACATGCCCATAGGAATAGCATCATTTAAGTCATCCTACAACTGTGTAGAACCAATTTAATTCTATCATGTCTCTGTGCAGGCGCAGTAAATCCTCTCCTGGGAGGACTGCATTCTCTCCATAGGTACAGCACAAGTTGTGTGCTTCTGCACTTCAGCCATTTACTTGCAGTTTCTGCATGTTCATATCCAGTAATCATGCTGGAGCTATTGTTACGTCTCTGCTCCAACTGGGCTGTTAGACATCCAGAAATCCCAGCATCCAGAAATTCTTGAAAAACACACATATTTCTCAGCTCTTGGGATAGTGAATGAAATTAGAGACAAGGAAACTTGGATGTCATAATACAGCAACAATAGACTGACTCTTACTGATGCTGGCAGACATCAAACCTACACGTCCAGCTATTAAATATGTTGAGACACATCTGAGGAAACTCAGTAACTTCTAACAGCTGGAGTTAAGTTCCTCTTAACTATTTTCAATAATACAGCTTTCAGATTTGTTTTTTGGGCTTTTTTAGTACTGTTAGAAATAAGAGAGTAAACAGACTTGCAAGAGGAATAATAACAAAACCATAATTATGTGCCTAAATATTTCCATCAAATAGCAACTACTTCTTACCTCTATCAATATTATGGAGATTTAATTAACTGCATCACAATCTATATTATTAAAATTATATATTAAATAAGTGATTGACGCTACTTTGAGAATACATCTTTGAGATGATGACACAGAATAAAGTAACTAAAGCCTTTTTATTCTGCAGAGGCTGCAAAGACCCATCCTGCCTACAGGAAAATACATCACCACTCTCCATGTAGAAGAAATACTTGGGTGACTTTTGTTAAAACAAAGAACTTAAATGCAGCTTCTTAGAAGGCCAAGTATCACTGAGTGTGGCTGCCTACCTTGCAGGTTTTGTGTTTTCTCTGTCCTAGTGAGCCTTCTCTGTATATTCCTTTTTTTTTTTGTTTTCTGGTAGGCCAGTTTATACTGACATCTCAAAGGCTAAACCTCTTTCCGTACCCACTACTTGATTTGCATTTCTGTCACCATACACTGCACATGCGAGGTGGAGCTGCCTTTTAATTTCAGAGATCAGCATGATAGGAAGGCAGTGGAATTCAAACAAACCTTCAAAAACACAAGGACAGTAAGGGACCCACAAAACTAACACTTGGATCCAAAACTAGATGGGTAGCTAGCTTTACCCCAGACAGTCTATCAACAGCCTAACCACAGGTCAGACCAACTCCAGCGTTGCTCATGTTGTACTCTGGCGTTCACCAAGAAGCCAGATATTTCTGCCCAAGGAATTTCTTCCTCAGGGATTACCTTTAAAGAGAGAAGGGGAAGTTAGTCTCCTAGAGAAAAGGCACATGTATGCCACCTAATGAAAGACTTACAAAGAATAGGTAAATCAAACTTACGTTGCTGATTGTGTAATTGTGGGGAAATGGGAATTGGGCTTCTACCTCATTTCACATCAGCTTGAATTTTCCTAGACTGGAGGAAAAAAACCCAGTTCATAACAGTTTCTTTTCTTATGTAAATTAGTTCAGGTGGGGTTCTGCTTATTCAGTCCCTGCCCATTCAGTTGCCAGTACAAGTATCTATCTGAGGCTTGCTTCCTGCAGTTGAATGACTGTTCGTTGTTCTTCATTTCATATTACTAGCGTAAGACAGAGTATCCAGGTACTTTTGGCAGGTAGTGAGCTATATTATATTTATTATAAATGCACATACACAGGAGCTAGAGACTCGCTTGAACAAAAATAATGGTTAAAAAGAAAAAGAACAGCCCCAGACTCAAAGATCTGGCAGTCTGAGACAATGGACAATGCACTGATGTTTATTTAATACAAACTTTAGCATCAGTTGTTTGATTCAGTCAATTTAGGCTCTGAAGACTGTCTTATACAGCAAACAAAGGACAGCAGTCTTCTCAGTGTGCAGATGAATCCATGTGCAAGCATGCATGGAGGAGTTTGAAGGTCTTCATGGCAAGGTTTGGGTTCAACCCTTGTTTTAGCTTTTCAACTATTGCCCAACTTCAGTCTGTGCTTTAAAGTCAATCCAGTAAAAAAACAGAAAACTCGAGCTAAATATACCTGGTTTCTTTCCCTTCTCTTTCAGCTTTCCTACTTACTTATGCCTCTGCCACTGAACAGAAATGGCTGGGTTTCTAATAAGAAAAAGTGTGATTTCCAGCTCTTGATCCAATTTCTTGTTAACAGAATTTTGACTATAAGACACGTGTAGGAACTTGGACAAGACGTGGTTTTAAGGAACCAGCACAGAAAATGTACTAACAACCAAGATGTTCACTTGTGTGTGTTTGAGGTGTGCAGGTAGGTTTCTTAGGGTGAGCCATCTGGAGGGACACTGAGTAGAAAGAAGTTGATAAAATTACAAGAAATTGTGACAATATTTCTGCCCTAAATTCTGCAGAGCAGATGAGGGGCAGGAATACCTCACACTTTTCTGCAATTAGCTTTCACTGAATTGTGCAGGAAAATCTTTTCATATGTCTGCCATTTCCAATCAGCTGAACTGTATGTTATGCTGTTGTAAAGTATCTTTTTCACTTACAGACTAGAACAAGGCAGACATTAACTTTTTGCCACACAACAAAGTGAAATTCTGTATAATCCCCCATGTTATGGCTCCTGTTCTCTCTAGTTTAATCTACAACACTGGGAATTTGTTATACAACAAGAAACACATTTTAAGAATTGTCACATTTTGTAATTCCTTTTTGTGTTTGGAGCATCACAGGCATTGTGGCTCCAGTTCAAGCCAACTGCAGCCTGGAAAATGAAATATAATCTAAAAATACCATAAAAATGGAAATTTTTAGCGTTAATCTCGTGTAAGGCTTTTATATTCTGTAGTGAAGCTGTCTGAACCTGAAAGAGAGTCTGACTGAAAGTCAAGGATCTTTGCAGTTATTTGTAGCTCCTCTCATCCACCCAGGCCGTACCCGTGGGTCCTGTTCATGAAAGGGAATTTGCAAGAAGTCCTTGCTCCATCCGAGGACCTATCAAAAAGCCTGTGGAAGCTTTCATGACAGGGTGGCTCTGTATCGAAGGAAAAGACAGAGGGTTAGTGGCACCAAGGAGGATGAGGGCAAGAATGGCTCAATAGATAAAGGCGATGGTTTAAAAGTCAGACAATCTGGGTTGTAGTTCCTCTCCTGCTGGTTTCTGGTGAAGCCCTGGGAGTATCTCTTACTCTGTGTTGCAGGTAGTTGACCATGTAATGGGGAGAACAGCCCTGAAGAGACCAACGGCAAGGATATTTGCAAAAAAAAGGAAGGGAGGGGGTGTGGGGTAAGTCTATCCCATACAAGATAACAGGGTTCCTGGGGGCGGTATATATGATGCCATCCATCAGAAAAACTAGGCAGCCCATGGATATACTTCTTCAGGACCTTCAGCAGCTTCTGAGGAGCCAAGACCTGGCAGGCTATGCTTTGTTATTAGTGACTGAAACCTGGGTGCCAGTGTGATGTATGTGAAGTGGAAGAACAAATGGGACCTTCCCTCTGTCCCCTTTCAATTATGCAAAATTCTGTAATTTACACAGGTTGTATGCCAGGGCTGGATAGAGGCTTATAAAGTTTGCAAATATGCATTGAAAAATTATCAGGCTTCCAAAATCTTTTGTTTCTGTTACACATCTAATGCTCTTAAGCAGTGCTGTGGGTGAACCTGAAAGGCAGAAGTAGTATTTTTATGCTAATATGCTGTAAAATGTCTTAGCAAAATAAGTAAGGCCCTCTGCAGTGTGTTTATTTTCCTTGATATGATTTAGAAGATTCTCATGTGACAATCTTTTGTGTTGTATTTGTAAAATGATCTCTATGAGACTAGCACACTATTATAATACATTACAATCTAAAGTTGCTTGAGCAGCAGAAAACCCCTAATACAGTGCTTCACAATGGAGCACTTAAACAGTTTAGTGCAGCTTTCATGTATAGTATTTTTAAGAACTGCTACAAGCCATGTTTGCAGTGCTTTCAGGAAAGCAGGGTAATATTGAGGAGAAAGCTCCTTACAAGCGAGCTTCCTGTCACTGAATGATCGTGTTGCTGTTCCAGCAAATCCAGGTGGGAACATTTTCAAGGAAATGTCGAATACTTCTGCTTTTGCCCAGAAACAGCATAGCTATTTTTAGGGATATTTTCCATTGGCCTGCAACACATTTCAGTTGCTGTAGCATAATGGAGAGTGGCATATTGTATGTTACGTTGAATTGAGAAAATGACTATGTTGCATCATGTCTGTATTTGGCACTGAAGGATGCTGAGATATTCATATTTCCTCATACTTGTGCCAATTTGTATGCAACGAAGATATATCATAAATAGAATGTAGGGTATGGGATCCATCCTGCACTCGTTTAACCCTGGGACACCTCTGTAGCCTATGACTTTTTCAAGGGAGACTGGAATCAGTCCCAGTGCATCCTGCTCATAGACTGTTTATGGTACTTAAATATAAGGCACTATTGGTGCTGTGGAAGGAACTGTGATTGTAATACATACTTTATGGGCTCTACCTGTAAAGGCGTAATGCTCAAAAATGTAAGTATCCTGAAGTTATTTATTCTTTTCAGGGCATTTTGTAATTAATGAGACTCATGCTAATGACCTGCAAGTGAAAACCCTTGAATGGAAAACATCAGGTATGCACCCCAGAATAATAAATTTGCCCAACGGGTAGATATGGCTTCACGGTCAGGAGGTGCACCTGCCCTGAAAACCACCACAACTGCATGGGGAGATCTGCACCCATTTCCCTTCATTCCCATCCATCCCATGACACCCTCTCTTCTGGGGCGTACAGTGGGACAGGATCAGACTATACCACCTCTATTGCATCTGAGAGTAGATGGGCAGATGAGCTCCATGAGCAGGCCAAACTGGGGGTCGGATAATCTGCAAAATTTCGTGATGCTGATTTCCTCCTCAAATCTTGTATCACAATTAGGGCGGGGCGGGGGGGGGGGGGGGGGGCGTGGGGAATGTCTTGGGTACTCTGTTTTAATTATATAACTCTTACTCATATGACTAGTGCAATGTTAACTCAACTTTATATCGCTGACCAAAATGTCGACAGTTAAACAACTATCTTTGGAGATATAGAAATTGAAGTGGTTTTCCATATTGAAATTGCAGTGATTTTCCATATCTGGTTTGTGAGCAAGAGGACTCTGCACTGCCATGGGCCAGCAGTGTACCCAGGTGGCCAAGAAGGCCAACGGCATCCGGGCTTGTATCAGAAATGGTGTGACCAGCAGGAGTAGGGAGGTGATTGTCCCCCTGTACTCAGCTCTGGTGAGGCTGCATCTTGAATACTGTGTTCAGTTTTGTGCCCCTCTACAAGAAGGACACAGAGCTGCTAGAGTGTGTCCAGAGGGCAACGAAGCTGATGAAGGGTCTGGAGCACAAGTCTGATGAGGAAACTGAGGTTGTTTAGTCTGGAGAAGTGGAGGCTGAGGGGAGATCTCATTGCTCTCTACAGCTACCTGAAAGGAGGGTGTAGTGAGACAGGGGTTGGTCTCTTCTCCTGAGTAGCTAGTGATAGGATGAGAGGTAATGCCATAAAGTTGTGCCAGGGGAGGTTTAGGCTGGATATTAGGAAAAAAATTTTCACTCAAAGGGTTGTCAGACATTGGAACAGGCTGCCTAGGGCAGTGGTGGAGTCCTCATCCCTGGAGGGATTTAAGAAACTTGTAGATAAGGTGCTAAGGGACATGGTTTAGGGGGAATTGGCAATGTTAGGTTAATGGATTAATGGTTGGACTTGAAGATCTTAGAGGTCCCTTCCAACCAAGACCATTATGTGATTCTGTGATTCTATCTCACCTTGCTTGATGCAAGGCACCAGGCTGAGTTTGCATAGGCATTGCATTACTGCTAACCCCAAAGATTGACACTGGCCAAGTAATGGGTCATCATGAGCTAATGTTGTAGCTCTGACATTAGAAACAGGAGATTTTAGTTTTCAAGTCTGCCATTATTTCAACCTTTACGTAAGCGTATCTATTCCTTCAGAAAGGCTCATCTTTTACGTGCAGATCTCAGCAATAACCAAGAAAAAATGTCCTGATTTAAATTGGGAAGATCAGATACACTCTGTTTGGCAAACTGAATTGCATATTTAAGTCACTTTTGATTTAGTAATTTTAAGAGATCCATCCCTATCACAGTTGTTTTCTTTAGCCCCTGACAGTGAGTAGAGGATACACTTAGTTTTTATATCTTATTTAGCTAAAATAGCAAATAAAAATATTTCTAAAAGTTCTTCTGAACTATTTTTCAAATGGCTGAGGAATATTAAGTGAACGAGTTCATTTAGGAAGTCCAACTGGCTGTGTCAAAAGATAATATTTTAAAAGGGTCTAGGAAACAGCTGTTTTGGGACAAATTGGGGCAGAGGCCCCTCGTCCACAGCAAGCTCCATGAATGCCAGCGAGGACTTTGCCACTGACTCCAAGTTAGGATTTGAGTCAGTATGAAATATTAGTATAGTGACATTTAACCCTGTAGTCTCAGCTGGTGGTGAGTTAAATAGCCCCTCATTAGGAGGCATTATTTATCCTGTGGAGTGAAGCCGTGATTGGGATTTTGTGCTCTCACAGGATTCCTGTTGCTGCCTGGTGTGTAATCTGATATTGTACATATCTTTAAAAAATGAAGACATGAGCCACATTTTTCTTTTTATTTCTATCTGTTCAAATGCAGACTGCAACATGCAGCGCTATCACTGCTCATAACTATCACACTTAATTACTCTTCATGTGCTGAATTTGGGATCTGAATGTCACTCAAGTGGTTCTTGCACACTTTATGATGGATATTTAATCCCAAAAACCTGAAGAAAACAGATCATTTAATTTTCTAATCAGTTTACCAGATACAGGCTGTGAGGCATGGAAATATTTTGAGCATTTTCTATGTTTTTTAATGAAGTGTTACTACAATGAGAGGCGGATGTTACAGCCCAGCTGTTACTATACGCAGTGGCGGCTGCTGTGCTCTGCACAGAGCATCACGCCGGCTCACGGCAAAGCTCCAGGCCTCCAGCCAAGGTAGGCCGACAGCGAGCTGGAGACTGTGCTGGTTTTCCTTTTTTGTGTTGTTTTAAATATTATTTTTTTTTCTCCTCAGTGGATAAACACTTCAAAAATTTCAGAATTGAAGTTTGAGTACTGCTAGAGGAGGAAAAAGGGAGGATGGATGTTTTTTCCTTCTGCCTTTGCAAAGGTGTAGGCTGTGGTTTTGTGTTTCCCAGAACTCCGTGACTCAAGGAGACCTGTTGGAGTCTGTCTCCATCAGGGTATGTCTGCTTCTCTACCACACTATCCCTTCTGCTGTTTCCTCCTCCCTTCAAATTAATCTTCTCAACTGATGATATTCTGTGGAGAGATTTATGTGTTCCCTGGAAGATGCAGACCAAGTTTTTCCTTTCAGTGTAGAGTGTCTAAAATAATGGGGAACATGCTAACAGCACTAAAACAAATGTGTGTCAGATCCCCAGGGAACTGGGATGCCATGCATGCAGTGTTTACTTCAAACATCTGAGCACCAGCATCATTGTTCTTTCAGCGTGTTTGTGAAGCAAAGGAAACAACAGGATGTGTCCATAAATCCTCACACATAAGCGTGTGAAGCCCTAGGACCCAGACTTTATGTTTGAATGGTACATGATGTGGGTAGATATAAACTGGTTTATCAGGGTCCTCACTTCGCAGATGGATAAACACACACACATTTTTCCTACTGAGAGAAAAATGCATGTGTTGTGGTTTGTTTTGGTTTTTTTTGTTGTTTTTTTTTTTTAATAATTAAATTGCTGTTAGAAGAATTCTATGTGGCTATAGAAACTTGGAAGTATAATAAATGCTTTACCCATCGAGGTTGCATACATACCTTGTGTTTTTTAGGAACAGGGTATGTAATACTTTTAAAGAGCTGTTACTATGTGAAGTGAAAACAGAGAAGTGTCCATAGGATGTCAGCGTCCCAAGGCCTCTAAGATGTGGAGCCAGCTACTAGGCAGCTGCAGAGATTAGAAATTGATTTTGTTTGGAAGGAATTATTTTGAACTGATTAGATAAAGCAGAAAGGTGTGTGTTATAAAATAGCTGAGGTAAATATTTCTTATCCTGGGAGAGAAGATATACCTTTTGTTTGAGTGGCCATGGCTCAATACTTCATGCTTTGCCCCTATTATCATTATATGCATTTAAAGTCAGATAATAGATGTACAGCAGTAAAAAACAACCTAAGTGAAAAGAAGGAAGCCTATATTCCCCAGGACATTGATTCATTTACATGATTAGGAGTCAGAGCTCATAGATATTTATACTTTAAATCAATGCACAGTGAAACAACCTACAATTGACTTGAAAAGATAGAATCTGTGGTGTTAAGCTTTCCTGGGAAGTGCTGAGCAGTTTTGGCTTTTCGCAACATCTCTAGGAACTGTGTGTGCCTTGTGGCTCATAAACATTGAGGGAAATTTCCGATCCTTCTCCAACTTTAACCCTGCTTTCCTCGAGGTCTTGTACATGCACCACAGCCCCTCAGTGAAGGGGAACTAAACATAATTTTGTTCAGTTGTTCCAGGGGGTTGAATGTCATGAAGCACTTTCTAACTGCCAGGTCCTGAGCAGATGCTGCCACACCATTTCCAGTCCATTATGATACAAGAATAAGGGTGTAAAGAAGGAAAATAAACTACCCCAGCACCTGGAATTAAGCTTAGAGCTTTTAACTGACCCAAAATTTCCTCTTCTTTGCTTTGCACCTTGCGGTACCTCTGCAATAGCTGTCTGTCTGACCCTGCTTTATAAAATTGCTCGGTGTTTGAGAGTAGTGGGTGACTTCTTAAAGGATATCAACTAGAACAAAATTATTACAGTAATTGTAGGGAACTCTTATTGTCTTTAAGTAGAATATCTCCTTAATTTATTTTGGCCAGAATGGATATTGGGAATCCTTAAAATTATTCAGAAGGTTAAACTCTGCTCTTGGAAGCTCATAGCTCAGTCAGTACTTGGTGTTTTGAAACTGTGTCAAATAGCTTAATTACTAATTACTCAATTTATTTATTAAAACTGTCATTTGTTTTGCAGACTGTACCTTCCCTATGCAATCTAGATAGTGATACAGAAATCCTTCTAGACAGCACAAGTATTTTCTGTCCATGATGAAAAATGCTGTTACTTTATTAATATGGCAAACCTAAAAATAAGCACTTGAATACTTCTATACTGTGCTGGAACTGAGTCCAGTCACACACAATGTCAAGTGTTTTCTAACTTAATATTTAGGAATTCAGCCAAGAAATGATGTTTTTCTGCCAGAATTAGAATAACACACCAAGAATATTTCAGTACTCAACAGCATTCTTACTAAAAAGAACAGAGCCCTTAACAAGTTTTGCATTATTTTGTCTCTCTCTAGGTAATTCAGGTGTTATCTTGAGATCCACATATATTTTTCATGCATTTCATGCAAACAGAGACTAATTGCATAACCAATTATTTTTGATCATTAACCAGCTTACATTGTAGTACGCTCATTTGTTTTTAAGACATTACTGAAACTCTGTTTGCCAAATTCAGCTGGGTACAATCAGGCTGTTGCAAAGTGGCGGCAGTGAGTTGGACTCCATAGTTATCCATGAATATGGATGTAAAGTACCTTGAATATGGCCAATACGCCATAGAGGCTGCTGGCAAATGTTTCTTTGCAGTGGGATTCCACACAATGCCGCGAACTGTAATAACCGATCCTTATGTGAGATGGCTGCACAATTGCACAATTATTATTCTCTCCTTATAAGGATTTCAATTAGTTTCTATTTTTCAAAGCTGAATACTCAAAAATCCTCATCAATATGTTCACATTAGAATCCATCATTGGCTTTACTGGAAACAGAGTGAGACTAAAAATTTTAAATACTAGTGGTCTAGTGCTTCTAGAAAGCCCCCATATATATAGACAAAATGTTTTTCTCAGCTGAAATAGTAGGGAATTTTTTTCTCCTTTTTCTTTGTTCTGTCAGAATTTCCAAGGACATGTAGTAATGTTTTCTGAGGAAAATCTGTTTAACCATATCCGTAAAATATCTAAATAAATCTGAAGCTAGACTTTCAAAGCACCATACATTCAATAAGGAATCCACACAACATTCTTGCAAGTTTGTTAAAAAGTAATAACGTCATTTTACACAGCAGGAAACTAGGGCAGAAATTATGAAGTGACTTGAACAAGCATTGCAAAATAAAAAAAATCAGACTTGTTAATCCTAGGAATTTTATAGTGCAGGTTATATCTCTAAAACTGATTTCCTAGTTTTGGTTGTCACAATAAAATATGCAGAAATAAATTTCTGAGTCCTTAGTATATGGTATTTGCTTTACAGGTTATGCACATGGTTAGATAATTTACTGGTTACTTTATATGGTGCCCTAAGAGCAATCAAAGCAGATGGCAGCAACTTATGAATGGTGTTTTATACATCTCAGTTCATGCCCTCTTGACATTACAAGAAATCAGTTCACAGTTATATGCAGATCCCTGCAAAAGTTCCTGATAAAAACTGTAAAACAAGTAATCCAAAAGAAGGCAATCAATAGAAGCAAGTTGTCCTCAAGAAGCACATGGATTCAAGTGAAACAGACAAAATAGCCATAGATGTGCTTCTGATGTTACAAAAACTAAGTCCACATCTGCCTTCTGGGGGAAGACACTGAAAGACAGGTTCTTAGTGTTTGTATTGCACAAAAAATTTGTGAACAATCCTCCTGAAAAGGAAAAATGAAAGAAACTGAATACTTCTGGATTTATAAAAAATAAGTTCATTTATAAAACAATGTGGTTACCATGATGTGATTATACATTAGTGGTAAACTCACAGAGCACAGTCAGAACAGGGATGTTCCTCAAAAGCTCAAATGAAGAAGTGGGCATGCGGTTACATGCCCCTTTTCTAGATAAATATTAAAATTAAACCTGAATTATTTTAAGAACTTGGTGATTTCTTAGTCTCAAACAATTGTTTAGGATCATTTCTATTATATTTGTGTGTTGTAGGGAGTTCTAGAATCAGGGCTACTAATTACAAGGACATTATTTCTAAATTGGGTCTCTGAACTGTCATCAGTTGGAGGTTGGAGGAGTACTCGGGCAATAATAATCTGTCTGCAGACACCAATTTCCCATCATGGGTGGAGAGCCAGGGTGTCCACTCTTGTAGGCTGAAGTTCTTATGTTTATATAATAAAATATACTAGCCCTGTATTATTTTACTTCATTCTTCTTCATGACTTCAGCTTCTTCACAGAGCACCGACACACAGGACAAATTTATAATCTCCTTCAGGCACTCCGTTATTTCTTAAACATGCACGATACTTGACAGTCAACACTTCTTGACTGTCTGGTGTCCCTGGTCTTCAGTTTTCAATCTAACAATGCAAGGTGTAGTGCAATCTCAGCATGACTGTCATGCTGTCCTGTCTTATTGCTTTAATACACCCCTGCTAAGATTACTGCACTGCCACTGGGGGTGAATGAATACAAGATAAGAACTGCAATTTGACAGTTTCAAAGGAAATGGCATAGGGATTTAATTAGACCCTCTGTGTGCAACTCATTGATTCTTAGAGAGATTTTTATTCTAGTGGAAGGAGATGTGGATGGTAGTGTCAGAGTTAGGTTTATTTTGCATAGCTTCAGATATAGCTTCAGAAAGAGTAAAAGAGCCAAACATTAGAGACCCAAACAGCAAACCAAGAGACTGGCTAGTTCAGGAATTAGCTACATATTTTTTTCCATTTTTCTGATGCATAATGTGTATTAAAACTGAGCAGCAGAGTGAAGCTGCAAGGCTATCAGACTGCACTGAAGAGTCACAGCGATGTGACATGTTTGGTCTCTGTTGGATGGCTGAGTTATACTGCAGAAGCTGTATAATCTCATCCAGTCATGACCTGAACATCTTGAGCACCCACAGGACATAAAGCAAGACGTTGTATCTTTGTTACTTACAGCTCAAATGAACATAAGGTGAAAGAATCCCAAGATCTACAGAAAACTATTGAAAGTTTTCAGCAGTGTCAATAATCCAAGGTCAGCATTTGGAAAGCATAACAAGCTATTTTTTGCAGCCATTGCAGCGGAGTTGGGTGGAGAGTTGAATGAAGTTGAAATGCAGTTCAGTGATGCTCCCAATAAGGCACATACAAAAATAGCTGTCAGTCACACCTTGTGAAAGGAGGTTCCCTATGCATCAGTTTCCTGCAGCTGGAGCAACAGATAGACGAATAAGCAATAAATAAAGATAATATATTTAATTAGATTGTTTTCCTTGAGTTTTTGAGACACAGAGAGAGTTACAGTCTGGAGCTGCACCTCTGTGGTAGCTGAGGCATTTCTGCTGGTGGCAAATACAGGT
The DNA here is from genome assembly GCA_028020825.1 of Podargus strigoides. Lineage (NCBI taxonomy): Eukaryota > Metazoa > Chordata > Aves > Caprimulgiformes > Podargidae > Podargus > Podargus strigoides. The sequence continues at coordinate 86,053,722 of CM051663.1, read as the reverse complement.
TTCTCAGCAGGAGTTTTAACCAGTGTTGCCTATGGACCCCCTGAAAGACCGGAGGAGTCAGGAATCGTAGTCACCTGATTCCATCCATAGAGCAAACACTGGCATCATTACTGACAGTGACTTTCATACCTGCTTCTGACATTAAAATATCATGTCAGAATAGAATGGCTACCATAAAGAAAGTGGTTACTAGTGGTGTGTTCAAGAAATGATCTCTTGAAGCTTTCAGGTGCCAGTTATTTTGAGCTGTTCTTTCAAAAGAAGACTGAGGAAGTTTTGACAGATGTCCTTTGCAATATTCATGTTCATTTTCTGCACAGGCTGGAGTGCGGGGCTGGGCTTGTTCTGCTGACTTATCATCTCCTTTTGGCTGCAGAGTAAGACATAATGATTTTTTTTTCATTCAGTCTTTTGTGCCACTGACCATAAGTTGCTGCTGAAAACTTTGAGAATAAAACTGAGTGGCATGAAGCAACATCCTTGTTAAATGCCCCACTAACTGTGATAACCACAGTTGCTCACTTTTCCCTTTAATAAGCCCCTACATGGACACAGCTGGCTGTTTCATCCCTGTCTGTTTACTGTGCAAGACACTGTCCAAAAGGCATTAGCTGAAAATGTCAATTCACAGTTAACAGGGAATACACAGCTCTTTTCAGATCTGCTCACCAAAATTCAGGTGAATTTAGCAATAGGTGCTCGCCAAGCATGAGCTTTGCAGATCCTTGATGCATGTGCATAAAGCAATATAATTACTTTTTTTTTTTTTTTTTTTTTTTCAGCAGATGGCCACTGTGCACAAGTCTCAGAGAAATGATCCACATCAAAAACTTTCCCTGGAACCCGTGCTATGCAGCAGGCCAGTTCATGACAGTGAAGTACAGTGAAAGTTTACATAGCGAGACTTCATCTGTGTGATACGTGTCTTGTATTTCCATCCTGTTCCTAACAGGTCACCTTTTGATCTGCTCATTATTCTCCTTCATGCTGAAAGGTTTCAGCTTTCCCATACAGAAGCTGATAGAATGAGAGGTTTTATTGTCTCAACGTGTTTGATTTCCAGACTCTCACAAAGAGAATGGAGGAAGCCGACCAGATGCTCATTCGGATATGATGGCTTTGGTATCTCCCTGCTTCCAATATAGCTCTCTTCTGGAGGTGAATATTCAAACTCCATGTGTGGCTATCCACTTCATAGCTTTTTCCATCTTGCAGTATGATTTTCTCTGTGATCATGGAGTGTTGCAAAATATATTTTCTCCAGGGCCAGCATGTCATACGTGTGTCACACATCTAATGACAGTGCTGAAGAAAAATGTGGCTAGCAGTTCATAGTGCCCGAATCCCAGCTTCTGTTGTTGTGTTCTGTGGCAAAGAACTCTTTTCTATTACAGCTTGTTTTTTAAATAGATTAAACACACTCTCTTGCCTCCAAATCATTACAGTTCTTCCCTATTTCATAAGGAATCCTTATTGTGAACATATTACAGTACTTAGAATTGGGCACAGGGTTATTTTTTATCCTTTGGAATTGGAGAAGATAGAAAATTTCCTGTCAAAATCTGGCAAAATATATTTTCTTTTTCTTTCTAAAATTTGCCAGTGATTCTGCTATAAATACGATCACTTACTTCTTTGCTCTCTCCTTGACTTCACATATGCTTAGATAACTTGAGAATTTTTGACCAACGCTTTGAAAACTGAACAGTTTTAGAAGGAAGTTGATATATTTAACAGAAAATTTTCTGCTAACTATTTATATACGTAGTCTTGGTATTTAAAGTTATACTTAGCTAATACATTTTTATTTTTTTTTAAAGAATAAGAATACCATTATTTTGTCCTTTCCCAAGAAGACAGGCCTTCATTTATGCAAGTATTATCTGAAAATAATGATATTTGCTTTACAATCACATCGTCAAACCATTCATCAAAAGCAGATACATTTGCTTACTTGATAGAGTAAGAGTGGAAGTTTGCATCACATCTTCATTCCATCAACCTCCTGAACCAAGAACATCAACAAAGCAGTTTTGTGAACGTTTCTTTTTTTGGCATTCACTAACCTAATATATAGATTTGGAAATCAGTTAGGGCAAGACACTGATCTTATGAAGAATTGATCTGCCAAATCTCTGTAGAGCAGAAGAAATATCAGGAAAATTTAGGCTGTTGAAAGCAATTTACTCGACTAAAAGGATTTGAAAATTGTGAATGAAAAGGATCAATAGTAATATGCAGGCAAACAAAACAAAAAACCCTTTTGTTTATATGAGCACCATCTATCCAATAGTAGGTTTTCTTAAGTGAAATGAAATGGCACAAGTCCAAGCAAACTGTGAAAGGATTAAAGCGTTTCTCAATATGCGAGTGCACTGCTCTTCAGGCAGACTGCTTTTTCCTGAACAGCTCAGACTCTGATTTTCTCTCTCGCATGTAGAGCCTGGTTCAAAACACCTCCCTGCCAGTGGAAAATCTTGATTAGCTTCAGACTCATGGGATACACTAAAGGAGAGAGCACTATTGTTTAAAAAGCTTGCTATATTTTGAGATTTGGTCCATATGTTCACACTGGATAGAAGGCATCTCTTGCTGAACTAAAATCTCCTTAAAAGCACTTAAAATCAACTCAAGTTCAGGCTGTCTATGTATTATAACCCTCCTTGGCATGACAGATCAGGAAATGCCCGGGGCTCTCATGTCTTCTGGCCAGATGATGTGCCAGTCTCACACTTGAGAAGGCCATACCTTGCCCTACGCTTCATGTAGGTTTTGCTCACGTAGGATTTATTTGTAATACCCTTCTCCTTGTGCTAGGGAACTGAGTAGGATTAAAGTGTCGATGCTGCTTCATTAACTATAAAACCGGGTAAATAATTAATTTCTGTCCAGTAATAGAACCAGGGAAAAAACTCAAGAACTGAGTGAAACGAGGGGTTTCTTTTTTTTTCCAGTGAAAATTTTGAAAAAATTGAAATTTTTATTTATGGACTACCCTCCTGAGTTTTTTGTTCTAATGCTACGTAGTTTAATGTGCAACGATTCTTTTTAAGCTTTTTTGAATTCACAATGAAACATTCCAAGTTAAAACTGTCAGAACAAAACATTCTGTATTTTTCCAAAGCAATAGCTCTGGACTGTGAAAACGCTGAAATGACTTCTTTTGAAACTCTGATCTTTCATTTTTTGATGGGGAATCCTGAATTTATGGGCTTTTTAAAAAATATATATTACTATTAATATTAGAATTGTTTTCCTTGCCCCATTGCCATGGAAGGCAATGCTGACTTGCATCAAAGGAAAGAATTAACACAGACTTGTAATATGTTTACAAATCATATTTCCTCCCCTCCCTTCCTATAAATGGCTGAAACCCACAATTAAATGTAAAGCTTTTGTGAAGTAAAAGCTTATTTTAGTTGCTGATGAGGCAAAAAGTTCATCAGGATGGCAGGACGAACATGATGTCAGCAGCAGTTCTTGTCAGAGTTGCAGAACAGCATTGCTATTTCTGGGTTTTCATTCAGAAGTATGAATGATTGATTGCATTCTACATTGCTTTCCATTTTCATAAATTATTGTAAAATTATATATTAAAAGAGAGAGGTCTTTAAATGCAGAGGAAAGGGGAAAATGCAGTCTGTTTGGAAATTCAGATGCAGATAGTCTTTCAAGATCTGAATTTTCATGGGCCACTGCTGCTGGTGACAGTTTTTGTGGCTGACCCACGTTCACCTCATTTGTTGCGCCAGTCATCTCTGCATAGATAGATGCAGCTGTTTGTCTCATTATTACCATGATGAGATTAATTTTCTCTGATTATACTGGACCTCTAAAATACGTATTCTACCAGTATTGTACAACAGAGGAAGCTAGAATTTTTACCCTTTGAAAACAACCTTGCAGTCTGTTGAAAGAGACTCATTTTTTTAAAGACAAGACTTAAATGAAGAAAAATGGTGTATTTTTATCTGAAGAAAAATTTCCCCCCCCCTCAATTAATGTAATAGAAAATGTGTTTAAAATATATTTTAGTCTTGCAAATCTCCTTGTAAATGCCAAACAGCTGATAGAATGGTGACATTTCTGATGCTTAGGAGTCTGAACACCTGAGCTCTCCTCCTAGATGTTTATTTTTTTACTGGAGAAAGAGAGACAGCTAGAGAGCAGGTCTTGCATGTCCTGACCACCCGAGACCTTTGACTAAGTGACCTTCAGGGTGCCTCAAATCTCCTTCAAGAAATGATGGAGCACTGTCCAAGAGGAAGTAGTGTGTGTTCATCAGCAGACGCAGTTTTCTCCAAGGTAACCCATCTTCTCCTATTCTCTCTGAGCAGAGGAGAAGGCCTCTACTCATCAGGTTCAGAGGTTATGCTGCTGTCCTCAGCATTGCCTCCAAAAGTCCAAATAAGACAAAGCTCCTGCTTTCAGCACTACTTTACATAGGTTAGTTTATTGCAGAGTTAAATTGCCCTCTTCCTCAGATGGAAGGAGACAGTGCCTGGAGAATCCATTCTGGAGCTGCAAGTTTCCGTAAAGAGATATATCCCTGTCTCAACAAATCCCAAAAGTTTTTTCAATTGCCCATCAAGGAAAACTAGGAATTACTCCATTTTTCTCCTGCTTATCTGAGGAAGGGCCAAGACAGCAACTCTCTTCAACTTTTCTTCCCCCAGAGAAACCACCTTGTTTATGTTTTCATTTTCCATTCATGAGGATGGTAAACGGTATAGTGAGCTAATGCTTTGGTTTTCCAGTTTCATCAGTCTTCACTTATGACAATAAATACATAAGCCACAGCCAGCAGATCCAATGCTGCTCCTTTGGATGTCAGAAGGGTGCCAGTTTTGCACGAGCAGATGTTTCAGTGGGAAATGTCCCTCGTGCCCTTATGTACGTAACTCCTCTGATACTGAAAGATCGAAAGATGTTTTGTGAAGCTCGTTCAATGCTTTTGACAACTGAAATGCAGCAAGGCTATGGATATATGAAAATGAATACAATTATTCAAACTGGAATTCAAGTCAAAACACTGTGCTGAGGCATTAGCTGAGCACTGGGAAAGGTGCCATCTGATGAGTCACCAAAAAGTCTCTGTGATTCTGTCCTCTGTGGTGGTTGGAAATCACGTTTCCAGCTCCTGCTTGCCAAAAAGAAAGGCTAAGGTCTGGATCTGTGTGGTTGTCAATAGGCAGCCTCGCAGGTTGGGACTTGGCAGCATCGACACATCTGCATTCGTACATCTTGACAACCAATGTGTAGAGCACAAATTTCTCCACTTCTGACTCACAAGGGCAAAACAAGAAGACAAATTAATTCTAGTCATAACTCACCCTGAATCATACAAGCACAAGTTCTCTTTTGCTTGCTGGAGATTGCCCCTCTTGATTATGGGAGCATCAGTTTGCCTCTTGTACAAGTGCAGGATGCCAAAACATCTGGAGCATACTTGGGTGTTCACAGAGTGCTTTCCTACTGTGTACTTTACTGACTGCATTAACCAGAACCATTTTTAGGAGCTTTTCAGATGGATAAAGAAGTTACTGCAGACTGAACTATGAAGCCTTGAGAATCAAGGTCATGATTGCACAGAAGCATTGACTGAAGAGGAGTACATAAACTGCTCAACAAAGAACTCGAATCCTGCATATTTAAATATTCACAGCACCTACAAGTTTTGCTGCTACTCTGTGAAATACAGCTTCATTTGCCAGTGAATCAGGCTTATAAAAATGGTAATTGTGAAGTGCAGTTACTAACTGTATCAAGAGAAAAGGGATTTTACATGTAATGGAGATTCTTTTAAATGATAAATTATCTAGCTCCTGGCTACCATGTATGAGCTCTATTAACTGCCAATAAATTGTTCATCGTTAAATCTAGTTCACTCTTCTTAATTAGGCCAAGGGTTTTTTTTCCCTTTAAATTTTTTCCTTACTTTAATATGGAAAGATATTTGAAATCCCAATGATCCTAACAGCTGCACCAGACACTACTGTAGAGTCACTTAAGGACTGATGTTACACAACTGAAATCTGGAAATATCTGAAAACCTATGCATTATACAAATTATGGTTTGAAACACACAGTTAATAGAAGTGTCTGGTTATAGCTGCAACAAAATTCTGAGCACACTCCTATTATTCAATTTTTTTTAAAAAGTGTCACACCATGAGTTTCTTGGTTCTAGAAAAGATGCATACAGTTACCTGGTTACTTGAAAAGGTTTAAAAGACATGCTGTACAAAAAAATAAGTAAGAAAAATATTAAGCCTATGAATTACTGGTTAGGGAGCTCTGGGTGATTACTGCATTGTAACAAAATATAGAGCATTTCCAAGAAATAGAGGGAAATCCATAGATATGCAGAGATTGCCTTTCTGAACCTATTTCATGGGCCATTCCTAGGGGTAAACAACGCTAACTTTGCTTTCAGTGTTCGTTGTTAACTTTCGTCAATGCATTACTACGCAATGAGCGACAACCTTTATTCTTAGCTTAGCCCAACAGAGCTCCATGGTGTTTCACCAGCACAACTGTATTATTAGTGATTATAAACATTGACCTAAATAAAATGTTGTCTGGAAAAGGTAATTAAGATTTGGAGGCACTGGGTCTCCATTGTTGGAAACCTGTGTTTCCATTCTACCTTTAGTTGTCCATCTGAAATAATAGGGTAAATGCACATGTATTTGATGTATATATTACCGCTCACTTTGCATTGCTAACTGGCTCTCTGGATACCATTTAAGGTTCGGACTTAATCAGTCAGCAATTTTCATACTTCCCCTGCAAGATGTGAATCTTTTCTTCAGGGCAGACAGAGCGCCGGACTTGAGCGACAGCAATTGCAACTGCAGGGAATCCCAGTTGTCAGGGCTGGAGTTTAGTCGAACTCATGTGACTTTTCCCGTGGGATATAGTTAGCATATCTCCCTGACAGAGGCTAGAGGCAAGAAGAGATCAGATGTGCTGGAGCTAAAACGTGTTTGTGTGCACTGAATGATAGCTCCACTCTATCTGCTGAACAATTAGGAGCAGTTTAGACAATTGCACTCTTGTGTTATACCCCTCCTGTGAGTGTCCTTTTCTGCAATTTATTCTACTCTGGCACACTTCACATCAGCGGGAACTTCAGGGCATTGAGCATGTACAGTCCACAGAAGGAAAAAAAAAAAAAAAAGACTGTAGATTTTAAGTATTATTAAAAACATCAGCTCCATGGTAACAAACTTCTGGGACAGAACAAATGCTTATTTTGATCTGAATAGTTTTTGAAAATTTCTAAAAGCTACATCAAAATACTCAATTTTTTATTATTTTCTTTGGTATCAATTTATACAAACAGACATCTTTCCAGAGCAAAATAGGCTGCATACAAAGAAAGAATAATTTCTACTCTTTCCCATTTTTAGGGGCAATAGGGAGGGATGTATGAATTTGGGTTGATCAAAACAAGAATAATATTCTCCAATAAGCTTGTTGTCATTAAGTTTTATTTGCAGTGCAATATTTTAGTGTAGTTTTATCTGGTCCAGTAGATATTTGTAGAAGCTCGTCCTTCAGATATAATGAAATTATTTCAAATTATTTATATTTACTGTACCAGTTACAACACATTCACTCTCTTTGAGCATTACAGACGTTTATTCTTGCTTTCCACTTTCCCTACTCTCCCCAGAGCTCTTTGACACTTCCTTCCAAAAAAAGTACACCCAAAACATTGCTTTTAAGTGGTCAATTTAAATCAGATAGCAGCAGAAGGCATACTTCTCCTTTCCCTGCACAGGCCAGGTGCCCTCCAGCTCTTATTGTTTCCCAGCAATGTTTTGTCTCAGTGGGTTACAGCATTACAGCAGGCTTAATAATCAATAGCTAGCCTTCTCGCTTCAAAAATATTCTCAGTTATATTAGATTGGGTATGTTTGATGGAATACTAGGCATATTGGAAAAGTGCCTACAAATCAGAGAGAAACTGGCTTGGAGGACAAATATAGATTAATTCCTTTCTCTTACCTACTTTGTATGATATTTATGTTCCTAGTTTCTTACTAGTCATAATGTATTTCACTTTAATAATCAAAATAACACTAGCGGATTTTCAGTGATTGTTTAATTGACATTTAAGTTCAAAATTAAATATCAGCAATTAAACCACATGCAAATCAATGCTAGTAACTAAACAGGGCAAAGCTAGCTGTGAATCAAAAGGCAAACACTTGTCCTAAATTTTATCAATAGATTTATTGCTTCTCTCACCTCCCTCCAAGGTTTCAATGAGGCGCAATCCCTTGCATTTTGCAAATTAAGACTATAGTAAAGGGCCTATTTTTCTCCACACCTTTAATAGCCAGGAACACAGTAAGGCATGGCCTTAACATTGGAATTTTGAGTCACCCTTGAACAACCCCTTTCAGACAATCATACATGCAGCTGAGCACTTGATTAAGGGAAATTATTATAGGTTCATGTAAAACTTCTGCAAACTCAGGTTAAAAAAAAATAATTTAGTATATTTTTGGAGTCTGATCTTTCAGTGTGGTAAAAAACTTCAAGTCCTGTCCAATCCAAGAAATCCTTAAGACATCTAGTTTTACTCAGAATGCATTCAACATCTTTCAGGTTATTTCCTTGAATTTTAGCATAATGGTGTTTATTTTGCTTCTGTTTCTTACTGCAGCAATGGTTTACTCTTCCAAAATATTTGTTATGGAGCTTATAAATAATTGAATCTCTACTTTTCAAGGATAAAATCATGAGAGAAGTGTAAAGTTTTAGATTTCCTGTTCTTAAAATATGTTCTCAGGCTTTCATCTTTTAATTTAAATGTATCTAAGTGATGTCTCAGGTCCTTTATGAATAATTAGTGCACAATATTAACTGACAAAGAAATCATACTGAAACTATGCCTTGCTGTAATTAAATACTGCTGCATTAAATAGGTGCTGACCGATTTGCCCCCCCGATCACACCAAGCAGTTTTAAACAGAAACAAAAATCAAGAAGGAGATTGAGAAACAGTCCAGCCTTTCTGCCTTTCTGATCTCTAGTCTGGGTAGAAGACCACATGCAGGATAAAAACATCTCTAGCCCAACAAGTTTTCTGCCATTCTATTTTGCTAATTCCCTGTCTCTGCCTAGCCTCTTCCTCTGAACAGCAGTGCTATCTGAGCATGTTGAAATGAGGGAAATAACAAGAGAGTGTTGAGCCTAGAAACTGGTCTTCATCTAGCAGTGTCTATGGGTTCATCTGTGAAAGCTGAAGAAGAAATCTGAGATGTCTTCACATCTGTGTCTGCTCTGTGCAGGATAGCCATGGTGCTTGGCCATTGCCTTTGCAGCAAAGCCTGTAAGCACACATCTTGCTGTCCTAACCAGAGCGTTTATTGGGAAGGGTTTTTTCCTTTGCTGACATTTCTTGTCTAATTGCAGTGACAGGATTCAGTGTTACTGAAACTCCAGATTCACTCAGGATTGATGAATCTCAGCCCTGGAAAAGAGGGATGTAAAGGCTGCAGAGTATTTACATGGACATCTTGCAAATTTACTCCATCATCTTTGCCTGCAGGGTAGTACTTAACGCTAAAACAGAGGCCTACAGAACAAAAGCTGTTCTTATAGAACAAAGTGGAATAAACCAACTGTCATTTTGCAGAACCTGGGTCTGAAATGAAGGTGCTGGAAAAGTGCAGTTAGTCCTCTGTGGAGTCAAGTTGCTGGAAAAGGCAGGCTTAAAAATCTGAAAGAATGAAAAGTTTTGTTCCAGGTCTTATGAAAAAATAAGGCACATACTCACGGAGGGGTGTGTGTGTGGAAAGGAAGACATGTAAAAGTTATTTTTCTTGTTAGCTCTGTCTAGCCCTGTATAATGACTTACCCATAAAATAATCTCAAGTGTGGAAACTATTGACAGGTCTGCATTGTAGAGCTGCAAACACAGGAGAGCAGCTGCCTGTTACCTCCCATCAATCTGGTGGGAAAGAGAAGAAAGGAAATACAAAATAAAAATAAAAAGATGATTGGCCTGTAGGGTACCTGGGGCTGCTGCCTCCCCTCACCCAACTCTTCCCCTCCTCTCCTGAATGAACTGTGAAAAGACCTGGAGCTATTATAGAGCTACAAAGAAATAAGGAACTAGTACCAGATGGGACCTCTTGTCTCCATCTCTCTCCAGCCCAAACAATCTGCTGCAGAATTTAGAAGAGAAGGGTGGAGAATCTAATAGTGTCTCAGAGTCGGAAAGATGGCTCTGGCTCGAGCACCGCCAGCCTGTTCTGGAGGAGGATTATTATTATTCTCTGTGCCAAAGGATATGGCTATTTTTCTCTCTCACTCACTCTTTGCAACAAACATTTGGCTACTATTAGCCAGCTGGCAAATATAAATGAAACATCATGTACCACTTAGTACGGAGAGTGCCATCCGCGTTTTGCCAGTCGTGCAGCGGTCTGACTGCCAGTGCACATCGCGGCGTGTGCCGCACGTCTACTCCTTTGTCTGAGAATACGTATGAGAGTGGTGGGGAAATCTGTTAGGTAGAGAGAAAGTCCGTGACGCTGTTACAAGGCATCTTACAGGAGAATCAGGCCAAGATCTGCCTAGTAAAAGATGGTGGAATGGCTATACTCTTCTAAAAATTCATTCCACATTGCTCGTTTATAGCAAACCCCCTCCTCTATGGTTATACAGAAGAAAATGCAGAAACGCTGAAATTGCATGTGGAGAGAATGATGTTTATACCTGATGTGAAAATAGATCCTTAGGAGTTGGTATAAACAAGCAGCAGACCGGGAAGCACGTTCTGCTCTCAGTTACACCCATGCAGTTTCAGCCCATGATCTTGCCTGGGTGTAACTGAGAGCGGGATCTGGCCTCGTGCCATTGTTCTCTTCCTCCTGCTCTCCAGCTTGTTATTGTCACTGACTCTCTTTTAATATTTTATTGTTTTTTTTCCTTTTCCCCCCTGACTTTTATAAATGTTCATTTTGTCTTTTTGACCAGGCATGTCAAAGACCAATCAATTACTATTTTTCCTTTACATCTAACCTTTCCTTCTTTCTTCCCAAATAATTTTCAGTCATAGAGTATTAGACACATTTATTTCATTGGCAGGCAGTATCCCAATGACCTATATTTAGTTGTATGGTAGCCTGGCAAGCCGAGTATTTCAATACTTCTAATTGTCTCCTATCAGAGTTAACATTCAAAACTTGAATATTTGCTCTTGGAACAAACAATGCCATGTGGTATCATAAAATTGTTCCCAAAGATTTTACAGCAAAACTAAGTAGCTATTTACTTTAAATATGCCAATTAAGCATTACTAATGTACAGTACATTTCTAGGCTAAGGATGATTGATAGTAACATGCAGTGAAATGTTCTAAAACTGAAGTTGGAAAATGTAAATGTACAAAAAAAAAAAAAAAATCCTCACCGACTGACAGATTATTTACATGTTTCAAAACAATGCTTACAAATTGTTTTTTTATTGTTCTTTAAAGCTTTTTCTGCTTTGTTCTTCATGAAGGTGGTAGCCAATGCAGTCGTATCAAAAGTTCTTTAAGCCTAGAATATTATTTAATAAGTAGTTGTAAAAGTCCTTATTCCACTTTTTTTTTTTACTTAATGGCAATGTCATTGATTTGATTATAGAGTGGTGGAAAACAGGAGCTTGACAGAAAACAAGAATTACATTGTGCAAAAATGTCAAGGTTTCCAGTTTGGTTTTTTGTTGTTGCTGGTTTTTTTTTTTTAAATTATTTTATTTTATTTTATTTTATTTTATTTTATTTTATTTTATTTTATTTTATTTATTTTTCTTAAAAAAATTTGCATGGAAGAAAAGCAAATAGTTTCAATGAGAAAAAAGACAACGAATGAAGACACTTGACAGCTCCAGAAAGGCCCAACAGACCCAAGAAACCACTCTAAGGACATTTTTGCTAGAGTCAATATATGTTTCGAGTTTCTAAATGGACAGATTTGTGATGTTATGATTTAATTCCATGGCCCTGGTGAGGAAAACGATCTACTTTCGTTATTCCTCAACATAGTGGCTACTGAAACAATAAAAAACACCAAAAAGATGTTCTGTGGCCTGTTTATGGTAGTATTGTACCATTGTGGGTGCAGAGGAAGCTTTTGGGCTATCTCCTGCCTTAAAATGGAGCTTATGCTTTTGAGCAAGGTCCTTGTTTCTTTTCCTTTAATCTAGGAGGAATCCAGCATGTGCACTGTTTGCAAAGAAGCACAGTTATTCGCCTTCAAGCTGGAACCATCTTCAAGTTCCTGGATTTTTGACTAATTGCAGTTGTGAAAAGACATTTTTTTTTTTTTTTTCCTCGGAAAAGGGTTAATAAAAAAGATGGTGACCATTTGCACTGGAGATTTATCGTAAAAGCAAATAGAAATCAATCACCTGCCTCTTGCTATATTAGGTAGGTGATTGAAAAGATTAATTAGTATAATTTGCTTTACTGCTGTCAGGACCTGATCCTACGTATATGTTTGCTACCCTTCATTTTTGTTGGCTTTTGAGGTTGGATGGAATTCAAGGGGTGCATTTCTGCTGATTTTAATGAGGTTTGGATCATGTTGCAAAAAATACAGAAATAACAGGCAGTGAAACACCTATTAGCAAAGAATTCACTTAGCTGGGTGCCCATTTTACCTGATGCATTTATACTGAGTAATTTGACAGCAGTGGAGTATGTGAAATTGAGCCATACACTGTCATTTCTTACTGACAACACTCACTGGCTTCGTGAGACAGTGTTAATAAGCACATTTCAGTTTCAAAGGCATCACCTGCATTATTCTTTTGTATTCCAACAGGTACAGCAAATAGACACTTGTTTGTGATGGAAAGGTTTTGACACAATAAATCGTTAATGCAAAAGTAACTTATTTGTAGAAAGGCCCTTTGGGACTTTTCTTGAGTATCAAAGTCCAGTAACCACACATCTAGAAAAAAGATAAAGTTTTGAGCTCAGTGGATAACTTTCAAGACACATATTTGCCATTTTCACACTTAAGATTTTCCTTGTTATTTTAAAAGAACATATTTAAACCTTTCTTTACATTCTCTTATAGTAAAATATATGGTACTTGCTGACTTTCATGACAGTTAACATAGCAAAGTTGCTCCAATGTCTTCTGTCTGAATTTTATTTTCCAATAGTATTTAGAGATCTGGGCAGGAAAGAGATTTTTCTAGCCGAAAACATCACTGTTGCGAAATCGGACATTTAGGAAAAGTGATCTTCCCACCAACACAGTCCATTAGCAGCCATCTGTAGCAGCATCAGCCAAAAATTGTCAAGCCACCTACCAGCCACGATTTCCGGTGACAAAGATTAACCAGCAGCACTTAGCTTTCAAAGAACATTGGGTCTTTTGTTTGTTAAACAGCTTGCAATTTCAGGAACAGCACATTAGCCATTGTAATGGAGAGTGAAAATGGCTATGCAAGACACCTGAAACTTCTGGTCTGAAATATTTGTGGTCCATCGCTGCTAGCACCTTGGCACACCTGGGATACACTGGTCCCTCTCTCCCTGTTAATTTCCTTCCTCCCTATCATGTCCATTTTTATGTTACTTTATTACAAATGCGTTGTTGTTATGAACTTCTGAGTTAAAAATGCTTCCTGAACTTAGAGCACAGAAGCAGCAACTTAGGGAGTAAGTTGATCCTAAGGCAGATATGTGGTGAAGGATGAGGAGTCTCTCATGAATCCACCACTACCTGTAAGAGCTCTCCACCCACCTACATGGAGTCGTCTGTTTCAGTACCTGTGCTCAAATCAGGTCTGTGAAATGATCTGATTAAAAAAACCCCAACACTTCTTCTTTTTTTTTTTTCCCAGGTGGCCTCAAAAAAACACTTAGAGCACGACAAGACCAATAACTGAACCATCTCTGCTGAGATACACTTGAATCATATTTTACTGGAGTGTAACTCTGACAGGAAAAAGAGATGAAGGAAATACCCAGTACCTGAGACTAGACTTGCTGACACATTGTAGAAAAAAAGATCTGGGTTTTTTTTTGTTGATTTTTTAAACTGTTACACCATTTCATATCTTTTTGAAGTGTGCGGTTGGCTTAACACAACTTTTGCTTTTGGTGATATTTTTATACTTCCATAAAACATTTCTTGTTCTTCTTTCTCCGTTGTAATACAGTTGTCATTGTTAAAGGACAGCTACAAAGATCATTAAATAACAAGCTAAAATGGATTCGCCCAAAGATTACATTTTCTTTTGATTTTAAGTAAGCATCTAATTGCCAAAGTAGTTTTTTCGTTTAGATATCTGCCATAAAAATGAGATATGGCATGCATACCCTGCCTTCTGTGGTGCTTCTGTGTAAGCTTGTGGGCAGGGGAAAGGGTCCAGGACAACTCTTCACAGCCAACTCTCCACTGCAAACTCTCTGCAGGACAACTCTACATGGCCAGCTCTATACAGGACAACTCTATACAGGCTGGCAGATGCTGCTGGTGCTTCCCCATGCACAGCAAGCTCTGCAAAGCTCTTGAACATTGTTAGGGGCTCTATGTGGTACCATGTGGGAGTCCTTGAGCGCGTGGCAGCTGGGGACCGCCAGCAAGTTTATTCCTGCTATGCCTGCAGTATACATTGTGTTAGGGGGTGAGCAGCTTGGGTTTTTTAATCTTTTTTTTTTGAGGCGTGTTGTTTTTAAATTGAGTGACTTATCAGCATGGTGTCCTACCACCGCAGCATCCTCCTCAGCCCCGGGCAACCAGGGATGTGGGGAATGAGCAGTCCCCACTATGGCAGCTCCTCTTCCCTATCTGCACAACTCACACAGCAGCACTGGTACTGGAGCACCTGTGGGGCCTTGGTGGGCAGTGGGAGGCAGTGGGGCAGCTGCCTGCTCCCTGGCTTCCTGAGCAAAACCTTCCTGTAGTTCCCCCAACTCGCCTTGAATCCTGCCTGCACATTAGCTGGCCACGGTTATGAGGCCAAAACTTTAATTTTTGTATTACATATTTACCTCTGTCTCAGGATTGCCTTTGTCTCATAGTTTCCTTATGTCATTGTTAATTTTAATATTGTTTTATTAATGAGTCACCAGAAAGTCATAATTGTGGAGCAAGGTGGACACCTCTCACGGTGTAGCACGATGAAAGTGTGATTAAGTGGCTAGCACATGTTACAAATTGTGTGACTCATTGTTTCACACACTTTAACTTGCTTATATGTACAATTTCCTTGCAAAAATCATACTGATTGGCTACTACTTGCAACAAACGTGAGTTGCAAGGAACTAAATTCACATTAGAGGTCTCATTTTTTGGGAGCTAAGCTCAAGATTTCATAGACAAGGAATTGCTCACCTTTAATTGCCTCAAGTTGGGTATCTGAAAACTGGCACCCTTGAGATGATTAGTAAGTGTAGAAAAATTTGGCTCTAATTCACACATATGCTTGCAGAGAGCAAACATCAGGCAGAGGTACTGCAGCAAAGAGCATGTGTTTCCAGGCATTCACCCATATGGGATATGTTTCAGCCTATCTGAAGGGGTTTTAATTACTCTGTCAATGACTTAGTTGAATACCGGAGCACGTATGGAGGGCAGCTTAAAAGAGAATAAGAATAAGGTAGAGACTTGACATAACATGCCAAGTTTGTATTCCTCATTAATGTTGCTACAGGGAGAGGAATTTGTCTTGCTGGCCAAAAGGTGGTGGGTACTAGACAAAATAATTCTGTATTTGGAAATTCCTCGTGGACAGAATGATTGACAATTAGGAGAGAAGGAAAAAGAATGTTGTCTTGGCTCTGTATTTCAGATCTTTTGCTTGGGTCATACAGTGGAGAGTTCAAAAAGTTGACTTTTGGCAACTCTGTTCAGTTTTCAGCCTTGGAAGATGAGAATGAGTATTTCAATGATACACAGTCAATGCACACTAGTGAGAATCCTGGAAATATTACTCGGTAGTGCAAAGGCCTCAATCTTGGTCTACTGTTATTAATGCTATGGAAGGTCTCTCGTAGTCCAAATACCAAAATTCTTGAGCAACTAGTTTACTGTTATACAAATATATTTATAAAAACATGTCATTGTTGTAAGACCTCTAAAAAAACATGGCTGGTGAAGTCCATGTTTTTGCAGTGATATCCAGTTTTTAATCCTGCTCTCACAGTTTCAGTGATGTATTCGCAGATTCTGGTATGAAACCACTGGGAATTTGGTGCACTGAGATATATTTTCTTGGCAAGCAGAAGCAGTTAAACAAAGGTGGCCATATTAACTTTATTTCCATTCGAAACACAGAGAAAAAGAAAAAAAAACAACCCCCAAACAGTGTTCTTCATGTTGAAATGAACTGACTGGCAAAAATAATCTCATTATCCAATAGTAATCAAATGCAGTGATCACAACAGGGGCCTGAAATCCTAAATGATCCTGTGAACAAAGATCCCCAGGGATGTATTGTCTCTGTGACTGCCTTTACTATAGACAGGTGTAAATTTAGTGAAAAGGCAAGAGTTAGCTCCTAAAACATTGTCTGTGTGGTTTTGCTATTTACCTCTAGACCTAGAAGAGAGATAAAGGCTATTCTGAACTGTGGCACTCAAAACCTTTGCTGATAACCTTGCAGCCAAGGGTTTTGGTACACAGAGCTGTATTAGCGCTCTGCAAAAATTGAAAGAACAAAATTATCACCAAAATCCTTTTCATGCTTGCTACAAATGCAGAAAAAATATTATCATCATGAAGTTTCAAATATCAACTATTAGCTGTCTGTCACCTATATGTCACTAAGTATTCACTCAGTTTTCCAGAGTTCTATTGATTGTATGCACTCCTTTGATCCTAAAGTGGAAAAACTGAGGTCTTCTGGGAGTTGCAACCAACCAACCCAAGATAGATTGAAAATATCCTGTCCTCCATCACTTTGGAGAAACCAATCTGGTCTCTCATAGCTGAAGAACTGTCCCTCCTAATATATTCTGTGATTATCATGTTTGGAGGTGTGTACCTTCCTAGTTATGGTGGTGATGAGGCATTTTGCTTTGGGATTGTTTAAATCCAGAGGCCAGGGATGATTTACCACAAAAGCAGCTGTTTGTCATACTGCAGAACTTCATCTTGCTATAGGTGAATGATATCATCATTTGTTTTGTTAAAACAAAAGTGCAAACTTATGTGCAAAATGTGAATGAACCTTTTCCATGTGATGAAGCAGTTGTGTTATACAGATTTTCTGGAGTGAACTTCATGAACTCTTGCTTAGAAACAAAGTTTTTCTTTATTCTCCCCCCAAATATCAATTATTGCAGACATTATAGTCATAATATTTGTTACCTTCACCATCAGCCTGATGGTGGTTTACATATGTGTGGTCAGAGTTTAGGCTCTCAAAGATGAGCTCAGATGGTTACAGTGGATGATTTTTACTTCAAAAAGTGTGATTGTGGCACTGATTATCAGGCAGACTATGTCTTGGTACTTTATCAGGGAAAAATAACTCTCCACACTTACTTTTTGTGCAAAAGTTACATTTATGTATTTCCATACTCCCTTATTCCTATGTATCAGTGAAAGAAGAGTAAACACATTACAGTTGCTACTTGGCATGTTTGTCAGAGTAGTCAAAATCAGAGGAGTTATTCAAAACTCATTCTTTATAATACTGTTTCTTTGAATAAAATACTATTTAAAAAGTCAGAAGTACCTTATAAATAGTATACCAGCAGTCAAATAAAAATATACACCAGTTTATGAAAAGCAATTATAAGGTTTACATGACAGAGCTGGGCATGCCACAAACCCTGAATAGAGAGCACTAAGCACTGATGGGAAGACATACGATGGCTGTTCCCAGCAATGAGATCACATGATTGGCTGCTTTGACAAAACTATGATATCTCATATTGAATAGGCAGTTCTGATGATTGCAGGTAACTTTCTGAGAATTGGGTGTCTGGTTAGGACTGAGCTATGAGACACCTAATAAATGCAACTATAGTATTACTGAGAACAGGTTCCCATGTTCAGTCATTTCTTAAAATGTTTTTTATTCTTTAGTGTTTGAAAAGATAGAAAGCTACAGGTAAAAAGAATTATATTCTCTAAGGAGGGAGAGTGTGCAGTTTAAGCCAAAAGATTCAAAAAGCAAAAGTGTTCTACCGAATTTTGAATTCTTATTTCCTTTGAATACAAGATATGTTGACCATATGTGCTTTAGGTCCTACCTGAATCTCTTCTTATCCATATATCATCAGCTTTAACACAGGATATAGCATGACTGGCAGACAATCTGGAACCAATCTGTTTATCTTTAAAATGCTGCTGAAAAGTTTTAGAAGTTGCAAGGTCCTGAACTGGAAAGAAAATCTTGGAAGTAACAACAAAGAAGTATTAGAAAGACAGACAGTAACTTCAGAGTCTTCTATCTGGATCCTGTTGTGCAAGAGCATATATGCCATCTCTCAGAAAACCATTTCACTGGTATAAAGTCTTCCTCATTTATTAATACAACCAGGAATCAACCAGGCAGTTTTTAATTAGCATTGTAATTTTCAAGAAGTGAAAGATGGTTGCTTTATAGACTTCATATGCAGCTCAGAAGGGGCTCCAAACACAGCTGCATTTGTTTATAATATACTGCTGTTTTTTAAGAGGATGCATCTGAGATACTGTATGTACTTGAAGACCTTGTGCTGCATAGCTACAAAAATTTTATCAAAAGCCATGAATTCAGTGTATTGCAATTTTGCTCTCTGATGATTTTCTAAGCATTAGAAATCATAGGCTGTAGATGGTTTGCAAATAACCACTCTAGAAGAAAGCTTCCACATGTATATTAATAAGAATAATATAAATATTCCACAAATAGATGACTGCTTATTGAGGGGCAAGTATAGGGCAAATCTTCTGTGTTTTGTTTGTTCTTCTTTTTCAGCCGTATCTGACATTTAACTGCAGTATTTTGCATTCCTTTATCTCTGATACTCAAGGATCACACAAATGCTTTACAAACATCAGTGGGCTAAGTCTCAAAACATTTCTGAAAATAGGACTAGTATGTGCCTGATGTTTATTTCTACAGTTCATAACTTTCTTACCATTATCCTACTGTTTTCTGAATTAAATATAATCATCTTAGTAGGATTCCTAGTGGACCTTTCTGCTTTCGTGTAGTAGGTTCAGCTTGGAACTATATGTATTTTTCATATTTTATATATTTCATTGTTGACTAAAAGAAAAAAATCTTGCTGCCTTTCCTCAACAACAGCAAATTATGGATGAACTTCACAAAAATTGTAATAATAATTATTATTATTCATAGGGGACATGGTCTGATTTCAGAAGCTGCAGAGTTCCTATTGATTTCTAGAGGAGAGACAGTGTAACTGAGGGACAAGTTTGGCCATAGGTTCCTGAATTAATGAACTGTTCCTTTACTACTCATAGATGCTGCACCTTGTAGATGCTGAATACAGAAAAAAAGGAACCCAGTTTTTAGTGCCTACTCTGAGGTCTCTACAAATAATTTCTTTCCAAATACTCTTTTCTCCCCTAAGGTCATTTTTTTAGGGACATTTAATCCTTTTCTGTTACAGCTTGCAAAGGTTGATAGGCTCAACCTTATTAAAATATCCATTGCCAAGGGGTACTTACAAACAAGGCTATTGTAAGATGCAAATTCCCCCCTGTTGTTTTCCATCTGAGCCTTGTGAAGCATTTTATTGATGAAAGGAATTTTCAGATTTTGCTCTTATCCCTTAATTGTCCATAATTATTCAAAATATCTGAAATGACTTGCAAATCTAAGTTGATAGGGCTTGAAGGTGGACTCAGGGAAGGTTTCCAGGCCGATTTCTGTAAATACTGTAACTTCTCCACACTCACAATAGGCTCAGCACTCCAGGTCTAATGTCCAAGCTCTCACTGTGGTTAACAAGATGCAGCTAGCATTTCTGGCTGGAGCTCCTGGCTGGCTCATGTGTACTCACTCTGAACATGTGGCATGGTCCTATGAAGTACTGACTGTTTTCTTCTCCCCTAGAAGTCAATGGAAATTCTTTAAAGTGCCCAGCAGCTCTGAGGATCAAGCCCACAAAATGCTGTTTTTTGGAGGCTGAATTGTGGTAAGCCCCCACTTTTGTACCATGAGTTCATTACTATACATGTTCACATTTCCCCATGATTCCTACTTAAATGTATTTTGAAGCAAGGCCTCATGCTTTATTTGCTCAATCTGGTGCTAGTTTAGAGACATTTTGTTCTGTTTAGGTTTTGTTCTTCCTTACGGGTTACGGCCACTGGATAGGAAAGTAAGGACAGCTCCAGGATGTCATGCATCAAAAATCGATTGAGTCAGCTAAGACTCTGTGTCTGAAGCATCTGTCCCTGAAGAAAGGTACAAAAACCTTAGATAAAGGCATTCTTTTTGTATTTTCCAGAAACATTCCTCATTTTTAATTTTCTTCCATTGCTATTAATATAATGCTCTTAATTAATTTGCAGTCCACCAGCAAAAGAGATCACTGCAACTCCTGCTTCAGCAAGGAACTTAAGTACAAGCCTTCCTCTGAGCACATGGTAATTCCCCATGCAGTCAGTGGGGACAGTTTTTTAAAATTTAAATCCCTTGCTGAATCCTGGTCCAAAACCATCTGGATACTGGGAACAATTTTTCATTTATTTATCCAGTTTCCCTTGAAAGACAAGGAGGAAAATTATATATATGAAAAAAATAATGGAAATTAGCAGAGTAAGAATCCAAAGTGAGCTTTTTCTTCAAAAAGCAAATTTACAGAAACTTCCATGGAAGGTTATAAAACCTACACTGTTTGCCCAAGAGACTTTTCTAATCACTTAGGTAAACATGGGAGGCAGACTGGGTAAATACATATCTAGGATAGGCTAAATATTGAGGTATTTTGAAGGAATATTTATTGAGTTAAATATATTTATGTATATACACACATACATATTGGTACCTGAAGAATATATGTTTTGGTATACTGCCTCAGAGCCATAATAACTCTTAGGTGTACAAATCTGGCAGTTGGAGGAATCCAATTTAAAAATCAATACAGAGAAAATCCTAACAAAGAAATTCTATGAAACAACAGAATTTCAGTACATGGACGGCAATCTTTTTTCAGTTTAGTGATATAAGACCCTGTACATTTGGTAGAATCCCATAGTAACATTAGTGACTGTTGTTAATTTGGGTGACATCTATAGAAATACATCGGTGTTATTTAAATAGCTGTTTCCTTTGTAATGTACATGTTCTATAGTCATTGCTTTGAAATCCAGAGGACAGATGAATGGCTGGCAAAATTTTACTTGCCGTATACTTTCTTGGATGAAAAAGTTTAAGAAAGGAAACTTGAAACAAATCACTTGTATGTGTAACTTTTCTGTTTATAAGAAAACCGAAGTACCTTGAAGAAGTGAAATTAATCCTGCAGATGATCTTTAAAATTCTCCATTATGGACACTGGAAACTTACTATGTGATATTATTAATCCTGTTAAACTATCCCTGTAGGCAGAGAAACCTCAGGGCACTTTGCAGGAAGATATTTTAGTTTGTTAATTGTAAAACAGATCAATTAAAGAAACAAACACTAAATAAGTATTCTGACAAGTGCCATTGATGGGAAATCTAGAGGAGCACTAAAAAATCAAATTCAAATAAAGATGTGAAAAAATGGTAAGTATAGAACAGGCCATCACTGGTCACAGGCAAAATGCCTTTGAGTTTCCACACTCTCTCTCTGGTCAGCAGTCCTTTTAAAAGTTGTTACTGAGATCAGTTTTTACTTATAACGAGTGAATTAAAACCTAGAGAAAATGATTCAGTTGCCACTTAAGATAGCTGTATATACCATGAGTATGACTGGTGAGACAAGTGAGAAAGCAGATAGCAAATCTTTGCTGTTTAGAAGCAGACAGCTGTTAATACTTTTTAATTACGGTTTGTTGTTGCTTTTATCCCAGCCATATTTTACTTTGTGGCTAGGCTCCCTGTTTCCACGTAAGCTTCCTCTGGGAGCACAAACTGCTGACTCCACATCTACAGACAGAAATGCCACAACATAAATTAAGTGGGGGGAAAAAAAAAAGAAAAAGTTGCATTTTGGTTAAGGGGGTGCCATGACAGATAAAAAGCCACTGTGCAGCTGCCTCGTGTGAAACAGTCCAGCTGAGCACTGATAAAATTTATCACAGGGCACACATATGAATAAACAGTTTAGCAAAGCAGCCTGCGGTAAAACGTGCAACAGCTCAATATCTAAAAGAATGCTGTAGCTTGAAATGGTGGCAAAAAGAGCTAATAACACAGGCTTGTACGGTAGGTAACCTTCTCCTGTGGGCTGTTGGGTTTATTTGCTGAGCTCTTGCATTGCTGTTTTGTCCCCAGACCTGGAGCAGAGGGCAGAGTGCCGTGTACTTGATCCCTCTCAAATAACTCGGCTTCCTGCTGTGAGCAGGAGTGGGAAAAGCAAGAGCTGGGCTGGTACCAGCACTAGAGGCAATCTGATGCTGGACTTTCATCACTTAACAGTTCACTTCCTGCTTCCTGCATTTTTTTAGCTTTTTTTTTTTTTTTTAAAGTGATTTATGAACCTAGCCTAAAAAAAAAGGCTTCTGAGAGTACATCTGACCCAAAAGTAGTCAGAATTTCACCAAAACCCCATATCCTGTGAGGTCATCAGGTGTTTTGATGAATTCAGAAGAGCTCTAGAACAAGTAAAACACAGTGTAACTTCTTTCATTAAATGGAAATATATATGTAAGGCTTCTCTTTACATCTCTTGTCACTTTTGCACTGCTTGGTGTTCGAGGAGATAAACACGACACGTGGATACCTGACTCCATATGTGTATTTTTAGCTCAGTTCTCCTGGGGTCTGGAAGCTGGAAAAAAAAAAAAAAAAAGAAAATCCCCCAAATCAAAGTGAAACATCCTCTCATTTAAAGAAAAATCTGGCTTAAATGAGCTGGAGCCCTTAGGAACAATGGAGAACTGGAGGGTTAAGCAATAGCATGAGACAGTTTGTGAGAGATCAGGCATGGACTAGGAATGATTGGTGACTCACACAGATTTTCCTCATATGTATCTGACACTCCTGAAAGTCTGCTGATTCACTCTGGGGAGGACAGGTTCTCCTTTCTCTTCTGCTGACATTTACAAGCAGCATGAATGAAAATGGTAGTATTTTACACCTGTGTTGCACATGTGTAAATGACTGTAGGATGAACGCAGCAGCTGCAAATCAGGTCCAGAAAGCTGAAATGAGAAGCAGCAGAAGGTTCATAAAAGAGCATAAACTAAAGACTGCTGCCAACGTGGACAAAGCAGAGAGAGAGAAACAGAGAGGAAAAGGTCAAAGGAAGCACGGGAGAGAGAGATGCAGAAACTGGAACCACGTTCACAACAAAGGAGAGGACAGGAAAAAGTTTTTTGTTTTTTCTAAAATGAAACCATCCGCAAGAAAAAGCAGGGTTTATTAACATGAAAAAGAGATAAGACAAGGGATAAGAAAATAGACAGGAATATTGTCCTTTTATTCCCAGACAAGCAAAAGCTAAATACTCCACCAACCATGCTATTGCAAAGGCTAAAAGGGACTTGAAAAAAAAAAAAAATCAACTGGAAATGGACTTTTCAGGTATGTTATTGCAGGGAAGTTATATGAAGGGCTGAGACAACATGAATCCCATAAGAAAATCACACTGGGACCCGCTCTCAGATTTTGCTCGGTAGGTGTGCTGATAGCACCAGACATATTTTTGGGGCGGTTGTCCCTTTGGTGTCTTGTCTTGCCAGTGCAGACTCCCATGTGTGATGCGGGTTATTTGTTCAGCACCTTCAGTGCTGCTGATAGGGAGCCAGCCTCTATCCCAAACAATCAGCGAGGCACAAGAGTGGAAGCGCTGATTAATGTTGCGGGACTGGCGTGTTGCAATTAACAGCGGGGTGACAGCTGCTCATGTGCCAGTTCTGCATGGCACACCGTCCATTCACTCCAGAGTGGGTCCCATCTCACTTTTAGCGTGCTAAAGGAGAGATTATTCACCAGGATGATAGACACATTTCCGTTCTCAAGAACACCGAGATATCATTAATCTTCTGGCAAGTCGGCAAGGGCAGGTTACGTGGATGGAAGTATTTTGCAAGGCTATAAATAAAATTTAAAGAGAGAAAGAGACAGAAAGAGAAGATGCTTTCCTGGGGTTTCCGTTGCTACAATACAGACAGTGTTAACACTACAATAGCTTACTGGTAACAACACTGAATAAAAAAATCCCTTTTTTATGGTTTTTCAACATCTGTCCAGAAAAGTGGAACATAAAGTGGGATCCTAAGACCGTAATATAAATTTTCTAATCCTGTCCATAAAACAGCTAGTTGAGCAAACAAAGTGCAAAACCTAACTCATGTATCTGTAATTGTACTGAGCTGTTCACCTGGCTGTCGCTACGGGCATAAATGTCTGAAAGGAAGGAAAATAAAGTGGTAGTGGGTGCAATATGAAGGCTTGTCAGAAAGAAGGTATGATAAATAGCCACATTAATCACACGTAGCAAAGATATAATTGACTTATGCAGGTTATCTTTACACATCCATACTATGTATTCTGCACCGGCCTTGTATTTTATGTCCTTCCTCCTGTGTCAGCTGATAGTGTGGGACACAGAAAAACAGAGATGCTCTTTTTTGCTCCTCTTGGGAATGGCACCTTAATATCTCTGCTGCCCTAAGAAACTCCAACAAAATAGCTCAAACAGAACAGAAAATATGATTTTCAGGTCTTGTGCCCTTGGTCTCTTCAAAGGTGTAAGTCAAGACTAATTTGTATGAGGACACCATGTTTCCCTTCCTAGATGATGTAGAATACCTTTTTTAACTATACAAAGTTGAGATAAATCAGATTTTAAACCAGGCAGTTTTTCAAAATGAGTTAATAATTACTGCCAGCTTCGGGGAAGAAAAATGGACATTTGAAAGGGGGAAAAAGCTCCTTATGACTTCTGCATGTGGTCAAAAAATGCTGTCTGTCTGAAGTTGCTCTGTGATCAGGAATGGTAGAAATAATTCCAACAAAGCCAGGTGGTCAAATTGGGATGATAAGCCCCAAAATTATGATGTGATGCATTTTTTTTAATCACGTGGTTCTGCCATTTATCAGACAGATATAATCACAGCTTACATGAAACATAAATACTGATTTTGAGTGTTAGAGCGTAGCTAATGTTCATTTCATTTGTCCTAGCATGGGTTGGTTGCTTTTACACAGTCTGCTTATATTACCACGTTACCCAGATAAGGTAGAATTTTATTCCACATAATGTTGAAAAGGCACACGGGAAAGTGATCGTTGTTTTTATTTCAGTGCTGTAGATTTTTATTAAATTAATTCAACAAGGCACTTTTTCCTCTTTTTTTTTTTTTTTTTTTTTTTTTTGTGAGGGTCACATTGTTGTGACCCTTGTCACAACAAGGAGCCTTGACTAGGTGCAGAGAAGACAGGATGGACTTAAATCCTACTGTCATGTTTGAGTGCAAACATCAAGGAAATATTAAATAAACCACCCTTAGGTGAACTGAGGTAGTAATGTATTAAGTGGGACTCAGGAAAAAAAAGGTAAAATTGTCATCTCCCAGGAGGATTTTTGACTCCGTTGAAGCTGAATTGAACCGAGACAGCTTTAATTCCAGACTATTAGGAAGTTCAATACAGTTAGAACAGGGGGAATGTAGCTGGAAAGTGGGAAGGGATTTGTTGGAGAAAGGAAACCAATCTGTTGTCTGTACTTCCCTTACCAGCTCAACTTGTAAGCTTCCTGAAGGGCAGCTTCAGCCCCAGCTGCCCAGTGAAACGTAGCTGGGTACAACTTGATTTTTATCTGTATGCTCCCAGTATATGACCTGGCAAAGATGTGAACCTTACGTTTGTGACTGCGGAAGGATGAGGGTTCAGTATCCCCTTCACTGGGTTACTGGATTTATCCCTGCCCTGGTTCCTGGACCATCAGGTCTAGGATCTGCTGTCTTAAACCTAATTATATGTTCTGGTCGTGCAGTCACTGTAGGAAACATTTTAAAAATGTCTGTCTGGAAAGCAGTTCAGTTTGCAGACCTCTCTACTCCTCCTGAAAGAGTTTGCTGAATCTTCTAATGATTGGGAATAGTCCTCTGATTACAAGCATACACTTACTTGTTGCAGTTCATACACATTTGTTCTTGTGCCAACACTGTCCTTCACTAGCAGTTGTTCTTTACCACTGATCTATTTATAGACTGCAGTCATATCCCTCCTCAGCCCTGGTTTTGCAAACTGAAAGAAGCCAGTCTCTTTTCATTCCTGAGACAGGCTCTTGGTTTCCCTGTGTCTTAGCAGGCTCTCCCTGTTCATGTGCCAGCCCCAGTGAACCTATTGTCTGTCTGGTCATAGCTGTGCACAACAGTTCACATGGAGTTTCATCAGTGCTCTGCACGATGGAGCGAATACTTCTGCATTTCTAGAGGAATACCTCACCCCAGCATTTTTTATGGCTGCAGTATTACTAACTCATAATCATGCAGTCTGTTATTGGTATATCGATGTCTTTCTCCTGCTGTATTATTTCCAGCTGATGAACTTCAGCTGATAGCAGCGATTCCTGCTATTAGCCCCCAAGTTCATGCTGTGGCACTTTGTACTATTAAATTTCATTATATTTCTCTATCTTCACACTTCAAGGTCATCCAGTTCTTTCTCTGCAATGATGCATTGCAAAAGTGCTGGCTTACTGCACTACTTACGGCTAAAATAGGCAGGGCTGTGGTTTTTTCCTCACAACAGGTTACAGGCTGAGCCTCCTGCCCAAATCATCTGCTTATCTCATAGCTCTCTGCAGCCTGGTAATATTCTGCCTCAGTCCATGCTCCATGAGCAGAATACTTCTGGGAACTGTACTACATTGTTTTCCCCGAGGAAACCCTTTTCATTTGCAGTTTTTGGTAGTTTGAGAACAAAAGGCATCAGAGCAAGAGAGTGACTAATAAATGGAGGACAATATTTTTCAGGTGTGAAACCGTCCTGGGGATCTTTTTAAAAGCCTCCTACCTTCCTACATAGATGTCAGCGTCATGCAGTCCAGATGTGGTTGGCTTCTGTTCAACATGGCCCTCGTCTGAAATGGAAGGTGCTAAATTGAAGTCAGGCTGACAAGAGAGGTGAACAGGACTCTGGCAACTGAAAACAAGAGGATCAGAGGCAGATCCAGCAGCAGCACCAATTTCCCATATTAACAGGGGTCATGGTTTCTTCCTCAAAGTTAACCCCTTCCTGCCTCCCTTACAGAGGTGCTGAGGGGCATGTCCTCGCTTGAGCCAAGTCATGGAAGCTCGGGACCTGGAAGCCAGGGCGATTCCTCCAGCTGCTTCTCCAGATTTTGTTAGCTCTGGAGTGAGTTTGAAGAAAAAAATCATGTGTGAAGGTAGACTGCATTTCAGGGTTTTTCTCATGGTCTTACCATGGCTGCCAGTCAAAGTCATTGGGCTGCCTTGGATCCATGTTTGTCATATCTTAATGTCCTATGCTTTCTTTTCAGAACAAATGTGAGACTGAATTTACTGCATCTGTAATTTCTGGCTGGTGGATGAGCAACATAACAGCTATCTTAATTTTAAATCACTGACAGGTGCTTTACCTCTCAGTCCACTTTGATGCTGTTCTTTGGGCCTATCTGACTGAAATACCACTCCTTATTATGATGTACATTTGCATAATGCATTATTTTTTTAGCAGGAGGAGTACGTGAAAGAGGAGGGCTTGAATAAATGTCAAGAAGTTATTGTGAAAATGTATGTTCTAAGCTTAAATAAAATGAGCTCTGACAAAACTTTGTTGAATTGGAGCTGATTTTTTTCCAAGTTCCTAGCTTTGTTATTTGTACATTTAGTTTCGTGTTTTCCTGTTACAGACTGAACATTTCTAAATGTCATGCCATGGAATCCATTTGGAAAATGCTGTGTGATTCCAGACAGGCATTTTGTAGTTTTTAATACTCTCTATCTTACTGTGCTTGCTTCCACTGTAATATTATTTGCTGTGCAGGAGCTGTGTCTTGGCTTCTACAATAGTTTGCCATTAACAGAGTAGTGCATGTCATAAATAACCCTCCAATATGTGCAATAATTAACTTTTCAGACTACCATTAAATCCTTTTAAAGTGGATTGATTAGGTTTCATTTTTGTATGTTGCTTCAGATTTTCATCTAAACTGAAGTGTTTCTTTAGGCTATTCTGCAGCTGTGCTTGCTTTCTAGCACTGACAGTCATTCAAATCTATCTTGTGCTATTGTAACCTGCTGTTAGCCCATTAGTTGCAATCTGTGGGAGGAAAAGGAGACAAATTGTGTCACTATTCCTTATCAAGGGACCACACAGTTGTTTGCCACTTTGACTCTGTGATGGATAGTTATCTTGAGATGTGACAGGTGTGAGACTGGAAATTTAGAAGGAAACAATGCCGGAGCCTAGTAGCATTTTGTTATTGACACTTGCTAGATAACAACACAGGGTTAATCAATCTCTTGTGTTGTTCTTAACCCTCTATTCTTTTTGTCTTCAAGATGCAGTTTTCCTCGTCAGACTGACACAGCAGGAAAAAGGTTCAAGTAGATAGCAGACATTTTTCCTTTACCACGTACTGGATGTACAATGTCAAATTCCATGAAAAACACATCTTTGTTTCCTTTGAGAATTTTTTTTGAAAACTCTTTGAAAGTGGGTCAGGGGCTGGAGAAAGTACAGTTTAAATATCTGAAAGCATCTGCAAGTAGACATCCTTTCTTTGAAAGAGAAACAGTCTTTTTCCAACTTGATTTTTATTGTCAACAGGTTTTTTATCATTATGTTTCCACATGGGCTGTAGCCTATGTCTTATTATTTCCCTCCCAGATATGAACTAAAATAATTGTGTTTAAAAAACTAATACCCTGAACGTTAAATGATGACATTTACTTAGCTCTGCTCAAAACACACAGCTCAAGGAAATCCAGATCCAGGACAATTTATGCTGGTATTTCAGAATAGGTTTGGTTCTTTTACAACATTCAGAAAATTGAATACTGGTACAAAATTCACAGAGTTTTAAAAAATGTTAAAAGTGGTGTTCAATGTGTTTAGGAAACACTGACAGAATGACAGGATGGAAGTTAAAAGGAACTTCAGTGAACATTAGAGTCTTACTGTACTAGCATCAAATAAGAGGCATTGGGTTCAAAGAGTTCGCAACTGAAACAGCCAAGGCAAAAGATGAGGAGGACATTATTGACATTTCACTAAAAGGGATAATATCCTATAAGTGATGCAGACTTTCTTGAGGTCTCCAGAAAGCTTGCAGGAGCTGAAGACCAACCTCCAAAACCATAGGCTCATGTCTAATCTTCAAGGCATTGGTAATTAATCTTTGTTTTGGATATATCTGTTTGCTCTGTTTTTTTTGTCCTGCATTATTCTTTTGTATAAACCAAGTTGTTCAGGTGAAGGTTCCTTCTGATGGCAAAAGGAAAATCTCAAACGCACTGGCAGCGCTCTCGAGTGGTTACACAGTAAAGGACCACCCTGCTTATACCCTACATATTATATTGACAATGTTAAAATGTTTTCATCTGTTTGGCTAGGAATTTAAATAGCGAGTTATGTCCCACAAAACAGAAAACAGATAATCATTCACTTTAGTAGGTCTGAGGCATGAGTGCACTGCTCGCAGATCATTTGAAAACCTGCAGCATCATCCTGCAGAACCTGAGTGTGTGGATGTCCCAGCGCCCATCCTGAAAGGTTTTCAGGACTTCTGGGGCTAAGGGGGCTAAGGGAGCTGTGTAGTAGCCAGGATGTTTTATGCTGCTCTTCATCTCCTTTTGCACTGTGACACAACAGGTTGGTGAGTCGGTGTGAAGGCACATTCTGTTTCCTGATTCCCATTCTGAAGGTCTGGCTGCAAGGAGTAGGCTTTTTACACACTTCACTTCTGCCTGTTCGTTCATCTTCAAAAATTTGCATCTGCTTGCTCACGTACCTTCTGCATGGCCATGCTTTGTAGGGCACAGTTATGATGTACACCATATCATGTCCACTGTGGGAAATGTCAAGGATGGAGAGTGATACGCCACTACGGTTCTGAAATGTCTCTATCAAGTTTCCACATTAGCCTGCTTTCACCACTTCTTTTCCTTTGCCTTGTGAGTTTAAGTAGCTGCCAATGAAATCTCAGAAAGGTCTCATTAGATTTGAAGCTCCTGTCAGACAGAGCTGGAGGAAAATTTATCATGTGAGCTTCATATGTGAGATTTGAGGAACTTGTTTCTGTCCATCGAAATCACATTCAGGTTCTGTGAAGTGAACAGTAATTAATCAAAGGCAGTGCTACAGGAAATAAAAAATTCTGATGCACAAGCATAACTACCAACGCCTCGTGCAACATGTGCCCTTTAGCAGTAGCAGTTGACCACCCAGATGAGTATGATATGTACAAGTGACATCTGTTCCTGTGTCACTGTGGCTTTCCTGAGCAGAAAGGTACTTTGTATGCTTTATAGCTGCCACATGGTTGACATTGTTCTTCCATAACCTTACCCTCCTGTTCTTGCACCCCATGCCCCTAAACCTTGGCTCTTGTGTGCTTCTATGTCTTTCACCCTAACTCCGTAACAGCTGAACGGCACAAATGCCCAGCAGCAACTGGGATTCCTAAGCAAAAGCTGCAATAAAACAACATACCTCCAAGATGAAGGAGACATGCAGGTTTCTGAATGCTTGAGTGACAGTTTTTAATCACCCACGATAGACAGAATTTGATATTTTATAAAGAATTACCTTGAGTGAGTTAAATAGACAAGTTATTTTGGGAAAAATATTTAAGATGTTCCTGTCACCAGGACTGATGATCTAGGTTCATGTCCAGTCTAGCTGCAGGCTTTCTGTGAAACGCTGAAACATTGCAGCCTAGCTTCTTGAAGGTATTCAAAAACTACTGAAATCCAGCTGCTTTTCAGATAGAATAGGAAAGGTGCTTTTTCCTGAGTGTAGCATTGTTCAAAACAGAGTAAAGGATTGCAATAAATCAGAAATTGCCAGGCTGCAGCATACATGTTAATCATTGGATCTGAAATACTTCCAAGTAGTACCCAGCAACAACCCTGGGTTGTCTCTGTGCCATGTATTCGCAACCTGTGGCACAGAAATGAAAGCCTATGGACCCCAGCATAAAACACAGCTTCTTTGTATAACGAGAATTAAGTACCTAAATATCATTAAAGACCTACACTTTAGTATCCTACTTTGAAAATAGGGATTATTTGATAACATTTCTGCTGGTTACTATACATAAACTTCTAGAAGAAAAAGGAGTGTTTGATATTGTTCTGTGTTCAGTGCACATTATGGTGGGTCTTGATTTTGACTGGGGCTTGATGGCTACAGTTATACAAACAAATAATAATAATAGCTTAAGGATATCAAACAGAGAAGGAGGACAGAAAGCCTTTTATACTTACAAAAAGATGATGTCAATTGATCTGGATTTCAGAAAGCAGTAGAAGAGAAGACAAGTGTAACTTGTTATTGTTAAAAGGTAGAAATCTGTTAGGCTTTGATTTATTTGTAATACTGTTTAGCACACTGTTAAGTACAAAACCAGCCAGAAGAACATAATATACCAGCATAGTTGCTAATATTCTTTAGAAAGGCTAGTAAGGAACAAAAAGAAAAGGCATGAGAGGATTTTATCTAATACAATTCTTTGCTCAGTCAGTCTCAAGCAATGTTCTATCTAATGCAATGCTTTTCTTCCTGGTTAATCAGAACAGGGTTCAGATGAAATCAAATAATTTGCAGATGAATTGCTAATATGTCCTGTCATGCATGCCCTTCTAACAGCATGTCTTTCTAGCCTGTTGAAATACTTACATCATATGGAGAGACCTGAAAAGTTTGAACATTTTCGTTCACTGCCAAGAAAAATTATTTATCAATTGCACATACTGTGCTGATATATACCACAAGAACAGATTTTTAACTAGAATGAACATTAGGACGAGACCCTTTCCCTTCCTCTAGCGCATTAAGACAGACTGGGATGCTGTGCTCTCTTCTCCAGAACCTCCAGGAAGAAGCCCCAAATCTATCTTAGCTACTAATGCAGCTCTATTAAACATAGTATCAGCGTACTTACAAGATTCAAAGTCATTAATCTCACAAGCCTCCTGAGAAGTAGTGCTGTGCTGTTCTCACATTTTATGGATGGAGAATTGAGGTGCAGGCAGTTTATGTGGGTGGTGTATAGGTGGCTGTAGATGGTAGGATGTGCTTGCATGCCCGGAAGGGCAGATGTCAAATGATTGGCCATATAATAGACTTTCTCCATAAAATGTAGTCCCCTGTATTTAACAAAAAGTCCCAGTGTTGCTGCAGGACAGCCACTGTCGCTGAACCAGCTCTTAACTGTCTCTGCACATTCACAGTAGTCATCTATTCCTCAAAGTAATTTCTGGAGTAAATACTTGCTCATCAAATTAGACTCAAGTTTCAAGAATGATCTTTTTCTCCATTGCTCCTGCAGGGAATAGTTTGTCATGAAAAAGGCTTTGTTCCCTTCGGCAGTCAAGCTAACGCCATCAAAGAAACTCAGGGAGAGGGAGCTCAAAGTTGTCATTAGAATTTCAGGCGGATCTTTCTTGGGCTGCAGAGGGCTGCTATCATTACACGTCAGTATGCTCCGAAGGTCACCCAGATCAAAAGCTCTGCTCAGCAGCCAATTAATATATTGTTTAATATCAGGGAAAATAGGGGGAAAAAAGAAGAAATACAATTAAAATTTCAATAAAGAAAATGCAAGTGACTACACTATAGCCTACAAGTGCCACCCAGGAGGGCTGGGATAATTTTCTATGATAGGATTAATTTACAGTTCTCTTGCTTTTGGGGGGTTTAAGTCTTCTACTTTAATATTTCTTTGGTGCATTATCTGCATTTGCATTTATCATTGGCTTGTACAATGGAATTTTCACAGGACTTGACATTTTGAAGTCCTAACTTAGGGCTTGGTCCAACTGCCTTTGAAGTCAACAAGAAGATTGCCATTAAGTTCAACAAGAAGTTGGATCAGGCTCTATAATCACTATGGACTCATTATAATCTCACAGCTGGTAACAACCGTTTAGAAGCACAGCATAAAAACTGTTATACTGGCAGGATGAGTTCAGTGGGAATCAGAATCCCTTCAAATTTAACATAAGTTTAACAATTTAAACATATTTTAGAATTAGCTGCTCTCTTTGCACACTAACATCTGATGACTTTTTCTGAAATTTATCGAAAAGGAAAGAGCCGCTATATTTGCACTGTGAGCTGTTGGAATCCTTTAGTATGCTTTTGTTTCTTTAACTCCAAATCAAAGCAAGAACAAATTTTTCCTCTATCTCTGCAAAATGGTTGCTTTTTCCAGTGCTTTACTAAAATGGCTGCTGCCAAGACTAGGTCCAGGAACATGGCAATTGCAAAAGCTAACCCTTTTCTCATTACATTTCACAGTTTGTATACAAGTGGCGGTGCCCTGCTTTCGCTGTGTGATTGCTGTGATGAACAAATTGAGGGCAGATCCCTTTGAAATGAATTGAGGCTTTGCAATAGTTTTGAGAGAGAGACTGTTTGAGTCACTGTATGATTATAAACTAGAGAGTGGATGTTTCTACTTGGATTGAGGGGTCCCCAGGATTCAGGTGTTCTGTCAGGCCTGCCAACACGAGTTTAGATTAACCTAATTGGGATGTACAGTGCTCTGGTGCAATCACTTGTCTTTGTGTCCTTCAGTTACACTTGCAAGTATCAGTGCAAAGCGGTCTTAAAGCTGAATGAGGAGAAAAGCTTAAGCTGGAAGAAGATAGGCTTAGAAGTGTCTAGGTGACTCGCAGGCTGCATGTTTACCCACTGAAGTTGCATACGAGAAAATGACATGTGCTTGAAACAACGTTCATTTTCATGTGTGTCGTTCAGGACTTATCCTTTCAAAGAGTATTCCAAAATCCTTACAAAACCCCAAACTGCTTCCAGACCTGCTATTTCTTTTTAACACAGGAGATGTTCCAGAAGAACAGGAATCCCTCTTCGGACCAAGTCTACTTTGAATATCAGTGTGGTTACCTTTCGTAGGTGAGGAAAAAGGCTGCAACTTTCCTTCCACAAAATGTGACCAGCAGAAGTGTATGTTAGACATTGGGTGTCCAGAGAAGACCCTCAGGTAGCAAGTGCTGTAATGACAAAACACTTTGCATTGCCATTATCATTTGCCGGTTCTGCTTCTAATTAAGTTCTCAAATGTTGTTTGTCTCAGAGCTGAAAGAAAAATTTCAAAGGGTGGTTTTCACTGATTTTTGGAGCTTCTTCATTGTATCAGCAGGAGTTCAGAGCACAACCTAAAGTACCCGTCTAGTTTCCTCATGGTATTGTAATGATCCATACCTTATTATTACTGACTAAAAGATAGACCTCTGGGGGTTCTGATTAGTGGCACAGAATCTAGTTGGAGGTCTGTAACAAGCAGGGTTCCCCAGGGGTCAGTACTGGAACCAGTCCTTTTCAATATATTCATCAATGACCTGGTTGAAGGGACAGAGTGTACCCTCAGCAAGTTTGCTGATGACACAAAACTGGGAGGAGTGGATGCCACACTAGAAGGTCATGCTGCTATTCAGTGAGACCTGGACAGGCTGGAGAGCTGGGCGGAGAGGAACCTAATGAATCTCAACAAAGGCAAGTGTGGGGTCCTGCACCTAGGGAGCAACAACCTCATGCACCAGTACTGGTTAGGGGTTGACGTGCTGGAAAGCAGCTCTGCGGAGAAGGACCTGGGAGTGCTGGTGGACAAGTTAGCCATGAACCAGCAAAGTGCCCTTGTGGCCAAGACGGCCAATGGCGTTCTGGGGTGTGTAAAGAAGAGTGTCACCAGCAGGTCAAAGGAGGTGATCCTCCCCCTCTACTCTGCCCTGGTAAGACCACATCTGGAGTCTTATGTCCAGTTCAGGGCTCCTCAGTTCCAGAAACACAAGAAACTGCTGGAGAGGATACAGCAAAGGGCTATGAAGATGATTAGGGGATGGGAGCATCTCTCTTGTGAAGAAAGGCTGAGGGAGTTGGGGCTTTTTAGTCTGGAGAAGACTGAAGGGGGATCTTATCAATGCTTACAAATAGTTAATGAATGGATGTCAGGAGGATGGGACCAGTCTTTTTTCAGTGGTGTCCAGTGACAGGACAAGAATCAATGGGCACAAACTGGAACACAGGAAGTTCCATCTAAACATGACGAGGAACTTTTTTCCTTTGAGGGTGGCAGAGCACTGGAACAGGCTGCCCAGAGAGGTCATGGAGTCTCCTTCTCTGAAGACATTCAAAACCCACCTGGATGTGAATCTGTGCAACCTGCTATGGGTGAACCTGCTCTGGCAGGAGGGTTGGACTAGATGATATCCAGAGGTCCCTTCCAGCACCCACCTTTCTGTGATCCTGTGATTCTGTCAATTTTTTTGCCTTTTTTATTATTTTTATTTTTATTTTTATTTTTTTTCTGCTGCCCCATATACCAGATTATCTCTCATGCCAATAGTAAACAGTGTCTAGATGGAGTAAATCTTTGTTTCCTATATTGTCTTCTTTTCAGGACTGAAATATGTAAAGCTTCAGAACCCATATATCACGCACATAGAGAAAGACAGACTAATCCTCCATATTATACTACAGTAATAATCTAGTTTAATGCAATCTTGGAGGGTACGCCTAGCCAGTGAACCATTTCTGCTTTACTGATGTGGTTTATGCGAGGCACAGAGTCCCGGGAGAGAATGATTGCCCTTTAACATAGCAGTCCATCCATTACACTGTATATTGAACCAACCAATTGACTTGTTTATGACATGCTTAATGTTTGGGGAATCCGAACTTCTGATTCACTTCAAGTCCTTTTAATTACAGTATATTCCTTGAAAACAGATGCTTTCAATATTCAACTTGAGTGCTTTATAAGCTATGCAAATATTTCATTTGTGGTATTTTTCTGGTGCTCACAGCCAAAACGTGTTAGTTAATTTTTCAGAAGACTATTTTATCTCACTGAAACCTAGGGAAATTAATCTTCCCCAAAAGTTACTTTTTCCTTTGCATGCTATGCATTGTACTTTACCTTAAATTTTATGATGCATCACAGTTTCTTGAGTTTTCTCTGCTAGAGAAATGAGGGCATAAAATCAGTCTCTGATGTTTAAAACACATGAATAAATGTTTGGTCCTTTTGACTAAACGAAAGAGTGAGGTCACTTGGCAGTATTTTTTATTGAAGATGAGTTTTTTTCATTGTACACCTAGGTTAGCTGTGGGAAGGCTGGAAATCCTAGCATAAAGCTTTTTTGCTCATGAACTACATTTTGAAGTTGTGAATCCACTGCAATTTGCAGGGAGATGCCAGCTTAAGGAAAACAGTTAAAGAAACAAAACTGAGCAACGCTGAATTGCAAAAATGGGTACATGGCTAGATATCTGAATTTTCACCGTGAATCTTTTTTCCTCTATCAAATTTCCATAGATAAGCTCTAAAAATTGAACTAAGCATAATGATAATCATGCCACAGTAATAGGGAATAGCAAGAATGGGTCAATCAGAAGCTGGTAGAGGAAGGTGTATTTCTAAGCACCAGCCCGTCATAATAAATCCATCCCCAGCCCAGAGAAAATGAACTCTCTGACCCATAGACATTAGGGACACCAATACTTATTAACACATCCAGTCTCCACCATTGCAATCTCAGCCCTACCATATGCACTTACCATTGCTCCTATCTTCTTTCTACTGTTTCAGGGTGGATGCATGGTTTCTACCAAAACAAAAAACAAACATAAAAAAATCCACTTTGAAGGAACTGCTTGTGCCAGAAAGAGTTCCAAATGCAGTCATAATGTAACAGGGGAAAAAAGAAGAAATGATCCTCAAAGTTTTGCGTTTACAAGAACAGTAGGGTGAAAAATACTCTCAAGTAAAAATTTTTTAATGTGCACATCCTAAGAAGCTTGGAGCCCTTTTGTTGGAGTGCTGTTTTCCTGATCCTTGTTAATGTCTCCTTGATTCTCAGGGCCAGGCTGACCTTAGTTGTGCTTAGCCATGCAAAAATACCTTCAGCAGTCCTCTTACTTTCTTGTTCATCCCATACCACCCCTTTACACTGCTCTTCCTCCTGTCTCCCCCCAGTCATGCAACAGGTCTCTCAACACAATTTTCCATTTCGTAGTTTTCAGGACAGCTGTGAGCTATTCCCTATCTCCATTGCCTAGTCACCTAATTATTTTTCTTACCTCATAGGTGTCTGTGTCCCTCAGACTGCATGACCATCATGTTGTGTGCATGACCATCATGTTGTGTGCTGAACTTGTGTGAGGCTGTGGCTGACCCTTGCAAAGGTGCTGTCTGGAGTGGGGGAGTTGTGCTAAACCTCACTGCCTTGCTGTGATCCACAGAGAAGTCAATCACAAAGCTATTTGTGCCCTCCTCTTCAGTAAACAATTTACCCCCAAAGCCACAGGCAGTTTTTCTCTTCCCTGAACATTACCAAATTCACTGATGTTTTCCAGTGCTGGGTTTCACAGCACAGAATGTTATTCCTCTTTCCACAGAGATGTCTTACTGGGTTGAACACAGAGCAGAATTACTTTATTTTTCTTTAGTACCTCACATTCAGCCAAAAATTAGGCTTCATTTTCTGATTAAAAGTATACTGCAAAAATGGTACCTAATTTGGTGTTTTCTTCATCTCCTGGTCTTTTAGTATTACTTATTTCCGCATTTTACTTTCTTAGTGAATAGTATACCCACATGCGCGCGCCTGCAGAAACACAAACACACACACACACACACGCTCACACACACACACACACACACACTAATTGGTGTTTGCAGGTTGTATCTTCTTTTCCTGGATGGTCTAGTTCTTCCAGTTTGGGCATTAGCACTTAGGTATGTGCTGAAATGCTTTCCTGAACCAGAGCATGAACGTTTAACAACGTGAAGTAAAATGGATGGACATTTTAATGTTTCCTCTTGTATGTGAAATACTCTTTCATCTCTGTATATTAGGAGCATATTTTTGGGATCGTTCTGAAATAATGTTCTCTTGTTTAAGCCCAAAGCAGAAACACACATCTTGAATCACCCAGTGTGCTTTTCATTTGGAGATGGAGGAGCAGGCACTCACTATGCTTTTGAAGCAGTTTTGTATGGTTGTGGGTGCTTGATATGCATGATTGCACCCACAGCTCAGTGTGCACACAGTCAGGAACAAGGACGCATCTCAGAAGAATATGAGTGAGGTTTCACTCCCTTCTTCTGAGTGCCTTCATTCCTGCTTGTAATTTTTCAAAGGAAACTCCAAAGAAGGCCGTCAAGCTCAAACTTGTCTGACTGGTGATTTTTCTTCTCCTTGTTCTTTATAGCTCTACAGGAACAACCTCACACACTGTTGGTGGAAAGTTGCCAGAGAAGTTTGTTTAAAGTTTGTTTTTATGATTTGGCTAAATTTCTGTCAAAAAAAAAAAAAAAAGCAAAAAAAAAAGAACCTGCTAAGTCATGGCTCAGCACTCAATGAGTCTACAACAAAATTCTATGCAATAAAAATAGATTGCACCCATTCCTACTGTTAAATACAATGAAAGAAACAAGAGCATTTACAGTATGCTGAAAGGAAAATGCCTTCTCCCACCTATAATAAAATGTGTGAGTTCAGGGTCACTTCCTAATAGGTGTTATTTCCTCTATTTTAATAAGGGTATTTTAACACCTGTATTCCATGCCAGAAAATATTGTCATTTTTTCCACTGATTGGCTTAACCAAATGTTAGAGGGGGGCATGAGCACTCTTCAAACATTGCTGCTTCCCGCCAAACACAACTAATGTGCAGAAGGAGGAAGCCAGAGAAAGCAGCAACCGCCCCTAATTAAAGCCAGATGACTTCCAGTCTGGTGAGGAACGGGGAGGCTTTCAGGATGGAAAAAGGTCAGGAAGCCCATCTAGGTCATCCAGTCTCTGGCTTTGAATTGGCACTTGTGCTACCCTCACCCACCCCCACAGCCTCGCACACAGGCTATTTTTGTTCTCCAAATAGTTGCCCAATGTGTGCTGAAAACTATTTATACTCATTGGGACTGCGTCTGTCAGTAGTGTGTTTCTCCATACAGAGTGGTGACCTTTGCTAAGTTAAAGACCAAACCTCCTGTGTATAGAGAGCTTGGTGACTCCTACAGAAGTCAGCAA
Source organism: Podargus strigoides (assembly GCA_028020825.1). Classification (NCBI taxonomy): domain Eukaryota; kingdom Metazoa; phylum Chordata; class Aves; order Caprimulgiformes; family Podargidae; genus Podargus; species Podargus strigoides. The sequence goes on along the minus strand of CM051663.1, from coordinate 86,014,379 downwards.
GAGGCTTTGAAAAAAAACCCTAAACTTTTATTGCAGAAGAATTTTTTATTTCCATGGATCAAATTTTCTGTTTGCTGGAGTATTTTCTTCATAAGGTATCACTATGTTCTCCTTTCACTGGATGAGGAGCATAAGAGGAAATTTTATATAAAGCAGAGATGATACGCTCCTGTCACCCAGTTTCTTGGGCATGTCTCACAAGCTGGAGTGTCCACTGCCAGCCTATTTTGTATCTGTATTGATTTCCACACTGAATCTTGGATACAGCTGGTCTGGAAACACAAAGCCAGCCAAGTGAAGGCATGAATTTCTTATGGGTTTGTCAAAAGACAACCAGCAGACCTGTGGTCACATGAAGCAGAGCACAGGCTTGCTTGAATGTATACAGCCTTAGTGGTTCTTGCAGCTTCACTCTTCATTGCTGTAACAGAAGATGAAACTATATATATTTCCTGTGATTTGGAGTTTGGCAGCAAATGCATTACACAGGACGATGAATGTATGTAGCCTTTGTATATATTTCTAAGCATTTGCTTGGAATTGGAAGGTTGTTTTGCTGAGGCAAATTACAAGTCTTCTGAGAGAGAGCAAGAATACTTGTGAGCTCTGTCAGATTTCTTATCAAACTACACTGTAAATGCACATTTTTTTTTTTGCACATTTCCTGTATTTGACAACCAGAATGCAAAACTTCACTGTGTCAGTATAACTGAAGGCCAGAAGATCAAATAGTTATTATCCATAATTCTGCAAAAGCATAAAAATGCTTTCTGACCTTTGCAATAGGCCATGCTGCACAGATGAATTTGCTAAACTTACTTAAGCACTCAACTCTAGTATTCTTCTGCATAGATTTAATTTGCATGAGCTTTTGTTCCATATCACCACAGGTTAGAGGACGGTGGCCAAAAAGTGTCGTTAATGCAACCACAGTTTATTAGTCATATATGACTGGGCTTGTTGCAGGAATTGCTAGGGAGAACTCCACAACCTGCATCATGCCAAGGGTCAGACCAGTTGACCATAATGGTCTATCCTGGTTTTAAAATATATTAATCATTGTTCTTGCAGTACCTAGGCAATAAGGATAACAATAACCGAACTGCTGAAGGCAAACATTATACTCACAATGGTGCCAGAACTAGTTTTGCCACAAAAGAGTAGACAAATCAAATATATATTAAAAAAAAAAAAAAATACAGGAGAGGGGAGCAAAAAGGCTTCTGGTGAGTTTGATACTAGCACTTCTCTCTTCCTTTATAAAAAGCACTGGAAGGAAGGCAAAAATATTTTAAGCATCAAAGAGACTGATGAATAAGGAGGACAGGATATTCAAATACACTTAGAGACAGTATTGTCAGGAGTTGTTTTCCAAGCTATGATACTAAAGATAGTAGGAACCAACAAAGAAAAGAACACGTAAAAATGCAAATCTACTAAATGTTGAATCTATTAATCCACAGCACACTTTCTTCTGAATCGTACTTACTCAGATGTACAGGCAACAAAAAGTATTTATAATATTTGCATAATTTCAAACACCCAGTTCATAAATTATTTATTGGTTGTGGTCAAATGAATGTTAGAGCTTTCATAATTATCTTTTGTGTGAAAGGTTGCACAGCTTATAGAGACATTTCAATGGCAACTGAAGATCTGTGAGTTCCTTTAATATTATAGTGAAGAAATGGCAGCTAATTGTAGAGTTGCTACACATTTGCTCTTGAAAAGTGGCAAAGCTAAAAGGATTACACTTAATTACAATTTATTTTTAAAAGAATACTTACTTTAGTGTAGAGTGCTAGTAACTCATATAAGGCCTCTGTGCTGGGCATTCAGGAATAATCAAAAAAGAAGAATAAGCTTGCAAAAGTAGTTTTTTTAACATTACAGACATGCCAATAATTTTTAAGTGAAAAGAGGTCATATGTTTGTAGTGTTCTTCAATATTATCAATTATTTAGGCTGCATTATGAATAAGTGAAATATTTTCTATAGCAGGACTATGAGCGTGTAGTCTTTCAGCATTGTCAGGCATAGTGGTGCCTCTTTTCCTTGCAAGGTGGGTAGACTTTGCATAAGAGAAGGGATGGAGAAGCAGAGTACACATCCAGCAGACAGAGTGTGTTTGAGCAGAGAAACAGGTAACTGCTAATGAGCCTTGAGCAGAGGGCACAAAGCCAGTGGGCACCTCCAAAGCTGCTGCTGTTGGGATCTACTGTCTCACAGATGTACATGTATCAGTCACATTTCTCTGTTACTGCTAATAGTTAATTCAGGTGAACAAAATATACAAAGCCATCGTATACAAAACCAGCTGATGCTTTTAAACACTTGTTTCTAATTACAAGCATATAATGAAGGTGTAAATTTTAGAGTCTTACTTTCTTGAAATCTCTGGTGTATACATTAATCTCCCTTTTATTCTGAAAGGAGGAAAGATAAAAAAAAAGAGACAATTTCCTGGAATTTGTTAGCAACATGGGATTAAAATGGTTAGTCTAATACTTCAAAGAATAACAAAAGAAAGACTATTTCTATTATACACTGGGAGAAGACCTCATATCATGTTAGGAAATTATAACTGAGGAGGAGGTAGAAATGAATGTTACTTTCACAGTGCAGCAAATGAAAATACAAAGTTAAAACCACCATACATGGCTAATGAACAGGTGACAGTAAATTCCAGGTACAAGGCTTTTATTAAAAGCAACGCCCAAATCCTCCATGACCCATCACGTCCCTGCAAGCAAAGAGGAAGGACAGAACTTGACAACAGCCTGGGGAGCCTTCCAGCCTGAAACCCAGCCCAGCCCTGATTTTGGCTAGTTCACAGAAGTCAATGGGAATAGGACTCTGGTTCTGCTGCCTTTTGGAATAATACATCCAGATGCCAGTGAGCCTGCACAGAAAATGGCCTGAGAGCCAATATGCAAGCATAAAATATAAAGTAGAATAGAAATCTGAATTAGGTATATGAATTCCTGTATGTAGAGTGGGAATATGCTTTTCCACTTCAGTTTTTATGAAGAATTTCCTAACTACATCAAATGTGTATAGATTACTCAGAAAGTCATGTGCTCTGGTAATTTAGACATAGTTAACTCATGCAATAAGAGAGCTTACTTACTGCCAGCATATAATACATTGAGTTTATTCTAAGAAGCAAGCTCTGCTTGCAGTTAGATAGTATATTTTTTAAAAAAAAATTATTTAATAGGATTATATAAAGTTCTTGGTTAAAGAGTTTGACTTTTTTGAAGAAGTTCAAAATCCACATATAAATTCTTGGAAACAATTCAAAATTATTTGAAAGTATGTTTGGTATCGGAATACATGTCATGTGTCCTTTTATATGCAATAGATTTTATATACTTTGTACCAAATTGTACAATTAATTTGGACACATTTGGAGGGAAATAAGTTTTTGTATGTATGGGAATTGATTAAGTAATGCAATGAATGTGGCAGTTGAATCAGACCTTTGTAAATGAATTAAGAAGGTTCCCTCTAGTTTCCTGGAGGAGAAAGCAAAGGTGTTTAATATTTTATGAGTGTGAGTGTTTTAAATAGTTTGTAATGGTTAAACCACTCATCAGAGGCTGTGTGAACACTGTGGTGCATCACAGCAATGGATTTGCTGTCAAAAGGGAGTTGAACAGAAGTTTTTCTTTGCTACCACTTGCTCTTAAGAGTGTAATGACTCATGCAACTGACTTAACCAGATTTGTAAATCTTCATGGATGGAGAGGTTCTGGAACATTTGTTTCAACTCATAACATCTGTGAGTGCATCTCCTATCTTTCAGAAGCCTTAAAAGATTTGGAGAAAGGTCTTTGTATTCTCTTTTCACCAGATGAAAATGTCAGGGATGCAGTGAATAGAAGTCAACAGTTTTCTGTTCCTGAAAGCCTCTCTTTAAAGGGGAATCCACTGGTGTCTGGGAGAAAGGCATCTTGGTGAGAAAATGGAGAGAGAGGAAGAATACAGCTGGAAAAATGCTATGGTATCAGATGAATTCCGCTTAAGATTTCATTTTCAGTAGTGGTTGAATAGGATGTTCTGATTAATGGAGCAAAACAAAATGAATCACCTAGGCCCAAGAGATGGAAAATAATTTCCCATGAAAAAAAAAAAAAGATAATATTATTCAAAATTTCCTTTTATTAGGTCATTTTGTTCAATGAATGGAAATAAAACTCCCTGATAAGGAGGAACAATGGGAGATATTACGTACAATAAAATCAGTGCAAAGGGGGTTTGGATATGGAGAAGCCAAGGAAGGAAATACTACAGTCCTAAATAGTCATTGAGTACTCTGTTCTCTGGATTGAGTACACCGTCAGAATGACCATCTGCATATTTCTCTATTGACATTCATTTAAAGCCACTGGAATTTTAAAAATTAAAACAGAAAAATGGTTAATTTAGAGTTATTCAGATTATTTTTGTTTGTTTGTTTTCAGGAGAGAGGTGGCCTGTCTTTTAGAACAGAATAAAAATTTCCTAAGAATGAACAAAACTTTAACATGGAAAAAAGAAAAAATCTCTGCCCATAAGTACTTTCAAAATGTTTTTTGTGTTTGTCCAAATATCTTGGAATGAAACCTAGAAATGTTGCTCAGCTTCATTCTCCACTGCCATGCAAATGCTACCACCCGTCTATACTTGGCATTTTCCCAACAAAAGACACATACTCCTCTGAACACATTTGACTGAAAATGAAGAGGAAGCTGTAGTTCAAAGCTAATTACATCTCGCTAGCTCTTCTTTTCTCAGTCATTCATTTCTGCTCACACATGCTACTGCTTAGCAGTCCGCACTGTTCTCGGCCTTCAGCAGAACCATCCTCATCTCTTCCTGCCGTTAGCTCACACCATAAAAATACACACAAGCAGAAAACAGCAATTAACAACTTTAAGCTTTCTTTACTGCACAAATCAATCAATAATGGCTGGCATGACTGGCAGCATAAAGTATGTTCTTCACTCCAGCCTTTGAAATGAAAACTATTTTCTTCAGAAACTTCCAGCTTTAGTGGAGTAGATTAGACAGTCCAATCAGATTAAAGAGTGCAAAAGCCTGATCCAGATAGAATGTGGCAACCTGTTATGTTTCCTCCAGACTGGTCCAGTTTGGTTTAGGTGGTTGATCTGGCAGTCAGAAACGCTGTAGCCCTGGAAGAAAACCACATATTTGTGGGTGATTACAGAATTACATAATGGTGGGGGTTGGAAGGGACCCCTGGAGATCATCTAGTTCAACGTCCCTGCCAGAGCAGATTCACCTACACAGGTCACACAGGGTGGTGTTCAGGCTGGTTTTGAATGTCTCCGGAGATGGAGAATCCATCACCTCCTTGGGCAGCCTGTTCCAGTGCTCTGCCATGCTCAAAGGAAAGAAATTCCTCCTCATGTTAAGATGGAACTTCCTGTGTTCCAGTGTGTCCCGTTGCCCTTTGTCCTGTCGCTGGGCACTGCTGAAAAAGCCTGGCCCCATCCTCCTGACACCTGCCTTTTAAGTATTTATAAGCATTGATAAGATCCTCATTTGCAGTTTTGAGACTGCATTTTTCTGTTGTACTTTGAAAGCTGTATTAAGTTATGTTTCCAGCAGACCACACCATCTTCTGAGTCTTGAAAAACACGGTAACATCATATGTTATTCAACGGCTGTTCACATCACTGTCTTTATGTGGGGGAATCATCCTTGTTCAGTAACACCTCCAGTTCCCATCAACGGTTTGAAGTTAAGACATCAGTGTATTCAAAAGCCACTTACAAAATGGTGTGCAATATGGATATATGCGAACATGTGTGCACTTCCCACATGTGCTTTCATCTTGCTTTGGTACACCTGACCACTGATTACCGAGCAGGCACTCGTGTCAGGTTAATCACTTAAGCAGAATATATGAGTATTTCTGAGGCATCTCTTTCCTCCATAATTAAGTTGCAGACTCTAAGTTACTGAACAGCAGATCTCCAAAACCTTCTGTAACACTGCTTGCTGTGTTGCCATGGCTTTGAGTCTTGTGTAATCAGGGATAACAATGCAATGTGGATGCTGTACTTATAAACTCACAGTTTTTTCACTTTTTTTCATTTCTTCACTTGTTTGTAACACCTAAATGCTGGTGGGGTCCCAGGTTAAATAGTATGCTCCTGAAACACAGTGTTGTAATATAAGTAGGACAGGAATATCTCATATTTAAACAGCTCTTCAAAGATGCACCTTTTTTTTTTTGGGTTATTACTGTTGTTCACCAAAGGAGGGGTTTGATGAAGAGGGAAAATTGAGGAAAGCTGAATGTGGAGATAGAAGGTTGTGAATTATTATGCATATACGTACACTTGTCTTTCCCCTCTTTTAATGGGTTTGAAGTCAAGTCCTCTGTTACATAAGAGAGCAGAGAGATGAATTTGAGTAGTGGTGCACTCATCTAAATATCAGATCAATTGCAGTAAATTTTTTTCTTTCTTACAACTGATTTTTTTCCATAAATCTCCATTTTCTTCTAATTCCTTAAGTCCACTGAGATGCTGCTTTAATTATTCTGCCCTTGGCTATTACTGTTCCATTAAACAGTGCCTAACCAGTTTTAAACATGATATAAGATTGTGGCTTCTTAGGTAGGATACACTACACTGTGGTCCAAAAGTCAATAAAGCTCAACAGGAAGACTCCTGTCACCTTCAGTGAGAATTGAATGGGGCACTTGACAGGAAATAAAAGCTGAAGTGGAAATCCTAGGCGTGATCCTCAGACTGTGCTATGTTTTCTGGGGTCTAACTAAGCAATCAAACTATGCATTGTAAGAATAGCCCTGTGAAATCAGGGAACTCTTTATAGTAGCCAGTCCTTAACCTTCGCTTTCTGCTTTGGTAGGAAAAGCTTCATTGTGATATCCTCTGAGAGTCTACTGAAGGCAGATATGAGCAGCAAATCAGGCTTGGAGAACCAATGCCTTGCAACCAACTCCCTTACAACATCCCTGCTTGTGCTGGACCTTTGACATATTCTTCACTGTACCTGTTTTATTAGGACTTGCATTTTTACACCAAAATATTTTGAGCCAACAGTTTCATGCACTAAACAGCAGTCTGCCTGTTGGCCATGCACATTTATTCATGGTGGACCAAACCTGTCTTCCCATCACAGGTGGTTATATCACCTCTTCTGTGTATATCAAACTGAGAATAGTGTGCCCTAGAATACTGATGGTCCAGTAGCCTCGGGACACTGTTTAGTGTTAAACACCTTTTTTTCTTAAGCGGTACAAAATTAGCGTTTCCTCATATTTTCTCACTTGCTATTTTAATTTGGACTCTAAATGCAGCTTCCTGTTCTCCTGGCTTCTTTGCTGAAACCTCTATTACCCTGTGGTTCAGGCAAAATTCCTGAGTATTTGAAACAAGAGAATGGATTTTTATGTGCTATTTCTAATTTTTGTATGGGTTACATTTCTTGCTCATTTTCAGAGCCCCATTAACGTCTTCTGAGGTGTTGGTCTGGCAAAAACATACTGAGAGTGCTGATCATCCAAAATGCCATTATCTTAAATGAATAGATATAACTGTTACTAGTTTAGATGACTCTTTTCACTTCCTGTGTCCTAAGGGCAGTTGGGCTCCCAGCTTGCTCTGTGCTAGATAGGACCTGCATTTTTGACTCTAGAGAAAAAAGAAGGGAGAAAGCTGTAAGCAGTGAAAGTGGGGAAATGAACACGTTTCTTTTTGTGAATACACGTAGCTAAAGTCTTTTAACTGAACTGACCCCTAAAAAGAAAAGGATGAAAAACTGCTTTTATAAAAGCTGAATGGCTCAGTTCTTCAAAAGCTAATCTCCAGACTGGCCCCAGTATAATTTATAGCACTGCTGTGTTAGTAAAAGGATGCAGGACCTGAGAGCCTATTTGAGTATCTGCGTAGGCTCCTGATATTCACTTCTCCACCAGCATCCACCCAGCTCCCTTGTGACTGGAGATGCTCTGATGCCCTTTGGCATGGGGAGGGATACAAAAGTAAGTCCACAAGAAGAAAGAATACCACCTCAGATTGTGCCGACATCCCCAAGCTCGCCTGCTTGAGTTAACAGCAGTGTAGCCATAGCAACATGGATCTCTCTTTAAATTTGCCATCTGAAGATTTATCCAGCATCTCTGGCGAGCTTTGAAGCTGATTTTCATGTTGCCACCCAGTTCACCATGGTCAGCATCTGAGAAGCTACCTGGGAGGCAGTTAGGCAGACCTGCTGGTGTGGTTGGGAGTACAATGTCAAGATACTCCACTTCTTAGAACATAGAAACAGAGGAGGCAGAATGAGGACCTTCCTGAGTGAAGCACACACATGTATTTCGTTACTGGTTTAATCTCATGAGAACTGGAAATTCTGGAATCCCTTTAGTATTGCATAGAAATCTTTTCAATGACAAGTTGCAAGCACAGTGTTACCAGAGCCCACTTTCTATGCTTTCCCTATAAACAATTGGAGCTGACAGTTCGAAAATTCTGGAATTCAAATATCCCAACAAAGAAAGCAGAGCTTAGTGAGTGTTGAAAACATAACCTGGGTCTCTGGTCTGCAAACTGTCAACTCCAACTCAAGCAAGAAGTTCCCAGGCTCTATCAGTGTATGGGAGAAGACATCTCTGTATCAGGAAGACCTCAAACTATGATAGCAAGTGGCATTCCTTTGCTACGCAGACGGCTCTCATTTTCCTATGTGTGAGAACTGAAGTCCCTCTTGAAATGACACCCCTGGGAAGAGGTTGTGGTGCTAGATCATCACCTAAACAATGATAATCTCAAACCATGCTGTAACTAGTTTGGGATGCTATTTTATTAGTCTGAATTACATTGTCACCCAACCTAGGGACACCTGGGTTTCAGGACTTTTCTGACAATTAAATAATTCCTCCATTTTTCTGCACAGATTCCACAGTGGGAAGCTCTCTGAAAACAGAAATAGGAATTTTCTAGGTGCTAAAAATCCTGCTGCATGGAAAACAAAATCCTAGTGCCAGACGTTTACTTTACTGTAAATAGCTGATGAATAAGCCTAAAATATAGAAGGATTTCAATTAATTATTTGGGATTTATGCAGGAATTACTGAATAAGATTCTTTCCTCTGTGTAGCCATCAAACAACATAATCAAAATAGTTGATTCCTGGCTGTAAAATTATAGACTTCATGGGCCACTATGAGGCAGATAAGCAAGTACAAATTCAAAGTACGCCTGTTATTGTCCAGCTCGAGGCCATAATGCTCAGTGGGGTTATAGGTCCGCAGCCCCACGCTTCTTCATCCTGAGGCTGGTGATCAACACTGTCTCAAGAGATGCAGGGCCAAGAAAGGGGATCACTGTCCAACTGAGTGATATTTCCATATTTCTTGCAAAATACATACAGTTGGAATAACATTGTGGAAAATATCTCATTTCTAGTTTAGTTTTTTAGTTTCTGAACATTTTACTAAATGTTCAGATGACATATTTTAGACTTCACAGTTCTGAAACTGATGTGCTGCTTCTGAACTATAGCTGAGATCTGCAGTCTAACAGTTACGTTATCCATAATGCCTGATTGCTTCATTATAAACACAGAATCCAGTCCCTTATTTCTTACTTGTATTTCTTTCTTACATTCAGACACGAAGTGGGCTGAACATGGTTTCTAGAGGTTATGAAGGGGTTTTTTCCTTTAGGTCTAAAATGAAATTGTGGAAATACATGCTCATAAATGTACATGTTTTAGCTTTCATTAAACTATATCAAGGATACATCTTTCTCCTACGACTAATTTGATCCTCCAGCCCTTACTTATGCAAATGGACAGAGAAATCAGTTTTCACCACTCTATCAACTTCTATGAAGCTGCCTTTTGTTCCTGACAGTCCCATACTACCCTGCAAAGTTAGGAGCATTACCTCCTGAAGTGACATACCATGCATGAAAAAACCCCACAACAAAGAACGGCATGGAGTAACTGATAAGGAAGTGTCAGCAGCAAATAGGGATTTCAAGGGCTTGAATTTGGTGTTCTGCTTTGTTCTCATCTGTAGTCAGAAGCAAATAATTCAGTATCAGAAATGTCTGTAGATTCTGAAAACATTTTGAGGAATAGTTCATTGCTCAATGATTCACCAGAAAATATCAGGATTTTTTTTCTTGTAGTGCACTACTACAAGTAATAGCAGCAACTATAGTAGTAGTACAATATATTATGTTTATCATTGAAAATTCTAAAATCATTCTCAGCCACCAACCAGGCAGGTTTCAACCAAACAATACAAACAACTGTAGGTCTCAAAGTTCACTTCTTTGATTGTCTTCTGCACATCAGATAATATGAATTATGTTATGTGCACAGAAAGTTGAATGGCTGAAAGCAAAATGGCATGTATTTTCAAAAGGCATGAATCTGACTAAAATGTTTGATGTTCACACCTTACTAGTGAATTCGTGAAATTAAGAAGTTAAATGCATTTTCATAAGTGTGTTTCACCTTGTAGCCTGCTCTGGAGAAGGTGAGAATGATAGGAAGCAGGAAGCTATGTAAAAGTTCCTATGATGTTTTTATCTGTAATTACCTTGAAATACAAAGATCAGGCCAAGGAACATATAATTTAAAACCAATGATAACTTCTTTTACTGAACAAGAAATAACGTGATGCCTTCCCAGATGTACTGGAACAACACTTAGTGCATCAGCAGCAGAAAAACAAAGAAGGTACAGTCAAATAAAATAAAAAGCAGAAGTCCTAGAATAAGAGAAAATCTCAGAATAAATGTCTAGAAAAATAATAAATTTGAAGCAACCTGAGGGCTGCTCTGACTCATTTTATCGGGGTTAGTCCCCCTGACTTGAGATGCTTTCTCTCCCAACCCATCCTGAACAAGTCTGCAGTCAAAGGGAGCTGCAGGTTGTATTGCTGCCCTCTGTGCAGGCCTCAAATTAGTATAATTTCTTCAATCCTGGTTTTCACATGGTGATTACTTTTAATAACAAAATGGATATAATGGATTGACACCCTTATTTTTGCTCTCATGCATCTCTTTATTAACTATGATAAATAGCAGGGGGATTTTAAAAATTAAGCACTCTTTAGTAACTAGAATATTAAATGATTTTAATCACACTCTTTATATGTGATTATTTTCCCTTATTCCTCTTTGTTTTCTAAGACTACTAATTTCCAGATTTAAAAAAATTCTGGACCAGATCTAAATTATTTAGAGTATTTTCTACAGCATTCGTGTTGGTTTTGTTTTTTATTTCTTAAAAGTCACAGTTGAGGTTGTTTCCATGTATTGCTATTTTAAAAAACACTGTCTCTTAAATGTCTTCAATATCTCGACTGCATTTAAGTGCTGGGTAATGACAGCCTCAAACAATGAGGACAATTTCAGATCAACAGACATATATTGGCTTCAGCTGGCCTCAGACAAACTTTATGACTTCTGCTTATACCTCTGTTCTAGAAAAAGTGTAAGCTGAAAAACATTTTCTGTCCTGACTTAATCCTTGAGTCCTTCGTCAAGGCTGACAAAGATAACACTAACTCTGTAGCACTGTGAAACAATATATTGTTTTAAAGCAACAAAAATAAAAATATTTTTACTCTTGTTATTTAAATTTTTTTATGACATATATCTTGTACCTTTCATTGAATTCCTTTGTACACTCCAAACCACCCATTGCCTTTATCAGGAGTTGTGGGTGTTATTTCACAGTGATAAGGAGTGGTACCCGACCCATTCATGCAGGATTTGTGTTGATGCAGATGTACTCCAGTGCTGCTTGGAGTGTAGGGGCAGGTTTTTGGGACACCAGAAATATATCAGCTCCTCAGTCAGTACTTCCTAGAACCTGACATAGGAAGTTTGTTCAGTTTTCATAACTGCTGAAACAACCAACCAACTAGCCAACAGATGAATCAACCAATGTGCATGTGCATAAACAGCAAATCTTAACAACAGATGCCGAGCCTGAAAGTGCCTGTTTCCCTCTTCAGAAGTTAACACTTGCAGCACTCTGAGTAAGGGGCTCCACTGCTTCTTGCTGCCTGCATAGTGGTGACATTTGGGAGAACTTTAATAAACTTAGCCTGTCACTTCTCTATTTTTATCAATAATAATTGTGATAATTTCACAAGAATTTTCATTTCTACATGGTCCAGTAAACGCTAATGTTTCGTGTGTAAACTTTGGTGTTTATTAAAGGATTCATAATAGAAGCAATATTCCATGAGCACCAACTCTCTTTCTGCTAATGGTTTAATGTGACTTCCTTCACTAATTATCTCTTTAATGTGACAGGTGAATGGTAAATGATTCTTTATGCATATTCAGAGCTCCTTGAATTATATTGGTTAGCTGTAATCAGCAGATAAGTCCCATGGCATGGTTTCTGTCCCTTACTGGCTAAAGACATTTCTTGCTGAGTATTTGTACAAACACCTTTGATTCAACAGCCACATTCACTTGACTTTAAATACCTTTTTCTGGAACAAGTTTGACTGTCATATAGCATACATTCAAAGGAGGAAAAACTCGTGTTAAAAGCACATTCGCCATCTTTTACTTGTGCTTATGTAATGCAAAGCACACTTTTAGATGGGCTTATCCAAAGGCCATCAAAATCATTAGAATTCATCTAGTTAACTGCAGATTCGCTGTTCAGAACATCGTTCCTCCATGCTAGCTGCAAGGTCAATGCAAAGTCATACTCACTTGGGTAATTTTTTTAATATCACTTCTGCCACAACAATGGCAAGCTTGTTGAGGTTCTATTTAGAGAATGAGGGTAAAGTTACCTATAGGACAGATGTTGTATTTTAGCAGAGGGCAACGTGATGATTCCATCCCAATCTTGTAAGACCGTGCACAGCTCTTTGTTTTATTAATGTAATTAATTTATGATTCATTCATAAACATTCAAGATGCCTATTGCACAGGTAACAATAATGTTTACCAAAGTCTCCTTCATCACTTTCCAGCTGAATTAAAATTCTTATTTTAAAGTTTCATGTTACCTCATCCATAGTAACTGATTTAGAGTAAGGTTTCTATTAGAGAAAAATTTAAACATGATGTTTAGTTTACTGTAAAGTTAAATTATGTTTTTACTGCATTACTATATATGGAAAAAGCATACATTACATCTGGCTGTAACAACTTCTGCCAGTTTTTTTTCTTTAAATTTCCTTTCAGTATTGTGTCTAATACAAGCATGAAATAGACAGATACCCAGAAGGATGGATAGATAGACAGAAGGATTTTGGTGAATTATATTTGACCCCTAGTTGTCTGGAGGAAAAAAAGGATTTCTGCAAATTTAAAATTGGTATTCCCTCCATGTATCAAGGACTAAAGTCTTTGGTGGGATTTTTCAGGGTGAGGGTGGTGTACATACTTTTCTGTAATATAAATGAAAGACTTTGTGGACAATGCAACAGATGCAGAGAGGACAAAAGCCTATGAAATATCAATCTGCTAGAGAACAGAAACAGGGGAAAAAAAAAAAAAGAAGAAGAAAAAAAAAAGGAAAAGAAAAAAGAGGAATTTCTTAGGAAACCCATTAACTATTCGGAGTTTTAGACAAGAAGCTGTTGCAGGAGTGTGGCTGACTGGGAATCAGACAGGCTGAGGTTACACTTGACTCTGACAAACTAGGAGTGAGACGACAACAGTAGGAATTACCCAAAGACAGTTACCTACTTACGAAACTGCAAATGTTTTGGCATTATTTCTTCTGGTTCAGACAGTCCTTTAAAAATGTGTGAAACCCAAGTACTGATAGAGAGCTATTTTTCATGGAAGTGATTTAAATTTTTGATGCAAAAAGAGCAATATTTGAAAATTTAAAATGCCTTTAGGAACAATTGTATGCAGCCCCATTTTCAGTTTTGGATGTTTGTTTGTTTGTGTTTTCCTTAATTTTGTTTTTAAACCAAATCATGGCCTAGTCTTCGCTAATAATTAGAGGTGTATCCAAATTCCCCAAAGTAAAATGTTGATTAAATTTTTCTGATGACTAGCAGCTTTGCTGTTCCCCATCATCTGTGCCATAAATTCAACAAGCCTTTGGGATAGCAAATAGTAGGCTTTCTTTAGCACCTCCTGCAAAATAACAGGACAAAAAGGAGATTAAATCCCTAGTTCCGTATTTTGCTGAGACTACTAGATCAAATCTGAACTTCTTACCATGTGATAAAAATAATTAGTCTTCCTTGGGCATACAGGCTAGGAGCTAAAAAGGGCCCTAGAAACTATACTGTTACTAAATTCGCACATGTGATTTGACTATAAAACAACATAAGCTGAAATCAAAAACACAGTACAGCTACTAAAACACATGAAGAAAAAAAAAATAAATTCTACAGTATCCTTCATTAGATATTCATCAAAATATAGCAATATATTGGGGAAGAGAAGATGAGGGTTTTTTGCTATCATTGAAGTAGAAGGCTAGATTAAAAAGAACAGTTTGCTTTCAAGGGAAAAAATCAAGGCTTTCCTTTAAAAGGCCACTGAACTCAGCAGCTCGGTGTACCCTTTGGAAAGCAGAGAAAGTCTTCTTGTTGTAGCTGTTTAAACTCAAGGGTCAGATGACTGATAGAGTGCATTGTCTGGAGACTTTCACAGTTCAGGTTAATGCTATCAAACCCTTTAATTACACCAATATACAGCTGATAAGAGGCCCTAATGGCCCTTTCGTATCTGTATGGTAACTAGGACATACACCATATATGGGTGTAAGATTGATACCTATACCGCTTGGTTCTGATAACTTGACTTCCTGTCAAATGATGCATTGCAGAAGCTTCTTCCAGCTTCTCATCTCTTTTCCTTCAGTGTTTCACACTGATGACAAAAGTTACAGATATTTAGAAGTCTCTATAAGCATGAAAATGCAACAAAGATCTGAAAGTAATTAAGAGAAAAATGTGTTTTACTGAAGCGTGCTTTCCAGCAACATATTAATCCTTAATCCTTTGTCAACATACCTACCATCCTGCCTGGTCTTTTGTTTCACTTTTTACAATTAGTTGCAAACTATGATACAGAAACTAAAATTTCTAAGAATTTTAGCAGAAACAAGTGGTGGCTGCAATACTGTACAATTAAATGTATTGTTTACTGTGGTCACACAATGCCTTAGTGGAGGAGACTGGTCCTATATACATATTCTATGTCAGCTATCTTGTTTTAGTCCTAGAGAAACTCACAAAAGCAGATACAATATTTAATTTAGATTCATTTTCCCACTTTGGGAAAGCAGTGAAAAGAATATGCACTGGACTAAAATATGCCCTGTGGACACAAAGATAACAGTTTCATCTCCTATTTAGCATTTATGGGATGTGCAACTGGTATGCAGGAGTGCTGCACTCCACTGTATATATTTGTATTGAGTTGGAGAAATTGTGCCTTCCACTGGAATGGGGAATGTCAGTCATAGTTGGAAAAAAAACTGTGTGTTTTGAAGAATGGAGATGCCTCTCTGCATTTCATAGAAGCCACTTTAGGTATGTCTTGTAGGGTTTGAATGCTCTTGAGAGAGAATAGAATTAATTCTATAGGAAACACAAGTGTCACTTCCCATAGCACCTCACTCACAAAAGCAGACTGAAAATAGCATACGCTTCACCTTCAGACTTCAGTCCGTAAAAGCACATTCAGCCTCTGGCTTGAACCCAGCTGCTTTTGTTACTTTAATGAGCAATACTAGTGTCCTTAAAGTTCAATGTCTGCAGAAGTGTTCCTCTGGTTGGGGTCTTAGAGAAGTGTAGAAGCAGACCTGGCACGCTGAGTTGTTGCCACTGTGCAAATGCAACAATTTGTGCGAAATATCCCTGTAAAGATATGTAAAAGGGAAGATCTCATCCCCTGCTGAATGATTGTAAGGCTTCTTGCTGGTTGGGGAAGTAGCATGCAAAGCTGCTGGCATGCACATGTAAAGTGAATTATTATTGTATTAAAAACTACTTTCCCCCAAACATTTGTTTCTCATCTGGCATCAAATAGAGTTTAATTGCAAGTTGTTTTATGTCATTTTCAAAAAGATGCACAGGAGGTTCCTAAACTTCCCATGTATACACATCTCATTATATCTCAGTAGGGTTCGTGTTTGTACCACCTGCTCACAATTGGGAACACTTACTCTAATGTCTCTGTAACAAATTTTAGCACTGGGCTCCTTTTGACAATGCAGTTGTAATCTTCATTACATGGTTATGTAAGGAGTTTCAAGAGGGTTATGTTAAGAGGAGAAATATGTGAATTGTAATATTTTCTTTGATTTAAGGAAATACAGCCCAACAATTTTGCTATTTTTATCTAATGAGCAAGAGAAGTAGTTATCAGGTTCAAATCTGAATTACAGTTGGTTACCAGCTGTTTACAAAACTGAACAGCAGAAGCATAAAAAAACAGATTACATATATGGATAATGTATCAGCTTTCATGGGCTGGCTGCCTCTTTCATGGATACTTTCTAGCGCTAATACAAGAGGGGTATAGACTTTGTATTTTTAGGACAGTTTTGGATACTATGCATGTTAATAATTCCAGGATTTATGTCTGTTTAACCCATTTATAGTGTATTGCCAGGATTACTTGTTTGCCTGTGGGCCAGAATAGTGAGCTAAATTCCACATCAGGATTTGGGCTCAGATCCAATGCTAATATTGCAGTATAATAGTAAGAGAGCTGTGCCGTTAGAAGAGCTGTGCCTTGGCTAAGAAGTTGCTTGAAAGTATCTCCTGCTCGGCTCTAAAGGCCAACCAAGTGGCAGTTAAGGACTTCTGTGTCCTTTGCAGAAAGACAGTGAGATGTGTCTTTGAATCCATGGATAGACAACAGCGTCAGAGTGATGGGAACCGCTGCAACAATAATTCTGTTTCATACACATTGAACACAGAAACTGTCTGGTGAAAAATACAGCACTACAGTGCAACCACAACCTATATTATAATGCATATGCGTATGTTGATGATGAACATGACACTTCTCTTTCTCATTCTTCCAGTTTCTCACCCTAGGGAACCTGCCTGTGGGTGTTTCCCTCCTTTCCTGTTCCCAAAGCCAAAGGTGTAACAACAGCACAGAGAGGTGAGTGCTGAATCCAGACTAGTTTCTGAGATTTGTCTACACGGAGAGCACAAACTCTGCCTGTTCTCTGACATAGCATTCCAGTGCAGCATCCACTAAAAGATACTTATCTGCCCAGAGCACAGCCTGAGCAGCAATGGTCTTGTTTGCTTTGATTTTTCCACCCCAGCTAAAGCATCCAGTCCATATCTATGCTTTTCCATTGCAGCATGTAGTGCTTCTGCTACTGCTCTGGCGGCAGTAGAGGTCTGGACTTTGATGAGCATATTCATGTGCAGTTATTCTTTTGACAGGCTGCCCAAATTTTCTTGAAGAAGGCAAACCACAGCAGATATTTATATCTCAGATATTTATATCTGGGACAAAAGCTCTTCTCCAGCCCGGAGGCTTTCTCCTTGCCAAACTCCAAATGCTTATTTCCAAAAGAGGTGTTAAAACTTCTCAAAGTTCTCAGGGAAGCTTGCAAGTATCTTTCATAATGGGAAGCATTAAACAACCAAAGTGCGGGAACTGGGGCTGGCTGCCCCAATAGCAAGCCCGTTAGTCACCATCTTGTCCCAGGCAGAGCACTCCTTGGTCTCCAAAAAAAAGAGTCCTATGGAAAGTCTCAAAAATTTCTGCAGAAGGCAAGTGCATTACTGATGTTTGTACAGCTTGGAGAAAATGAAAAAAAAAGTACAGCCTAATACTACATCTTAAGTATTTTCTAGGTGATGGAATTCTTTGAGCAGCTTCGTAGATGCTTCAAGTATTTGTTTTGGTAAGAAGCATGTTTTTGAGACAGAATTGCATCCTGAATCAGCTCCTTTGCAGACCACTCCTATGCCTGCTGCAGTCCACTGGGATTACCATGGCAGCTATGGAGTTGTTTGCACTGAATCAGGAATGCTTGTGCCATTTTGATGGGTTTTCAGCACATTGTAGCAACTCAGAATGAGAGTTTCCAATCCAACTTTCTCCATACAGCCACCAAATGTTTCGTGAGCTGATTTACAAACCAGTGCTGTGCTGTTTCCATAAAGCATCACAAAATCCTCTCTAACAAGGTCTTATGATGATCTAGGCTTTTATTGAAATTTGTTGGTCAACTCTATGTTTAACATAAAACTATGCAGTCTCAATAAGAGAAAACATACTAGACCATCAATATTAGAGAAAATTAAAAAGAATTGTCAAGGTTCTCTGAAATCAGTTTGTACTTCTCTATGTCATGTTATCAGCCCTCCCTATTACTGTCACCAGAGTTATCTGTATGGCCCATGCATTTGTTTTTTTTCTCTCTTCCCCACTCACTTGATACCAGAGCTGTTACCTATCACCCTTCCTCAAGTGCGGAGTAAGTGGCTGCTGCTCCATGACTAGCTGGCAGGGATCAGAAGATAAATGATTGCATTGTCCTCCGGGTAGAATCTATTTGGGTCATCTCACCTCAGAGATGCTGCTTGAATTAAAGTTCTATGTTCACTGTCGTGTGTAAAAATTCTCGGTGATATAAGAGAAACATATTGTTAATTAATTGCAGTCTGAAACACATGCCAATCAAATGCATTTGCAGCTAGTAATCTTTGTGCTAATGACTTTCTCAAACAGCACCCTGGTCCATCTGAATTAGGTCTCAATTAGTCTAAGCACATCTGTACATCTTCTTTTAACCTAAAGTAGTAGTAACCTGCATCCATCTATACACAGACAGATAAAATAATTAGAGACTTTTCACTAACTGAAGCAAAGTTTTCAGCTTTGAAAAGTGTGAAAA